>CM035840.1:260334098-260934098 GCA_020510985.1 Pholidichthys leucotaenia
GGTTGATGGCTCTACAAAGCTTTGATGTGGAGGTCCGCTACGCACAAAAGTTGAGAAGCCCTCTCGGCACAGACTTGGCTGCCTGCCAACGGTGCTCTGAGGACACTCCAGGACCATCTATACGTGCAGAGCCACCTACAGTCACTGAAGACCTAAACCATTCCTACTTTGACCAGAACATCTGTCAAGATATGGTCACCGCTTATGTCGATGGTTGTTCTTTTCACCATGAAACACATCTGTGCTGGTGTAGGTGTGGCATGGCTGAACAATCAGCCTTGTGAACCCCACAACTATCATCTGGGTTCCCAATCATCTCAGTATGCGGAAATTACAGGTGTGCTCATTACACTGCAACTTGCCGTAGACCATGGCATTCCCACGTTGGTCATCTGCACTGACTCCAACTACACACGCCTCAGTTTCACTTGTAATTTAGCACTCTGGAAGGCCAAAGGTTTTGTAACCTCCAACCGCAAACCGGTTAAACATCAAGACCTTTTCAAGGCATGTGATCACCTGGTCACCTTCAACAACCTCCAGGTGTACTGGAAAAAGGTCAGAGGTCACTCGCGCACACCAGGTCAGGACAAAGAATGGAATGACCTTGTGGACTCACTTGCAAAACAAGGAGCCATACAAGGCACACCCTGGTCCTTTGATTCTGCTCAGGTGCCGACTTCACAGTCCCACCCACCCACCCCTACAGTCTGCGCAGTCACTAGGGCCCAGACTAACAAGGCCCAAGACACGACACAAACCACAGGTCCCCTTGCGGTTGACCCTGTTTTCACTGATGCTGACCTTATCTCTCTTCAAACCCTTGACCCTGCGATCCATAAAATGATACAATACCTCTCAGATCCTACTCTTAATGGACCATCCGACTCGGATCTCGCTGACACTCCAGACTTAAAACCACTTTTTGCCGCATGATCGTCCTTGCAGCTGCGAAATGGCATTCTAGTTCATGTTTCCGATGAACTCCCTGTGCCTGCGCTTGTGGTCCCTCGTAACCAGAGGGGGGTGATGATTGTTCATGCCCATGATATCCCAACTGCAGGACACAAAGCGTCAAAGCGACATACAACGCGCTCAAACAAGTGGCATATTGGTCATACATGCGAAAGGATGTAGCGGACTACATCAAGGGATGTCTCGTATGTTGCCAGTTTCAACCAACCAACCCGATGCATCGAGCACCCCTACAGAAAAGAGATATTTCATTCCCATGGTCTGACCTCCAAATTGACTGGGCAGGTCCCCTTCCACGGTCAGCCAGAGGAAACAAATACTTCCTCACAGTCACATGTGCTTTCACCAAATGGGTCGAGTGCCTGCCTGCTCCTAATGACACGGCAGAAACCACGGCCTACTTGTTGATGAACCATGTATTCTCTAGATTTGGTCTGCCAAGCCGAATCAACTCTGACCGCGGCACTCATTTCACCGCCGAAGTCATGCAACAACTGTGGGAAACCTTGGGAGTTAAAGCTAACTTCCATATTAGCCACCACCCACAATCCTCTGGACAGGTTGAAAGAACCCACCGAACTGTGATCAACAGACTGAAGAAGTATGTTTCACCACACCAAAAAGACTGGCATGTAAAACTCCAGCTGGTCTTAATGGCCATCCGAGCCACACCCCATGAAGCTACGGGGGTGTCACCTTTTGAAATGATAAAAGGCCGGCAAATGACTTTGCCCCTACATTTACTCTACCAACCTGGATAAGCCAGTGTTGCTACAGCCTACACTACTCACCAGTACATGACTGACCTGACCAAACATCTCCAACAGACTTTTGCCTTTGCCCAAAAACATTTGGACCGATCAGCTGAAGGACGCAAAGCCTACTACGATCAGAAAGCCTCACATGACGAACTCCAAGTGGGAGACAAGGTTTTCTATTATGCTTTCATTCCTCAGACAGGACAGACCAACGCACGAGCAGGAAAACTCGCTCAGAAGTTCCTCCCCAGGTGGACAGGTCCACACACAATCACAGATAAACTCTCTCCGGTCGTTTACCAAATCAAAATAAGCAAAGGTCGCCAGGACCCCATCTCCAAATGGGTCCATCGTAATCAAATCAAAGCTTACAAAAACCCCATGGGACTCGTCGGGGACAACACTGTTCCATTAAGTCAGTAAACAAACCTAAAATCTTGTTTGCACCCGATAGATAACTGTTAGCTGACTATCAGCCTCAGGCACACTCGGTCGCATTTCTCTTCCTCAATCAGGTAACTGCATTAAACCTTCAAAAGGAGAAAGTTAACCCAAACTAACTGACTTCCTTAAAATCTAACTTTAAAAGACCCTGCAAAATTTCATTCAGTATCATCAAGTTACTATTTCAAATTAGTACACACAAAATCAACAACATCACTAGCTTAAGTCAATAATCACAAAACCCTCTAAAGGTGATAAACACTAATAGCCTAGAGCTCAGTCTCTAACAAAGTTGTTCCACCTCTAAGAATAACTTTCACCTATCACTCAGGTACCTCAAGAAAAGGAAAACCGTCAAGAAGCTCAAGATTAAAATGACTCACTTCTATTCGTTGGCCAGGACGATGGCCCTCCTGTTTTTCAGTTTAGCCCTCTACCTAGCACTCTCACCTACTTTTGCCCAGTTAGAAATGGACAGAGTCCAGACAAGAAGTCAACAATCCTTAGGTAGATTCTCAACCACGGCCTCATCATTAGGGCCCCTTGCTAGCCTTAGCACATCTACTGTTAAATCAGTCAACACCGCTACACTGAAATGCCAGATAGTTGAACCACCAACTGTTACCAGAACTTTGCAAGATACTGTGTTGGTTTTGAATGTTTGCTCCAAAGCCTCATTCAAACTCAACAAGGTCTTGGACTTGTCACTCTTCATGTTAGAGGGTGACCATGCTCACCGACATCTAATGCCTGTGTTTCTTCGAAAGGTAGCTAGAAATATTAGATTTTCAGCTAACACTTTGACAATGAGTCTGCCTTCAACCCTTCTTGCCCCTGTTTCAGATGTCACCAAGTTATTCCTCATTGCCACGCAAAGAACAATGATGACTTTCCATGTTTGCTCAGTCCTCCAGAACAAAGGTCTCAAATACCCTCTGAGTAAGACCTCTGTGGAACCATGGTTTAGTCCAGCTAAACCAATTCAATTTTAACCTCCTTGAATTAACTCAGTATTGCTTAACCTAAACATCTACCTCAAATAAGCAATAAATTTTTGTTTTGCATTCTTTGTTTTGACTTTTATTTTTCTTTATTTTTAGAATTTTGAAGTTATATGCATGCTTATATACAAACATATATTTTTATATATAATTCTTGCACTCCATTTTGATTTTTGTGCCCATTCAAACTATTTTTTAAACAACTATGATAGCTATTTCATCGTAAACCAAAATTCCTACCTCAGGTATGCAAGACTAGGCACTTATTTTTGTAACCAGAATTTTTGAGTCACTTCAAGACATATGTCTTAGCTTACTACTCCAAGATAATTTTATAATCTACATTTGTCCATATTCAAATTATTTTTGGAAATTCATGGAAGTCCTTCCAGTAAACCAAAGTCAAAGATCTGTACTTAGTAATAGATACTGTTTGCATGCTAATGTGTATGGACATCACAAACACCTTTTAACCCAGTATTTAGGTCAAGTGTTGCCAAGGAGACAAAGCTGCCAAGGGTGTGTACCAACGCTGACCGATGCTCACCATTGCTACAAAGGGGGGATCTGTAGCATCATCGTCTCCTCAAACCAAGACAGAAGATCACTTCTCTCCATTTTACAGGAATTTCATTTTATTCCTTATACAGGAATACCACTTTTCTGCCTTTTTCAGGAATATCACTGGCTTTCATGTCGACCCATTCAGGCCTCTTCCAGGCCTGACCAAAGATACTTGCTTTCCCAGGACCCCAATGTAAACAGTTGCCTCTTGCAGAGATTGTAAGGATCAGAATTTGCTTTTAAAGGCTCAAAGGAACATAAAACTCAGGAGACCAGACCTCCAACGTGAACAATGCATTTGATAACGTACCTTTACAGGAAACCAATGCTATTAAAAGGATCATAAACGGCTTAATCAGACAGATTTATAGCCCCACAATACTATCCAGGTTTTCTCCCAGATACCATGGACCTAAAAGAAATCATCCACAGCTCAACAGTACCTACTAGCGGATACCTACGGAATGTGTTTTCAGTATGTAGGATGACTTTTAAGTTGTTCTAAACATTAAGTTTCTTTCAGCTTATCCTCTGGATCCTAAGGACCCTGAAAATCCATCCCTTTTTTATCACCAACCATGATTTGCTGTAGTATTAAGCTTTGATCTAAATATGAATGCATGTATTATAATTATGTATAAGAAATGTTATATTCATGAGTGTTATTCAAACAAATATAATATTGGAGTAATGGTATAAATGCATGATCACCAAATATAAGCCAAGTCATTTAATTTAGTAGATTTTATATTGAGCACCTAATTTCATAAGAACTGACTGAGTGTTGATTTTTCTCTGCAATTTCATGGGATGGTGTCTTTGTTTGATTGGCTGCTCTCAAACAAAGAAATGTTCTCACATTGGATGTCAGCCATTTCAAACTGCTTCTGAAAAAGTCGATTGGTCAGTCTTGCGATTGACATCATCATTTTACGACCCGGTGAGGTAACTTTAAAAGAGAGAAGTTAGATTTGAGTTTAGTAAGGCAGGAAGATTAGAACAGAAGTAACAATGTAACAAGAACAGCAGAAAAGAGAACGGTGAGAGAATTAAGAGTTAGAAACACAGAAAGAAGAAAGAAAGAGATTTTGAGAAAGATTAGGAACTAAATTAAGATTAAAGAAGCAGAATAGTAATCTAGATCTCAGAAGATTTTATTCCACCGTTTCAAGATCCTGTGAAGTTTTATTCTTTGTGTTTGTCAAGTCTTTTGTTATTTTCTGGTTACTGAGGAGAAACCATTTTTTTTTTCTTTAGAGCTCGTTCTTTTAGAGAATCAAATTCTCAAACTTTTTCCTTCACCTCAGAAGCCATTCTTATCCTAGTAAATGTTTTTCTCATTTTTTTAATGACTTTTCACGTCGTTAAAGTGGACCTTTAATTTGCCTAGTTTAAAGTGAACAGAGACTGAGACGTTCCTCCTTCAGTTTTTTTTTTTTGGTCTATCCCGCTACAAGAGACCTCAAATTTGGACTCTTTTCCAAGGACTTTTCACGCTGCCCTGAGACAAACAATCCACGGCTGCCACTGTCTCCTTGAAGGGCCCCCAGCTGAGTTATCACCTTCATGGCTGTGAGGACAGCAGCTGCTTCCTCCGACGTCCTAACTTCAAAACCCAGCGGTACTGACCCGCGGAAACGTGGACCTACAGCTGTTGTGTGAGTGAAGCTCCTACTTTTCTTATCTGCTGGGTTAAAACGTGATGTCCTAACAATTAAATTACAATTGGATATGACCCGTATTTCAGGGCTCAATTAGTCTCTCAGCCACAGGATAAAGTTATAAACTGAAGGAAAACTCTTAGTCATTTTTAAATAACTGCCCTTAAATTTTTGTAGATTAATTCGAAAGTCATTTTTAGATAATTAGCTTATGAATTTTCCCCATAAAATTGCGTTGTTTTCAGCCTCCTTTACCGTTGAAACATAAGTCTGGTTCCTCCTTGGTTCTACAGAGGTGTAATGCTGGATTTTATGTTCAGGAATCCAATATCAGTTTATGTGATATATTACGCTGTTATCATTTGAATCTGTTTATCCATCATTTGAATGCCATGCCATGTAACCTGAATGAGTTTAATAAAAGGGTGAATTAGAGAAGTTGAAGTGTTTTTCCTTTCGCATATACATGTTTCCTAATCACGACAGGACAAGAACTCACTGAAACTTTGAGACTGATTCATTAAGTAATTGAAGGTACAAAATTAAATAAAATTAAAGTTAATATTATTGTCCGTTAACTTTAATTTTATTTAATTTTGTACCTTCAATTACTTAATGAATCAGTCTCAAAGTTTCAGTGAGTTCTTGTCCTGTCGTGATTAGGAAACATGTCCGTGGCAGCACGGTGGCGCAGTGGTTAGCACAGTGGCAGCACAGCAAGAAGGTCATGGGATCGATTCCACCCTTGACCATCGGGGGTTCGATCCCACCCCCAGACCATCGGTGACCCTTCTGTGTGGAGTTTGCATGTTCTCCCCGTGTTTGCGTGGGTTTACTCCGGGCACTCCGGTTTCCTCCCACATGCCAAAAGCATGCAAGTTAGGTTAATTGGCATCAAAACTGGGGATTCTAAATTGTCCTTAGGTATGGATGTGAGAGTGAATGGTTGTCTGTCTCTCTGTGTTGGCCCTGTGATGGACTGGCGATCTGTCCAGGGTGTACCCTGCCTCTCGCCCAAAGATGCTGGGATAGGCTCCAGCCCCCCCGCGACCCGAAAGGATTAAGCGGTAGAAGATGGATGGATGGATGGATTATTGTCCGTTAGGACTGGTGCCCCTTTTACGAGTGCTTTTATTTAATTTAGCGGGTGTAGAAGTGATGGTTTAACTCCGCCCCCTTTCACACCCACTATTAAATAAAATAAATAATTTCTGTACCTTATGACAAATATTTTATTATAGGCAATTCATGCGACAGACTTGTACCTAGCCGTCAGTTCCACTGAACCCACAATGGCCAGTCTTTGTCCTCCATACCCACGCAGTGGTGCTGAATGACCTCTCACTTTGTAGTACGGGAAAAATCTCTTCACGCAGGCCATTTCAACATGAACCGCACTGCGCCCATATCAATCAGCAATGGCACCTCCACTCAGTCTAATTTCACCACACAGTACGTACGGCTATCAGTGCTCGGAGAGACGATGTGAATAACCGTAGGAATTGGAGCAGGAGTGTCCACTTTGTGTTCCCCTTGCTCGAACCTATTACAGGCCCTGGCAAAATTATGCAGAAGTCGACACTTGCCACAGCATTTTCCTCTTGCCGGACACTCTCTTGCCTTATAGGGGTGCTTAGTGGACCCACACCCCAAACACCTGTGCGATCCCGGGGCAGACCTTATCTTCTCAGCCATAGTGCAATCCTCCTTCTCCTGCTTACAATCATCGCTGTCCAGGTCCACAGCCTGCGCTATTTATTATGATTCAGAGCGATGCAGCATAGCTCTCTTACCGAGGTCACGTGACAGTATGTCCGCTGCATCACACTGCTGAGCTATCTTGATAGCCATGGCTAACGTGAGTTCGCTGGAGTGCGTGAGGAGCCTCAACCGTGCCATAGAGCAGATTGTGTATTCCGCCAACTGGTTGTAGACTAACTCTTCTTCCAATGCTCCAAACTGGCAGTCCCCGGCCAGCTAACGTAGGTCCACAACATATCGTTGCACTGACTCGCCAATCAGCTGGTGGCGCTGCTGAAACTGAATCCTCCGGACAATGACGTTTACAGGGGCGCAACAATGTTGCGCCATTAGCTCAACAATGTCCTCAAAGCTATCGCTAACACCCAAGGTAGCACGGATATGCAGTCCCTCCATACCTAAATTATGGACCAGAATTGCCTGAGCTTGTATCTTCTTCAGTTCACCAAGGTTCAGAGCCACCAAGTAATTTTGGAAGGCGGTGAACAATCTCATCCAAAGAACCAGAGGCTCTCCTGGAGACTCCAAAAATGGCCGATTTCTAAACACACCAGCCCATACTTTTATCATCATTGCCAAATGTTATGTCTGTAACTGAGGGTGAATGAAGAGACTTAAGGTGGAACTGAACAATACTTTATTATAGACTCACTGATTATACAGAGGCGCTCCCAATACTCTAAGAGGTGGTCAAAGAGACTGCCCCTCTCCCACGCACCCCTCTTACAACCTGGGTGGCGGCAGAACTGGAAGGTGAAGCCACCACCCGTGTCACACCATAATATATCCCATAAACAACATCAAACCACCCATATGTGACTGCCAAGAAGAGTTAGTTGAGGTTTGTTAGATTAGGTTCATAATTAACTAGGTCAGGACAGGGGGAATGCTTTGGGTCTGGGTTGTACTGTGTGGTGTGCACACAATATCTGTTGGTTTTTGTTTTGTGTGACATTTGGGAGTTGTAGGTTAATGGCTTTTGTGGAAGATTTTTTTCACTCTCCTTCATTTGGCATACTTGATCAGTGTACTAAGGATCAGCTTCTTAAAGTAGCTGATCATTATGACACTAAGGTAAGTGACAAACATTCAAAAGATAATATAAAAGCCATTTTGAAAGCAAACTTAATTGAGTGTGGGATTCTTAAAATTGAGGCTGAAAAAAGGAGTTTGACTTTTGAACAACAAAAGGAGGTGTTGATGTTACAATTAAAGCATGAGGAAGTAAAACAACAAAAAGAACATGAGTTGCAACTACAGATGGAAAAACTTCATTTTTTTTTCCATCCAAGAGGAGGTCAAATGGGAAAAGGAGCAATCAAAGCTTAAGTTAATCCTTGAGGGTAGGCTGACTTCTGTTGAAGGTACTGGTCCCAGTGGTGTGCAGCCAACCTTTGATTTGACTGGTAATCTTAAATTGCTACATAAATTTAATGAAAAAGATCCAGACATATTTTTTGATTTGTTTGAACAAGTAGCAGATTCATGTAACTGGCCGGATAATGAGTGCACACTTATGCTCCAGTGTGTTTTTGAATGTAAAGCACAAGAAGCATATTCTGCTTTAAGTCCTGCAGAATCTAGAGATTACTCAAAGGTGAAGAAAGCAGTTTATAAAGCATATGAACTGGTATCAGAGGCATATAGACAATGGTTTCGATCGTGGAGGAAAACTACTAATTAGACCTATGTGGAGTTTACCAGAGACCTTTCTCGCCACTTTAAAAAGTGATGTTTGGCATCAGCTGTAACTGATTTTCATAGTCTATGTAATCTAATCATTGTAGAACAGCTGAAAAACTCTGTCAACTTCGACTGCTACATTCATTAGTGAGCACAAGGACATAACTCCCAATGGTGCTGCTACTTTGGCTGATGACTAATGTATGTCTTAACTCATAAATGGCCTGGGGAAGTATATATGATCAACATGGGATTTCATACCTTAGGATGTTAAAGCCTAGGCCACATTTAGATCCTGTAGAATCAACTGGAGATGACACAAGTAAATTTGAAGTATCAAAAGTCTGTGATTAATTAAATTACCCTTTATTGTCATTCAACCATACAACCAATCATGTACAGTAGAACAAGATTGTGTTTTACCTATCTACAGTGTTAATCACACACACCCCAAGTGCAGAATCAGAGGGCCACTGCCATGCAAGGCGCCGCCACAGATTTCCCTCCTCCATTCCATTATTGCTGAGCACCATGCTGGACGGCAGAAAGTTCCACTTTTTTATATGGTCTTCGGCATGACCCGGCCGGGATTTGAACCCCTGCCTCCCGGGTGTTGGGCGGATGCTCTACCAACTGAGCCCCCACTCCGGTAATTATTAATTATTGTCATTGTCAAGGCCACTGGAAAATAAATTGTCCAACTTTGAAATCAAAGTCAAATCCTCAGATCAGCGGGTCACATGGGAAATCAGCTGCATTAGCTGCTCCTATTAGGACAGATTTCATACTGAGCCAGAAAATCATGGATTCTTGTTTACAGCATAGTGTTGGTTATGCTCCATTTGTGTCTAATGGTTGGGTCTCACCTACTGGGAGCAGTACAACAGTCCCTATTAAGATTTTGAGAGTCACAGGTGCTTTAGACTCTTTCATCAGACAGTCTGTGTTGCAGTTTTCTGCTAATTGAGACACTGGTGAAATGGTTCTAATCAGAGGGATGGGTTTGAAAATGGTTTCGGCACCTTTATACTGGATTAAATTAACCTGAGATTTTGTCCAGGGTGAAGTTTCTGTGACAGTACTTCCTCAGTTACCAGTGGATGGGGTTGATTTTATTCTCAGAAATGATTTGGCAGATGGCTTTGTTTGGAGAAAGAACACCCCCTAACATTATAACACAGCTGCCCTCTTCTGTTTTGCAGGAATCTGTGCCAAATGATCAAATAAGTTCTGAGGTGTTTCCAGCCTGTGTGGTAACATGTGCTATGAGCTACAAAACATCTGAACCTATGCAAACTGGTAACCAGGATGGACTCTGTAAATTGCACCTTCCGGAAGAACTTCTGTCTGTGTCGCAACATGATTTGGCACAAGAGCAGAAGTCAGATCCATCATTACAACCATTAAGGGATTTGGTCCAATCAAAAGATATGACTGACAGTTTGGCCAAAGGGTATTTTGTTCAGGATTGTTTGCTGTTAAGAAAATGGGTCCCTTGTGGAGAACATTTTGGTGCAGAGCCCATAGTGCAGATAGTGTTGCTACAAAAGTTCCGACATGATGTAATGAGAGTAGCTCATGATAATGTTGGCAGTCATTTGGGAGTGCGTAAAACATACAGTTGTGTTTGGAAACATTTTTTTTCTGGCCAAGGGTGAGGAATGACATTTCAAACTACATCAAAACATGTCATACGTGCCAAATCACTGGTCAACCAAATCAGGGGATTGGTCCAGCTCCGCTTTGTCCTCAATTTTACCTACTCCATCTCTCCTGTCTCTCTTTGGGTGCTCCTGGAATTCAGGTTGCTGAGGGGGAGGGTTGAGTGATGACTGGAGGCTGGAGAGGTCGCGAAGCAAATGGTTGGCAAGATTGAAAGCATGCTTTTTTTTTTAACCCTATAGGGATTTATTCTGTTTTGTTGTTGTTGTTGTTTTTTGTTTGTTTGTTTTTGAGTTATAGGGTTGAACCGTGTTCTTAAAGAGGGGGTGTGTGACACTCCTCCCATTGCCTGTCCTTGTTTGGTTCTACCTGGTGACTCGTCTAGGTGTCTGCAGAAGTTCTGGAAGTAGTGTGGGAGAGGAGTGATTGATCTGATTGAGTTCACCTGGGCTGATTGGAGCCCAGGGTGATATATCCCAGGTCTGGCTCTGACTTGTGGTCTCTCTTTCCCACTGCCTTATGCTTCATGATGATGGTTTGTTTGGTTTGTCTTTTGTTTGTTCATCTACATGCACTCAACACTGCATACACTACTGATGTACTGACTTCACTTTTGCTAGTTAGCTTATTTTTATTATGGTTTAAAATAATCATCTACAAAACTGACTACTACTGTGTGATCTCCTCGTTTTTGTCTGTCCCTTTCAGCCAGGATTGTGACAGTGATTGAGATTTTACATTAAGATTAATAGAATGTAGTCACCTGCAATAATTGTGCTTATATGGACAAAGAACGTATAGCAGCTACCACTATTAGCAGTAGCTGCTAACGGTAGCTACCACAAGCATTTGTAGCTATTAGCAGTAGCTGCTATGTTGTAAGTTGAAGCTAATGCTATAAAATGAAACTTTTTGGTGTAACATAACATTTAAAGTTACGTTCTATGCAATAAACATTACAATAAGCATCACAATAAATGTGTTCCTGTGTTATTGAGTGTTTGATACAATTACTGTTGCTCTTTAGGAAAGAAAGTTCCACATGTTGATCAATGCACGTTTCAATACAAAAAAAAAAGTAAAAAAATTAAAAAGTATCCGATTACTCGAGTAATCATTTGATTACAGTGACAGACTACTCAATCAGTAAAATAGTTGTTAGCTGCAGCCCTACATCTGCGCCACAATGAGGAGGTTCAAACCCCGGCTGAGTCATACCCAAGACTGTATAAAAATGAAAGCACCAATGTGCTGATGCCTCGGTGTCTCTGGCATGGTAGCATGGAGGGGGGGGGGGGTTGTTAAAAAGTCACACTTCCACTTTTAGTGGGCGACCATAGCTATTACAATACCTTTTTTCACAGCTGCATTGATAGTAAAGGTGAGTTAATTTTTTGTTTATTTGAAAGCAAAGCCTTACCTGGAAATAGTGGCAAATTAAAAGTTGAAAACGTATGGTGATACGATGATACAAGCCTTGAGTTCCAGTTGATTTTGAGTGGGTGAGCTGAGAAGCTGCTAACAGATAGGCAGACACATGGAATTATTACCGTATGCCTACGTTGCCTTGGCATTGAGACATAAAAATACAGAAGGACAAGAATAAAATTAGGATCACAAAGAAAAATGCTGGAGTAACAGATTTTATTATACAATGCATGGCATGCAATACCAGGTAAAAAATATCAAAATTTCCAGAAGTAAAATCACAATTATGAATATTAAATCAGAACGGTTTGGAATGTTTCATACTCATGTAATGAATACCGAGAGTTTCTTAAATAATCTGGGAAAAAAAACAACAACAAAAAAAAAAAAAAAACTAAGTTTGTCCAAACATTAATTTATTGAAATACAGTAGCAGTTTCCGGTATAAACAGTAAACATGTAATATTCTTATTTAGCTTCCAGCCTGTTCTCTTCACAGCTGCTCTGACTGCTGAACCTCAGGTTCACCACCATGGACCTCAGAGAGACAAAGAGGAAAGAAAAACAGCATAAAAATGTGATTATTGTTATAGATGTGATAGATATAAAAAAAATACAGATGCCATGTTTCTCCTCAGCTTGATAAATTACTTGGTTTAGTGGGTGAATCATTTTAAAGTGAGTGAATGAAACATGTCACACCGTAGTGTTTTTATATGACTGACTTTAGTATTAAGACTTAAAAAATCAGCTGAAGTTTAGAGAAGACTATTTAACAGGTTATATGAATGTAACCAAGCAGTTCCCATACTGGAAAAAATGGGACATTTGGAAAAAAAATGTGAAGTAACATAAACTTTAAAAATCAAATATTACAGTTGTAGCAGTTATCAGTGTTTTAATATTGAAATTGCTGCATAATTTAAGCACAAATCTTAATTTTAAATGTTTTTTGTTTCATTCTGGTCTCCTCTGGGGTCCTCCATGTTTTTCAGGTGAGGAATATTGGGACTTGCAGTTTTTACCGATGAACTGAAAACTACAGGAAGAAAATTCCTTGTCCTTCCTCTGCAAAACTAAAAGCAAAACCAGTGTGAAAACAATCAATGTGATGAATAAATGGTGTAGTTGCTGAATACATGTTTTTTTTTTTTTCAGTAACTACTATTTTATAACGGTTCAGCTAGAGATCGACTGTGACAGGAAGTCATCTATGTGCTGTAAAAAAAAAGTTGCACTGCTGCCTCTACTTGCCTGGCATAGTAATTACAATAACTTTTTCCCTGGCTCAATTACACATCAATGCTGAGTTAAATTTGTTTATTTTGAAAACAAAGCCTTATCTGGAAATTCTGGCAAACCAAAATTTGAGAAAATATGGTGATACAATGATTCAAGCTTTTAGTTGCACTTAATTTTGACCGAGTGAGCTGAAAAGCTGGTAACAGAGAGACAGATGTACGCACGCACGCGTGCACACACACACGCACAGCGACACACACATGCATTGAGAGATTAATGTATGCCTGAGTTCACCAAGGCATAATGATACTTGCTGATCAGATGCTTTGATTGGTCCCTAAATCAAGGCAAGGCAAGTGTTTTTGTATAGCACATTTCATGTACAAGACAATTAAAAGTGCTTTACATAATTAAAACATTAAGGAATTACAGCAAGTTGCAAAACAAATATATAAGAATTTAAAAGTAAACTAAAAAATAAGAGAGAGAAACAGAAATAAGCTAAAAGAGAATGAGGCAGATAAAGTGGATGAAATGACTCAGAGGGGACTGGGCTTTTGTTGTCATGGCTACCAAACTGTGGAACTCATCATTACAAGTTAGACAGGACTATTCATTGACTGTTTATAGATCTTTTCTGAAAACGTACCTTTTTTCCTTGGCACACAGTGAGATGTAGTGTTTTATTCTTCTTTTGTATTGTTCTGTTGTTTATGGTAGTTACTTGCTTTTGTGTCTTTATTGTGGGATCTGTTATGTTTTATATGGTCCTGTACAGCACTTTGGCTAACAGTTTTTTTTTGTTTTTTTTTTTTTTTTAAAGTGCCTTATAAATAAAGTTGGTATGGTACCATGGTGATCTAACCTGATAAAAAGAGAGCCTGCCTTGTGAAATGGAAAACTTTTATTCAAGCCTCAGCTTGCTCAGCTAAGCCAAATCTGAAGATGAATCTGTCTTCGTAGTATAGCTCTGAATGTGGTGACGAGGAAAAAAGAAACTGGAAATTTTCACAGAACAGCACAGGGAAAGATATAAATGTTGTAACAGGCAAGAAAAACACAAAACAGAATATACAGGAGATATATAGGGTTATTCTCTTAATAGTACATTCAAGATAGGTGATATCACATTAACAATATTTAATTTATTTGACTCAGACATCCTCAAAAGTTGATTGATGAAACATGAGAATGCAACCTATATGGACAATTTGTTTTAGCAAATACAAACACAATAGATGCAGTAAAGAAGCTTGGTTCAGCCTGGGCCAGTATGAAAACTATTGCAGGCCTTCAGAGCACAGAATGCAGTAATCATGTGTTTTTAGATGGTTTTAATTCAGACACAGCGCTGGCTAATGCTCTTAATTGTTTTTATGGTCGTTTTGATTGTTTTGATTTTAGCACAGAAACCCAAGATTTGAAACAGAAACTCAAAGACAATCAGCACTTTAATATTGAGCTGCAAGATGTTAAAAGAGCGTTCTGTGTTGTAAAAGTGAACAAAAGTCAGGGCCCTGATAATATATGTGGGCACTTGGTAAAGTCCTGTGCACATGAACTGAGTCCTATGCTTCACTACGTTTTTAATAAGTCCGTACAGACACAACATGTGGCTAAGGTCTGGAGAGATGCTATGGTTGTCCCTGTTCGGAAATCCAGCTGTCCTAAAACGGTAAATGATTTTAGACCCATTGCCATGACTTCAATTTTAATGAAAATTTTTGAAAAACTGGTCAGATTTGAGGTCCTAAAAGGTGCTTTTCCACTAGCCCCACTCAGCCCCGGTTTGAAAACCCGGCTCTACTCACTTCGGTTCGGTTCAGCCTCAGTTGCTTTTCAACTACTGCCGGCGCACCTGCTGGCACACCTGCTGTGGGTGGGATTTGTTGAACAGCAGGCGGTGCCACACCCTCGTGACGTGAAACACACGCGACTGAATCCTCCACAACAAACATGGCTGATGACTAGGAGAGAAGGAAGGAGGAATGACTGTGACATGAAACTGGTTAAATCTATGATGCTGACTTGTTGTGCTCTGCACAATCTGTGTGAGAGTCATGGAGAGACGTTTGACACTACATTGGATGATGCAGTAGATGAACCAGTGGTGGCAGCGGCACAGAGAGCAGAGGAGCAGGGTGGAGATATTGTAGCGAACTCAATATAAGCACCCTACTTGGCTTGACAAGTGGGTTGACCCTATTGGCGACACAGGTAGAGTGTGGGACGCGGGAGGCGTGAGTTCAAACCTCCTGGTGGGACGTCACCATGTCAAGCTGCATGTTACAATATAATACGTGATGCAATACTTGTCTATTTTGTCCACATTTATGTGCATACATATTTCAAAAATGTTTTTTGTAAATAAATTGTGCATGGTCCATCTACCTGTCCTCTTGTTCATAACGCTTATCTGTTAAGAAGGTGCAAAGCCTTCAGCCTAATGATGAGTCCATACTTCTCACTGTTGTGATAATTGCTCACGCTGAGCGCTCTGCCTGCCCGTACGCTGTGGGGGTCACACACGACGTGTTCCTCCCCACACTCTCAATTTTTTTTCCCGTATATTTTTCTCTTTGGCGTACAGAAATGGCAATACGCCCGTATTTGCTAAAATTGCATTTTCCCCGTATTAAAATACGGCGAAACCATATCACTTAACAGGTATGTAATTACATGCAGAAACACCGCTCAGGCCATCTTCACAAAAATCCAGCTCGACAAGCCACTTTTGCTTAGGTGGAAATGCAAATTGAACTATAAATCATGTGCTGATACATGTCATATTTTCCCATGTAAAGGTCTCCCACTTTTACTTACAAATTGATTTTTAATTTTTGGGAAAAGGGAATATAAATTTTGCACTTGCTGGTAACAACAGTTGTGTGCAACAAAAACACAGTTGTGTATCCTTGTCCGATCTGTCTACTGTTATTGGTGCCACATTTTTGCTAGATTCCTTCTTAATTTATTAAATTTGGACTGGCGATGCAACATTCAACTTACATGTACTTACCTTTATCAGTGTCTACAAGTTCAAGCACACCTGTACAACTGCTTATAACCTAAAAAATGTACCCGTTCAAGAGAAATGGATTCAGCATTGCAAATGTTTAAAATAAAAAAACCTACCAAGACATTACGTTTCGTTGTGTTGTTAAAAATTAAATTACCATTAGAAGGCTATACACCTGACCTGATGAACAGCAGCATGTGGAGTGAACAGAGAATGGAATGTGTATGTAATTATTGGCTTTTCTCATACGGTGTCATAACAGATAAACCAGACTTTTGATGCAAACAATACAATTTTATTCCCGAAGCAAAATTTACAAACAAAAAAACAGACTGGGCGATGACATCTCTGCGAGCTCTTCCCTTCGTAACGCAGCGTCCTGTTCCAGGGCTTCACGCGCATCTGCCCGCACATCTGCGGCCACCTGTCACAAATGCTGCATGTACTCCTGATTCTTGCCGCTGGTCATGTTGCCGTTCCAAGAACCGCATCTCTTCGTCATGCATGTTGACCATCGCTAATGTAAGGTCAGCGATGGGAGTTGTCTGTTTTCGTCTTGCCTAGATGGAAAGACAGAAAGGCATGGTCGTTAAAGCTGGATCACTACATATAATATGGAATTACACAGGTGAAAGTCTGTGGTGGAATGTCACTATTATATTATGCTTCATTGCTGTATATAAGCTGAACTGTCATGTTGCTGCCCCTCAGTAGAGCAGATTTTGCAACACGCAGGGTGCTGTCTTCGGCTGCAGCCCCCCTGCAAAACCAAAAAGGATTAAGATTAAGAATATGGATGGATGGATGGGTAATGTTTAAACTAGTTGCTTGTAGTGTGGCCGCAGAAATCTTAATGGGTTAATACAGTCAGCTGACGCGAAGCATTTCAATGAAGCATGTTGATTTCAACGGCAGTTCATGCACTTTGTTTGTCTAAAACAGGAGTTACAACAGCACTTCAATCACCACACCTAAAAATGGTTGTGGAACACCGATAAGTGAAGACCAAAGAATAACCTTTTTGTACATTTAAAAAGACATTTTCAATTAATTAATATGCAGCTACAGGAAATTGCATTAATCAATTTGGTACATAACTTGTTAGGCTCCAGCCCCACCGCAACCTGTAAAGGATTAAGCGGTAGAAGATGGCTGGATGGATGGATTTTCGACCCTGGTTTCCGCTGCTGGACCTGTTTCAACCAAAAAAAAAAATCGTGGTTATTGTGCCTTACCGGCACTTGAACGTGATCCAGATGGAGCTGGTGATGTGGAGCTGATCCAGCTGGCGCTCCGGCAGACGCACACGCAGACGCAGCGCCTGGAGAGTCCGCTGTGTCAGTCATCTCCACTGAGGTGGACCCCTGTGATATGAAATGCGATTCTAGAAAGAAAATGCACGCAATTTAAAACTTAACACCAAAGTGCAACATGTACACAACACTCTCAAGTTTTTAACCGTAATACAATAAGCGTAATTCAGCGTTTTGTTCGCGCTAATACTTAACACAAAGCAAGCGTGAATCTACAGTTGGCTACAAAACAATACGCAAGCCTCAGTAACAACCATTACTCACAATCTAACAACCTTCCTATTTCTTAAAAACAGTGAGCTTGGCATAGAACGGATCAAGTGGCGAACAGATGCGCAATATCAAATAAACACTCACCATCCACTGTTTCCAAGGGCCGTGACCGTGACGGTGGCCGTGACAGTGACGTGTCGAGCCCAATGTCTCTCAGCGAACCACTTCCACTCCTTCCATCCGCTGAACTTCGAGCAATGTGGTCCTTCACTGCTCGGTAATCGCTTTTCAGCTTTTTCAGCTTCTCCCGACACTGTTTGGCAGTACGGATGTGCCCTTGGGAAGCCATCTGCTCGGACACCTGCATTTCAAGTAGATCCGTCCAACTCGCGCTGGATGCGATCGTCGCCTAATATAGAAAGAAAATTGCGCACCTCCTAATATATAATATTAGGAGTATATTATTATATACAGTAAGTATATTATACAGTATATTAATATAATATACCGTATTAAAGGGGCGCACTGTGTTCACTGCTGAACAATTACAAATGGCGGTCGTGGAGTAAATTCAGCAGAAAAAGTTGCTTTCATGACATTACAACCTGACCAATCAGCGGCGACCAGTCTCTTAAAGTCATATCACAGCCATACTCAGCCTTACTCGGCCCGGTTAGACCCTGCCCTGGATCAGGTACGAAAAAAGTACCTGGTTAACCGGTGCTGAGGCTAGTAGAAAAGTGCCTAAAGCGGGCTGAGTGGTGCGGTGTAGGGCCAAGTGAGGCTAGTGGAAAAGGGCCTAAAGTAGACTGAGCATGCATTGGATCCTTTGAAGTTTGCCTATAGGCCTCACAGAGGAGTGGAGGATGCCATGGTCACTCTGCTTAACATGCTTTTTAAACATCTGGATTTTAATGGGACACATGACAGGCTTTTATCTGTGGACTTTTCTTCCGCTTTTAATACAATCCAACCTCATATTTTAGTTGAAAGGCTCCTGCATCAATTTGATTTGAGTAATAATCTGGTGGGTTGGATTCTGGATTTGTTAAACAACAGGACACAGAGAGTAAGGGTCAATGGTAGATTGTCTGACCAAAAGTGTTCTTCTACTGGCTCTCCTCAGGGGTGTGTTTTGTCACCACTACTCTTCATCCTGTACACAAACATGTCAGAGCAGACATGACAACAGACACATTATAAAGTATGCTGATGATTCAGTTATTGTCAGTCTCCTTCAGGGTGGTGAGAGTGGCCACGGCCCAGTAGTTGATGATTTTGTTCACTGGTGTGAGGAATCCTACCTGCAGCTGAATAGGACAAAAACTAAAGATATGATTACTGACTTTAGGAGGAAAACTCCCAGGCACAAAGTCACTGTACTAAAAGGCCAGAACATTGAATGTGTGCAATCTTAGAAATATCTTGGGACAATTATTGATTTGTGGCGGGTTTGGGAAAACCCCCACAACAGACTAAGG
Source organism: Pholidichthys leucotaenia (assembly GCA_020510985.1). Classification (NCBI taxonomy): domain Eukaryota; kingdom Metazoa; phylum Chordata; class Actinopteri; order Cichliformes; family Pholidichthyidae; genus Pholidichthys; species Pholidichthys leucotaenia. Next base: position 260,353,304 of record CM035840.1, read on the forward strand.
ACAGACAGCTCGCTACGCCTGTTTTTTTCCGCTGCACTACTGAGATGTAATGTGCCATTCATGCATTGGGATGTTAATGTGCCATTTATGCATTGTGTTCATGCGTCCCGTCCTTACTGTGACCTAGAGTCTGAGATCAATACCCATACCAACTGCTGTGAATGCTCTTTCATGTATTGTTGTAACTGGGAATATATGCTGCACGATCCTGTAACTCACTCTCTCTCTCATTCCTGCAACTGCTGCTGACACACAGACACGCTGTGTCTCTTCTCTGAGAGCCTGAGGACGCTGCTCCAGCCTGCTCACACTTAGGGCTGGAGCGGAGTTCTGTGATGGCAGTGTGATTTAATAAACCTGCTTAAAACCTTCACCAACGCTGCTTTATTTCATGCCGCCGCACTGGTGACCCCGAGAATGCACACGTTTTGTGCAAAGCAACCTTCTTGTCTGGACAGCTACACTGGTGACCCGTTCTTCATGATGAGATCTGCACGTCTGAGATCTGCTCATCCACGCTGGACCGGCCGCTCTCGCAGCTCCCCCACACGAGAGCGCATGCACCTCGTCCCCTCTCCACGACGGCGACCTCCAGGGCCGGCGGAGAACGCAACGCGTGGACCTGAACGCACCATGGCCGAGCGGTGACAAAGATCGTCTCCTCCCTCTCACCGCTCCAGTGCATCTGCACGAGCCCGAGGGACAAAGATCGTCTCCTCCCTCTCACCGCTCCAACGCATCTGCACGAGCCCGAGGGACAAAGATCGTCTCCTCCCTCTCACCGCTCCAACGCATCTGCACGAGCCCGAGGGACAAAGATCGTCTATTCACTCTCACCACTCCAACGCACCATGGCCAATCTGCAGCCACAGCTCAACTTGAATATTATTGGCGCCGATTGCGCTGATCTCTACCAAGATTCTGGACCCTGACTCGCCCCTCCAGCGGCCCACCCACGCACTGAACCCCGGCACACGCACCGGGGAGATACCAGGATGGCGCACCACGCACGGGACAAATACAGCTCTTCAGACCGCCATCGTCCTCCGCCGCTGCACACAGAACCTTCAGGGCTGCTCGCACACCTGAAGCAAGCACGCAGCTCACTCACAGGATTCTCTAACGGTCTCAGCCACGGCGCACAAGGAGATTCAGCCGTCAGCTTTTCCCGAAGGCTTTAGGGCTGCGCCCGCACCTAAAGTCAACACTCCAAGTCCCTCTGCTTCTATTTTTTTCTTACAGCCGCTACGCAGCCTCGCCGCTCCTGTTTTTCTTCATGGCCACGAGAGGAGTCAGAGACAAATTTTAATTCTTGTGATCTCTGCACGCTCAACGGGACAGCCCCTCGACATCGCGGGACAACAAGCAATTTTTGCGCGGCCCGGACGATTTCGCCGTCCCCGGCCGGCATTTACTACCCCCCACCCCCCTCCACCTTCGCCTGCACAGAGCTTCTTCTGCTCGCTGCCAAGCTGCACTACTGAGGTCTCGGCCCCCTGCCGAGCCCTCTGGGGGGGGAGCAGTGTGGCGGGTTTGAGAAAACCCCCACAACAGACTAAGGACAGACAGCTTGCTAATCCTGGTTTTTTCCGCTGCACTACTGAGATGTAATGTGCCATTCATGCATTGTGATGTTAATGTGCCATTCATGCATTGTGTTCATGCGTCCTGTCCTTACTGTGACCTAGAGTCTGAGATCAATACCCATACCAACTGCTGTGAATGCTCTTTCATGTATTGTTGTAACTGGGTATATATGCTGCACGATCCTGTAACTCACTCTCTCTCTCATTCCTGCAACTGCTGCTGACACACAGACATGCTGTGTCTCTTCTCTGAGAGCCTGAGGACGCCGCTCCAGCCTGCTCACACTTAGGGCTGGAGCGGAATTCTGTGACAGCTGTGTGATTTAATAAACCTGCTTAAAACCTTCACCAACGCTGCTTTATTTCATGCCGCCGCAGATTGTAATTTAAACTTTGAAGAGAACTGTGAAAGGGGTCAGCAACATTTGCATTGTTTAAGGAAACTCGCACACTTCCAAATTGACCGAACCATAATGACAATGTTTTATCGGGCTTTTATTGAATCTGTTTTATCCCTTTCTTTAGTGTCATGGTTTGGTCAGATAAAACTGAAACAGAGGATATCCTTAGACCAAGTAATTAGATGGTCCAAATGTTTGCTTGGTGAGTCACAGCTGTGCCTGACATCCCTGTACACCAGACATGTACAGAGGATTGCTACCTCTATTTTAAATGATGACTCCCACCCTTTGCACTTTCAGCTTCTTCCCTCCAGACGGAGGTTTGTTGTCCCAAAATGTAAAAGCCAGCGCTACAAAAACAGCTTTGCTCCTGCTGCTATCAAAGAGTTGAACAAGATGTAGCAATATATTGCACATATTTTAGTTATCTATTTATGAATTTTATTTTATATTTATTTATTTTTGTAGGTTTTTTATTTGGGTTTTAAATTTTTTATTGGGTTTTAGACATTTATTGAGTTTTTAATCTCTTTGACTTGGTTTTTAACTTTTCTAATATGACCCTTCTCTCTTATCTCTTTGTTTTTTCTCTTATCTCTTTGTCTTATGTCCTTATTGGTGAAGCCTTGAGTACTTTTATCATGTTTATAGTCAGCTTCATGTGTGTCTGTGTTTGTGTTCATGTTGAATGCAGTTGTGGTTTGTAAATATGTGTCTAAAAGGATGTCACCTGACTGCAAATCAAAACTACCTATCGGTACAAATTAAGAAACCTGAACCTGAAATTATTTAACAATCTTTCATTAATGTAAACACAGAATGCCCACATGTCCTTAAAAGGCCAACCTGTTGTGTGGGGATTTGGCCTTTGAGGCTTTCCATAGCCAGCACCAGGCACACAACCTGGTGATGTCAGGCGGGCTATGGTCAGTGTGTGTAAGTTGTTCCTGTTGACAATAAAGTTCAGTTCGTTGCTCGGCATAGAATGGCTCACATCTCGCTCTGTTCGTACATACCATTTGGCGACTGAGGATTAAACCATGGGAGCATGCGTGAGACCACCACCTCCGATCCTGGAGTCACGGGGTGTGCCAGCAACATCACGGCGCCGCTGGCTGGAGGATTTTGAGGCCTACATCATCATGGCCAGCCTGGATGGTGCCGACCAAGAAAGACAGAAGAGCATCTTCATTCATTGTTTGGGCAAAGAAGGACAGTGAGTGCTTTGCGCACTGGGCAGCATGGACTCCTTGGACAGGTGCTTGAGCCTAATGGACTAGTGCTTTGCCAAAAAGTGTAACATGGCACAGAGATGCAGATTCTTCATCTGCTGTCAGGAAGTGGGTGAGTCCATGCAGCATTTTCTTATGGAGCTCCGAAAGCTAGCGAGCACATGCGCCTTTGGGCCGCTAGAAGAGGAGCTAATTCATGATAAGCTACCATATAGCATGAGCAACGAGTGGTTAAAGGAGAAGTTACTGCTGACCAAGGACAATTTTGCGGTAAGCCAAGTGCAAATGGCTAGCCAAATTGGATCTGCCACCTGTCACCATGGGGTGAGACGCCGGCTCGGCGCTCAGCCCATGCTCCTTTTATCCCTGCCTCTCATTGGGCAGTGCCTCAGCTGGTTCCCAGCTGTCAGTGTCACGGGACGGCTGGGGCCAATTAATCCTCATCAGCTGGGGCGCTGTTAATGAGTATAAAGAGGAGCAGCTTCGATCATTCGGGGCTGCGACATAAGCACTGCTAGGCTGAAGCCCCTTCGTCTGGTGTCAGCCTCAACTCCCCTTGCAGCATTCCGGTGTTTGTATCCCGCTGTGAGTATGCACGTCTTGTTACCCCCATGTCCGGTACGAGCTACCTACCCCTGCGCTGTGCAGCCTGAGAATGTACGTCTGTATGAGTGTCTGTGCTCTCCTCATCCCTTATCCCTTACCCAGAATAAAACATCTCGACTCACTGGCTTGTCCCTGGCTCTGATTGCCCGGCTCCCTAGAGCCGGATATGTCAGTATGTCGCAGCCAGAAGAGTTGCCGGCGGCCGTGAGTCGCTGTGGAAATGTACCTTTCTGTCCGGGTGTCAGCGCTGCTAGCATGCCGTTTCCCAGGAGTCACTTCCGGCGCCAGGGCGACGAGCTGAGGTCCATCTCGGAGGCTGTCGACGGGACGTTCTTCACCCTGCACGACGCCTCCAACGCGAGACGCTGGCATCCGGGCCGTGCTGAGGAACTCCTGGACTGTCACCCTCACTCTCTGTACCATCTGGAGGACAGTGCCAGGATAGACGCTGCAGGTACACAGCGAGAGAAGCTCCACGGGGTGGATGGAAATCCCGGCAGGGAGTCGAAGTGGGCGACGTCTTTCCCCGCTTCGGAGTCCCGTTCCTGCCGCCATTCCAGTCCGGGAGTTCGCGCCAACCAGAGGACTTCCCCCGACCTGCGCCACGTCACTCGGGATTCCCTTCAAGGAGCCGCAGCTGACAGCAGTTATGTCCGGGGTCGAGTGGCTGTCGCGAGCTCTACTGTGTTCCCTGTCACCACCTTCAGGCATGTGGCGGCGGCAGTGAGATTGATGGTGAGGACTTCAGGGCTACGAAGCTTTCCCGTGCTCGACGCCTTCCTCGTCTCGATCTCCGATCTGGAGCGGCGAATCCTGGGTTTCCCCCTCGCTTCGTCCCCTGGGAGTAGTCGTCATCACATCGCCGAGTCACCTCTGCACGAACCTCGTCCGGATCCAGTTCTGGGTCATCGTCAGGACCGTTCCTCCCACGCAGCTGTCATCCCTTCGCCTCGTCAGTGTGGAGATTCTACAGCCTCGTCCCCTGAGCCTCGTTCCCCCGCTGTCATTCCTGGACATTCGGGCTGGCTCACCCCGGCTGTTTCCCCCTCCTCCTCGACGCGCTTCCTGACCGCTGTGTGTGCCTGGAATCCCGGCCTGGTGAGCTCTCTGCTGGAGACAACGCGAGCGACCCTCAGACGAATTCCCGGGGGGTCCTCCGTTATCGCCGGGCGGGGAGAGGAAGAAGCAGATTCCACTACAGCAGGCGATACTCAACCTCCAGGGGGCAGGCAAGTCATTGTTTTTTCACACCTGCTTAATGATTTGCTCTGTCACATCCCTGGAGGAGAAGTTCAGGGTTCGCAGCTCCCTGAACTCTCCCCACCTGCTGTAACCTGTATGCCTAATCCCGCATCCTCTGTGTCTCTCTCCGCCGAGCGGTCCCCGGCTCCGGGTCAACGTGGTGGGATATGGAGAGGGCCTGTGGTTCCGCAGCTACATTGCGGACGGAGGAGGGGGACTGACTGCTGCGTGGAGTCTACGCCGACGACTGAGCGTCCCTGGGTCTCCACGGAGGAGCGGTTCGGTCCAGCGGGACGAGATTCTTCTGGCTTCACGCCGAGTGGGTCGTCGGCGGGGTTACCTGCGCTGGAGGAATCTCAAGCTGCGCTGACCATCGTGCTGGCTGCGGGGCCCGACGCGGCTAGATGGGAGCCTGACAACGACCTCCTGACGACGGATCCTGGACCTTCGCAGTCCTGGACGGCGTCAGAACCCGAGATCAGGCGAGTGCTCTCCTTTCTTTTCTTTCTTTTTATCTTTGAGCACTTCAGCCTATCTCCAGGGGAGACGAGCAGGGTGCAGCCGCCCGCTGCGTCTGAGCTCGTCTCGCCGGGTTCTGGCGCTGCCGGTGATCCTGATCCCGGTTCTGTTTTCTCTTCTGAGCCTTCTTCCAGGGTCACCGGCGAGGAGTTGCTGTTCCTCGTGGTGCTGGAGGGTCCGGGTTCAACGTTGGAGGTCGGTTCTGGTGCAGTGTCCAACGTGGGTTCGCCCGAGACCCAATCGGGGTCCAACGTGGGTTCGCCTGAGGCCCGATCGGGGTCCGACGTGGGTGCTGCCCCAGTGTTGTCCAGGTCCGGTGAGGAGGTGGCCGTTTCCCTGAGGCCCGCCGCCCTCGTCATCGGCTCTCCCCTGAGCCTCTTCCACCGGGATCCGCTCTGACCCTTCGCCCGTCTCAACGGTCCTGGTGGTTGAGTGATGCGGGTCAACGACCCGACCCGCAAAACTTTCGGTTCGGCGATCTGGTTTCCCCCCACTGGTCTGTGTTTGCTTTTGGGCGGCCTGGTTCGGCAGCCGTTGGACTGGATTCCTGGGATCTGGGCCCAGAGTTCGCCGTCCGAACGTTTCTCTTCCCCGGGTTGCCAACTGGACAATGGGCGGGGAGATTACCAGAACAATTCCGGCCGTTTTGGACTCTGCCTGCCGTCTCCTCGGGTGTCCTTTACTTCTTTTATTATTATTGAGGTCACTCGGGTGTAGTTTCTTTGTCCATTAGGGGAATATATGTTTTTGTGCTGTGTGTTGTTTTTTTTATTAACCATACTCAGCATTTTTATCGTATTGTTATCCTGTTACCCTGTCGCCTTTTTTTCCTCTTGGTGACTCACCTTATGTATCGCGCTGTGTATTGCATTTTCTTATCTTTACTCAGCGTTTTCATTCATCCTTACCTTAGCCTTGGCCTCGTCGGTGCATCATGGAGTATGCGTGTGGTTTCCTGTTCAACCATACTCTGTGATCACCCCATTCTGTCTTATTATCCTCGTGGGGGGCCTTCCCTAGCCCCGGCTTTAACATTGACTGTGTTTGTTATTGTTTGAAGTAATGTGTTTCATCCCCACTTAACCGTACTTCATTATAACCCATTTGTCCTTGTCACCTCTGTTTCTTTAGGTGATCTTTTATATATTCAGTGCTGTGTGTTTTGTTTTCTTTAGTATCCATGCACAGCGTTTTTCATTTTTTGTCCTGACCTTTGTCTTGTTGGTGCATTATGGAGTAGTGTGTTTTGTTCCCCTTAACTATACTCTGTGATTGCTTTATTCATTCCTGCCACCTTTTTGGTGGGTTTTTGGTTTTCTTTTTTTTGCCCCGATCTATACGTTATTTGTATGCTGTCTGTAGTCGTATTTGGTATTTTCCCTACCTGTGTCCTAACTCAGTTTTCTCCCTAACTGTGCTCTGGGTTAATCCTTTTCCCTGTGTTGTAGGGTATTGTATTTGGGTTTTTTTTTTCTCTGCCCTGCTGCCCTACATTGGTCTATTGTTTTTTTTTTGTCCTTCCCTTTGCATCTTCCCCTCCGGTCCTGCCTCCCTTCCGCCCACCCTAGGTGGGGAGGGGGGGGGGGGGCTGGGATGTTCCTGGTCGTTCGGGAGCCCGACCGTGAGGGGGAGGCTCTGTCACCATGGGGTGAGACGCCGGCTCGGCGCTCAGCCCATGCTCCTTTTATCCCTGCCTCTCATTGGGCAGTGCCTCAGCTGGTTCCCAGCTGTCAGTGTCAAGGGACGGCTGGGGCCAATTAATCCTCATCAGCTGGGGCGCTGTTAATGAGTATAAAGAGGAGCAGCTTCGATCATTCGGGGCTGCGACATAAGCACTGCTAGGCTGAAGCCCCTTCGTCTGGTGTCAGCCTCAACTCCCCTTGCAGCATTCCGGTGTTTGTATCCCGCTGTGAGTATGCACGTCTTGTTACCCCCATGTCCGGTACGAGCTACCTACCCCTGCGCTGTGCAGCCTGAGAATGTACGTCTGTATGAGTGTCTGTGCTCTCCTCATCCCTTATCCCTTACCCAGAATAAAACATCTCGACTCACTGGCTTGTCCCTGGCTCTGATTGCCCGGCTCCCTAGAGCCGGATATGTCACCACCAAGCTATGGAAGCAAATAAGATAAGATAAGCCTTTATTAGTCCCACAATGGGGAAATTCCAGGATTGCAACAGCACAGGGATAGCAACACTCAGAGCAATAATTTAGAAGATAAGAAAATAAGAGCAGTGAATATACATATGTACACATAAATATATATATACACAGTGTGGAGCATTGTAGCCTGATGGAATAAACAGCATAAACATCTATTTAATTACCCCACATAGTATGAATATGTACCCATACATATTGTCACGCTTCTTAGCGACTGATATTGTTCTAGTTGAATATTGGAGGGGACCATTTTGTGTAAGTCTGTTGCGTCTTTTGCATTCAATACTATTAGGTTGTCAGGTTTTTTTTTGCTATCTCTGGGAGCAGTCCTGCTTAGGTTATAAAGTCTGACAGGCGTAGGTAGGAAGGACCTGCAAAACCTCTCAGTCTTACACCTAGGATGATGTAGCCTACTGCTAAATGAGCTCCTCAGTGCATTCAGTATGTCCTGCATAGGGTGGGACTCGGACTCCAGCAGAGATGACAGCTTAGCCACCATCCTTCTCTCTCCTATCTCCTCCACTGGGTCAAGGCGCTTCCCCAGGACAGAGCTAGCTTTCTTGATCAGTTTGTTCAGTCTCTTCCTATCGGCTGCTGTGATGCCACTGCCCCAGCAGACCACTCCAAAAGTGATGGCTGATGCCACCACCAAATCATAGAAGGTCTTCAGGAGCACCCCTTGTACACCAAAAGACCTGAGCTTCCTCAGTAGGAACAGCCTGCGCTGTCCCTTCTTGTAGAGTGCATCGGTATTGTGTGACTAGTCTAGTTTATTGTTCAAATGAACACCCAGGTACTTGTAGGATGTCACCATCTCATTGTCTGTTCCCTGGATGTTTACTGATGCTGTGAGCAGTTGTGCTTGCCTGCGACAGTCCACCACCAGCTCCTTAGTTTTTCTCCCGTTGATCTGGAGGCAGTTCCGATGGCACCAGTCCATGAAGTCCTGGATAAGTCCTCTGTACTCAGGTTCATCTCCATTGGAGATGAGGCCGATGATCACAGAGTCGTCAGAGAACTTCTGTAGATGGCAGTGTGTTGTGTTGTGTGAGAAGTCCACAGTATAAAGGGAGAACAGAAAGGGAGCCAATACCATTCCCTGGGGGGCCCCCGTGCTGCCGATGATCATGTCAGACACACAATCCCGGGTTCTCACAAACTGTGGCCGGTGTGTGAGGTAGTCCAGGATCCATGATGACAGGTGCTGGTCCACCCCTGCGCACAGCAGCTTGTCCTTCAGGATCATCGGTTGGATGGTATTGAAAGCACTGGAGAAGTCAAAGAACATGATCCTCACCATGTTCCCAGGCTTCTCCAGGTGGAACAGGGAATGGTGAAGGAGGAAGATCGCTGAATCCTCCACCCCGATGCCATGCTGGTAGGCAAACTGGAGTGGATCCATCGGTGGTCCCACCAGGGGGCGGAGGTGAGCAAGGAGCAGTCTCTCCAGGGTCTTCATCAGGTGAGACGTCAGGGCCACTGGTCTGCAGCTGTTCAGGTCTCTGGGGTGGGAAGTGTTTGGTACGGGTACCACACAAGATGTTTTCCACAACTGTGGTACCCTCCCCAGCTTCAGGCTCAGGTTGAAGATGTGCTCACACAATCCCACACAGCTGGTCTGCGCAACACTTGAGGAGCTGATGCAGTCCGGACCCGAGGCCTTCCTCTCTTTGATCTTCCTCAGCTTCGCCCTCACCTGGGCCTTAGTGAGGGCCAGGTTGGGGGGCTGTGTGCTGGGAGTGGGGGGATGTTGTTGGAGGGGGGGTGGACAGCAGGTCTTGATGACGGTAGAGGCAGCCCATATATACTCGCTAATGAACAACTAGCCAACCAAGTTCCTTCTCCACGTAACCCAGCTAGCTACTCGGGGCGGACATCCACACAGCGGTGGACCATGGCACAGGCAGGAGCTGGAACCCAGACACTGTGTGGCGGATGTGGCTCTTCTCATCACCCGACAGGCTTGTCCACCTACCCTACTAGCGGGAAAAAGTGTTACTACTGTGGTCAAGCTAACAACACCTGGCTAGGGTTTGCACTGTCACAAGCGAGACAGTGGATGCGGGACCCGTGGGTGCAGTCTCGGTAGGATGTGGTATGTGTAGCAGGTGCCAAGAATTTGCCGCTAAAATGGTATGTTGTGCAGCTCGATGGAGTCGACGTGCGGCTTATGGCGGACTTGAGCACTGCGATGTCGATATTGAGCATGTCCATGGTAAGAAAACTTTTCCCTAAAAAGACTATTGTAGCATGCACTGTTAACATGTTTGGCTATGGACATGTGAAGACTGGCATTGTGGGTATGGTCATTTTTTTTTTTTCCTGTGGTGTGTGGGCCAAAGACTATTCCCACATTCACCTTTAAGGTTTCACACCATCGGGCTTACTTGTTGGGTATTGACTCACAGGGAGAGTTAGGATTCTCCATTACGGATCCAACGGGTTCCACATTGCTAACAGTCTCCTCAGCTTGGCATGTTCACTGGCTGGCGCTGTCTGCGGGCCTGGGCTGCGTAGTGGCGTGAAACCATCGTCCACTCATTGACCCAGGGGTGATGCCCAAAATTCAACCTCTTCACCAGCTCCCACTCACCCTGCGGACGAAGTCACGGCAGAGCTGAACAAACTTCTGAGCGCTGGCATTATTGAGAGAGTGGATGCCTCGCCGTGAATCTCAAACAGTGTGCTGGCTAAAAAGAAGTCAGGTGGCATCCGACCATGCATCAACCTCAGAATGGTTAACAAAGTGACCATTCCAGATAAATATCCTCTACCCACGATGGAAGAGCTCACTGTAATTTTCAGCGGCTCCAAGGTGTTTTCAAAACTGGACCTCAATCAGGGTTATCTGCAAGTGCCTCTCCACCTGGCTGATGGCGTTTGTGACCCACATTGGCATTTTCAGATATACCTGCATGCCTTTTGGCCTTAGTTTGGCACTGAGTTGCATCCAAAAAATTATGTCCATGATCCTTGCCAGCCTCAAGGGTGAGGTGGTGTATCTGGATGACATTGTGGTGCATGGCGAGTCACGGGTGGCACACGATGAATGTTTGGAACGAGTGATGGAGGTGCTGCTTGAACACAGGGTTTTCCTGAACGGGGAAAAGTGCATCTTTACAGCTGAGTTCATCGAGTTTGTGAGATTTCGGTTATCTGCTGAGGGCCGGAGCCCCCTGCACTCAGACGTGGATGTGGTCCTGCGACTTCTGGACCCCACGATGCCCACGCAAATTTCATTATTTCAGGACATGGCAAATTTCTACGGATGTTTCATACCTCATTATTCAGAGACTACTGAACCTCTTCAAGCCCTCATGAAGCAAAACACTCCATGGCAATGGACCCCTGCCTGCTCAGCAGCTGTCACTAAACTGAAATCTCAGCTCACCTCCCCGCCGGTGTGGGCTCATTTTTACCCTCAATGCCCCACTTTTGTGACTTGTGACGCATCTGGCTTGGCAGTGGGGGCAGTCATGTCTCAACTTCAGAATGGTATGGAGCACCTGGTGGCTTTTGCATCGAGGTCCCTCTCATCAGCGGAACAGAGATACACAGTGGGTGAGAGAGAGGTGCGCGCATGTGTTTGGGCATGTGAACGGTGGCATATCTACCTCTATGGATGCCACTTCACTTTGCACATGGACCATAGGGTGCTAACGACCCTGCTGGAGACAGCCGGCTCAGGACACAGACCCGTACGGAGCCACAGGTGGGTGGAAAGACTGCGAGGCTATAACTTCACTACTCAGTTCACTCCAGGCAGGGAAAAACATTGTGGTGGACCTTTTGTCCCATGAAACACCGCACAACCTGACGACTGTGATCCCCTGGAGACAGACCTGATCAACACACTGTACGAACCCCTCGGGAACATGTTGTCCCTCCAGGGACTCCAGGGGGTGTCGGAGCAGGACCCAACTTTGTCTCAACTGCAGTCATTCATCGGGGGGGGGGGGGGGTGTCCTGCGAAAATGCAAGGTGATCTGGCACCTTTTCACAGGGTTAAGGACAAACTCAGCTGCTGGAAAGATGTGTGCGTGGAGAGAGGACACGGCATAGTGGTTCCAGTGTTGCTAAGGGCTCAAGTTTTGGCTATGCTCCGCGAGAGCCATCTGGGGGTGGTTAGGGTGAAACAACGCTGCAGGGATTCGGTTTGGTGGCTGGGTATTGACAAGGACATTAAGATTATGGTAAAGAACTGTGTACCGTGTTTTGGAGAGCGTGAAAACTGGGGTACCACCTCCCCCACCCCTGTGATCACTATAATACCCGGAGGGCCCCTGGAAGCAAACTGGACATCTGCAGCGAGTTACACACAGCCCCCATGAACAGCCATTTCCTGTTGGTGGCTTATGATCTGTTTTCAAAATGGCTGGAGGTGTTGCCCACCAGTTTGGTCACAATCAATGTGGTCATCAGTTTCCTCAGGTCGCTTTTCGCTAAATGGGTGTTCCAAATGCCATTACGATGGACAATGGGCTGCAGTTCATCTCTGGTGGGCTTTGAGGAGTTTTTGGGTGAAAAGGGCGTAGAGCACATTAGAACCGCATTCTATCATTCTCAGGCTAGTGGGGGTGTGGAAACTTTCAGTAAGACGTTAAAGGATGGACCACAAGTACACCTGGTGGATGGCTTCACATTCTTTGACGCCCTTCAGAACACACTCCTCCATTATAGGGCAACGACCCACACAATGGGGTGTTCCCCAGCGATGCTCATGCTGGGATATGAGTTGCATCTTCCCCTGGATCAGCTGTGAACCCCCCCCTCCCATGACCCCTCCCCCTTCAGCGGACACAGAACCACCAAGGGGTTGGGTCCTTGAACAACAGTGGACAATGAAACAGTGCTTCGACAGAAAGCATAGGGTGAGGACTCATTGACTCGGTGTGTCAGACTGGGTTTGGATCAGGAACCCCAACTGCACACATAAGCTGCAGCCGTTCTGGACGAGACCACTACAAATTGTGGAGCAGTTGGGCCCAGACACATTGCGCCTCCCGGTCTGGTCACAGTGGCATTCTAGCCACCTCAGGAAATCTTCACCGACCCAGGATCCAGGGGCTCCAGCAGACGAGACGGACACTGGTTGGGACTTGACTGACGGGATGTTGGGGGGGTGCCTGGGTACAGCTGACGGAGCCTGTAGCAGGACCTCCTTCTGTGAGGCACTCGGCGAGAAACTTTCAGAGGCCAAGGTACCTAAAAGACTTGGTTGTGGGACATGGTTAGTTAGGACGTGTTGACTAATAGGTGGCAGAATAATCCACCTCAACAGTTGGGCATGCTCGCAGTCCACCCAGATGCCCAGTTAGTTTTTTTTGTTGTTTGTTTGTTTGTTTGTTTTGTTTTATTTTGGTGTGTGTGTGTGTGTGTGTGTGTGTGTGTTAAAGCAACATGTTTGTTTACTTGTGTTTTTTTTTTTGTAGGGGGAAGGGTTTCGTCTGTTATGTGTGGTACAGTTTGTAAAGGGGGGTGGTGTTGTGTGGGGATTTCACCTTGCTGTAGCCAGTGCTGGGCGCACAACGTGGTGACGTCAGGCAGGCTTCGGCCAGTGTGTATAAATTCTGCCTTTTTGACAATAAAGTTCAGTTCATTGCTTGACACAGAAAGGCTCACATTTTGATCTGTTCGTACATAACACGACCAATAAAAAATATGTCAACAAAAATTTTGTTGCATTTAAGGAACAAGAGAAATTACAACATTGATTGGTCTAAACTTGCATGATAGGGTCTCATAAGAATGCCCACCCTACTTAAAACCATTTCAACTAGTTATGAGGAGGCAGGAACAGATAGGGAATCTTTCATCATTTCTGGCCCAAAAGACAAGAGCATTATCAGTGTCAGGATCCGGGATGGCATCTAAGTATTTACTCATCTGTGTAACATTATTGGATTCCTTGCCTTAGCTGCTCTTCTTGTGAGCCTTATAGTGAGACAAAAGGCAAAGGCATTTGACTGGTGGTGAGTCTCTAGGGCAGTCTTCATTTGGAGGATCTGAGTCCGGTGCATTTTCTTCACAGTCCATCAAGGTCTCAGCCTCAGAGACAAACATGTCTGAAAAATACAAACCAAAAACAAAATTACTGTTAGCTTTAAAGTCATTTAATACAGGAAATTGAATGTTTTCACAATATTTTGTCAGTTTCACAGCTGGTTAAATATAAAATCACTATCTGTAACAGACTAGAAATCTGTCCAGGGTGTATCCTGCCTCTCACCCAGATGGGCGGGGATAGGCTCCAGCCCCCTTTGACACAAATTGAATTAAGTGGTTAGAGATGAATGAATGGTAAATGGCATTTTTCTCATCTCTAGATGACCAAAACACTTTACAGATCCTGCTATCCCCCCATTCACGCACTGAAGACGGCAGAGCTGCCATACACAGGCACTGGCCTGACCCACCAGGAGCAACTGGGGGTTCAGTGTCTTGCTCAAGGACACTTCGACATGCAGAATGCAGACACAGTGGGAATTGAACCCCTTACCTTCCGATCAGTAGTCAGCCACACTACACATGTGCCACAGCTGTAGTGTGAACATTAGGATCAGAGGATGGATGGAGGTTTAGTTTATGAAACTTGAACATTTTATGACAGTATTACTTTCCACCAGAACCACCAGCCTCCTATGATACCTGGGAGGAAGAGGCACACTGGAAAGTCAGTTGGCGAGGACTGTTGAGGAAAGTAATGTCACCCGTAGAACAGCAACACCAGCAAGAATATCAGCGTGCACATGACCGACGACATTCAGCAACTACTTCAAGCATTTCCTGGTGCAACAACTGTCAGCGTTTCTGCAGATCTTGAGCGGGTCTGATTGCCCACACAAAAGCCTTGCTTGAGATAGACCTCAACTCAAACACAAGATGAAACAGTCATCTTCGGCAATGAAGGGCAGCCATAGAAACTTTCCACCAGAACATGTGATATGACTTAAGCACCTAATTGTTTTTAGAGAATGCTGTACAAAAACGCTCTCAAGAATTTGTCAAAATAATATTTGATCTGTAACTGCATTTAAGCTTGAATGAAAGTAAATAATGACTTCTCTGCTCAATAAAAGGCAATTCTGATGGCACAATAACACTTTCTTTGGATAGTTCGCCTACAGTTAACTAAATGTATATAACATCACAACAGGTCATTAGTTGACATTATACAACACTACTGTTTCATATTTTCTGTTGTTCAACAGATTACCTGTAGAATATATATGATGTTCAATGTGTAGCTGAGCTTGAACTAACCACTCACCTTATAAAAGTTTAACAGATTATTTACAGATTTTCAGCAAACCAGTTGTAAACTATATGATCAATCTTTATTTACCATTTTGATCTTCAACAAATGTTCAACTGAAAATGCTCAACAATTCTAAATGTTCAAAAATTCACTAACAAATGTTCAACAATGCACATATTTTTGTTTATAGATGTCAGGAATTTAAATTCAACAATGCATTGTCATGTTTGTGTGTTTTTGCGCAGCGAACAGGTAAAAGGACACGAGACCAAATGCAGGTGAAGTGTGTGAGTTTATTAAACAAGGAATCAAAGTGCACAATGTTCCACGATAACAGTCCAAAACAAGTTATGATACAGATGAGCAGGTTCACAAACTCTGTTGGCAGGAGGAGGAAGTCTACATTTCACCCCAGGGTTAAATTTGCCGCTGGGGGAAAACAAGAAATGTAAACCGTGAAAGGACGACTTACATGAGCATGTCAGAGTGCAGCTGAGCTCTGGAAAAAACATCACCAAACGAAGTCCAAAAAGAGAAGAAACCAACTAGAGTAGTGCCCTGACATCAAGCGTTGACTATATTGCCAAACTGAGTGCACAAACTGACAAACATAAATACCCAGTGAGCTATTAATGTCAAATGGATACAGGAGTGTGGCTGAGCAGGTGTATGAGTGACTGTCAGAGCATGTGAGTAGGAGCATGAGTTTGTGTGTGTGTAAGTGAAAGAGTGTGCAGAGTGGAACACAAATGACAATGAGCTGGCCGGAGAGGGGGCGTGGCTATAGGCTGGCAGGGAGCCAAGGCTCCTAAATTGCTGCCAGTTGAAAATCAAGGAAACAATGTTCAGGGAAAATACAGCCACAAGCCATGGAACAGGGCAGGCATCCAGCCCTGTTCATGACAGAGCCCCCCCCCCCCCCCACCATCACCACCTCAAGGGGTTGATACCAGACACCCACCGTACCATCAAGGAAACACAAACGGCCGAAAAGAAAATTTGCCCCCCCCCCCACCCCTCCGAAAAACTAAGCAAGGCGGGAGGTGGGGGAACAGGTCAGGAGGGAATAAACAAGTGTGCAAACACAATACAATACAATACATGAATACAGTAACAATCCCAACCCTTACACCAAGACACACCCTCCCCCCCAAGACCCTGGAGTTCACAAATTCAGGGGGTCGGCCAAAGTTTCAGATCCCACGGTCCAAGCGGTGAGGCCAATCAGTTGGCTGACCACCATCCCAGGCCAGCCAGACAGTCAGGGGAATGGAGTCAGGTGGCCTGCCAGGAAAATTAGGCCACCTAACCCAACGGCACACTACATCAGGCAGCCAGCCTAGGAACTTTAGCCACCAGTTCAGGAAGGGCGGCCCAGGTGGTGGATCTCCCACAGGGAGACCCACTACTAGGAAGGAGTGCCGAGGAGAAGGGGCGGCATTACACAGCAGCGGTGCGGAGAACACTGTGCCCCGAGTGGTGAGGAGCTGGGAGGTAGCTGCACCCACTATGGTCCCAGTCCAGGACATGGCAGCACGATGGTCCTAGCTTGGAACTCAGCAACACCAGAGTGACCCCAGGACTGGAGCTCGGCCGCACCTGCGGTGGACCAGGGATGGGATATTGCTGCACCCACGGTGGTCCCGGCCTGGGACAAAGTTGCACCTGCGGTGGTCCCAGCCTGGGACCTCATTGCTTCTACAGTGGGCCCCGACTGGGCCTGTGTAGCACCCACAGAGGACCCCGACCAGGCCATGGTTGCACCCATGGTGGGACCCAGCTGGGCCCCTGCTGCACCCATGGTGGAACACGCCTGGGGCATAGCAGCCTCCGTGGTGACCTCCTCGGCGAGCTCAGGCGGTGAACTTGCATCTTCACCAGCCTCAGGCAGCGTTGGCTGCTCTCTGGTGACCCTGGAAGGGAACTCAGAGACAGGGGGGAGAGAAATCAGGTCAGGGTTGCCGGTAGCGGCAGAGCCCGGCAAGGTGAGCACAGATGCAGCAGCGAGCTGCCCATGGCTCTCCTCACCAAGAGTCAAGGGCCACCCCCACTTTTAGTTGGTGACCCCTACTCTATGTTGTGCAAGAGATCAATTAGTTAACAGAAGAAAAAAAAAATCAAATATTCCCTTTTTTTGAGATGCACTAGTGTCTTCCAAAGATCAAATACACTGCCATGGCAGACGTTTGAGCTTTTCAGATGAGATTTTTCCACATTTTTTTGTGATGCACGAGTGTCCTGTAATGGTTGAATGTGCTGCCTTGGTAGAGTTTTGAGTTTTTCAAATGCTTTGAATTATTAATTTTTTAGTGATCCTCTTGATAAAGCCCTGCTTGAAACATAAACTAGCTGTGATAAAGGGCACTTCGAACATTAAGGGAAAAGGAGCAGATGCTCTGGTGCTCTCAGCTATCCTGTCTGCACGTGTACCTCTGGCAGGGTCCCTGGCTCAAGTCCAGCTCTGGGTCACAACCATTATTCAAAGTAATTGCCATACAGAAGTGTACAAATATATCTGTAAACCTGACAGGCTGCCATAAGCAGAACATTAAACCATGTCTCTACCTATCCTCACTGTCACCTACAGGCTAATAACAGGGTTTTTTTTTATCACAGTCAAAGAGGCAATCCTTAATCATGAGAGTACTTTTTGAACTACAGTTTATCAACAAAACCAGCTCACCTCTATTTAAAAGGAGACACAATTCTTATCTTCTTTTAAAGCATTGTTTATAAGATGTGACCTCCTGGCCAGTAGGTGTCACACTTTCATTTGCCCCACTATAATACTGAATTATTTGGTCAAGACAAACATTAAAACTCAGTGTAGACAATTCAACAATCTCAGTTCTTTAGCGAGTATGAGCCAGATACAGCATGTCAAGCGAGGACTCAACCTAGTTATGCTACTGGCTGTGACATCCTTACTGGCTAGCATATTTCTCATCATCCAACTGCTCAGATGTAAACATGCCTGCTTTGGGCTTATGAAATTTAAAAAAAATAATATTTTTTTCATTAATATATTTGTGGGAGAATATAAAATTTCAGAACTTTTGTAATCTTTTTTAATGTATTTTTCAAATATTTATTTTCATGAAACCATAAGTCTTGGAGGATCCGAGTCCAACCTTGACCTTGAGGTTGAACTCAAAGCCGGTTTTTGCTGCCTCGACCTCGGAGGGTAATTACTCGGTCTCATCCTCAGCCTCAAGACCTATGGCCTTGGTAACTTGGCTGAGGCCAGCTCGAGGCCATGCAATTTAAGCATTATTTTTTTTTTTTTTTTTCTTGATTCAATTTTCCTCAAATGATTTTAGATATTACTTTTCAATGAATATAAATCAAAATCCACCTTGTAATTTTGGGAAATGAAACATTTTTCATAATCTGACAATGTGCCCCCCCATGCTGTTGAAAATTTGGTAGAACCAAGCTTGTTCTTTCCTGGCTCCTCACCATCGGTTGCTGACTAAGTCAGGTTTGATAGTTTCAACAATGATTATTAACTTCCTCATGACAGCAAAAACATTTATATTTTGTCTTCAGGAAAGCTCCTCACACCGTCAGTGTCCTGTCCATCCTGTCTTGCTGTGCTGCTCCGTTGACTTCTGGAGGAGGAGCAGTTTGCTTCAGTGCATGTTCAGACTTGGCCCTTTCCCTGTATCCCTATTTGCAGGTGTGCTCTGACCATTTTGTAATAGGTTTGTAGAAATAATTGACTAGGATTGATTTTAAAGTTCTCTTAGTAGTTTTTTAATGCCTCAATGGTCTTGGGCCTTCTTATCTATCTGAGCTGCTTTTACCTAATGAGCCCTTGTGAACTCTGAGGTCCTCTGGTACTGGCCTTGTAATGGTTCTCAAAGTCAAGGCCAAGGCGTTTGGTGAAGCCTCCTTTCATTATTATGATCCTTGTCTGTTGAACAGCCTGCCAGAGAGCCTCGGGGCTGCAGAGTCAAAAGATTTTATTTTATTTTTTTTTTTTTTTTTAAGAACAGGCTCTAGACCCACCTTTTTAATTTGGCTTTTAACAACCCATTTAAACTATTATTGAAGCAGTCATTTATGTTCCATTGTTTTATGTTCCTCTTAGCTCCATCTGTTTTTTTTTTTTTTTTTTTTCTCATCTTTCTTTTCATTCTGATGTGTTTTTGGGTTTTAGGTCCTCTTGTTCTGTGTTCTTAGTTTCATTTTGTACCTTTTCAAATTGGCTTTTAACAAACCTATTAAAGTAGTCATTTATGTGTTGTTTTAAACCCTTCTTAGCTCAATTTGTTTTTAGATTTTCTTTTCTCTTATTTTGATGTGTTTTTAGCTTGGTTTATGAGTTTTTAGTTCCCTTTGTTTTATGTGTTCTTTGTTCTTTGAGGGACACAAGTAATTGGAAACTCTTGTGCCTGTCTGATCTCTCTATCGAAGATGTCGAAGATTTATACATCTTCGTAGCAATGGTCATCGAGATCCTTCTGATTGGATCTGAGATTGTCCTGGTGTACCTTAAATTGATGAAGATGGACGTAGCCTATCAAAATGCTGGCCAGGCGAGGCTTAACCATCAAATTGAACAATTGGGGAGGATTCTGACAGCGGCTAATGGAGAACTGTCTAGGAAAATGGATTACATCATGATCACGCTGAGAGCTGCCCATGAAGAATTCAACGTCCAGCACTGAAGGATTAAAGTACTGAATCTGTAAGAGAATATAAAGTCTTTTTCTCTGGGAACAGTACTATTCGACTAATCTGACCTGCCCCTCACACAAGTCCTCCAGATTATCTGCAGTTTTTTGTTTCCAAAACATTTGAGCTGCATTGACTCTTATGGACAGCCAGCTGCCTGGTTCAAGGACAAAGTGCCAGCCGCTAGACAAAACATCTCCTGCTGAAGAGACTTTGTTGTTCTTAACTGATATAAACACCTCCACTCAACACTACACCCACACTGACTCAATAAACTGATGAGAAGATCATTCACTCACTGCTCTCTTTGTGTCTTTGTGTACATTCTTGTCTGCTAATTGTGCATTGAGGGCTTTTTTTTTCTTGTAATCATAATATTGATCATATATGACCAGTATTCTGACAATCAATGTTTTTTTTTGCTCTTTCCTATTGTGTTATCCTTTTCTTCCCTATGCTTCCTGTACCCGTCTGATGACAGGCGCGTTATCGACGCTGCCACATCACCGGAAATGCAGGTCGTTTTCAGTGTCAAGTCAAATCCCTCGTATGTTATCAGTTGTTTACTGTTAATGTACTTGGCGATAAATCCTTTTCTGAGTTCTGAGTTCTTTGCTTCATTTTGTATTTTATGTGTTTTAGCTCCAGTGTTTCCTCAGTGGAGCCCCTAATGCCACATGCTGCTTGGCCCATCTCCAGGGGTGTTGGTCTCATGGGTCGCTCTGGCTTGGGTGGGTGGGGGCTTTATGTCATTGCCTTAAAGCTGTGGTGTCGGCCCCAGTCTGTCCTGGTCATGGTGGCCTTGGTGCCACACCATGTGGTCATGAGTTGTGTAGTTTCCTGGTGTGTGTGTGTGTGTGTGTGTGTGTGTGTGTGTGTGTGTGTGTGTGTGTACAGTCGTGAAAAATTAGGATACCTTTTATAAGCCTGTGTTTTGTTTTTTTTTAACATATTTGGACATATGGATATTTAATATCAGTCTTTCAAATACTGGGAGATTCATGTAATACAATTAAACAATTAAAAATGAATTAAAGGCTTTTTTTTCAAATTTTCTGTAAAATATAATTCTAAACAAATTGTGAGGAAAAAATTAGGACACCCCTCATCTTTTTTAGGACACCCCCACATTCATTCCCACTTAAATTGGCTTAAATAAATGTTAAAAATGCAAATAAAAACAAAAACAAGGTTAGACACAAATATATGAACATTGCTTAATAAAGAACTGAATGGGGTATCCTATGTTTTTCTAGAGAGGACGGAAAGAAGAGCAAGTAAGGTGACCTGTTCTGGATCAGATCTAAACCTCTTAAAGTTCCCTTATTATTCATTTCCCACAGATTAATTTTAAATCTCCCATTCACTGGTTTTAACCTTCTAAAAATACTTCATTGGGTCATATGATTACAGTAAAAATGTTAAAATCTCTTTTGACTTACAGAAATAATTATACTGCTCAAAAAAAATTAAAGGAACACTTTGAAACCACATCAAATTTTAATGGGAAAAAACAAGCTGGATAGAAATTGTGGCAGGCTAGTCCAGCTTACTTAGATTAAAAAGTGTTCCTTGAAAAAATTAAAGGAACACTTTTTAATCTTTAATCCTAATTTTATCCAGCTTATTTTTTTCCCATTAAAATCTGATGTGTTTTCAAAGTGTTCCTTTAATTTTTTTGAGCAGTATATTTTAACAATTTGTCAGAATGGGCAGCAGGTGGTTTTAATCCTATGGGATTGTTTCTGCTATGTCATAGTCAAATGCTTTGTTTTTTTCAGTTGTAACCATTACTGTGCTATTAGCTGTGATGGTTCAACACAAGTGTTTGCTTCAGAGCTGGCAGTGCTCTTAAGGAGTTAGCTTACCAAGCACAGTTTATATTGTTATTTCTTTAAATTTCAGTCACCCTAATAGACATCCTTGTTTCCACCTGTTTCACTAATCCATAGTTGATAACACGGCTATAAAAAAATATTTTTTTTTGTAAGCTGTCTGTGTTTTTTCAACTGATTTAAGACAATTTTGCACTGCTGAATCTGAAAATGACATCCGTTTCTCTCGAACAGGTGCTAAGTAAAAACCTGTACTTACGTAGTACTTACTTAGCACTGTGCATGTGCTGAACTTTATATAAAGGCAAGTACATGGAAGTTGAATGTTACATCATCATTATTCAAAATTCAAAGAATTTCAAGACATTAAAAAAGAATTTTGCAACAAAACGTGAAAATACCTGTACATGTAAACGAAAACCTATAAAACAACATGTGGCCATAATTCAAAAAGTTGACAAGATGGCGTCATTATTGGTTATTTTGTTATATTTTTGCTGTGATGGTACATCAAACTGTTAGCATTAGCTTGGCAAACAGTTGGCCTTTCTAACTGCTTTAGAGCTCGATTCAGTGGGGAAAGGCGACAGACAGGCCACCTAGAGTTAACAAAACTGGCAATCCAGTAGATTTTTATTGCCATTTTCTATAAATTTTGTTCACCTTTTATAGAAATATGCTGGTGTTATTGTTGATGTGATGTTTTTTTTTTGTTTGTTTGTTTTTGTTTTTGTTTCTATACCAGAAATTCCAATATGTTACCAAATGATGTTTTGCAGACCCTGTGATTTTAAGAAGCTGAACTACTGTTTGCATGATAAAGTTATGCACTGTTTGATATGTTGCCATGTGAAGCAATGATGTAAGCACCTCGCAGAAGTGTATAAAGGAGTGTGTTTTTTGACCTTGGGGCAGAGAGGGAAGTGCTCGGCTGTGAGGCAGATTTCAGCAGGCTCTCCTCTCCCTCTGCATGCAGAGAAAATAAAGGCTATCCAGATTTGCAGATCTTTGATGTTAATTATTTCATGACCCAGGAACAAAGGGCAAATAAATTTTTCTACGACAATTGGTGTCAGAAGGTGGGATAATTGATCACCGATCTTCGACCATCAACGTGGATTGATCACCTCGAACAGAGTTCGGCCATTTCCACTGAGATTGATGACGGGGCACGGCGGCGGTGGAGTGGTGACACATTATCCTCAAGAACTCACTCCACTAGCCTCCTAAACCCTGTAATTGAATTTTGAATATATATATATATATATATATATATATATATATATATATATATATATATATATATACTGTATATACCCCACATCCGGGATGCAGGGGCTCAAATCCCGGCCAGGTCATGCCGAAGACCATATAAAAGTGGAACTTCCTGCCGTCCAGCTTGGTGCTCAGCAATAATGGAATGGAGGAGGGAAATTTGTGGCGGCGCCTTGCATGGCAGCGGCCCTCTGATTCTACACTTGGGGTGTGTGTGATTAACACAGTAAATAGGTAAAACACAATTTCGTTCTGCTGTACATGATTGGATGTACAGTTGAATGACAATAAGGGTGATTTAATTTTAATTAATTTTAAATTTAATTTAAAATACTGCACCATGCTGAACATCATCACAGAAAGGCCGAGAGTGCCACAAAGAAGAAGACCAAGGCTAAGGAGGACAACTTGGAGAAAGCACTCCTGACCATGGCCAAATGGGTCCCAAACTCATCCCCACCCGGGTCTATGGCCGGCCCAAACCAATGTCGCTATTGTGGGGAAGAAGGACATTGGGTGAAAGAATGCCCACAGGTCTCCAGCTGTAACTACTGTAAGCAAAGTGGACATTGGGCAAGGGACTGCCCAGTGAATCCCAGGAATACCTTCCACAGCAGAGGAAGGAGCAGAGGCAATTTTCAGCATGGAGGATGCCAGGCCTGGCAGCAGCTCACCACACCACAGACACAGCCCCATTCACAAGCACAAGACCAGGGGCTGATTCAACAGCAGCAACAGTGATGCCAGGCAGATAAGACTGGTACATGCATGCCCCTCCCACTTTCACCCCCAGCAGACGCTGCACATGAGCTTGCTAATAAAAAATAAAACAAAACACTGCAGCCACACATACACACACATACCACCACAATGATGTTCATGCCACCTTAGCCAAGTATTCAACCTCTGACTTCAGGGATCTGCCTATTTTGCCAGTTAAAATTTCAGGGAAGTTGATAGATTTTATGGTAGATTCAGGGGCAACTAATTCGGTTTTGTTATCATCATCAGGCCTAAAGCCCCCTCTCACCTCCCACTCACTCACATCATAAGTGGCAAGTGGAGGTTTCACACATGAATTTTCCATTGAGCCACTCTCATGTGTGGTGGATGGACATATTTTTACTCACAAGTTCCTTTTTTCATTACAATGTCCCTTTAATCTGTTAGGTAGAGACCTAATATGCAGTTTGTCTCTCTCAGTCACCTGCACACCGCACGGGACAAAGATAGAGACCCCTGACTTGACTTTTGCAAAAACTCCAACGTCACTGTACATTTATGAATGGACATTGTTAGATGAGAATCAGAGCTCTGACTTTGTGGAACCAGGGAGGGCTGTATCTCCAAATTCCACTGTTTTCATCCCTTAGCACAGAACACACTGCACATCACATCTCTCACAGGGCCCTAACACACATTTTGAGAGCAAGTGGTTACAAATTAAACCCATTCCATTGCAAAGCTCCCACATCAGTTGGAATACTGATTTCAGCTTCTTGCTGATTAATCTCACACCTGTTATGAACAGTTTGTTTTCAGTTTCCGGCAGCCACCCACACATTTCACTTACAAAAAACCCATCCTCAGCATGGCGAGACATGGGTCCATGAGTTCTGGCTGCATTTCATGCTGATAATTGGGAACTGTCAAGGCCACTCTCCCATTTAGGCCTGAATGCCATTTGGTTCTCACCATCTCTGCAGATGTTTTGTGCAGAATACACAGTCTCACTCCCTTGTGAACACTTCATGCAGACGTTAGGTGAGAATAGGCAGTACAGATGGGTTCGCCCTGTCACTCAACCAATTCAGCCGGAAGACCCTAACTCTATACTTTTACGTGTTCCATCATCCCTGCGGGCTGCACACAAGAATGATGTTGGGCTAATAAGGAACTGCCCTCCTGTGGTAATAACTCCCAAGTCTGATTTCAGACCCAAATGCTTGCAGTACCTATTCAGACCTGAAGCACATGATGGTATGACCCCAGCTTTTGAGTCTCTTCTGAAAGAAGGTATAGTTGTCCCAGCTCCTGATTCACCAGTGTGTACCCCAATTTTTCCTGTTAAAAAGATCAGAGACAAGGGTCAACCTGCTGAATGGCCATTTGTTCAGGATCTCCAGGCAGTGAATGCTGCAGTTGTTCAGTGCACGTCTGTGGTTCCTAACCCTCACACCATTTTGAGCCAAATTCCACCAAACTCCACCTTTTTTACAGTAGTGGACTTGTCCAATGCATTTTTCAGTGTCCCAGTCCACAAAGACTCACAGTTTTAGTTCACATTCCAATTTAAGGGGGCACTCTACACTTTCACCAGATTAGCCCAAGGCTACTGTGAAAGTCCAACCATTTACAATGCGGCCCTCAAAGATTCCCTGAGTTCTCTCCAGCTGACAGAAGGTTCTGTTTGATTCAATATGTTGATGACCTCTTGCTGTGCACGCCAAACGAACCACAATGTCAAAATGTTCGGTGGTGGCCGGAAAGGCCTTTGGCACAGATTGGCTGCCACGTTTCCGTCAGCCTGCCCCAGGGCAGCTGTGGCTGCAGAAGTAGCTTGCCACTACCATTGTTTGTCTGGAGTGAATGAATAATGTACCTATTTGTAAAGCGTCTTTGAGTATATATGATAAATCGCTATATAAAACCGATGCATTATTATTATTATTATTATTATTATTATTATTATTAATATTATTATTTTTAATCTGACTCACTGAAGCTTTTGTGTTACCTAGCTGCAGAAGGCCACAAAGCTTCCAAACCCAAATTGCAATTCTGTAAACCAATGGTCACATTCCTGGGTCACCAAATCTCTGCTCAGGGAAAATCTCTCTCTCCCAAACATGTGGATGCAATTTTCCACATGGACAAACCAAAAACAAAAAGGAGCTCCTTTCTTTTCTTGGCATGGCCTCTTATTGCCATTATTTCATTCCTGATTTTTCATGCATTGAAAGACCAATGCGTGACATCATTCCATCAAAAGGTCCCTCACACTTTCCACTTGAGTGGACACCTGCTGCTAATGATTCCTTTGATGACATGACGAAGGTTCTCCTATCTGCTTCCATTCTCTCTCTCCCTGATGCCTTGAAACCTTTTGCTCAGTATGTTGATGAAAAGTCCAGATGCACGTATAGCACTTCACCAACTTTAGGTGAAATTTTGTACCCTTTTGATAGTACTGGGTATGGCAGTGTAGTTACCTTTAACCTTACCACCTGGACAGAAGGGACAATTGGGCCAGGTCAGATAGATTCTAGGTTTGTAGGAGCCTGGGGGGTGCAACAACAGATGACACACACACAAGAAGTATGGAAACTTGCAAATATATGTGTTTTCTTAATGGTGTACACTTAAACAGAAATAGAGCGCTCGTGAATACAATAATAAAATGGACTGGTGCCATCGGAACTGCCTCCAGATCAACGCGAGGAAAACTAAGGAGCTGGTGGTGGACTGCCGCAGGCATGGGCAGCCCCTCACAGCACCAGTAAATATACAGGGAACAGACATCGAGATGGTGACATCCTATAAGTACCTGGGTGTTCATCTGAACAATAAACTAGACTGGTCACACAATACTGACGCACTCTACAAGAAGGGACAGCGCAGGCTGTTCCTGCTGAGGAGACTCAGGTCTTTTGGTGTACAAGGGGCGCTGCTGAAGTCATTCTATGACACGGTGGTGGCATCAGCCATCACTTTTGGAGTGGTCTGCTGGGGCAGTGGCATTACTGCAGCCGATAGGAAGAGACTGAACAAACTGATTAAGAAAGCTAGCTCTGTCCTGGGGCAACGCCTTGATCCGATGGAGGAGATAGGAGAGAGAAGGACGGTGGCTAAACTGTCATCTCTGCTGGAGTCCGAGTTCCACCCTATGCAGGACATACTGGATGCACTGAGGAGCTCATTTAGCAGCAGACTACATCATCCCAGGTGCACAACCGAGAGGTTTCGTAGGTCCTTCCTACCAACGGCTGTCAGACTGTACAACCTAAGCAGGGCTGCTCGCAGAGATAGCAAAAAGACGTAACAAACTAATAGTTTTTTGAATGCAAAAGATGCAATAGACTTACACAATGGTCCTCTCCGGCATACAACTAGGAACATACCGGTCGCTATGGAGGGTGAGAATATGTATGGGCACATAATCATACCATGTAGGATAACTAAGTAGTCGGTTATGCTGTTTCATCCCATCTAGCAACAATGCTCTGCACTGTGTGTGTTTATATATTTACATATTTATTCCATCTAGCTACAATGCTCAGCACTGGGTGTGTTTATATTTATATATCTATATATTTATTCCATCTAGCTACAATGCTCCGCACTGTGTTTTTATATATCTACATATTATTCCGTCTAGCTACATTGCTCCGCACTGTGTGTGTTTATATACTTGCATATTTATTCCACCTAGCTGCAATGCTCTGCACTGTGTGTTCATATATTCATATATTTATTCCATCCAGCTACAATGCTCTGCACTGTGTGTCTGTGTGTGTGTGTGTGTATATATATCTTATAGTAATATGTACATATGTATATTAGCTGCTCTTGCTTGCTTGTTTTTTTTTCTTGCCTTCTGATTGTTGCTCTGAGTGTTGCTATCCCTGTGCTGTTGCAATCCTGGAATTTCCCCGTTGTGGGACTAATAAAGGCTTATCTTATCTTATCTTATCTTAAAATAAAATAAAATACCCCAAATATATTTACAGTGTGTTCCAGTCTTTGAGTATTCGTTTCAGTTTTTCAGAGTTCGTTTCAGTACGATAGTGACCAGTTGGATCACCTCTACCAATGAGGTAGGTTCGGGCTTCGGCTCGCCATCCAGATCTGGAGATCCACGTTCTTCTGAATCCAGGTTAAAAAAGAAACCTGACCTACAAAATAGGTCAGAACACAAAACTTAATGTATGCTCTATAGCTCATTACATGTGTTTCAAATATTTCTACATTGTACAACATTACTTCAAATCTCTTCACATTACTAAATGTGCATAAACTAGACACATCTGAATACCTGTAAACCACAGATTTAATATTCACTCTTAAGTAACAGTCAGTAGTAAGTGAAATGAAACCTTTGCTATTTACCACAGCCTTGAAAAATGACATTTCCCCCATGAAAAACCTAGCCGGAATTAGCATTGGAGGTTAGCATTTTAAGCTAGCGGTTAGCATTTCACATACACACTGAATGGCACTCACCATGCTAAACAACACGTGCTTCACAGGATTCCCCCGCTCACTTGAGTTCACAGCCTTTGGGTTCAAATCTTAAAATTTAACAAAAGAGGCATTAGAATTTGACAATACAGCAATACCTCGTTTCTCATGTTGGTTTTGGCTTGCCAATCTCAAGAGTTTTATTGGGGCAAAGGCTGCTACTAGCACGTTAGCTCACCGTCTCAGTAAGGGATCACGTTTTCTCGGTTGGTGCCTCTGCCGTGACCGAAAGTGTTCTGCAGGTTACACTAAGACCGCGCGAGGGACCGCATGACCCCACTGGCTGGCATTACCCCATTGGCTGATGCTGCCAAACAAACGACGCAGCCATTGGTTGCTCAATATACCAAATAAAAACACTAGGAACCCCATCAGAGCCCCTTGGAAATGTTTTTAACTAGTTATGGGTATATTTTATGAACTTATATTTATCTATATATTTATCTTCAAAATATCCATTCCCATTGTGAAATGAGTGTCCCCCTTTTTTTTTTAAAGCGGTATCGATATTTATAATTTTATTTACATTTTTAGCATTGGGTTACACATGACCTCTGTTCTCCTGAGCCTCATGGAGACAAACTTCTGCCTGTTGCATATTACTCATGCAAACTCAACTTTGTTGCTGCAGGACTTCCTTTCTGCCTCTGTGCTGTGGCTGCGGCAGAAAAAGCTGTGGAAGCATCACGTGACATAGTCTTGTACTCACCCCTCACTCTGTATGTTCCTCATGCTGTTGCTCTCCTTCTAATAGAGCAAAAGTCTTCCCATCTCTCCCATACTAGGTGGCTCAGATATCACTCTACACTCCTTGAGTCACCAAATCTCACCATTAAACGCTGTGCTCAGTCAGTGAACCCGGCTTCACATCTTTCCATCCACTCCTGTGAGGAGGACGGTGATTGTGATCATGACTGTCTTTCACTGGACCAACTAGTTGCGAGTCCAAGATCAGATCTTTTGGACACACCTCTGACTAATCCTAACCTTGTTGACAGTTCTGCTTCTGTTGACCAGTCTGTGGGACATAATAAGGTTGGTTGGGCAGTTTTTGATGATCACTGCACATTGCTGTCTGGCTCCTTGTCATGCCATCTTTCTGCCCAGGCTACTGAACTTGTTGCAGTGGCGGAGGCATGCACATATGCCTCTGGACTGCTTTTGGTGTTGTCCACGACTTTGGCGCCCTCTGGCGTGAGCGCAACTTTCTCACATCTGCAGGTATGCCTGTAAAAAAAATCTGTTTATGTCTCCAGGCTTCTTGAAGCAATCCTTCTTCCCTCTTCTGTGGCAGAATGCAAATGTGCTGCTCACACTTCATCCTTAGACTTGATCGCAAAGGGAAATGCTTGGGCAGATGCTGCTGCAAAGGCTGCAGCTCTGTCACTCACTGCTGTTCATTTACCTTCTCCCCCCTCCTCTCAGCGTCCCCTCCCTTCACCTATTGATTCCCTTTAGTCCATGCAGTCTTTTGCATTCCCACAGGAATGCCAGACGTGGACAAAGAAAGGATGCTACAAAGACCAGGCTGGTGTGTGGAGAGGCCCAGATGCCCTCCCTTGCCTCCCAGCACACTTTTTCCATCACTTTTCTAAGTTAACACACGGAAGAGATCATGTGTTAAAAGAGGAAATGATACAACCACTTCATGCTAACTGGTTTACTACTGGTTTCACTGTTTATGCTGATAATTTTTGCAAAAAAAAAAAAAAAAGTCTAATTTGTGCCACTAACAATTTGGCGGTGTTCAGCTGACCAACTGCCTGCACAAGCTCATCCAATAGATATGGGATGCCCAAAAGGTGCCTCAAGACTGGAAGGATGCAAGTATTGTGCCTTTGTTCAAGAAAGGTAACAGGAAAGATTGTGGAAATTACCAAGGTATATCACTGCTAGCCACTGTTGGTAACATTCTCTCATGTGCTCGACATACTCGACAACTCGACATACCGAGTGAACTGAGGCGAAAACGCCGCGGCTGCCGGGCTGGAGTAAGGCGGAGGACAAAAAATATAAGGTACAGACCCTCCCTTCCATCTGTTGTCATGGGAAATGTACGGTCGATACTGGGAAAGTTAGATGAGCTAGCGGCTATCTCCCGTTATGATAGCACTTACCGGGAGTGCTCTCTCCTTTTGTTTACTGAGACGTGGCTAACTGAACTAGCAGCAGATGCTAACATTGAGCTGGAGGGTTTTCACATGATACGAGCTGACCGAACACCAGACAGTGGCAAGGCTAGGGGCGGTGGAGTGATCATGTATGTTAACAACAACTGGTGCAGACCGGGACATATCACTGTTAAACAACGACACTGCAGCAAAGACATTGAGTTGCTAGCTGTTAGCATGAGGCCTACATATCTCCCGAGAGAACACTCACACGTGATCTGCATTGTTGTTTATGCAAATCCGACGGCGAACGCTGGGACAGCACGTGACGTCATCCATTCAGTAACCAGCAGGCTGCAGACAGAACACCCAGATGCTCTTCTCCTCATCTCAGGCGATTTCAACCATGTTTCACTGTCTCCCATTCTACCCACGTTCACCCAGTATGTCACATGCCACACTAGAGACAATAAAACACTGGATTTATTCTACGCAAACACTAAGGAGGCGTACACCTCATCACAACTACCCCCACTCGGGAGATCGGATCACAACTTGGTTCATCTCCGGCCGGTGTACAAACCCCTAGTGCACAGACAACCTCCGGCCATGCACACTGTGGAGTTATGGTCTGAGGAGACAATGGACACCCTAAAGGGCTGTTTTGAAGCCACCGCCTGGAAGCAGCTCTGCGATCCACATGGTGAGGACATCGATGGCCTCATTCACACCTTCACGGGCTACCTCAGCTTCTGTGTGGACAAATCCGTTCCCACCAAGACCATACGGCGTCACTCAAACAACAAACCCTGGATCAACCCTGAGATAAAAACACTTCTGAGAGAGAAGAAGAGGATCTTCAGGTCGGGGAACAGGGAGATGCTGAAGTCCGTACAGAGGGAGCTGAGGAGAAAGATCAGAGAAGGCAAGGACAGCTTCAGGAAGAAGATGGAGGACAAGCTGCAACAGAGCGACATCAGCGGGGTCTGGAGAAACCTCAAAACCATCTCGGGGCTCCAGAATACCTCCCCCCAGGCCACAGGGGGCAGGGAGTGGGCGAACAACCTGAATCTGTTTTTCAATAGATTTGACCAACCGCCCTCCCCCCTGACTGCACAACAACCACTGCTGCCTCTAAAGAAATCAAGTCCTGCTGCCCACTCCCCACTCTACCAACACCCCCCCACTCCCAACACACAGCCCCCCATCCTGACCCTGACCAGGACCCAGGTGAGGACGGAGCTGAGGAAGATCAAGGCGAGGAAGGCGCCGGGACCGGACGGCATCAGCGCAAAGCTCCTCAAGTCCTGTGCAGACCAGCTGTGTGGGATTGTGACGTATATCTTCAACATGAGCCTGAAACTGGGGAGGGTACCACAGCTGTGGAAAACATCTTGTGTGGTACCTGTACCAAAAACTTCCCACCCCAAAGACCTGAACAGCTACAGACCGGTGGCCTTGACGTCCCACTTGATGAAGACCCTGGAGAGACTGCTCCTTGCTCACCTCCGCCCCCTGGTGGAACCAGCGATGGATCCACTCCAGTTCGCCTACCAGCATGGCATTGGGGTGGAGGATGCGGTGATCTTCCTCCTTCACCGTTCTCTGTCCCACCTGGAGAAGCCCGGGAATATGGTGAGGATCATGTTCTTTGACTTCTCCAGTGCTTTCAACACCATCCAACCGATGATCCTGAAGGACAAGCTGCTGCGCGCAGGGGTGGACCAGCACCTGTCATCATGGATCCTGGACTACCTCACGAACCGGCCTCAGTTTGTGAGAACCCGGGACTGTGTGTCCGACACGATCATCAGTAGCACGGGGGCCCCCCAGGGAACGGTGCTGGCTCCCTTCCTGTTCACTCTTTATACTGCGGACTTCTCACACAACACAACACACTGCCATCTACAGAAGTTCTCTGATGACTCTGCGATCGTTGGCCTCATCTCCAATGGAGATGAAGCTGAGTACAGAGGGCTTATCCAGGACTTCGTGGACTGGTGCCATCGGAACTGCCTCCAGATCAACGCGAGGAAAACTAAGGAGCTGGTGGTGGACTGCCGCAGGCATGGGCAGCCCCTCACAGTACCAGTAAATATACAGGGAACAGACATCGAGATGGTGACATCCTATAAGTACCTGGGTATTCATCTGAACAATAAACTAGACTGGTCACACAATACTGATGCACTCTACAAGAAGGGACAGCGCAGGCTGTTCCTGCTGAGGAGACTCAGGTCTTTTGGTGTACAAGGGGCGCTGCTGAAGTCATTCTATGACTCAGCCATCACTTTTGGAGTGGTCTGCTGGGGCAGTGGCATTACTGCAGCCGATAGGAAGAGACTGAACAAACTGATTAAGAAAGCTAGCTCTGTCCTGGGGCAGCGCCTTGATCCGATGGAGGAGATAGGAGAGAGAAGGACGGTGGCTAAACTGTCATCTCTGCTGGAGTCCGAGTTCCACCCTATGCAGGACATACTGAATGCACTGAGGAGCTCATTTAGCAGCAGACTACATCATCCCAGGTGCACAACCGAGAGGTTTCGTAGGTCCTTCCTACCAACGGCTGTCAGACTGTACAACCTAAGCAGGGCTGCTCGCAGAGATAGCAAAAAGACGTAACAAACTAATAGTTTTTTGAATGCAAAAGATGCAATAGACTTACACAATGGTCCTCTCCGGCATACAACTAGGAACATACCGGTCGCTATGGAGGGTGAGAATATGTATGGGCACATAATCATACCATGTAGGATAACTAAGTAGACGGTTATGCTGTTTCATTCCATCTAGCAACAATGCTCTGCACTGTGTGTGTTTATATATTTGCATATTTATTCCATCTAGCTACAATGCTCCGTACTGTGGGTGTTTATATATTTATATATCTACATATTATTCCATCTAGCTACATTGCTCCGCACTGTGTGTGTTTATATACTTGCATATTTATTCCACCTAGCTGCAATGCTCCGTACTGTGGGTGTTTATATATTTACATATTTATTCCATCTAGCTACAATGCTCTGCACTGTGTGTTCATATATTCATATATTTATTCCATCCAGCTACAATGCTCTGCACTGTGTGTCTGTGTGTGTGTGTATATATATATATTTTATAGTAATACGTACATATGTTTATTAGCTGCTCTTGCTTGCTTGTTTTTTTTCTTGCCTTCTGATTGTTGCTCTGAGTGTTGCTATCCCTGTGCTGTTGCAATCCTGGAATTTCCCCGTTGTGGGACTAATAAAGGCTTATCTTATCTTATCTTATCTTATGTGTACTACAGAACAGACTCAATGAACACATCTCGCAGAATGTACTACCGGAAACCCAGTGCGGCTTTAGAAGTGGAAGAAGCTCAGTGGGCTGATTTCTTGCTTGAAAAAGGTTCAAGAAATGTGTATCGAACAAAACATGCCGCTTTATGTAGTCTTCATCGACTTCAGTAAAGCCTTCAATACTGTATCGCGACAAGGACTTTAGCAGGTACTCAAGAAATATCGCTGTACAGAGAAGTTAGTCAACCTGATCGAAGCACTCCATACAGGTATGCAAGCAAACGTGGCAATGAGTGGTTCAGTATCTATAGACTTTTCATTAAGCAACGGGGTGAAACAAGGGTGTTTGCTGGTGCCTACACTCTTCTCGCTATATCTGTCAGCCATGCTTGAGTTGGCCTTCAAAGAAACTTCAGAAGGGATATACAGTCAAACAAGGAAAGAAGCAGACTTGTTCAATGTGGCACAGTTTAAAGCCAAGAGTAAGACATCAATAAAGGTAGTAAGAGAAATGTTCTTTGCTGACAACAGTGCTATTGTTGCACACAGTGCAGAAGATTTGCAATCTTTAGTGGAGAAATTTCCAAGAACAGCTAGCAAATTCAGCCTCAAAATCAACATCAAGAAGACAGATTACCTTTATCAACAACCAAAGTTCCAGTGATCAATATCACTACCAGAAGAGATCAGCATTGGTACAGAGCCACTCATCAAGTGTAAGCCTTTCAGGTATCTCGGGAGTACTGTTTCAGAGAATGCTAGGCTGGAGGATGAACTATCTCTCAGAATGGGAAGAGCGAGTGCTGTGTTTGGAAACTTGAGGGAGAGACTATGGAACAATAGACGTGTCTATCCGTGTGAAATGCAAAGTGTGCAGAGCCACAGTACTGGCTACTCTATTGTATGTTGCTGAAACGGACTGTCTACAGGATGCAGATAAAGAAACTTCATGCGTACATAATGAGCCACCTTCGAGCCATAATGACCATCTCAATGAAAGACAAGTTAGCCAACATAAAAGTGCTGAAAAGAGCTGGTCTACAATCAGTGGAGGAGATGCTAATACAGATGAACCTTAGATAGTGCAGACATGTTGAGAGGATGGATCACCAGCATCTCCCTCAGCAGTTACTCTACTTACAGTTTTGCGAGGGCAAACATGATCAGGGCAGACCAAGGATCAGATTTAAAGACACTGTAAAAAGAAACCTGAAGAAGTTGGATATTGACAGGAGTTCCTGGCAGTGGAAGGTGAAGGACACAGCTGTGTAGGGGAATATGATCAGACCTAAATGAAACAGACACTGTTGCCCATGACAGACTGCTATGATGATGATGATGATGATGATGATGATGACAATTTTTTCACATGACTGTATATGGCAGGGTTGGGAGGGATCGGATGTGTCGTGCAAATATATGTATTTAAATTTGTCTACTGCTTTTTTCTACTGCTATTTGCGCAGCATTTATCCTTTTGATGTTCCGCTTTCATAAGCCATCAGCGTCACCTGGTTCGCCTGTCATGTGATGTGCCCCACAAGCACAGAAAACCAAGCTGTAACAAGCATTTCTCCTCACAATATGTCAGACATGTATAGATTACACCCCTCTGGAGGACTGGAGGACTTCACCCAATGAACCGTTGCAAACCTAATTTCCGGCAGCGTGAAGAAGGGAATATGAACAAAGGCTCCATCTCAACATATATTTCCACATGGAGGAAGCATTTGCTCCAAATTTTGCAAACTATGATTCTAAAAACAGATTATTTACCTTCTGAAGTGAAATGTTTACCTTTTGTGACAGAAGAAGATAATCTGGTGCGTGTACACTTTTGTTGGCCATCGATGGAGCTGCACGTGACGACAGAGAACAATGGCACCAGTTCGGCTGTGTAATGTAACTGAAATTGAGGTGGAATAATTCATAACATACATGTGACAACTTCTGGATTTGGGAGAGAAAATGAAAATGACTGGCAGAAGACGAAATAAGGACCGTGGATGATGAAAATTGGCGAATGAAGACAATACGAGCAGTAGATCTGATCATTTTTTATCAGTTTGTGTACATTCTACTGATTTTCTGGTTCATATACTTTGAAGATAAGATAACAAAAAAACAAAACCAAAACAAAGATGAAAAAACAAAACAATCCTTTGTGTAAATATGTCCAAAGTCCACTTTTGACCAAAAGTTAAGTAAATTGATACGGCTGCCGTCACATTATGCAAATTAGATTCACAAATTTACTTTTATCTCAAACTTTTGATCATATTCTACATTTTTCTATTTGACAGTAAGCTATGATCTCTTGCCACTTTCAAGTTATAGCCTTTGGAATGTTTGATATTCAAACTGAATATTTTGTTCAACAAAACATTGACCACGAGATGGGGAGGCTGACGGGTACACCGGTGTGCCACAGAATTTTAAGAGGTTAATGTTTGAAAAGTGCTATACAATATAAAGTTTGACTGAATGATTAATAATATTGTTGAAGAGTGTGATGCTCTTTGAACATTTTCACAGATTCCCCTACTCTCTCTTCAGATCAGCTCAGCTGCTGCCTGCAGCACACTAACAGAGAGCTAAACACATGTACTTGTTCATACAACAGGACCTGTCAGGGACTGTTGGAGCCAACTTAAGTGTAACACTTTCAAGCTATAGGATATTATGATGGCTAATCAGGCTTTGGCTTTGTGGATCATTACAATTACCTGGAAGTCTACAAATCAACTGTTTATTGTTAACAATGATGACAATTAGACACCTAGACAATGATGTCTAACTTCATCTGAACGTACCTGGACAGGTCAGTGTACTGAGGCTAAAAAAACCCCACAACAGGTGCTTAGGACCCAGTTTTATAGTCTTGAAGTATTTTTGTGTAAAGCTTTATAAAATATTTGTAAGTGAACAATCTGATTTTTTTTCTATTTTTTAATCCCTCCAAAATCAAATGTTTTGTTTATCTTGGCTATGGGAAAACAAAGACTGTTGATTTCACACACACTTTCATGTGACAGGCCCAACCGTTTACAAACTGGTTGTAAGCTTCTAGACCTTTGTTGGATCTTAGGCTGCAGTCACACTGCAGGTTTTAACTCTCAATTCCAATTTTTTTCCACAAATGTGACCCATATCTGATTTTTTTTTATAACAGTCTGAATTTTTTTTTATTTGATTTTGTATACTTTATTGATCCCCAGAGGGGAAATTGAGGGTGTCCACCTGGATGGATGAAGCAGCCACGGTACGGCGCTATCCCTTAACCATTCACACACACATTCACACCTAGGGCCACTTTAGAGTCTCCAATTAACCTAACCTGCATGTTTTTGGCCTGTGGGAGGAAATCGGAGAAATCCCGGAGTAAACCCACGCAGATACGGGGAGAACATGCAAACTCCACACAGATCACTGTTGGTCAGGGGCTGGGATCGAACCAGGGATCCCATGGCCAAGGGTGAGTTGCTGTGCTGGTGCAGTGCTAACCACTGCGCCACCGCACCGCCCAATGTGAATGGCACATATCCGATTTTTTCACACCAGACCCAGGCCACTTTCATATGTGGTCCTAATTCCGATACGTATCTGATATTTTCCAAAGCGACCTCAGTCTGAACAGTCATGTCGTGTGTCATCCGACTTTTTCCTCACTGAAGTGAGACAGATGCTACAATTCTGCTGTGGAGGATGCTGCAGGCATGGCAGACAGCTGATTTGTGTTCTCTTTTTAAAATCAATCTTCTTCCCTTTATCACTGGATCATAATTTTGTCGGCTTCCACGGCACAACAACTTCAAAATTGCAGACAGGGGT
Organism: Pholidichthys leucotaenia; assembly: GCA_020510985.1. Lineage (NCBI taxonomy): Eukaryota > Metazoa > Chordata > Actinopteri > Cichliformes > Pholidichthyidae > Pholidichthys > Pholidichthys leucotaenia. Next base: position 260,390,568 of record CM035840.1, read on the forward strand.
GGGGGTGGAGGGGGGAGTTCAGGGATGACACCGTCAGACATTACAGGCTGACATTAATGGCACTTTTTTATTTTTTAAAGAAACAGCACGTTTAGTGGATGCTGTAAACAGCTGTAATATGTAGATGACTGTGGAGCGGAATGGCCTGATAGGGGCATATGAAAACACAGTCCATGAGAGGGGAGTCTCTGGCGGCTCCTGTGCAGGACCGGTGTTATGCCGATCTGTGCTTTTTATTAGGGCGAGAGCCCTATTGTAATCACTAGGATTATTTATTTATTAACCTTATTTATACAAGTGATCCCATTGAGGCACGGGGTCTCATTTTCAAGAGAGCTGTTTAATCGATCAGTTCTGTTAAAGCAGAGCTGATCACAGAGGTCATCTGGCATATAAAGGAATGAAGCTGGTCTCATTTATTTTGTGCATACAAATTTCTGAATGTTTTTAACATTTATTTTGCTGTGCTGCACAAAGGTGAAGAAGTTCACACAAAAAATCCGGATCTCACCAAAAAATCGGAATTGAGCAATAAGACCTGCAGTGTGACCATAGCCTTTGTTGTTTCAGAGTGTAAGCACTGGTACTGTACAGTAATAAAATTAAAAATGTCTGGATCGGTGATGCTAGTCCACTTCTCCATGTCTTTTGACCAGTTTTGCTTTTAAATGAGATAGGGAGCCTTCTTCTCCAAGTTGTTTTGACTGTTCTGATAATTTTGGAGAAATAATCAGCTTTTCTCTCTAAGCAAATTTGGTCTTTATGTTGTATTAATGACAGGGTGTGTGTGCTTTGTTCTTATTTTCTCTGCAGGCTGGATAACTGTTACCCTTCTAACTAACAAAATCACAAAGCTGTCCTCAGATCATCTGCTTGGTGAGAAATGGCCACAGAGTTAAGTGGTGATATAATATATTAATGAATAAAATTATTCATGTAAGAATAAATGTGTTAATCACCACAACTGATTAATTAAAAAAAAATGAGTTAAGAATAATGGTAGTTGATCCCAGGTGACCCGATTAAGCCTAATCCACATTCAGCGGTTGCATTAAACTCAGTTGATGCTGCTAAGAGGGAAGGATGGGGAAAAAAAAAAATACATCGTTCTAAGTGTTTTGGTGTGGGAAAATCTAGCATGAAATAAATGGAATAGAATAGAATAGAATAGAATAGAATAGGCTTTATTGTCTTTCTACAGTTGTACAGTACAACAAAATTGTGGGTGTTCCACTAGGCTACTGTGCAATTAAGTATGGGAGAAGGATTAGATAAAACATGGTTACACAGATAGATAGATAGATAGATAGATAGATAGATAGATAGATAGATAGATAGATAGATAGATGTACTTTATTGATCCCAAACTGGGAAATTACAGTGTAACAGCAGCATGACACAGACAACCTTGGTCTTCTTCTTCTTCTTGGTAGTCTCTCGGGATCCCAGAATGACATTTTGTGCAGCTATCTGTGGACACGCATGTGGCTTCGGAGGCCGAAGTCTGAAGCACACAGTCGGTTGCAGGTCGGGCATGGGACACTGGCTGTCAGGACGGTGGAAGGCGTTCTGTGTCGCTGATCACGTGCTGCTGCAAGACGTTGGTGGCGGTCGTCTTCAAATGCTGTTACGGACCTCATTATTGCAGCACGCCTAGCAATTCTGTCAGCTGCAGTGGCCTCAAGTTCTCGCTGTTGGAGGTCTGCCCACTTGAGGTTTGCCTGGAGGTTGTCCTTGAACCTCTTCTTTATGCAACCCTGGTTGCGACTGCCCTGTGCCAGTTCTCCGTAGAAGATCTGTCTGGGGATTCAGGACTCATCCATGCGGATGACGTGACCAGAACATCGAAGTTGGGGCTGGAGGATCTTGGATCTTGGCTTCAATGCTTGTAAGGCCTGTTCAGTCAAGGGCCTCCTGGTTGGTAATGCGGTCCTGCCAACGTATCCACATAGATGAAAGATAAGTAGTGCACAACGTAAACTTTGCGTGAAGGGTATTATAGTGGAAAAGTCATTGCACAGGGACAATCCCACTGTGGCACAAAACGATGGTTATGTCTGGGGGCTTCTTCAGCTGCAGTGGATAGCCATAACGTCTTGTGTGCTTTGTCATGCCCTTCACACTCCACAGTGCGTTGGTGCATCACCTTCACAGCCGCTGAATAAAAGAAAGATTTCCTCTGCCTGGTTAGCCGAAGCAGTCTTTGTGAGTTGTTTGGGTGAGCAACTCCCTTGATGGATGGCCTGCCAAGGCCGTCGAGCTCCATCTGCTGTACCCAAGCAAGTGCACCTTTTCTTTTAGGGTATGGTCCCTTAGCCTTTGACTAAATAGTCTTTCCACAAGGCAATGGAGCTGTACCCCAGCAAGGGAGGCTTACAGGTACTACACCTTGCCCAAGGGTGACCTGGAGGTAGTTGCAATTGCCCAGGATTATGGAAGTATACACAGGTATGATAGTGGCTACTCGGGTGGAACTATGTACATAAGGGTGTGGAGTGCAGAACACACAGTTGAACACACAATTGAGTAAAATTGCCCAAGGATTAACAAAAATATACATTGTGGTGGTTTCACAAATTGATTAATATATATGAAAGTGTGGAGTGCAAAGACAGGTGTGTTATTGTGATAATTAAAAAGGTCCTCAGTTCTGTCCATGTGAACGTTCAGAGGGAGTGGGTGGGCCCTCTGACTGTTTGCAGTCCGGATGGCCCAGGGGAAGAAACTGTCAGTTTATCAGTGAAGTACCTCCTTTAAAACATTTGAACAATGACTGGGCTTATTTGATATCAGGAGCATGAATGTGGCAGCAGTAGGATGAAAAAAGACGGAGGGAGAGAGAGAGAGAGAGAGAGAGAGAGAGAGAGAGAGAGAGAGAGAGAGAGAGAGAGAGAGAGAGATGTGGCACAGGAGGGACACCGTGACCAGGTACCAATAGTAAAAAGTTGCTTTCTTGATTTCTGCCAGTGCTGAAATCATCATCATCATCATCATCATCATCATCATCATCATCATCATAGCACACACAGTAGGTATTAAGTTGGTCTGCTTTTTCATAGTAGCATAAATAGACCATAAAATGTTGCTTTAAAAAAAAAATCCTTATATGGGAAGAGATGTTACCCCCCCCCCCCCATGTTTAACCTAAAGTTACACCTTTGTCACTAACCGTCTATTTCGTTTATTGCTGGCTTTCCTGTAGACTGATATCATGTGCACTCGTAAGATTTAGCTGAGGCAGATTAATCTTTTTGCTTGTTGATTGATTCACAATGTACACGTCCATGTGACAACAGTACGTGCACACTACTTTGCTGCTACTCTGACTGTGCTTAGCGCATACACATGCACCGCATGCATACATGACTACCATAAGTACTAGTACATGTACATGGCGGATGAATGTTTTTGCTTGTCGATTCACTATATATGTACATGTACAGTACTAGTACATGTACAGACTAGCAAGTTTTAGCAGTTCATGCACCAGTGCATGTATCTGCTTACTATGCAAAACGTTTGCAGTACAGTACATGATGCATAAAGCAAAAATATTATGCACTACTTTGCTGCTATGCCGGCTGTGCTTAGCGCATGCATACATTATACAGTGCATTCATACATGATCTCTTCAAGTAGTACCGAGTTGTGCAGTACATTCTGATTTTGACCTCTCTTGCAAGTTATTGCGACACTGCTTCTTATTGAGAAAAACAGCCATATATTGAGGAGTCAATTATGTCTTCCAAATCACGAATCGTTTAGTTTGGATTCACTGATTATGAGGAGTACGAGGAGAAAGGGAGAAGGAAACACATGGTGAAATGCAAATTATGCAAAGCACATTGAAGTTGGCCTCTGAAATAATATGGCGACTCAGACTAGAAACATGGTGACTCAGACTCGGCCACAGATTGTGGTGACTTGGACTTTGCCTCAGAATGTGATGAGTCAACTACAACACTGGAAAATACAGAACACCTTTAACTACGGAGGTGACATTAAAAAAGCCAGAAACAGTGAGATGCAGAGAAGCTGGAGTGAAGATGGGTCGCAAAGTGACTTGGCTACCCCTACTGATTGAGCACAAGTTAAACAAACTTAAAGGAATTGTATGGAATTTTGGAAAAACAGATTTTAATGAACTTCAGCTTCATTCATTCTGTCTGAAAATGACTCTACCCATCAAGCTGTGTCAGAAGTTAATAAAGCAGTTAATAAAGCTTAGGTTCATATGGCAAAAAGATGTCACTGTGCCCAGATTTCCACCATATCATAGATTTAAGGCTATCACCTTTCAGCAAAATCGGTACCTTATAATCCAGTTAGATATATCAGCAGAGCTGTAAATCAAAGCAGACTGTTAGTATTATCCATCCATCCATCCATCTTCTACCGCTTAATCCTTTCGGGTCGCGGAGGGGCTGGAGCCTATCCCAGCATCTTTGGTATTAGATATCAAAAATCTTTCAAAGCTATTTTTAATTTCCTATAACTAATGCCAAAAATCTTCACAACCAGATATACAAATTGAACCATCCCAATCCTATACTTTCCCCATTTATATGATAAATTACTTTACATTTTCATTAAATTTTCAAAAAGTAGTTAATTTTCCTAATCCAGGAAACACAAAACAAAAACTTGTCATTAAATTAAAAAATTCTTATCAAAACCATCAGTTTTATGTAAATGTGTTTTGATAAGAAGCAGTAACTTTGTTTCTTTTGAACTTATTTACAACCTGTATAACCCTCTATGCTGATTTTGCTTTGAGGGCCTTGGGGTACTGTTTTACTGGAGAACTGTGAAGCCAGGTATGCTCCAGATCATCAGTACTGGCAAATGCTCTATACCCCAGTAGAATGAATTAATGCCTGATTGAAGAAACTGCATCAAACAAGAGCAACAACAACAAAAAAAAAAAAAATAGCTTGAGTCAAACTAGACCAAAGAGTGACCAATGTCACAGTAAGACAGGAGTAAACATCGGATGTGCTTTTTGGCCATGGAGGGATATTTGTTCAGCCCTCAAAACAGACTGTCAAAGGGTGCCTCCGAGGGACAGGGAAAGTCAACTCCTTAAGGTGGGCAGGTTACAGTGCAGAAAAGGGCTTACTAAACAATCCAAAACAGGACAACATGGAAAGGTAGACAAACAAAAACTTGGCACGAAAGAATAAACTGAAGTACGCACAAAAACGGGGCCGGAGGAACATCCTGTGTCTTGAAATAACACAAACATAATGATGCAACATAGGAGAACTGAAAATCAGAACTAACTACTAACTACTAGTAGAACTAGTAGAACCTTTAGTAGAACAAACTACTAAAGGAAACTAATGAGCTGTGACTAATCAGGAACCAAAGGAAAACACACATGAGAGGCTACAGGTAGGGGAAAGCCACAAGGGAGACTAGAAATAAGGAGCTGAAGGAAGAATCTAATGATAAACATGGAATGTAACAATAACAGAACAATAATACTGGTGCAAAACAACAACAAAAAGACCATGACGCAGACCCCAAGAAAACATAACAGTGATGATTGTGAGTGATGTGATATTGTATTTTTAGGTTTGTATACTAAACGACTACTAGGTGTAAGTGTATTTGAGCCTTCAAACTTCAGAATATGTAATCCCTTATAATTAGCAATTTTACTATCAGCACACTTTGTCCAGTTTGGAAATAAGCGACTGTTAATAGATTAACAAAACACATTGTCTCTTCTGGCAATTAACTAGCATTACCTTTCTCCCTCGCTTAGATCTAAAAGTTCTTGCTTGCTGAGTGAAGGTATCGTCTGACCAGATATTCCATCAAAATCACAACGGGGTATAAGTGACAAAGCAGTTGTTTTTTTGTTTTTTGTTTTTTTGTGGCCTGCAGTTATGCAAAAGTGAAAGTGATGACCCAGGGAATAGCAGCACAGATTGACTGTATTTGTATGCTAAATCCACCTGGTAAAGCATTCACTCTGAGCAGGTGACGTCTGCACTTCAGTTAATTAAGGCATGGGTGTCTTAAAATGAATTTGTTTTTAATATATTAACTACAGATAGTACTTCAAGCAACACTATTTTTTTTTAAATTTTGGTTCTACTATGTGTAGCCTTGCATAAATTAAGATGCAACAATAAAACATATTATGAAAACATAAGACATATTAAGTTCATTAGTTATTTTCTGCTTTGTTTTTTTCAGCAAATTCCAAGAAACTTTGACAGCTGTGACATATGTGTACAGTACCCCAAAAATGTCAAATAGGGTTCTTTTTTTCAAAAGAAATATTTGCCTGTTTCACAGATGGCTGCATTACCATTTCGGAGAAGTCTTTAAAATCCCGATCGTCACCCTCCACAGTGCAGTAGCTAAGCCTGAGCTCCACTTCCTCTGAGAGGTGTAGAAAGGTAAAGTGGATGTGACAGGTCATGAATCAGGAAGTCAAACCGTGTCTTCCCATTTGGAACCACAAATCCTTCATTATCTGTTTAATACACTCTCATTAAGAAAAGCACACGTACGGAGACACACTCCAAAAAAACAGGTTCACATGGCGTACATGAACATGAGAGGGCAGAAACAGAAACACACACACACACACACACACACACACACACACACACACACACACACACACACACACACACACACACACACAGAGTGCAGCTCATTAATGCTAAATCACACTCAGCACATTCTGCTGTAATGGAACAAGATGGAGAACTAACAGTCCTTCCTCTCCACTCAATGAATGATAAATGACAGTGTAAGTTGAACACTGTGGAATGATAAATAAGGGATAAAGCAGGTGAGGTAATGTTACAGAATATAAAGCACATGTAGCACACTTTGATAAAAGCTGTAAAACAGTTCTCTCACATTATTGCATTTTTAAGTGCTAGCTGTCAGTGGTTTTAAGAACTGCTAAACAGCAGACCTACCTTAAGGGATTAGGTAAGGCATTGCCATAGTCTTCAGATCTTAATGAATGGATCTAGAAAAGACATTGGGCTTTATGCAAGAATCTGCAAGTATTAGTATGTGTAAATCAGTGTATTTTGCCAGTAAGTGGTGTTAGTACTAACAAGCCACTCCTGATTCAATAAACACCTGTATGTCTTTCAAACATGTATAAACAACATGTGTAAAAATGGTGGATTCGATCCATGTGTTAGTGTGCATGAACGTGAAATGAAGATTTGCATAATTGATGCCTTCAAACTTCCATATATGATAATGCTTTCCAGATGCGGGGGTGGGGTGTAAGAGGAGGGTCTTGTATCGTTGGTGCATAAAAGTGATCTAAAACTCAAATATCACAGCATCCTATCCTTTGGCCATATGTATAACAGTAACTAAGAGGACACTTACTGTCTGACTAAGGAGGATATGCTCACATGTCCAACTTCCTGCAAGGGCTGCTGGGAAATGTGAAGCTTTTTTTTTCTTTTTGTGTACCAAACTGATACACTAGAGGAGGCCCAAGAATCCCCCCCCCCCAAAAAAAAAGCCACTGCCACCCACATTTCTCTGCTCCGCTCCATTTTTTCTCAGCACCAAGCTGGTGCATGAGCCATCCAGGACTTGAACTCTGACCTCCCGGCTGTGGGGTGGATGCTCTACCTCTAGACCACCACTCCGGTGATTCACTCACCAATCAACCTTATGGACTGTGATCAAATTACCTGAGACACGCACTGCACTGTTCGCCGGTATAAGGAAGCCATATGTTGCCCTGGCAACACTGCAGTTTGGCAATGACAATTAAAATCTTATATGTTACATCAGATATGATTTGGACAATGATGGAAGGATACTTCTTTTAATTATTTGTAACTATATTTTCATTTTAATTATAACTTGAATCAAAGTATAGAATCTTGTTGACAATAGATTAGTGTATCGGGTTTACACTCTTATATTTGACTCAGACAAATAAAATATAGAGTCATTTAGTGAAAACCGAGGATAGAATAACAGTACACTATTTCCACAAGACTGGTCTGGACCACATGTAAATTTTGTTGGTAAATTTTAAAGTGGATCCTCATGAATAAGTTACAAGACTCCAGTGTCCCCAGACCATCATGGGGTCACCAGGGCCCTGCTGAGGAGCCAGGCCAGGAGTTAAGGCTTGATGGCAAGTGTCTGTTGTCCAGGTTTCTGTACATTGGATCCAACCAGGCCCAATCCAGATAGGCCATATGGATCCACCATTATGTGAGGTCACATCCTGTAGGAGGAATCATTGGGATTATGAGTACTATTCAGTTCAATTCAATTCAATTTTATTTATATAGCGCCAAATCACAGCACAGGTCATCTCAAGGCACTTTACAGAAAAGAGTGGGTTTAGGCCACACTCTTAGTTTTTAGAACCCAGCAGCAACCCCAAAGAGCAAGCACTGTGGTGACACAGGCAAGGAAAAACTTCCCTATGTGATGCTATGTGGATCAGGTGGCAGTTTGGGCTTCTCTTCTTAGAATGATGCTCCAGTGACTAGGATGACTGGATAAGCAATAGATGGACGGATGGATGGATGGACTGATGGATGATGGATGGATGGATGGAGAAGGACACATGTGTACCTTAAGCCTAAACATATGGGTCTGTTCCCCAAATTGCCCCCATATGAAGCCTTGCCAAACAGTAAAACATGGAAATCTCATTAAACAAAAACAAAATTTTCTGTTTAGAAAGAAAGTTCTTGCCAAACTTACTTCATGAAGAATCTGTGACTTCATCTTTTAATACCGAACCGTTTTTTGTGAGATTTTGTTATTCCTAATACCCCTTTTACACAAGGGTGGTAATTGTTGAGAGATCACTGAGTGATGGAAAAATGGACAGATCTATCAGTCTTTCCATGAGCATCCTGCAATCGCCAAGATCTCTCCTTAACCTCTCAATAATCTTCCAATAATTTCCACAGTTGCCATGGTCTCCGCAAAGTTTTGACTCAGTCCAAAACAGTCTTTCAACAAAATCTCAAGGAGTACTCAAGAAGTGCTCAACAATCACATTGCTCTCCCAATGATGACAGCAATCAATCTTACTTGACAAATCAGTATTGAATTCTAGTTGTGCAAAATAAATTGAATCATAATTACAATCACAATGTCAGTCTCTGCAACTATTTATCCACACAAAATGTTGCAGTTTAGATTTAAATAATATGCACTTCGTAAAGTGTACTAAAAAAACTGTTCTGTAATTCTATGCAAATTAATATTACAATAGAAAACTAAATATTTCAATATGATCACTTTACTCCACACATTCCTTGATAAAGCAAGTAAACTAATGAAAACATCTGTTTAAAAAGAAAATTAAAATTTATATTAGTGAAATCACACCATATATCAACAAACTGGACTGCTCACACAACACTAATGAACTTTGCAAGAAACGGTACAGCAAGCTATTTCTTCTGAGGGGACTTAGGTCTTTTAGAATGTAATGGGCACTCCTGAAGACCTTCTCTGACTCTGAGGTTGCATCAGCCATCCTATGTGGTGTTGTCTGCTGGAACAGCAGACCACTGGATAGGAATTTCTACCCATTATCTCCACCACACGCCGGACCTTGTTCTGACATATGGCATAGAAATAGAAAATCTGGTAGTGTCTCCTCATAACCCTGTACTGTCAAACCATTATCTGTTAACTTTTGATTTGATTATTTCGATCCTAAAGAAAATATTACTACAGTAGATGTCATGGTCTGGTGAGTGCCCCCTCCCCCTCCTTCCCATTCTCCCTGCTATTGGTAATCAACTGTTAGGTCAAAAATGAATTGATTGAGACTGAATCAATAATCAATAGGCGGTTTTCAAGTTCTGAGCCATTTATTCTTTCTGATCAGAAAGGAGGCAATTAGTCACAACAAGAAGTGTCTCAGAGTCTGCTCACACTAACTTCCGAACATGCATTACAAAGGTGGTACTCTTTATACCTCAGGCAGACAGACATTGAGAAGACAGCTGGAGCCATCTCTTGGTCAACCTAACTCCCCTCTGGACATCCTGGCCCTGAACAGAACAGTTTGGTATAATAGAGCAGTAAAACCTTCATCATTATTTACAATCTTGCTCAGCCTAATCTCACAGTGAAGAACAGACATTCTTTTCAGGCTCTGAGACAATGGAAAATCACAGAGAATCAGACATTGGCTCATTATATGCACCAGATACAAATATAATATAAAATAGAATAATACAGCATTAAAATCATATAGAATAATTAATGAAGCATGAAAATATCCTATCATTCCCCTGTTGATGCTTAAAAAGCATCAGAGATGAAACACTATGGCTTCTAAAACCTCACTGGGCAGCTCGCTAAGTTCTGGTGCATTTTATGCTAAAGCATTTTACTGCAAAAGATCCTAACTCAATTTTTAATGAGGAAAGTCTGCCATCGGCCTTGCTGCCACTCCTCAGCGCTGCTGGAATGTTTCATTTCTTGGGGAGTATGGGAGGATAATATCCTTTATTCCAAAAAAGAAATCAATCATCTAATTAAGTCATAAAAAAAACTAGTGATGGTGATTAACCATAAATTGAGATGAATAGTGAATGTATTTGTTGTTCTATGTGTCAGTAAATTAGCAGTGATTTAATAAAAATGTTAACACTTATATGTACTGTAAATGCAACCTCAATGAAGAACAATAAAAATGACTAAAAACGATTACATGTGTAAAGATGTATGTGTAGGTTTGTATTAGAGATCTATGTGTGCTAGCATCCTAATCTATGTGTATTAGTACCTTAATGTGAGAATGCAACAAGGTATCAACAATCAAACAACAATCAATACAGTAAAACTGTATAATGGCTAAATAGGGATTAGTAACATAGTGATTTCAAGTACAACATATATTAAAACAGAACATAAACAGGATAAAGTGAAAAAATCTCAAACCGGGATAACAACTTCTCTGAACTTCAAGACACATTTGATTACTCTTGCAACTTAGTACATTTCAAATTCACATCATGAACATACATCTCCTTTCGGTTTTCTGCATGTCAGTCATACTTTTACTCTGTACTCATAAAACATTAAGCTGGTGTTGTCTCCCCATCAGCTCCAGTGGCAGTCTCATAATATAACACTAAATTCACATGAACAAGTTTCAGCATCATATCACGGATGCAAGGAATGACACATGAAAAGATCAAGAGTATCACTACAAAAATCACCACCAAGTTTATGGCAAGACCCCTCCATGAGGAAAACAACCAGTTTATCCAGTGTGATGAGTCATTAACATTATCCTTAGCTCCAGCGGCCTGCAAAGCAGTCAGATTACATATGGCTGAAGCAATGACACCTCCATCTGCATCATGTGCGGGTATAAAGGTGCAACAGTACTGATCTACAACTGCGTGCACACCCCCACGGGCAGCAGTAAACTGATCAAGCACCATTCTATTTTGTGTCGCCATAAGTCTTATAGCAGTCATTTCTTCCCTTTCACCTTTCCAGGCAGCTAAGGAAAGATTCACAAAAGACTGTAGTCTATAGTTAAGAGCCTCAACCCACAAGGTGTTTTTTGCCACTCCCACCAAAGGGAATAGCGACTGAACTACCTTTTGACCTGTAGTGAGTATTTTAAACTGCTCTGGCACGTCCGTACCCCAGATGGAGTCATGTGGTCTGAAAATGGCATCCTGTGATAGGTCTCTCTTCCCTCTGCTCGCCTGACCCGCTGACATAATCAGGGTGTTATCCATCACAAAGACGGGGGCATAGACTCCTGCCCAATTCATAGGCAGATGGGAATATGCCTTACGACCACACAGCCACCAACCACCCATCACCATACGTGCACCATACATATGAAAGTTGCAGATAGCAGTACTGCAGAGCTCCAGCATGGTGACTAGCCCATGATAATAACGGTTAGCTTGTGGACACCACCAACCCACATGATTGGTCAGGGTACCAGCATCACAGGTGCTATGTACAGTGTACACCGTTTCACACAGAGAAGGGGGTAGGTCACCCATAGTGCTGTTACCACTTCCCTTCAAACAAAAAGAGAAGGTCCCTGATGAAACTAACCTTGCCCTTACAGAGTAAGGGGTGTCATAAGTTTTCTGATTGGTAGAGTGATGAAAGATTTCACAAGAGCGATTCAAAATGATCTTTCTTGTGTAGTCCCTTTCCATAGCCTTCTGTATAAAAACAAAACAAAACAAAACAAAACAAAACAAAACAAAAACAAAACAAAACAAAACAGAGAGCTTTTGCTGGTTCCATCATTTTAGCCACAACAGCAGTCTGTCCAGCTGACATTGGCACAAAGGAGAAAACATAACAATTGGAACAATTAGCTGCCCTGGCCGTATAGTTAGTATACCTCCACCACATATTGGCAGCATATTCATGATTGTGATGCTCATGCAGCTCTAGTCAATTATGCTGAATATGTGCAAGGTCCCTAACACTACGGTGTATGGTTTGTGGTGCAGCTAAAATAAAACAAAGTAAAAATGTCACCCCTAGGATGATGATCCAAAGGAAACAACAACTACACCATTTAATGATTGAACGTATTCTGCTTCTTGTCTCTCCATGATGATCAACCGCTTGCTTCCCTATCCCAATCCGGTACTGGATGCCCCACATAGGACGTCATCAGTTGGCACTTGTATTGGGAAACAATTAAAAAGTCTCTTGCTGAAAGTCTTTAATGAAATGAAGTTGAAGATATTTATTCAGTAGTCCCTAGCTGTGAGTTCTGAGTAAGGTAAAGTTTACAGTGTGTTAAATGCACCCGAGAGTCCCATCCTTCAACTTTCACCACTGTTGGCATTGACAAAGCAACTTTATGTGGTCCTTGCCAGGGTGAATCAGTCCAATTCTTCTTTTTGATGGCTTTGATGAGGACGAGGTCTCCTGGCTTGGCCAAGATCGGTGCAGCTTCCTTGTGAACTCCCCTGGGGAGAGTAGCAGCAATAACATCTCTGTTAGTCAACATCCTTCTCATGTAATCTGCTAAACACACTTCTTCATCACCAGGATTGAATGGTCTAAAAGATGGTGTCAAGACTCGCCGCTCATCAGCGGCGCCAGCTGTCCACACACCTGCACCTCGTCAGCGGCGAGGGATTTAAGCCGCCTCGCCCTGGGCTTCGGCCTGAAGCCGTCTGTTCTCATCGGCATCTCTTGCTGCAAGGAACCCCCTTCATCAAGCAAGATACAACGTAAGCATCTCTTACCTTTTCCTCCCAGCCTTCTCCCCTGTGCACAGGTGGATTTCCCGGCGGCGGACAACGTCCCCTCGCCGCCATCTCCTCGCTGCTGCTTCAGGCACTCCAGGTCGCTGTCTACCGGGCTACGCCCTTGCTTAATGCCAGCCAACTGCCCAGACCAAGTAAGCCAGCTGTCATTATCATTATCTCCTGTATTGGTGTGGTGCCCGTTACCCTTCTCCCTCTGCTTTTCCCATAGGGTTGTCCGGCTGAATGGCTTCCTGCCCCCGTGCCTGACGCAGACGCCACCACCAACACATTCTTATTTCACTGACACGCAGCCACACACTCTTGTTGTTTAATAAAGCTATTAGATCTACCCTGAGCCTGCGTGTGTGTCTCCTGAGCCCCGCGTTATGTCAGTACGGCTTCAGCAGAGCGGCTCGGCAGACAGCGGGCTCGCACGCCGTCTTTCCACCCTCGAGGCTCGGGTGGATGTAATAGCCCACCAACAACAAGTGATCCTCAATCAATTATGCACTATTACTAACCAATTAGACCGTCTGGACCCCCAACAGCCGTTCCCCCCGGCTCGTCTGGGTGGCGCAGCTCCTGCTGCTCCAGCGGCCATCCAGCCTGCTTTGGGTGCACCGGCACGACTCACACCCATTCCAACCCCCGCCCGCTTTAACGGTAAGCTCGGTGGAGTGCGGGGGTTTATTATGCAGTGTGAGTCTGTGTTTCACCGCGTCCCCGGAGATTTTCCCTCAGACCATAGCCGGATTGGCTACATAGGAAACCTCTTGGAGGGTCGAGCGCTTACCTGGGCTCACGCCGTAATGGCGAAGCCCAGCTACGCCACCCTCACCTATGGCCAGTTCGTGAGACAGTTCCTGGAAGTGTTCAATCATTCGCGTATGGAGAGCGTCCAGGTCGATCGTCTTCTCAGCCTCCAGCAGGGAAGCCGATCGGCCGCTGACTACGCAATCGACTTCCGGGTTGCTGTGGAGGAGGTTGGCTGGGAAGAGCGTTCGCTCTGCGGCATCTTCCTTCGCAGCCTTAGCACTGGTCTGAGGGATGAACTGGCTGGACGGGATATCCCGGAGACATTAGCGGAGCTGACTTCCCTTGCCATCAGCTTGGATAACAGGCTGCGCGAGCATGCCTCGGAGCAGAAGTCTTCTTCTCGCCCACGAGGGGCCTCGGCGCGCCTTCCCCAAGCTCGCCCCCTGGCGTTGCCACGACCGGAGTCCTCCGAGGAGTCGGAGCCGATGGTGACAGGCCGGACAAAGCTCCCCCCAGCGGAGAAACAACGCCGCCGTGAGTTGGGCCTCTGCATGTATTGTGGGGGCAGCCAGCACACGGTGGAGCATTGTCCGGAAAAGCCAAATGGGGAGGTCCGCGAGTTACTGTAGGGGGCCTTGCAGACGCTAATCGGTTAACTCCCTCACTCATTTGACGCTGCCCATCCGATTCTGTCACAATCCCACAGGGCACCTCACCCATGCACTGGTGGATTCACGCGCGGAGGGTAGCTTCATTTCACAATGCCTGGCAACCCGATTGGGCATCCGTTGCCACCCTCTCGAGTCTCCTCTCGCCCTAGTAAATCTCTCCCGTGTCTCCCTGGGAAAAGTAACACACTGGACGACCCCTGTCCCAGTAATTATCTCAGGAAATCACCGGGAGGATATCACCTTCTACGTCCTACCATCTTCAGTAACACCTGTGATTCTTGGATACCCATGGCTCTGCCTCCACAATCCTGTCCTGGACTGGAAGACCGGCAGAATGTCCGCCTGGAGCTCTTTCTGCATGGGCACCTGCCTCAAATCCGCTGCCTGCGCCCCGTCCTCTCCTCCCACTCCCAAGGACGCCGCACCTCCGGATCTCACCCTGGTGCCCTCGGAGTTCCATGACCTGGGCATGGTCTTCAGCAAGTCCAAGGCGATGTCTCTTCCTCCACACCAGCCCTATGACTGCGCTATTAACATCCGCCAGGGGGCACCCTTACCCTCGGGACGTCTCTACAGCCTGTCAGCACCGGAGAAGGAGGCAATGAACACCTATTTGAAGGAGTCGCTGAGTACCGGAATCATCCGCCCCTCATCATCACCATTAGGTGCAGGGTTCTTCTTCGTGGGCAAGAAGGATGGCTCCCTTCGTCCTTGTATTGACTACCGTGCCCTCAATGACATCACGGAGAAGGACCGCTACACCTTGCCCCTAATGGATACCGCCTTCCACTCCCTCCAGGGGGCGACTTGGTTCACCAAGCTGGATCTTCGCAGCGCATACCACCTCGTCTGGATCCGGGAGGGAGACGAGTGGAAGACAGCCTTCCGTACCCCGAACGGTCATTTCGAATACCTGGTTATGCCGTTCGGGTTGACCAATGCTCCAGCAGTCTTTCAGCGCCTTATTAATGACGTCCTCCGGGATTTCATCGGCCTGTTCGTGTTCGTCTACCTGGACGATATCCTCATCTTTTCCAGATCCAGGGACGAGCACCGGGTCCATGTGAGGCGGGTCCTTCAGAGGCTGCTGGAGAACCGATTATATGTTAAGGCAGAAAAATGTGAATTCTACGCCAAGACTACGTCCTTCCTGGGATTCGTCATCTCTCATGTCCAGGTGCTCCCGGACCCATCGAAGGTCAAAGCGGCGGTAGAGTGGCTCACTCCTACATCAAGGAAGCAGGTACAACAGTTCATTGGGTTTGCCAATTTCTATCGCCGCTTCGTCCCTAATTTTGGAGCCATCGTCGGTCCCCTGACCCACCTCACCTCCCCTAAGACCCCGTTCTGGTGGACTGAAGAGGCTGCAGCTGCCTTCCAGGCACTGAAGGCAGAGTTTTCCTCCTCCTGGGTCCTCAGCCAAGTCGACCCCGCGCTGCAATGCATCGTTGAGGTGGACGCTTCCGACACGGGGGTGGGGGCGGTGTTGTCTCAGCGGTTGCCTGCCAACGGGGCCAAACGGCCCTGCGCCTTCTTCTCTCGGCGCTTGTCCCCGGCGGAACGTAATTACGACATGGGGGACAGAGAGCTCCTCGCAATCAAGCTCGCGCTTCAGGAGTGGCGCCACTGGCTGGAGGGGGCTGCCCTGCCGTTCGTGGTACTCACCGATCACAAGAACTTGGAATATTTAAGAACTGCCAAACGTCTGAATGCCCGCCAGGCGCGTTAGTCCTTGTTCTTCGCCAGGTTTCGTTTTAACATCACCTTCAGGCCTGGCTCCAAGAACGGCCTGCCCGACGCCCTCTCCAGGCAATTTGCCCCTGAGGCGTCAGAAGACGCGGTCCACACCATCTTGCCCAGGTCGTGCGTCGTGGGGGCCGTCTCGTGGGACATCGAGAGCAAGATCCGGAAGGCGCAGGAATTGGAACCAGACCCTGGTGGCGGACCGGAGGGGAGGCTTTTTGTGCCGTCCGCTGTCCGGGGGCAGGTTATCCACTGACTTCATACATCCAAGCTCACCTGCCATCCTGGGTCCTCCCGGATGATCGACCTCCTCCAACGCTCCTTCTGGTGGCCGGGTCTGAGGAGGGACGCCGCCCGCTACGCCCAGGCCTGCCCCATCTGTGCCACCAGCAAGTCAGGTAACGCTCCCCCCGCGGGCCTGCTCCAGCCCCTGCCCATCCCTTGTAGGCCCTGGTCGCATATTGCCCTAGACTTTGTCACCAGTCTCCCTGTCTCCAACACCTTTGACACAGTCCTGACCATCGTTGATCATTTCTCCAAGGCTGCTCACTTTGTGCCATTACGGGGGCTCCCATCTGCCTTGGAGACGGTGGACCTCCTCATCCAGCACGTGGTCAGGCTGCACGGGATTCCGGTAGACGTGGTCTCGGACCGAGGCCCCCAGTTTGCCTCGGATGTCTGGAGGTCCTTCTGCAACGCCCTGGGAGCCAAGGAAAGCCTTTCCTCCGGCCATCACCCCCAATCCAACGGGCAGTGTGAGCGGACCAATCAGGAGCTGGAGGCTGCGCTCCGCTGCGTTACTGCATCCAAGCCTGCGTCCTGGAGCACACACCTCGCCTGGGTGGAGTACGCCCATAACACCGCTCGCTCTTCTGCCACTGGGATGTCCCCATTCAAGGCATCCCTGGGCTACAATCCTCCTCTGTTCCCTACGCAGGAGAGCGAGTTGACTGTCCCCTCAGTCTGGGCGCACCTCAGGTGGTGCCGCTCCACCTGGTCTTTGGCGCGCAGCGCACTTTTACGCACGGCAGAGCGCAACAAGTCCACGGCGGACCGGCACAGGAGACCTGCCCCTGCCTACCAGGTAGATCAGCGAGTCTATGTGTCCACTCAGGACGTCTGTTTAAAGGGTGAGAGGAGAAAGCTGACCCAACGGTTAATCGGTCCTTTTCTTATCACCAGGATCATCAACCCGGTGGCTGTGCGTGTGACTATTCCCCCCTCCCTCCGCATCCATCCCATCTTCCACATCTCCAAGGTGAAACCAGTGGTCTCCGACCCCCTCTGCCCTCCACCTGCGGTGCAGCCCACGCCCCAGTTGATAGACGGCCATCCGGCCTGGACAGTCTCTACCATCCTGGACTCACGGCGCCGGGGTCGCGGGTTGCAGTACTTGGTGGATTGGGAGGGCTACGGACCGGAATGGAGACAATGGGTGCGCTCCTCGTTTGTGTTGGATCCGTCCCTCATCGCTGAGTTCCACCGAGCGCACCCATAGAAACCATCACCAGGAGGTGCTGCTAGAGGGGGGAGTACTGTCACGACTCGCCGCTCATCAGTGGTGCCAGCTGTCCACACACCTGCACCTCGTCAGCGGCGAGGGATTTAAGCCGCCTCGCCCTGGGCTTCGGCCTGAAGCCGTCTGTTCTCATCAGCATCTCTTGCTGCAAGGAACCCCCTTCATCAAGCAAGATACAACGTAAGCATCTCTTACCTTTTCCTCCCAGCCTTCTCCCCTGTGCACAGGTGGATTTCCCGGTGGCGGACAATGTCCCCTCGCCGCCATCTCCTCGCTGCTGCTTCAGGCGCTCCAGGTCGCTGTCTACCGGGCTACGCCCTTGCTTAACGCCAGCCAACTGCCCAGACCAAGTAAGCCAGCTGTCATTATCATTATCTCCTGTATTGGTGTGGTGCCCGTTACCCTTCTCCCTCTGCTTCTCCCATAGGGTTGTCCGGCTGAACGGCTTCCTGCCCCCGTGCCTGACGCAGACGCCACCACCAATACATTCTCATTTCACTGACACGCATCCACACACTCTTGTTGTTTAATAAAGCTATTAGATCTACCCTGAGCCTGCGTGTGTGTCTCCTGAGCCGTGCGTTATGTCAGATGGCAGCGATTATGGTTTGCCATACATGATTTCAAATGGAGACAATCCCCCTTTGGTTGGGATTATCCTCATGTAAAACAAAACTAATGGGAGGCAATAAATCCAATTTTGCCCTGTTTCTGTTGAGTCTTTCTTTAATAGTTCTGTTTGTGCATTCCACAAATCCTGCAGATTGTGGATGATAAGCTGAATGATTCTTCAAACTGATGTTCAGTGCTCTGTCTAAATGTGATATAACTTGATTTACAAAATGTGTACCAATATCTGAGTAAATTTTCTCAAGTATTCCAAACCTAGGTACAATTTTGGCAAGCAATTTCTTTGCCACTGTGATTGCATTTGGATGTGTGCAAGGAAAAGCTTCTGTCCATTTAGAAAACATATCACAAATGACCAAACAGTATTTCTTGCCCTCACATTTATTCAGTTCAATAAAATCCATGTAAATGTTCTGAAATGGATAAGTAGAGGATGGAAAAAAGTGCCTCTTTCAGGTTTAAAATTTCCCTGTGCATTATTTTTTGCACAAATTAGACATTTTTTTTTTACAAAACTGTGTGGCAAACTGGCTAAACCCATAGGCAGTAGAGGTTTTATTCAATGTAGATATCATCCCCCCCCCCCAGCTACATGTGATATACTCCATGCAGCAAGGTAGAGACTTGGTGAAACAGTTTGCGTGGTAGGATAGACTTGTTTGCCTTGCATTTGTAGAGCTTTGAGGTGTCATCAAAAATAGTTCCCTTCTTTATCCATTTGTAAGTTTCAGCCTATGGTGCTGCTTTTTGAGCCTCATCAAGAATGTCATGTGATAGCTCTTCAGTCAGTGTCAAAATAGAATCAGATGTGCTTTGTCCAGGTTGCAAGCCTTGTGCAACCACTTTTGCAGCTTGATCCGCAAAATGATTACCTTTTGAAACCGGATCATTGCCACTTGTATGAGCAGCACATCTGCATATGGCCAATTGTGATGGAAGTTTGACACTTTCAAGCAACTCCAAAATAAGGTGTTTATGCTGAATAGACTTCCCTGTTGATGTAATCATGCCTCTGTTTTTCCACTGCTGTGCAGAGTGGTGAATAGTGGAAAACGCATACTGGCTATCAGTGTAAACTGTTTTTTTTTTTTTTTTTTTTTTTTTAATTTTGTCCCAATTTGCATGCTTCAGTTAAAGCAATCAACTCTGCAGCTTGAACTGAAAAATGGGGTGGAAGTTTTTGGGCTGTCAAAACAGTGTCATGAGTGACAACTGCATAGCCAGACAAATTTGATCCATCACAATCACGTTTTGATGATCCATCTACAAACAATGTGAGATCTGAATCATCCAAGGGGATGTCCTATAAATCAGGATGTGGTAGTGTTTCATTTTCAATTTCTGCCAAACAGTCATAAGGTTCTCCTTCAGTGGAAATTGGCAAAAAAAAAAAAAAAAAAACTTGCTGGATTTAACACTGTGCAATGCTCAATCGTTAAATGTGGCTGTGACGCCTGTTGTTGCAAATTCGCATCAAACCGCTTCCGCTCCAAATGCAACCAAAATACCATCTGTATTCCTCCACATCCGGTTGGAGCACTTCCAACACATACCTAGGAACCCTTTGCAAGCATTAGTTTCTCATAGGAATGGTCAGAGACGGAGCACCATCCATTTCCTGATTGCTAGGGTTAGGGTTAGGATTAGGGTTATAGTTTGGCAGTCATGAGAGCTGAAAATACTGAAAATAACTGTTGCATAAATAAAAGACTCTTCATACTTGAGATGGGAACAGGTGCCTTTTTACCATTTTTTTACCATAGATGCCTGTTGTCGCTAATTTGCATCATACCTAAAATTATATCTATTTTATGTGCTATAGTCAAATTAACTTTCTCAACTTAATTTAGCATCTACTTGAAAGCAAAAACACAAGTGATTTTTTTTTTCATAATTGGAAATAAATTCAGGCGTTAAGGGCATTAAGTATAACACTGTCATACATGCAAGATGTCTGGATGGTGAGAGGACTGATATCTTACTCTGGGATAAAATAACAGACACTGCATATGTGACCTTCAGAGTCAAGGGATGAAAGAGAACAATCCCTGCAGATGCTTGACCTGCCATGGATGCAGCTATTACGGCCTGCACACATGGAGGAAGAGCCCTTGCAAAAGCATCTAGTGTTGTGGAATAATATGCCACTGGACGCATTTTTGCCCCAAATGGTTGAAGTAGCACCGATGTCATGTGTCCCTGTCTACAATCACCCATCTGAATAAATGACTTTTTATAGTCAGGGAGTGCCAAAACTGCAGTGCTGACCAAAAGCTTTTTCATTGTGACAAGTGCTTCCTCTGCTTCAGGTGTCCACTCTATCTTGTCCACATGTGCCATTGTTTTTTGTTTGTTTGTTTGTTTTGTTTTGTTTTGTTTTATAAATGAGGTCAGACCATGGTTGCACTTCAAATGAATAATTTGCAATCCAGGAGCAAAAATAGTTTAATGTACCTAAAAAAGACATCATGTCTCTTTTTGTGATTGGTTTGGGCACTGCCAAAATAGCCTCTTTGCGAACAGGATCAACATGTCTCCCTTCTGCAAACAAAATATGGCCTAAGCATTTCACTTCTGGCTTCCACAACTGCAGCTTTGCTTTGTTGAACTTGTGACCCTGCTCATTTAAAAATTTTAACAAGGCAATGGTGTCTTTTTTGCATGTGATTTCATCAGGGGATACCAGCAAAATGTCATCAACATACAGGAGTAATTGACTCCCATGAGGTGGAACAAACTGAGCCAAATTTGCTGACATTGCTTGTGAAAAAATGGTCGGTGATTCACAATAACCCTGTGGCAGCCTCGTGAATGTGTACCTCTTGCCTTCAAATGTGAATGCAAACCAAACCTGATGATCTGGGTGAATGGGAATGCTGAAAAAAGCATTACTGATGTCAATCACTGTGAAAAATTTCATTTGTGATTGTAGATCATTTAACAAAGTGTGAGGATCTGGGACTCTTACAGCCCTCGGAATGACAGCTTTATTCACTGCTTGAAAATCTTGGACTATTCTCCAGCCGGAGTATGGTGCAGCTTTCTTTATCGGAAACATGGGTGTATTACATGGTGATTTTGGACATGGTACTATAACCCCTGCATCTATCAACTCCTGTATAACAGGTTTAATGCCTTCTTGTGCTTCTGGGCGTAGAGGATATTGTCTCTGATAAGGCCTAAAATGAGATTTTGCATTTAGTGTTACCAATTCTGCATTTTTCATTAAGCTTACATCTGCCTTTCCTGTTGACCACAAGGAATTTGGAATTTCTGAGAGTTCATTTTCCTCTCCCTCTGTCAAAGGAAATAGTCATGCTTGTGATTCAGGGACATCAATGCTGACATATTTTTGGACTTGCGCCACCCAGTTCAAAGGCCGACAGTAGGTTTCAAGCTTTGGGCAGAATTGAACTCTTGGTTCAGGTGTGCTTTTCCAAATGTGATCACATTCTTCTGCTGTCATTACGAATCTGCCTACATCCTTCCACTGCATGTGTTTAGGCTTAATAAGTGGAATGTGTGGTGACTCCCAGTGTTTGAAGTGGCTCTTATCCTCATCAGATAACCTCACAGATGCCCCTGCATAGCTTTTTGGTGACCAGCACAAATTTGCAATGACTATTCTGGAGGATGAGTTTGCAAAAAATGTTTTCTCAAATTTGTCATCTGGGCCACTCAGATATCTGTCATACATGCTGCAATGATATTGACTTCTGGCCTGCACAGTTGTAGGAACCTGTGTTTTGAAATGTTGCATTATTTTGGCTTCCAAGCTCTCAGTCACCCCGATTGGTCCGGCCGGTACCAAACGAAGCGAGTATGAGTATCTTGGTACTGCAAAATCTTGCAAAACATGGATTTCTGCTGCCTGTGGGAAATGTGATGCCCTCATACGACCTTCTGTTTGAATTACGGTGATATTGAGAGTTGTGAGCAAATCCCTTCCTTATAGGTTAACTGGACACACGTGACAAAATGAATGAACCTTCTGCACTGTCCCTTGTAACAGGATCTTTTACTGTAACATTTTCAGAAAGGTATTCCTTTTTGAGCTTTCCATTTGCTGATTTAATGATCACTGTGTGTTCTGATTTTGTGACCCCCCCCCCCCAAGCATCTAAGCCTGAAATGACAGCTCTACAAGCCCCAGTATCACAGAAAAATTTCAAAGGAGTTCCCTGAACTTCTAGAGTAACCTCTGGTAAAAACTAGTGTCATGATTAGGTCAAAGTCAGGTATATGAAATATGTCAGCTGTGTCATTGTCAGTTTCAGTAGCTGTACTTAGCTTTGAGTCGGTTAGTCACATGTTGGGATGTGGTGAGTCCAGTTGTTGCTGTGGCTCCTGAGCAGGGCATAGTCCCTCCCCCTCTCCCCAGCCTCTTGAACGTGCAGGGCAATGTTTTTTCCAGTGACCCTGTTGCCCACAGGAATGACAAAAGTCACGGCTCCACCGTTGAGGGTTTGCAGTCCCAGCACTATGGCCCCTCCTCCCTCCTCCACGCCAGGGACCCTGGAAAAATACAGAAGTGGGGGAAGCAAAGTCTTCCCCCTGAGGGTGAGCAATTACATAAAGAGGAGTGGGCTTTGTTTTAGCCTTCTTTTCTTCCCTGTCCACACGCTCCCCCTCCAATCGTTCCGCATGTTTTACGTATGTCAACACATCAGCAAATGAACATGTACAATATGTTACAAGGTGTTTGCATACATAATGTGCTAAATTTGGATGCATGTTCTGTAGGAATACACTTTTCAAATGTGGCCAATAGGGTTCTGAACCTGTATCTGTGGTAGGATTTTCCAAAACAGAATGACTGTCCAAAAGATCCTGCAATCTACACCTATAGGCTTCAACACTTTCTGTTTTATGTTGAGTGGCATTCTGAATGGCTGTCCAATCATGTTTTAATCTCCACTTGTTCCCAGTGCATTCATTTAATTCCTTCACCCACTCAGCTAATACTGCATCAGTTGGTGGTAAAGGTTGATTAGCATCATCTTTGGGGTTCCAATTACCTGAGACTGTACACCAATCAGCTTTCAGGACCTTTCTATAGACTCTCTCTGTTTCCTGGCCATTTAATTTGAAACTTTGAAGGAGGTTTCCTATCCCTTCAAAAAAATTGAGTGTGCTTTTCTCGGGGGTGCGGGATTTCCTTCACAGCCTCAGTAAAATCTCCATCAGTTCAACGCCTATAGACTAGCACAGTGGGAATGTTTTGACTACTAACTGCAGCGCCTTCAGTCGTTGGACCAACATAAGCCGGGTTAGATAATTCAATCATAGGAAATTGTCCTAATTCTGCTGCATGTTTCTCTTCCTTAATGTGTTTACCTAAGGATGAGGATGTGTGTGCTTTTGAAGTGTCATAATGTGAAGGGGCATAAACACTTATCTCTTTTGCCAGACAAGAAGGCTGGATTTTAGGCTTGACATCTGGCATGTGTTGAAGAGGAGAAGGAGGACGAGGAAGTAGAGATGGGTGCCCAGCCGTGGAGGAGGAGGGGTGAGCCAGGCCTGCGGGCAGAGCCATGGGGGTTGCTTCTGTCTCAAGGTCCGGGTACAGAGGGGGAGGGGGAGGGGTCTCTCTACACAACTGGCTCTGGCCGTTATCTTCTTCCTCACCTCGGAATTTTGAGAATGAATGCATTAGTCAACCCCTTTTAATTACAAATATCTGAGTCTTTTGAGGTCTGGTCTTGTCTGTTTACTGTCACCTTATCTAGATCAGCCTTGTGCTGGCTGGCAATTTGAAGCCGTTGTTCGGTTTCAAAGAGTCCATATTTTCGCTCTTTTCATCTACTGTCATCTGCTGCTAATCTAATGGCAGAGATTAAACCCTAGCAATCTTTAACTTTAAGCTTTCCACTAAAATTAAATTTCTTTCTCAATTTTGCCTGAAATCTTGTGCTATTTCTGTCTTTTTTGTTCATGAATTTACCATCTCCTGACAATACATAAATTTTATTCTCATCTTGCTGTGTTCTGCAACCCTTACAGCAAAATAAGCTATTATTTCTTCCTGTCTGAACATTTTGTAGCTGTTTTATGTCTTGCTTGCAATAACAGCAACCCATATTTGAAAGTTCTTTTTTTTATTCCCTTTTACCAAGTTTTCACACACAAATCTGTAGCTACACAGCCTTTTCTATTCTTTTTTCTCTTCTCCTTCTCTCTCTCTGCCTGTTTCTTTCACCCAAGGACACACACACAGACACAGACAGATACACACACAGACAGACACAGGGCCCACACAGAAATATTCTCTTTTTACGTTATCTCCACAAGGTCAGATCTGTTCAAACAATAAAGACTTGTAGGTTCATGCCAAAAATAAAAACAGCATGAAAATTACTTCAACTAATCTCCGAAGCTGGCAACTTTTAGTGGGAAAAAAAAAATGCACATGTGGCAACCCCACACTGTCACTGCAGTGTGAAGCTCCCTTTTCTTGTTTTTTTTTACACTGCTGTGAAAACACAACACCAGTCCACTTTTTTTACTCAAGGCTACTATTTTCAAATACCTATAATTTTAAAGACTCCCCAAAAGGATAACAATTAACTAACAAACCTTTTTGTGCTCCACAAATATCAGAAAAAAAATCACACTCATCAATTTAACACCCTATTCACTCCGTCTCCGTGGGAACTCTGTCTCTGTTTCACACCGGAGTGGATTTCATGTAACACTGAGACAAAACAAATTCAGACTGCAGTAACTCTTATCCGGCGCTTAAACAAATTTACAAAATAAAATCTACCTTTAAAGGGGTTCACATAACCTCCCCACAAGTGCTAAAGGTCCAAACTACTGCACAATATGCAGAAGTGGCCACAAAGGCACAAATCTGTCCACGAAAATTTACTTTTCTGGGATCACATGACTCTTCAACAGGACGTCAAGAGCATAGTTATTTAGACAATAAAACGTCTGTGGTTAAAATTCAATTCAACTTAATTTATATAGCGCCATTTCACAACAACAGTCATCTCATAGCACTTTCAACTGTAGGGGGGACCCCCACAGTTGCAGAAAGACCCCAGCAATCAGGCGATCCCCTGTAAGCAAGCACTTGGAGACGGTGGAGAGGAAAAACTCCCTTTTAACAGGAAGAAACCTCCAGCAGAACTAGGCTCAGGGAGGGGCAGTCATCTGCTGCGACTGGCTGGGGGGTGAGGGGACAGAGAAGATGAAAAGAACAGACATGTAGAGAGCAAACAGCATGATGGGGACTCAATCTATGGGAGAGAACAAACAGGTGTTAATGACCAGCAAAAAAAAAAAAAAAAATATTTCATTGAGAGTGAAGAAACAAGACCCCAAGATACTTAAACTCCTCCACTTGGGGCAGGAGCCTGTCCCCAACCCGGAGAGGACAATCTACCTTTTTCCAGCTGAGGACCATGGACTTGGACTTGGAGGTGCTGATTCTCATCCCAGCCGCGATCGCGGTTACAAGCGGCTGAAATGAGCTTTCTCTGTAGGATTGCTGGACTCACCCTCAGAGATAGGGTGAGGAGCTCAGTCATCCGGGAGAGGCTCAGAGTAGAACCGCTGCTCCTCCACATTGAAAGGAGTCAGTTGAGGTGGTATGGGCATCTGATTAGGATGCCTCCAGGACGCCTCCCACTTGAGGTGTTTCAGGCATGTCCCACTGGGAGGAGACCCCGGGGCAGACCCAGGACTCGGTGGAGAGACTATGTCTCCCAGCTGTTCTGGGACCGCCTTGGTATCCCCTCTGAAGAGCTGGAGCAGGTGGCTGGGGAGAAGGAAGTCTGGGCTTCTCTGCTTGAACTGCTGCCTCCGCGACCCGGACCTCCGGAAAAGCGGTAGAAGATGGATGGATTGACAGATGGAGTGAAGAAAGGAGTGAGGCCCAGTGCATTATTGGAGGTCCCCCGGCTGACTAAACCTATTAGCAGCATAACTAAGGGAGGGTTCAGAAACACATGATCCCTCTCTAATTGTTTCGTCGGCCTCCGTCGGTCTATGATGACCATGGAAGAGAATCCTAAACGTCTACTCTGCTGGAACAGCACCGCCTGTGGCTGAACAGGCCGATGCGCGAATGACAGTCCCTGTCACACAGGTCACACTTGTGGGTGGTCTCCGTGCTGCTGGGTCTGTGGCGGTTCTTCCTGCGGGTCCTTTTTTCATCTGCTGCAGCAGTCAGTCTCTCTTCACCCGCCTTGAGCTGTCTGGTCAGGGTGCCTCTCCATTTGGAGCGGTCCGTTGCAAGGTCCTCCCAGCGCTCTGTGTTGATATCCAGGGCCTTCATGTCTCTCTTGCAGACGTCTCTAAAGCGAAGCTGTGGGCGGCCAATGTCTCTCCTGCCAGTTGCCAGTTCTCCATAGAGGACGTCTTTGGGGATTCTGCCATCCTCCATACTCTCTAATTGTAGGCTATATCAAAAAGGTAGGTTTTAGCCCCCCCTCATGGATCGTCACCTTATCGTGGTGGGGGGGTTTGCATGCCCCAGTGATCCCAGGAGCTATGTTGTCCGGGGCAATTTGCCTCTGATAAGGTCACCCAAGACAAATTGGTCCTGGGTGAAGGGCCAGACTAAGAACGATCCAACAGACTCTCATGATAAACTCTATATCAAGGATTCAGTGTACCCCGCCCGGTATGGGGTTACTGGGGCCCCACCCTGGAGCCAGGCCTGGGGGAGGGGCTCAAAGGCTAGCATCTGGTGGCCGGGTTTCCACCCATGGGACCCGGCCGGGCTCAGCCCGAAGGAGTTACATGGGTCCGCCCTCCAGTGGGCTCACCACCTGCAGGAGGGATCATGGGGGTTCGGTGCTATGTGGATTAGGTGGCGGTCAAAGGCGGAGACCTTGGCAGACTGATCCCAAGCTTTCCAAACTGGCTTTTGGTACGTGGAATGTCACCTCTCTGGTGGGGAAGGAGCCTGAGCTGGTGTACGAGGTTGAGAGATACCGGCTAGATATAGTCGGCCTCACCTCAACACACAGCTCCGGTTCCGGAACCAGTCTCCTGGAGAGGGGCTGGAGCTTGGCCTTTTCTGGAGTTGCCCCGGGCGAGAGGCGACGAGCAGGGGTGGGTGTTCTTGTATCCCCCCACCTTGCTGCCTCTATATTGGAGTTTCCCCGGTGGATGAAAGGGTTGCTTCCCTGTGCCTTCGGGTTGGGAAACGGGTCCTGACCATCATTTGTGCCTATGCACCAAATGATGTTTCAGAGTACCCACCCTTTTTGGAGTCTGTGACTGGGGTGCTGGAGGGTGCTCCTCTTGGAGACTCCATTGTCCTACTGGGGGACTTCAAAGTGCACGTGGGCAACGACAGTGAAACCTGGAGGGTGGTGATTGGGAGGAACAACCTGCCCGATCTGAACCCGAGTGGTGTTCAGTTGTTGGACTTCTGTGCAAACCACAGTTTGTCCATAACGAACACCATGTTCAAGCATAAGGGTGTCCATATGTGCACCTGGCACCAGGACACCCTAGGTCACAGGTCGATGATCGATTTTGTTATCGTGTCATCAGACCTGCGACCGTATGTCATGGACACTCGGGTAAAGAGAGGTGCAGAGCTGTCAACTGATCACCACCTGGTGGTGAGTTGGATCCGATGGCAGGGGAGGAAGCCATTCAGACCTGGTAGACCCAAACGTATAGTGAGGGTGTGCTGGAAACGTCTGGCTGAGGACCCTGTCCGGGAGATCTTAAACTCCAACCTCCGGAAGAACTTCAACCACATTCTGAGGAAGTCTGGAGACATGGAGTCTGAATGGGCCAGGTTCTCCACCTCTGTTGTTGAAGCGGCGGCCCAGAGCTGCGGCCGCAAGTTGGTCGGTGCATCTCATGGTGGCCACTCCCGAACCAAGTGGTGGACACCAATGGTGAGGGGGGCCATTAAGCTGAAGAAGGAGTCCTATCAAGCTTGGTTGGCTTGTGGGACTCCCGAAGCAGCTGACGTGAACCGACAGGCCAAGCGGAGTGCAGCTCGGGTGGTTGCTGAAGCAAAAACCCAGGTATGGGAGGAGTTCGGTGAGGCCATGGAACAAGACTTTCAGTCGGCCTCGAAGAGATTCTGGCAAACTGTCCGGCGGCTCAGGAGGGGAAAGCAGCTCCCGTCCACACTGTGTATGGTGGGGATGGGACACTGTTGACTTCGACTGGGGATATCGTCGGGCGGTGAAAGGAATACTTTGAGGATCTCCTCAATCCCACTGATACGCCTTTCACAGAGGAAGCATGGTTTGGGGGCGAGGGGGGTGACTCGCCTATCACAGGGGCTGAGGTTGCCAAGGTGGTTAAAAATCTCCTTGGTGGCCGGGCCCCGGGGGTGGACGAGATTCGCCCTGAGTACCTCAAGGCCCTGGATGTTGTTGGGATGTCATGGTTGACACGCCTCTGCAACATTGCGTGGAGGTCGGGGGCAGTGCCTTTGGCATGGCAAACCGGGGTGGTGGTTCCTCTCTTCAAAAAAGAGGACCGAAGGGTATGATCCAACTTTAGAGGGATCACACTCCTCAGCCTCCCTGGGAAGGTCTATGCCAAGGTACTGGAGAGGAGAGTCCGGCCGTTGGTCGAACCTCGGATTCAGGAGGAGCAATGTGGTTTTCGTCCTGGTCGTGGCACATCGGACCAGCTCTTTACCCTCTCGAGAATTCTTGAGGGTTCGTGGAAGTTTGCCCAACCAGTTTACATGTGTTTTGTGGAGAAGGCATTTGGAGAAGGCATTTGACCGCATCCCTCGTGGTTTTTTGTGGGGGGTGCTTCGGGAGTATGGGGTATCGGGCTTGTTGCTACGAGCTATTCGGTCTCTGTACGACCGTTGTGAGAGCTTGGTTCGTATTACCAACACTCGGTCGGAGACATTCCCAGTGAGAGTTGGACTCCGCCAGGGCTGCCATTTGTCACCGATCCTGTTCATAATGTTTATGGACAGGATTTCTAGGCACAGCCAGGGAATGGAGGGTGTTGTGCTTGGTGACCACAGGATCTCATCTCTGTTGTTTGCAGATGATGTTGTCCTGTTGGCTTCATCCAGCAATGTTCTACAGCTCTTGCTGGGATGGTTTGCCACTGAGTGTGAAGTGGCTGGGATGAGAATCAGCACCTCCAACTCCGAGTCCATGGTCCTCAGCCAGAAAAAGGTGGATTGTCCTCTCCGGGTTGGGGATAGGCTCCTGCCCGAAGTGGAGGAGTTTAAGTATCTTGGGGTCTTGTTCACGAGTGAGGGGAAAATGGAGTGAGAGATTGACAGACGGATTGGAGCAGCATCTGCAGTGATACGGACGTTGTACCAGTCTGTTGTGGTGAAGAGGGAGCTTAGTTCTAAGGCAAAGCTGTCGATTTACCACTCAATCTACATCCCTACTCTCACCAATGGTCACGAGCTTTGGGTAATGACAGAAAGAACAAGATCACGGATACAAGTGGCTGAAATGAGCTTTCTCCGTAGGATTGCTGGACTCACCCTCAGAGATAAGGTGAGGAGCTCAGTCATCCGGGAGAGGCTCAGAGTAGAACCGCTGCTCCTCCACATTGAAAGGAGTCAGTTGAGGTGGTATGGGCATCTGATTAGGATGCCTCCAGGACGCCTCCCACTTGAGGTGTTTCGGACACGTCCCACTGGGAGGAGACCCCGGGGCAGACCCAGAACTCAGTGGAAAGACTATGTCTCCAAGCTGGTCTTCGAACGCCTTGGTATCCTCTCTGAAGAGCTGGAGCAGGTGGCTGGGGAGAGGGAAGTCTGGGCTTCTCTGCTTGAACTGCTGCCTCCGCGACCCAGACCTCTGGAAAAGCGGTAGAATATGGATGGATGGATGGATGGATGAGGTTTTAGCCCTATTCTTAAAAACAGAGATCGAGTCTGACTCCCGAATCCAGATTGGCAGCTGGTTCCACAGGAGAGGAGCTTGATAACTGAAGGCTCTGCCTCCCATTGTACTTTTGGAGATTCTAGGTATTACAAGTAATCCTGCATTTTGAGAGTGTAGTGCTCTGTTAGGATAATACGGTAGTATCAGATCTTTTAAATAAAAAGGGAGCCTGATTGTTTAGAGCTTTGTAAGTAAGAAGAAGGATTTTAAACTTAATTCTAAACTCTATGGGAAGCCAAGGAAGGGAGGCCAGAACCGGAGAGATATGATCTCTCTTTCTAGTACCTGTTAAAACTCTTGCTGCAGCATTTTGGATCAGCTGAAGACTTTTTAAAGACGTTTTTGGACAACCTGATAATAAAGAATTACAATAATCTAATCTTGAGCTAACAAAAGCGTGGATCAGTTTCTCAGCATCACTCTGAGACAAGACGCTCCTAATCTTGGCAATAATTATGCAAATGATAGAAGGCAGTCTTAGAAACAAATTTAATATGTGAATTGAAGGACAGATCTTGATCAAAAATAATTCCAAGGTTCCTCACAGAGTTATTAAGAGAAAGAGTAATCGCATCCAAACTGAAAGTTTGATTTGGAAAGGTATTTCTAAGGTTTTCTGGACCAACAAGAATGACTTCAGTCTTATCTGAATTTAATAGCAGGAAAGTAAAAGCCATCCATGCTTTGATTTCCTTAAGACAGTCTTCTAACTTGGCTAATTGATTTTCTATCATCTGGCTTCATTGACAGGTATAATTGTGTGTCATCTGCATAACAATGAAAATGTATACAGTGCTTTCTAATAATGTTGCCTAACGGAAGCATATATAAACTAAAAAGAGTAGGGCCTAGCACAGATCCCTGTGGAACTCCATGACTAAGCTTTGAGTTGAAAGAAAACTCATTATTGACATGAACAACTGGAGCCTATCATATAAATAAGATCTAAACCACTGCAATGAAGTTCCATTAAGTCCAACATAGTGTTCTAATCTATCAAATAGAATATTATGATCGAGAGTATCAAAAGCTGCACTAAGGTCTAAAAGGACAAGTACAGAAACCAGTCCATTGTCAGATGCGATGAGGAGGTCGTCAGTGACCTTCACTAACGCTGTTTCAGTACTATGATGGATTCTAAACCCAGACTGAAACTCTTCAAGTAAACCATTTCTCTGCAGGTGGTCAAATAATTGCGTAGCAACAACTCTTTCTAAGATTTTTGAAATGAAAGGGAGATTAGAGATTGGTCTATAGTTAGCTAAAGCTCCTGGATCTAGCGTTGGCTTTTTGAGTAAGGGTTTAATTACAGCCGTTTTAAAAGCCTGCGGTACATGGCCTAAAGTTAATGAAGAATTGATTATGTGAAGAATTAAGCTACCAATAAGTGGGAAGACTTCTTTAAATAACCTGGTAGGAATAGGGTCTAAAAGAAAAGTTGAAGGTTTGGATGAGGAAACTATTTTGTCTAACTCACAAAGGTCGACTGGAGTAAACTCATCAAGACAGGCATCAATTGAAGGAGTTGTAGTAGTTACAGTATTTAAGTTAACTGTGGGAAGAATCTGATTGATTTTATCTCTGATGGATGAAATTTTATTATTGAAAAAGTTCATCAAGTCCTGACTAGTATTCTCTAAGGGAATGCTAGGATTTACAGAGTCCTGACTCTTTGTCAACCTGGCTACAGTGCTGAAAAGAAACCTGGGATTATTCTTGTTCTCTTCTATTAATGCAGAATAATAAATTTTTCTAGCTTTTCTAAGAGATTTTTGATAAATTAAAAGATGATTTCTTCAAGCTAAATAGATTTCATCTAAATTAG
Source organism: Pholidichthys leucotaenia (assembly GCA_020510985.1). Lineage (NCBI taxonomy): Eukaryota > Metazoa > Chordata > Actinopteri > Cichliformes > Pholidichthyidae > Pholidichthys > Pholidichthys leucotaenia. The sequence goes on from CM035840.1 coordinate 260,422,811, forward strand.
TGGAGCACCATTTTCTGTCTAATTGACGAGTCTTCTGGTTTAAGCTACGAGTTTCTGTGTTGAACCAAGGAGTTAGAAATCTCTGATTAGACTTTTTCTTTTTTAAGGGGGCCACCAAGTCTAGAGTCTGATGCAGAGAAGCTGTAACACTATCCACCACGTTATCAATTACAGAAGGAGCAAGCTGTCTATAGCTTATTTCCGTTGTATTGACACATGGCATAGAGGAAACAATCTGCATAAATATGGTAACAGCATCATCTGAGAGGCATCTACTGTAATAATATTTTTCTTTAGAAGCCAAATAGTCAGAAATAGTAAAATCAAAGATTAACAGACAATGGTCTGACAGTACAGGGTTATGAGGAGACACTACAAGATTTTCTATTTCTATGCCATATGTCAGAACACGGTCCAACGTAAATTTGGTAAAAGCACAAAAGAAATAAAAGAGCACAAATTAAAAGAGCACAAATAAAAGAGCACAAATTTTTCCCTTTTTACCTTGCATGCAACGTCTGGCACCTCCACTACACTGACAGGCTGTATTACCAGAACAAAATTTCTATAGATCAATTCTAGCTGTAATTTCACACCCAAACAAAATTGACAATGTTCAATCGGTCCAGGCAATCTCAATGGACATAAACAATTTTAATAATCAACAACAATAACTGAAATAAATTACTCACACTTGGTATCTGTCTCTTTGAGTTCTAGTAGACCCGTCAGAATCCCACGCCGCTGGCCGACGTCTCCAAGGCTTTGTAGAGGGAATTCAGCGTCTCTTTTCAGCGCCCCCAGAAATATGGGCTCACCTCTTCAATGTGCAAAGTGCAGTCTGGGTCCGTCGGAAAATGCTGTGGATTTCTTTATGTGGGTCCCTGTTCATTACGCCAAAATGTTAGGTCAAAAATGAATTGATTGAGACTGAATCAGTAATCAATAGGCAGTTTCCAAGTTCTGAGCCATTTATTCTTTCTGATCAGAAAGGAGGCAATTAGTCACAGCAAGAAGTGTTTGAGTCTGCTCACACTAACTTCCCAACATGCATTACAAAGGTGGTACTCTTTATACCTCAGGCAGACAGACCTTGAGAAGACAACTGGAGCCACCTCTCGGTCAACCTAACTCCCCTTCGGACATCCTGGCCCTGAACAGAACAGTTTGGTATAATAGAGCAGTAAAACCTTCGTCATTATTTACAATCTTGCCCAGCCTAATCTCACAGTGAAGAACAGACATTCTTTTCAGGCAATGAAAAATCACAGAGAATCAGACATTGGCTCATTATATGCACCAGATACAAATATAATATAAAATAAAATAATACAGCATTAAAATCATATAGAATAATTAATGAAACATGAAAATATCCTACCATCAACACATGGGAGATTGGACACACCTGCAGCCTCTGCTCTGCCAGCGCTTATTAGGACCACTTTGTCAGTGCTGGCTCGTCTGGGTATACTGCCTCGCAGTCGTAAAATAACTAGTATTGTTCTCAGTGTTTGGTGAAGTTTTGTACTCACCTGTGTTGTGCTCTTTGTTCTCAGGCTGCTGCCATCGGTGCTGGTGCATCTTCGGGGACTGCATGCAGTCACCGGCCCTTCCAACCACACCAAACAACAACAGTTCTCCACCCAGTTAGGCACCACCGGTTCCATCCCTTCCATGACCCACTTAATCCTGCTGGTTCGTCTCTCCCCGCTGGGGTCCCTGCCAGTTCTCTTGTTCAGCCCACGTAAGTGGTATTTTGGCTAGCCATCTCCCTGTTCTCCATTCCTCCACTCACTGCTCTCGTGTCTTTCTCTCTCCCACAGGCCACTTCCTCTGATGAGTGTCATTTTCTGTAGCAGTGTTCCAGTTCTCTTGAAATTTAATAAACCTTGTCAAACGTGTACTCTGATGTGGTTGTTCCGTTGTTGTTGCACTCTGCACGTGAGATGTAAGCTAATACTGTAAATCATGACAGAACGAGCCAGCCCTTACCTCGGCTCAGTGAGTGCAGCAGCAACAAAGGATTCCGCTCTGGATCATTTAGATGCTACCGAAAGACAGATGGCCGTGCTAACTCAGCAGCTGCAGACCATTTTAAAGCAGCTGGGCACCGTCACCAATCATTTGGTTAATCTTGCTCCCTCGGCTCCTCCCATTCCTCCTTCTTCTCTTGTTCAAGCCACTATTCGCCGTACCACATCCGTTCCCACACCTGCCCCATACGCAGGGGAGGTGGGGAAATGTAAAGAATTTTTGTGCCAGGTATGGCTATATTTGGGGCAGGTGGTGGTGGTGGTGGTGGTGGGGGGGGGGGGGGGGGGGGGTTACCCAAGCGATTCTGAAAAAAATCACTTCATGACCCTTTTACTTCGAGACCGGGCACGGTCCATTCTCGACAGCCCGGAGGGGGCTGCATACACGTTTGAGAAATTTGTGGTCGAGTTTGCCCGTGCTTTTGACCATACAGAGAGTCAGGGTAATATCATGAGCCACCTCCATCAGGGAGCCCGGTCAGTGGCCGAGTTGTCTGTGGAGTTTTCGGTTGGAGTGGCGGACTAGGGGTGGAATGAGGTTGCGTTATGCAGTGCGTTCCTCCACGGTTTAAACTGTCACCTCTGCTACGACCTGGTGGTTCATGCAGTTCCCGACTCTCTGGACGGTCTCATCAGTCAGGCTGTTGGGTTAGATAACCGTCACCACGAGTGTGAGAAGGAGTGACAATCCTGCTTTTGCCCACCCGCCGTGCGTGCAACCACTCTGGCTACTGACACAGGGGGCGCTAACTCTTCTTCCAAGCTGATGGGGCTCAGTCGGTTTCGTCTGACCGACGAGGAACACTGGCGGAGAAGAAGAGTTGGTGTGTGTTTCTACTGTGGTTCTATGAAGCAGAGTGCACGACTGCCCTCTGGCACCTAAAGGACACGGCTCATCAGTAACCGTGGGGGGTCTGGGGGGTGGGATCTCCTCTTATCCCCCCTGTAATTTCTCTATTTTGGCCCTTGTTCAATTGCCGGGGGTCGAGAGGAGGGTTATGGCGCTATTAGATTTAGGGGCAGAAGGGAATTTCATTTCCTCCCAACTCGTTTGGGATATGGGTATTCCCACTTGTAAATTGCCCACTTCTCGTAACATTACCACCATATCTGGCCAGAGGATCGCTGTAGTGTCTGAATGCATGGCACCCATCGCCGTCCTTCTTTCCGGGAACCATCTGGAGGAGCTTTCGTTCTATATTTTTCCAAATTCTTCCTCCCTGATGGTCCTTTGCTACCCGTGGCTTCGGAGGCATAACCTCATAATTAATTGGTCACAAAATGCCATCTCCTCCTGGAGCCCGTTTTGTTTGGCTTCCTGTTTGAGTTCTGCCAAGTGTTCGCCATCTCTCCCCATCTCCTGTCCTCTGGTCAAGCTGCTGGACCTCAGCTTCGTCCCCGAGGTCTATCATGACCCAGGGGAGGTCTTCAGAAAGGCTAGAGCGCTGTCTTTTCCGTCTCATCGCTCCGATGACTGTCTGATAGATCTCCTCCCGGGGGCGCGGTTGCCGTCAAGCCGGCTCTATAACATTTTTGGTCCCAAGAGGGAGCCAATGGAGAGGTACATTAAAGACTCGCTGAATGCCACCATTATTCAGCCATCTTCAGCTCCATTCAGATCAGGGTTTTTTTTTTGGTTGGAAAGAAGGATGGGTCATTGCACCCGTGCACTGACTACCATGAGCTTAATGCGATCACTGTAAAAGATAAATATCCTCTGCCCTTGATTAACTTCGCATTTGAGCTTCTTCAGCATGCTCGGGTGTTTACTAAATTAGACCTTTGCAATGCCTATCATTTAATTTGTATCCGCGAAGAAGGTGAATGGAAGATGGCATATAAAATGCACATGGAGCAGTTAGAGTATTTGGTCATGCCGTTTGGACTCACTAACGTCCCACCGTCTTTCAGCGGCTCATCAACGATGTCCTTCACGATATGATTAATCCGTTTATTTTCGTTTATTTATATGACATATTAATCTTCTTCCGCTTGCCAGAGGGCCATGAGGTCCATGTGAGGGCCATTTTACAATGGCTCTTGGAGAACAAGCTCTAAGTAAAAGCCTAGAAGTGTGAGTTCTCCACCAACAAAACGTCCTTCTTGGGCTTCACAGTGGTCGAAGGTGAGTTGATCGCTGACCCTCCCAAGGTAAAAGCTGTGCTTGATTGGCAAACACACCACTCCTGCAGGGAGTTCAGCGCTTCCTGGGGTTTGTGAATTTCTATCACAGGTTCACCCGGAACTATAGTGGGGTAGCACAGCCTCTTACACAGCTGACCTCTATTAAGGTTCTATTTCACTGGACCAAGGCAGCTGACCAGGCCATTTCTAAATTAAAGGGCCTGTTCTCGGAAACATCTATCTTGGCACAGGTTGACCCTCAACTCCAGTTTATCCTCGTGGTGGACGCTTCAAATTCGGGGGTGGGCGCTGTCCTTTCACAGTACATTTCCTCCGACCAGAAGCTCCACCAGTGCACGTTTTACTATCGGCGGCTCACACCTGCTGAGAGGAATTACAACAAACTGAATTGAGAGCTTTAAACCTTAAGTTGGCTTCGGAGGAATGGAAACATTGGTTTGAAGGGGCTTTTCTCCCCATAGTCGTGTGGACTGACCATAAAAATTTAGAATATCTTTGGTCGGCCTGCCGACTCAATGCCAGGCAGGCCCGTTGGGCCTTATTTTTCAATAGGTTTGATTTCACTATTACCTATGGGCCTGGCTCCCAGAATACAAAACCAGATGCACTTTCATGCTAGTTTGATTCCGAGCAGGTAGCCCCCACTTCCCTTCCCCAGCCAATTGTTCCTCCTTCCTGTATCCTTGGTGGTCTTACCTGGGATATTGAGCAGAGGGTCCAACAGGCACAGTCGCAGGAGTCCGAACCTGCAGGATGCCCCCATTATCGACTCTTTGTTCCTGCCGCCCTCCGCAGAGATGCCATCCACTGGGGCCACATTAGCTGTTTTGCCTTCCACCCTGGGATTGCCCGACACCATTAACCTAGTCTGGCGGGCGTTCTGGTGGCCCAAACTGCGGTGGGACATGCAGGAGTACGTCAAAGTGTGCCAAACCTGTGTTTGGGGCAAGGCAGACTCTTCACCCCCTGTTGGTCTCCTACATCCCTTGTCTGTTCCTGGCCACCCCTGGTCTCACATCACCCTCAATTTCACACTGGACTCCCCCCCCCCACGTAGTAAATCTGTCATCCTCACTATTGTTGATTGTTTCTCCAAGGCTGTTCACCTCATTGTCCTGTCCAAACTCCCCTCTGCTTCAGAGACTGCCAAGCTGCTTACTGCCCATGTCATATGCTTGCACGCATTCCATGTGACATCATGTCTGACCAGGGTCACCAATTCACGTCTCAAGTTTGGAAGTCCTTTTGTCACATGCTTGGGACCACCGTCAGCTTCACTTCAGGACGTCACCAACAAAGCAATGGGCAGGTTGAGTGTGCCAACCAGTCCTTGGAGGCCACCCTCCGGTGTGTGACAGCCGAGAACCCCTCGACCTGGAGCACAAGCCTGACCTGGGTGGAAAATGCGCATAACTCGGCCCTCTTCACAGCCATGGGGCTCACCCCCTTCGAGGCCTCGATGGGGTATACCCCTTCTCTGTTGCCCATGACCAAGAGGGAGGTCGCGGTACCATCCGTGGGGTCCCATGCCCGCTGCTGCTGCCGTATTTGGAAGTTCACCTGTGCCGCGCTCACCCGATTGTCCAACTGCAATCGCCAGATGGCTTACTGGAAGCGGGTCCCTGCCCCAAAGTACACTGCGGGGCAGCAAGTTTGGTTAGCAGCGGACCAGCTCCCTCTGAAAACAGGCTCCAAGAAGCGGTCCCGACGTTTTCTGGGTCCTTACCCCATCACCAGGGTGGTGAACAATGTCACAGTCAAACTCAAGCTCCCACGGACCCTGCGAGTACACCCGTCCGTCCGTATTAAGCCAGTCTCTGTCAGTCCTTTTTGCACTCCCCCGAAGCTGCCTCCTCCTCCCCGGGTGTTCAGTGGCCATGTTATCCATACGGTCCAACGGATCCTGGACGTTCGCCGTCGGGGCCAGGGTTTACAGTACTTGGTCCACTGGGAGGGCTACGGCCCTGAAGAACACTCATGGATCCCCAAGTCGCACTTCCACGACAAGGGGATGGTCTGGACCTACCATCGAGCAAACCCAGAGAAGCCTTGTGGACTGCCAGGAGGCGTCTCTTTAGGGGGGGAGACCGTCATTGTCTGGTGAGAGCGCACCCCCCTCCTTCCCGTTCTCCATGTTCCTAGTAATCTACACACCTGGGAGATTAAACACACCTGCCGCCTCTGCAATGCCAGCACTTATTAGGACCACTTTGTCAGTGCCTCAGTGCTGGCTCGTCTCGGTATACTGCCTCGCAGTAGTCAAGTAACTAGTATTGTTCTCAGTGTTTGGTGAAGTTTTGTACTCCCCTGTGTTGTGCTCTTTGTTCTCAGGTTTCTGCCATTGGTGCGGGTGCATCTTCGGAGTCTGCTTGCACTCACCTGCTCCTCCATCCTTGCCGGTTCTCTTGTTCAGCCCACGTAAGTGGTAATTTGGCTAGCCATCTCCCTGTTCTCCATTCCTCCGCTCACTGCTCTCATGTCTCTCTCTCCCACAGGGCACTTCCTCTGGCGAGTGCCATTTTCTGTAGCAGTGTTCCAGTTCTCTTCAATCAATCAAACTTTATTTGTATAGCACTTTTAAAACATTAGATGCTGTGTAAAGTGCTTTACATAGATAAAAATAATAGACACATTTAGTTACATATGTTGGATGAGTTTACTCCAATTGATCTTTCAGAGTTAGAGAAAATAACTTCCTCATCCAAGCATTCAACTTGTCTTTTAGACCCTATTCCTACCAGGTTAGTTAAAGAAGTCTTCCCATTTATTGGTAGCTCAATTCTTCAAATAATCAATTCTTCATTAACATGAGGTCATGTACTGCAGGCTTTTAAAATTGCTGTAATTAAACCCTTTCTTAAAAAGCCAACGCTGGATCCAGGAGTTTTAGTTAACTATAGACCAATCTCTAATCTGCCTTTCATTTCATAAATCTTAGAAAGAGCTGTTGCTTCACAATTATTTGACCACTTGCAGGGAAATTGTTTATTTGAAGAGTTTCAATCTGGGTTGAGAATCCATCATAGTACTGAAACAGCTTTAGTGAAGGTCACTAATGACCTCCTTATCGCATCTGATAATGGACTTGTTTCTGTACTTGTCCTTTTCGACCTTAGTGCAACTTTTGATACTATCGATCATAATATTTTACTTGATAGATCAGAAAACCATGTTGGACATAATGGAATTTTGTTGCAGTCATTTAGATCTTATTTATCTGATAGGTTCCAGTTTGTTCATGTCAATGATGAGTTTTCTTCCAACTCGAAGTTCAGTCACGGAGTTTCACAGGGATCTGTGCTAGGCCCTATTCCTTTTAGTTTATATATGCTTCTGTTAGGCATCCTTATTAGAAAGCACTGTTTGCATTTTCATTGTTATGCAGATGACACTGTCATATTGATAGAATGAACAGCTCACATGAAGGGAGCAACACCAGAGAAAACACTCACGATACAGAGAAACATTTAAATATTTTATTATAAATTTCCAAAAGAGGAGCACTGTTAGAGAAAACATCACTTGCCAAAGAAAGACCCAGCCTGTAGGGAGAGAAGAAAGCAATTAACCCTTTGAGTGTAAGATTCCGCATGCCTCTAGTGGCAGAGTGCGGCTCTACGCCTGTCAACTAATTCTGACATCCCTGTACTCCCCACCTATACTGACGACTTGTACTGATCGTGGCAGACATGGCAGACAAAAGGTGGCAGACATGCATTGGAGGAATCATGGCTGACATGTAATACACAAAAAACTCCTTATTTTCTTTTTCTGTATTCCCTTCTTTTAGCCCAGAAAGCCAATATGGCCACCATCCATCATTGTGCACCGTCACTTACACGGCTTCGTACACAGAAAATAGCCACGGGATACAAGCAAAATTTGTGTGGGATAATCATAAGACTTTATAGATGTGGTAGATAGCGTAAATGACCGACAGAATGCAAAATAACGACCATGATGGATGAAAACGCACCGACCACGGCAGCAAGCGAGTCCCCTTAGCCACCGGTAAGTGACAATTTTTTATTTTTTTTTTACATTGTATTGATTTCTTGTTAATATACTTTGAAGATAAGATGAAAATGTACCTCTGTACAAAAAACGGTGTCAAAAGACTGAACCATTCTTAGTGTAAATATGTCCAAAGTCCACTTTTAACTGAGTTATGTAATTCAATATAGCTGCCATGGCATTGTGCAAATTAGATGCATAAAATCACTTCTATCTGAAACTTTGTATCATATTCTACATCTTTCTAATTGACAGTAAGACATTATCTCTTACCACTTTCAAGTTATAGCCTTGGAAATCTGAACTATTTTATTGACAAAAGATATTTACTGCTCTTGACCACTAGGGGTTATGTCGCAATTCAGTGACAGTCACACTCAAAGCCTTAATAAGAGAAGGCAGGCAGTGAACTGGGAAGACAAATTGTCGCTTGTATACACCAAGCAGAGAACCCGAAAGCTTACCAGCATGAATAGATGAACAAGCAGGATGAAGCTGGTCGGGAATGACTGAGTGGAATCTGACCGGGTGAAGATAGGAAGTTGGGTGTGGGTGAGGACGATAGAGCAGATGAGTGCACAACAATCCAAGAAGACGCACGGCACAGATGGCAGCAACCTGAAAAAGGAAGAGAAGAGAGGAACGTGAGTAATATTTTCCTCAAAAGATTAATCAACTTACTTGCTGTTGGTAAGGCAGTATACCCAATGACCCAGCGCTGAAGCTTCCACTTGATAATCCTTATAAGCGCTGGCGAGAAAAAGGAGGCAGGTGCATCCACTCACGCAGGTGAGCTGATTGCCTGCAGAGCTGGGGAAAGGAAGGAGGGGGCGCTTGCTCACCTGCATATGCTAGACATACAATTATACTTGTCAGTGAAACCATATGATAGTAATCAATTAGCCAAGTTAGAAGCCTGCCCTAAGGAAATCAAAGCTTGGATGACTTGTAATTTCCTGCTATTAAATTCAGATAAGACTGAAGTCATTCTAGTTGGTCCAGAAAACCACAGAAATACCTTTCCAAATCAAACTCTTAGATTGGATGGGGTTACTCTTTCTCTGAATAGTTCTGTGAGAAATCTTGAAGTAATTTTTGATCAAGATCTGTTTTTTTTTTAATTCACATATTAAACTTGTTTCTGAGACTGCCTTCTATCATCTGTGTAATATCGCCATGATGAAGAGCATCTTGTCTCAGAGTGATGCTGGGAAACTAATTCACGCTTTTGTTAGCTCGAGATTAGATTATTGTAACTCTTTATTATCAGGTTGTCCTAAAACATCTTTAAAAATTCTTCAGCTGATCCAAAATGCTGCAGCAAGAGTTTTAACAGGTACTAGAAAGAGAGATCATATCTCTCCGGTTATGGCCTCCCTTCACTGGCTTCACATAGAAGTTAGAATTAAGTTTAAAATCCTTCTTCTTACTTACAAACCTCTAAATAATCAGGCCCCTTTTTTTCAAGATTTGATTCTACCCTATCATCCTAAAAGAGCATTATGCTCCCAAAATGCAGGATTATTTGTAATACCTAGAATCTCCAAAAGAACAGTGGGAGCCAGAGCCTTCAGTTATCAAGCTCCTTTCTTGTGGAACCAGCTGCCAATCTGGATTCCGGAGTCAGACTCAAGCTCTGTTTTTAAGAATAGGGTTAAAACCTTCCTTTCTGATACAGCTTATAATTAAGGAGGGATCATGTGCCTCTGAACCCTCCCTTAGTTATGCTGCTAATAGGTTTCGACACCAGGGGGACCTCCAATAATGAACTGGGCTTCACTCCTTTCTTCACTCTCAATGAAATATTTCTGCTGGTCATTAACATGTTTGTTCTCTCCCATAGATTGAGTCTCCATTGCGCTGTTTGTGCTCTGCATGTGTGCTCTTTTCTTCTTCTCTATTCCCTCACCCCCCAGCCAGTCACAGCAGATGACTGCCCCTCCCTGAGCCTGGTTCTGCTGGAGGTTTCTTCCTGTTAAAAGGGAGTTTTTCCTCTCTACCGTCGCCAACCGCTTGCTCACAGGGGATTGCCTGATTGCTGGGGTCTTTCTTCAACTGTGGGGGTTTCCCCTACAGTTAAAAGTGCTATGAGATGACTGTTGTTGTGAAATGGCACAATATAAAAAAGTTGAACTGAATTGAATTGAACTGAATCACAGCTGCCAACAGGAAGACACTGAGGAGGCTAATTACAAAGGCCAGCTCTGTTCTTCAGTGCCACCTTGATGTTGTGGAGGTGGTAGGACAGAGGATGATGGTGGCTAAGCTATCATGTCTGCTGGAGTTGAAGTCATACCCCATGCAGGACATGTTGAGTGCACTGACGAGCTCATTTAGTGACAGGCTGCTACATCTTTGGTACACCAGGGAGAATTTTCACAGGTCCTTCTTTGCTGCTGCTGCCAGACAATCTGCACTGCTCACAGGCTACGGTCACACTGCAGCTTTTAATGCTCAATTGCAGTTTTTTTTTTACACAAATGTGACCCATATCACAGCGGGAGGGGTCCCACCAAGTCGATATGCACGTGGTCGAAGCGTTTTGCCGGGATGTGAAAAGGTTCTAAGGGGGCCCGCGTGTGCTTGTGTATCTTTGCTCTTTGACACGCTGCGCAGGCTGCGGCCCATTCTTTGACCTGTTTACGCAGCCCCGGCCAAACAAATTTTTCTCCCACCATTTTGATCGATGCGCGAACCCCCGGATGTGCCAGCGAATGGATTAAATCAAAAACGCGGCGGCGCCACGCAGCTGGGACCACGGGGCGCCCCCGCCCCGTGGAGACATCGCAGATTAGAGGGGGCACACCTATCTGCTGCACCCTGTGCTCCAGCCTTAGCCCTGTTGGCCCAGACTGGAGCGCGCGCACATCCGCATCGCTAACCTGCTCGGCGGCCATGGCTGCATAATCTAAGCCCACGCAGACCGGGGCTGCGAGCGCTTCCGCCCCGCAAGCCTGACCCGCATCCACGGCCACCGTGTCTGCCCCCTGGGGGCCTGGCGTTGCAACTGCGCGCTAGAGACAATCTGCCACTACATTGTGTTTACCCGCCACGTGTTGAATGTCGGTGGTAAACTCCGAAATCGCGGCCAGCTGTCTCTGCTGTCGGCCCGACCAAGGCTCTGAGATCTTGGCCATTGCAAATGTTAATGGTTTGTGGTCTACAAACGCGGTGAAACGGCGCCCTTCCAGCCAGAACTGGAAGTGGCAGATGGCCAAATGCAGGGCTAAAAGTTCCCTATCGAACGCGCTGTATTTCCGCTCGTTATCGCGCAATGTTTTGCTGAAAAACGCAAGCGGTTGCCAGCTCCCTGCTACCAGTTGCTCAACAACTGCTCCAACTGCTACGTCGGAATCGTCCGTGGTTAGCGCCATGCGAGCTGTTGGCACTGGGTGTGCCAATAACACAGCGTTCACCAGGGCCGACTTGACCTGGGAGAAAGTGCGCTCCCGTTCCGGGGACCACTCAACCTTATTTGCAGGTTTTTGCTTCTTTAGTGCCGCGTACAGTGGGTGCATGAGCTGTGCCGCGCTGGGGAGGAAACGGTTATAAAAATTGACCATCCCCAAAAATTCTTGCAATGCTTTAACTGTCTGCGGTTGGGGAAACTCCGTTATCGCGCGTACTTTATCGGGCAGTGGGACCGCTCCTTCTGGAGAAACACGGTGGCCCAAAAAAATCGATTTGCGCTACCCCGAAATGGCATTTCGCTGGGTTAATTATTAACCCATGCTCTGTCAGCCTCTGAAAAACCGCTGTGAGGTGGCGTTCGTGTTCGTCTTCGGATGTACTGGCTACTAAAATATCATCCAAATAGACGAACACGAAAGGGAGGCCGCGCAACACCACATCCATCATACGTTGGAACGTCTGTGCGGCGCCCTTGAGGCCAAAAGGCATGCGCAAAAATTTGAAAAGCCCAAAGGGGGTTATTGTCATGAATGAATGAATGAATGAATTTATTTCGGATAATACAGTACAGGTTGAAGAAACTGTATAATATAACAACAAGGTCAAATTAGACAAAGACTCCTTCTACTAAACAATTCCACGTGAGTTATCCGAAATGGGTGATGGCTGAAGCCGCAGCTTATATTGCCCACCCATATTCCATCCAAGAATTCAAAGAAAAAAGAGTAAACAAGACAAGAGTGATTACAATTCAGAACAAAGCTAAGACAAAGTGTGACTGAGAGAAAAAAAAAAAAAAATAAAAAATAAAAGAAAACTAAGCTAAGCTAAGTTAAGCAGTTACTATTCGAGACAAATCTAAGACAGAATGTCACAGAGAGAAAAAAAAAACAAAAAACTAAGCTACAACACAACACAGGCTGGAAATGTCAATCCTTATGTGAGTTTACATGTCGTCTTGTAAATATGTTTGGAGTATTTCTTCCTTTAGTTTTTGTTTAAATTGTCCAAGCGTTGTACATGATTTTAATTCAGGTCCAAAATCGTTCCATAATCTGACTCCTTGCACTGAAATACAGTGTTGCTTGGTGGTTGTTCTCACTGTAGGCTTTTGAAATATACATGTTCCTCTGAAGTGATATCGTTTCTCCCTTGTTTGGAACAACTTTTGGATATTTGCAGGCAGTGATAAATTCTTCACTTTGAACATTATTATTGCGGTTTTAAAGTCAACCAGATCTTTCAACTTGAGAGTTTTTTGTTTAAGAAAAAGTGGGTTTGTTGGTTCCCTGTAAGCTGCTTTGTTTATTATTCTAATAGCTCTCTTTTGAAGCATAAAGACTGGATATATGTTTGTTTTATATGTATTTCCCCATACTTCATTACAATATGTCATGTATGGGAGTATTAATGAATGATACAAGGTGTATAGTGTGGGTTGATTCAGCAAATATTTCACTCTGTGTAATATTGCAATTGATGTGGAGACTTTACCTTTAATATAATTAATATGTGACTTCCAACACAGTTTGTTATCAATTATTACTCCAAGGAATTTGGTTTCAGATACCCTTTCAATCTCTACACCATTTACACTGAGTTTGGGTACTGGATTGTTGTGATGGTTGTTAAAGACTATAAATTTTGTCTTACTTAAATTGAGCGTTAATTTGTTTGAATCAAACCACAGTTTAAGCTTTCCTAATTCCTTCCCGAGTGTATCCAGAAGTTGTTCCAAATTGTTTCCACTGCATAGCAGATTAGTGTCATCGGCAAACAATATTAAGTCCATTTTTTCTGAGACTTTACATATATCGTTTATATACATAATGGTCCCAAAACTGAACCCTGTGGGACTCCACAGGTGACCTTCAGCAACTCTGAGTTTTTGTTGCTAACACATACATACTGATATCTATTCTTTAAGTAACTACTTAACCAGGACAGTGCTACACCTCTAATACCAGAATTTTGTAGTTTCTTTAATAATAAATTATGATCTACTGTATCAAATGCTTTTTTAAGATCTAGGAATACTCCAACTGAATACTCTTTATTTTCAATGGCTGTTGATATTTTACTTATTTTGATGTTGATATTTTATTTATTTTACATTACTGCCGTTTTGGATATGTCTTGAGCACGGACTGGGATTTGGTGATAACCGCGCACCAAATATATTTTTGAAAAGATGCGCGCCCCCGCCAAATGTGCCGAAAAATCTTGGATGTGCGGAATCGGGTAGCGGTCGTGTGCTGAAGCATTGTTTAACCTGCGGAAATCACCGCAAGGCCGCCACGAGCCGTCGGCCTTAGGAACCATGTGCAGCGGTGAAGACCAGGGGCTGTTAGAGCGCCTAATGATGCCCAGTTTTTCCAAGTTGGCGAATTCCTCACGCGCGATGGCCAGTTTAGCTGGGTCCAAGCGCCGAGCTTTTGCAAAAACAGGGGGGGCAGAGGTAGTTATGAAGTGCTCGACCCCGTGTTTGGCTACTGACGCTGAAAATGTTGGGACCGTGAGGGCTGGGAACTGATTGAGTAGTGCATGAAACTTGCCACCGGCAGCTGTGACATTGGGATGTGCAGAAGGCGGGGCCACCCGAGCTGTACAGGAGATAGAGTGGAAAGACAGTGCATTTACCATACATCTATTAGTAAAATCAACTAATAAACCATTTGAGCACAAAAAATCAGCACCTAGCATGTTATTGCTAACTGCAGCTACGACGAAAGTCCACTCGAAGGTGCGACCGTGGAAGGATAGGAGGAGCGTCTTCTCCCCATAGGTTTTGGTCGTCGAGCCGTTTGCCGCTAGCACCAGGGGTCCGCTGGAAGGCGCCAGCAGGTCCGCGTAGAAAGACTTGATGAAACTCAGCTGGGAGCCTGTGTCCACCAGGAAATCCTTCCCTGAATTCGCGTCCGTCACGAAAAGCAGCTTGTTCTTCACGCCGAGAGCAGCAGCTGCTACCGACTCTCGGTCTTGGCGTTTCCCTGGCGCTTGTATTGGCACGGTGGGATGCATCTGCGTGCCCTCTCGGCGAAACGTTGATGGTAAAAGCAGAGGGTGCCGTCCGCTCCGCTTCTCCTGGTCTCTACCGCTGCTGATGTCAGTGGGTCCGGTGCTGCGGCCTCTGGTCTCTCCTCGTCTCGCGGGGATGCGTTCAGCTCCGTTGCCGCCGTCGTGGCTGCGTGTCATCTATGGGAGTCGATGAGCCGATGTGCTTCCTGGCCCAGCCCGTGGTAGTCACGGTTGTTGAGCAGCTGTGAGCTGACCAGGGTGACTCTCACTGCTGGCGGTAGTGTTCTGAGGAAGAGGTGGGCGAAGATAAAATTGTCGTCGTCTTCGCCTCTCAGGTTCATCATCCTCGCCATCAGATCCGCCGGCCTGTCTGCTTCGCCTTCTGTTAGCGCCAGAAGCTTCTCTGCTCGCTCTCCCTGCGAGGGGGTGAAAGCACGAATGAGGGTGGCTTTCAGTGCACCATACTTGTCGTCCTGGGGCGGGTGGTTGGTCTGGCTCTCCACCCGCTGCACTGTGATGCTGTCCAGCTTCGCGACGACATGGTAGAACCTCGTTGCATCCGCTGAAATTCCCCGAAGGTGGAACTGCGCCTCCACAGTGGTAAACCAGGAGCGAGGGTTATGTTGCCAGAAATCGGGCAGCTGTAGTGTGGTAGCTGCGTTAACCCGGTTGGCTCCTGAAGAGTCCGGTGTGGGAAGATCGTCGCCACTGGCCATAATTTGTCATAGGTCACCAGTGTAGAGGATGCCTTTCACAGACGAGACTGAGTTTATTTCTCAGGATAGGTTTATTGAAGGGTTACATCCTCTATCAATCACAGAATCTCGAAAAGAGACAGAACAATCGTCCTTCACAGTTCTTATACTCTCCTCAAGTCACACACCCCCAACCTACAGTCCTTTAGCAAACATACAGCCCCCGAGACTCCTTGGCGTCCCCGTTGTCTCTTATCCTTCTAGCCTCTGGGGCTCCTGCTGGGACATTCTCTCCAACTTCCCATCTCGTGCCAGACCAACTTCACACCTCCCGTAGGTCTCTGCAGGGTCAGGTCCTCTTTGTCCATTAAGACGTGAAGCCTCCAAAATATGCACCGCCATGCCTACTAGGTATATGTGGGAAATATGGATACAATATATGCGCCCTAAACATGCGCCATAGCTTGTTTATTTATTTTTATCAGATCATTTCTGTGATCCCTCATGAGTTATAGTCATAATAGTGTATCTTGCACCTTGGGGAATGGGAGATGTTCAGTCACCATTAGAATTTAGTTTATATGTGTATAGTATTTCATCTTTAAACTCATTCAGTAATAGAACACATTACAAATATTTGAGACCCATTGTAGTTCTTCCTTTTATATTTTATCAATACAAGCACAAAACACCACCCACACTTGAAACCAGGGCGACACAGCGGTGGCTAAATTTTATTGATAACGTTATTTCACACCATCACAACAACTCAGTATCTAAACTCAATGTAAATGGTGTAGAGATTGAAAGGATATCCAAAATTAAAATCCTTGGTGTAATAACTGATAATAAACTGTGTTGGAAGTCACATATTAATTATATTAAAGGTAAAATATGCAAATCAGTCACAATACTGTGCAGAGTGAAATATTTGCTGAATCAACCCACACTATAGACTTTGTATCATTCATTAATGCTCCCATACATGACATCCATCCATCCATCTTCTACCACTTTTCCAGAGGTCCGGGTCGCAGAGGCAGCAGTTCAAGCAGAGAAGCCCAGACTTCCCTCTCCTCAGCCACCTGCTCCAGATCTTCAGAGAGGATACCAAGGTGTTCCCAGACCAACTGGGAGATGTTGTCTCTCCAGTGAGTTCTTGGTCTGCCCTGGGGTCTGAGAACTACTACCAAGCAACACTGTGTTTCAGTGCAAGGAGTCTGACTGTGGAACGCTTTTGGACCTGAATTAAAATCATGTACAAAGCTTGGACAATTTAAACAAAAACTAAAGGAATAAATACTCCAAACACACACATGTGGACAAAATTGTTGGTACCCCTCTGTTAATGAAAGAAAAACCCACAATGGTCACAGCACAGTGACTACTTGTCACCCTTTAAATAAGCCGATTGACTACAAGTTTGTAGACACCTGTGATGTTAATTAGAGGACACATCTTGGTTGAATCTATGGTCATGTTCATGTCCCTATGGTCTATTTTCAATCTTTTCTGGGGTACCATCATTTTTGCCCAGGCCTGTTTCATGAGTTTGTTTTTTAAAATAACTCTGTTGAACCACAATTCAAAAGCATTGTCTGATTTTCATTGGTTAATTGTCATAGAATTTTTATTTATTACCACTTTTGTCAGATTCAAGTTATTTCTGTGACCATTGTGGGTTTTTCTTTCATTAACAGAGGGGTACCAACAATTTTGTCCATGGCTGTATATACAAAACGACATGTCAAATCACACAAGGATTATCCTATCCAGTCTGTGTTGTGCTGTTGCTTAGTTTTTGTCACGTTTTGTCTCAGTTTCTTTTTTTTTTTACAGTTTGAATTTTGCACATTCTAAATAATCTGTAATTTGCTGCTGATTGGAATAAACAGTTTAGTGATTTATTTGTTTGCATCATGATTTTCTATTTTGTCTGTTCAGACACCGGTGGGAAAAGAGTCAACAGTACGAACCATTTATCAGTGACTTTGAAAATAATGGCTCATTTTAAGAAAAGTAACCAACACAATTATTTGCTGAAGACTGTAAAACAAAATAGAGACATCTGCAAAAGTACAAAGGTTTATTGTCAAAATTCCCAGGGCAATACTACATGAATACAAGTATAGTTCACTGTTGATGCAGAGAATATATATTTATACAGTATCTACATGTAGTCAGCAATACTCAATACCATATATTTCCAGTTAATCCACATATTTTTCCATGTAACCTTGGGACTGCTTTATTTTAATTACTTCTAATCCTAGATCCAGTTGTTTTGGCTTAAAATGCATCATAATTGCTAAATATATCTTATGCCTAACTCAGTACTGTTTACCTGTTGAAATATATATTTAACGGCTCATATGGCACCTGATCCATGTTTTGCCACGACACCACTGGCTGGAGCAGATAAATTCCATGACGTCTCAACAGTCTCTCCATGATTTTGACATAGATCATGTATTTTTACCTAACCATCTATTTGTCGAGAAAAGTAATTTTTGATATTCATGCGCTGTGAGCCAATAAATGATTAAAATCTAACAATACTTCACTGTCTGATTAATGATTCTGTATAATATATGGGTCTCACTTTCTGACATGAGTGTCCAAAAATATTTAACTTTTGCATTATTTTTGGAGATGTATTGCTACATGTTTTGATGTTGATTTTACTGAACAGGAATATGGCGCCGCCTCATATTCCTAATGAGTGACCTGAAGAGAGCTGGGACCAAAGTAACGAAGGCTACATCAGAAACACACTACGCCGCCAGGGACTCAAATCCTGCAGTGCCAGATGTGTCCCCCTGCTTAAGCCAGTACATGTCCAGGCCCTTCTGAAGTTTGCTAGAGAGCATTTGGATGATCCAGAAGAGGATTGGGAGAATGTCATAAGGTCAGATGAAACCAAAATAGAACTTTTTGGTAAAAACTCAACTTGTCGTGTTTGGAGGAGAAAGAACACCATACCTACTGTGAAGCATGGGGGTGAAAACATTATACTTTGGGGCTGTTTTTCTGCAAAGGGACCAGGACGACTGATCCGTGTAAAGGAAAGAATGAATGGGGCCATGTATCGTGAGATTTTGAGTGAAAACCTCCTTCCATCAGCGAGGGCATTGAAGATGAAACATGGCTGAGTCTTTCAGCATGACAATGATCCCAAACACACCGCCCGGGCAATGAAGGAGTGGCTTCATAAGAAGCATTTCAAGGTCCTGGAGTGGCCTAGCCAGTCTCCAGATCTCAACCCCATAGAAAATCTTTGGAGGGAGTTGAAAGTCTGTGTTGCCCAGCGACAGCCCCAAAACATCACTGCTCTAGAGGAGATCTGCATGGAGGAATGGGCCAAAATACCAGCAACAGTGTGTGAAAACCTTGTGAAGACTTACAGAAAACGTTTGACCTCTGTCATTACCAACAAAGGGTATATAACAAAGTACTGAGATGAACTTTTGTTATTGACCAAATACTTATTTTACCGAGGAATTTACCAATTAATTCATTAAAAATCCTTCAATGTGATTTTCTGGATTTTTTTTTCTCATTTTGTCTCTCATAGTTGAGGTATACCTATGATGAAAATTGGAGACCCCTCTCATCTTTTAAGTGGGAGAACTTGCACAATTGGTGGCTGACTAAATACTTTTTTTCCCAACTGTATGTATGATTCTCAAACAAAATGCCAGTGAAAATGAGTGGACGTGACACGGGTTCAGTTTTTTCATAGTGTGCTGGAATTTTCATGAGAAGCTTGGAAGAGATGAATATATTATTAGTAGGAGGAATACATTATCTGCAGGTGGAGCTGCAGCAGGCTTCGTAATCGCTGAAAATTACCACCTCTCACCTCCTCTTAAAAGCAGCAGGCAGTTTTCTAATGAAGCAGGAGGAGAAAGTCCAGGTGTCCAGAAGGGACAGAGTTACAAGGCGCTAATAAACTAGCAGAACTCTGAGTAGGATTATACACACAACCTGTCCAAGGAGTTTTCACACTTTCCACCCACTGCATGCTGTGACAAGAATCATACAAAATAACATACATTTAATTTGCTGTTTATTTTCCACTCAATGTGCATATCATAGCTGCAGTTATTAGTAATTAAAGGTTATCTGTGCCCCTGTTGAGTATTTGACATAAAAACTTTCAGATCTTGCCCCTATCTTAAACACAAGTGCACACTTGGTATTTTCAAACCCAGGAGTTATCCAGCATTTACACAAGTAGACACAGTCACCATCAGTACCTATTAAAGTGTGTATTTAGATAGAAATGTGAACTTTAATGCTGACATGTGAACGTGTAACACCTTTATTGTGGAGGGTCAGAGTAGCATGAAGGCTGTGAGCAGCAGCTTGCTCAGGCTTTGTGTCTGCTGTGAAAAGTAGGGCAGCTGGAATGAGCTGACTTCCACAACTAATTCAAAGTTCCATTGTGGTCTGTAGCTTGCTGGTCCAAAACCACTGCCAGCTGATTAATGCAATGTTTTCTTTTCCAATCCTCTGCCCCACTTTCTTTCTTTATTTCATTTCTCTGTGTTCCCCATAGGCAGTGCGTGTTTCATCTTCTGCCAGATGTCACGGTGGTACTTTCTAGAAAGAGAGAGAAAAATTCTTCTATCCCTCAGCAAAATAACTGAGGGATAGAAGAGGTACTATACAGTATATAGACTCTTGCTAATCTGAATTAATTTATTTTTAGAGTAATTCAGATTAGCATGTTGCATCATAACCTTACATACATCGTGCGAGCAGTGTGGTCTGTGTAACTGATGAAGGCTGTCAATGACTCCAGTGGCTACAATGTGATATTGCAACAGTCTTACAAACCCCAATTCCAATGAAATTGGGATGTTGTATAAATGTAAATAAAAAAATAGAATACATTGATTTGCAAATGCTATTTTTAATTAAAAAAATATTAGCCTGCCCTGTCCAGCAGCTTGGTAAGAAGAACAGATATCTGCTTGCCTTATGGTGCCAAATAAATTTACTTTGCCAAAAGAAGCTCTACTCATACTTGATATCTACTGTATATGTCATCAGCGTGCACTTTACACACGCACAAATGGAACAGACAAACCCAATAGCAGGTGAAGAGAGTGTTTTAATAAGTGAGGAATCAAACATACAGCAATTATCCAACATAGGATTCCAAGAAACAGTTCGCAGCACAGCAGGTTAACAAAGCTCAGCTCAGGTTAGGACTTAGGGAAATGCAGTTCACATAAGCCCCCAGGGAGACACTGGCCACTGGGGGAAACCAGAAACGTGAACCAGGAAGCAGGACTTACGGGGAAGTGTTGGAGTGCAGCTGGGCTCTGGGACAAAACAACAACGACCGTAGTCCAAAGGGAAAAGTCCGAACACCAGGAGCAGGCAGAGCAGAACACCTACTGTGTGCAGGGAGTAGACAATACAATGCACCGGCGAAACACAGGAGTAAGGACAGGGCTTAAGTAGACCAGCTCTGATCGTCACAATGATTGCTGGTGCGAGAAAGTGATTGTAGAGTGGATGGAAAGCAGGTGTGGATGATAGAGTGAGTAAGATTGAGAGAGTGTGTGAATGTGTGAACCTGGGCAGGAAAATGACAGATTGGAATCACTTGTCAGAAACTGACAGAAGAGAGGGGGAGTGGCTACCAGAGGCAGAAGGCACAGATAAAGTATGGAAAGCCAAAGGTAGCATAAAACACAGATGATAAAGAACCAGAGCCCACCATGAAGCCTGAGTCAGGAAACCTCCATCTCGGCTCATGACAGAGCCCCCCTCTCTAGGGGTGGACACCAGACACCCAGGGTCATATCCAAAGAAGAGAACCCCCCCCCCCCCCCAAACCAACCCCAACAGGAACAACAACAACCTGAACCCGGCTGGGATGTAGGGGGAACAGGAACAGAGGAAACACAATGCCCCACCCAGGGTCCACAATTACCCCCCCCACCCCCAAGTCCAAAGATGTAGAAGCTCTTGAGGCCGCCCAGAGTGCCAGGTCCAACATGCAGTTCGGGACGTAGAGTCCGGTGGCCTGCTGGAAAACACGAACCATCCGGCCCAGAGACTCAGTCCCTTAGGCGGTCAGCCCACACAGTAAAGCCACCAAGACTGGTGAGATAAAGCAGGAGGTGGCCTGCCCACCGGAAGGCTCACTGGAAGGTGACCTGACCATAGGGAGGAAACCCCCACGGCGTCAGACAGGAAGGCAGAGGGGAGCACAGCGTCCTCCAGTAGATCCACTGCATCCTCAGTAATCCCGGCTTGGGGCACAGCTGCACCCGCGGTGGACCCCAAATGGGCCGACTCCGCTGCACCCACGGTGGACCCCAACTGGGCTGGATCCACTGCACCCGCGGTGGACCTCAACTGGTCCGGCTCCTCTGCACCCGCGGTGACCACCGGCTGAGGCTCTGCTGCACCTGCGGTGACCTCCGGCTGAGGCTCCGCTGCACCCGCGGTGACCTCCGGCTGAGTCTCTGCTGCACCCGCAGTGACCTCCGGCTGAAGCTCTGTGCACCCACAGTGACCTCCAGCTGAGGTTCTGCAGCATCCTTGAGCAACCAACGTGGATCATCAGCAGCTCCAGGTGTAGTTGACCGCTCTCCGGCGACCCTGAGAGGAAGCTCAGAGACAGTCGAGAGAAAGGTGTGGTCAGGGTCGCTGGCAGCGGCAGATCCCAGGGGGGTGGGACTGGGTGCAGTGACGAGCTTCCCCTGGCTCTCCTCACCTAGAGTCAGGCAAGATGGCTCACAAACTGGCAGAAATAAAGCTGCAGAGCATACTAGCCTGAACTCGGGCTCCACCGACGTCCAGGACTCCGGCATTCCAGGAAGCGCTGGCCCCTCAGACTGGGAAGACGTTGCACCCACGGAGGTCCCCGATTGGAACAGAACCCCTGCGTCGACCTCCACTGGGGGAACTGGACTGTTGTCGATTCCGGCGGGGTTGGACCGGATCTAGGGAGATCCCTGGAGATAATGAGTCCCCCCTGGCAACCCTAAGGTGATGTTCAGGAATGGCAACAGATGGAAAGTGGTTAGGGTTGCCGGCAGTGGCGGAGCCCGGCGAGGAGGGTTCGGGTGCAGCTGAGGGCTGCCCCCGACTCTCATCCCCAAGAGCCAGAGAAGCTTGCTCTAATTCAAGAGAAAGAGAAACAAACAAGAGCACCTGCCTGTGCTTGGGGTCTACCGCCGTCCACGACTCCATCACTGACGTACTAGGTCCAGCTTCCAGAAGACCCAGCTCGGCTGGTGGCTCTGCTGCAATGGCTCGTGCAGCAGGCAGGATGGTGACTGCAGTCTTTAGGCCCCCAGGCAATCTCTCCCACGTTGACGACTCATCCGACATGGCGGCTGAGGGGTGCCCCACCGCCGACCCTGGCGCCGGATCCTCCAGGACCTGAGACCTCTCCTCCGTCTGGCAACTTGGCTTGGGAACCAGCGAGCTCATAGGAGCTCCGACACGGAGGGGACACGGAGAGGATCAGTGAGAAGTTATAACATGCCGCTGGTACAGAGAGCTCAGGGGACTGCAGAACCTGAGTCTTTTAGCCGGGGAACAGTCAAAATTGTTCATTAATAATAGAAAAATGAGAAGGACCTTGCCTGTTCTCCTGGTGTTTGATGTCTCCAGCGGTGTCAGAAGCACTTTTATCTCCCTCCGTGTCCACGGCGGCCCTGGGATTCTCTATAGGCAGAGGAGAAACCTCCAAAACAGGCAGAGAAGGAGAAGAATTTTGGGAAAAAACTGCAGCCCCCACACTGGTGGAGGTAAAAGTTGTGGGGGAGATGGTTGCAGGTGACACCTTGGTAGAAACCAGCGACTCCACAGCAGGATTCTCCTTCTCCGGTGAAGGAGGGGTTGCTGACTGGATGATGATGGACTCCTTTGGGCGAGACCTCCGGGAACGGCGACGATGTGGGAGAGCAGATGGTTCCTTGACCAGCGCGCGCTCAGGCTCCGCGTCCCTTGGGGAACGCTCCTCCATCACCCAGAGAACTCCCTCCGGCAACAGCAGGAACTCGGGGGAAACAGGAGAGAAAGGTGGAGGTGCAGTAACAGCAATTAACAGCTCATCAGGAATCAGACAAGTGGCTTCAGGTGAGAGTTGAAGTGATTGAACAAGCACTTGCCTGAATTCCTGGGAGGTGATGACGTCCGCTGTCTCACAGAGGTCGAATTCGTCATAGTGGTGAGGAGGATCCGGGATCAGAGCGCGCTTGGCCACGGGCTGGAACTCCAGCTCCCTTGGAGAATATTCCCCCAACTCTGATGCTAAATCCCAGAGGAGCCACGGCTTCACCTCCAAGAGGAGAGCCGTCTCCACCAGCAACACCTGCCTGCCTTCCTCCATCTCCTCAGCAGACGGAGCGGGCCACAATTCTGGAGAAGGAAGTTGGGCTGTCGCAAGCGAAGCTGGGGACTTCCTATAGCGCACGTGCCTCTTCTTAATATGGACTGGCTCCGGCATCGAAACATCCTCCATCAACAGGGAGTTGATGCAGGTGAGCACGTCGGCAGCCTCCGGGTGACTCCGTAGGCCAGGGTTCATCTTCATTATCCAAGCTGCGTGGACCTGGTTTTCCGGACCATCCCCGGAGAGGAAGAGGCCTGCGCCTGTGCCAAAAGATCCTTCAGGAGGGATATCGCCAGCTGCTCCATCCCATCCATGATTGCGCAAAGACTCAGGTAGGTGAAAAACACAGACAGATGAAAGAACACAGCTTCACCACTGGGCTTTCACTGGCCAGTGTATTCTGTCATAAGCGTGTGCTTTATGCACGCACAAATGGAACAGACAAACCCAATAGCAGGTGAAGAGAGTGTTTTAATAAGTGAGGAATCAAACATACAGCAATTATCCAATATAGGATTCCAAGAAACAGTTCACAGCACAGCAGGTTAACATAGCTTAGCTCAGGTTAGGACTTAGGGAAAGGCAGTTCACATAAGCCCCCAGGGAGACACTGGCCGCTGGGGGAAACCAGAAACGTGTACCAGGAAGCAGGACTTACGTGGAAGTGTTGGAGTGCAGCTGGGCTCTGAGACAAAACAACAGCGATCGTAGTCCAAAGGGAAAAGTCCGAACACCAGGAGCAGGCAGAGCAGAACACCTACTGTGTGCAGGGAGTAGACAATACAATGCGCCGGCAAAACACAGGAGTAAGGACAGGGCTTAAGTAGACTAGCCCTGATCATTACAATGATTGCTGGTGCGAGAAAGTGATTGTAGAGTGGAGGGAAAGCAGGTGTGGATGACAGAGTGAGTAAGAGTGAGAGGGTGTGTGAATGTGTGAACCTGGGCAGGGAAATGACAGATTGGAATCACCTGTCAGAAACTAACAGAAGAGAGGGGGGGGTGGCTACCAGAGGCAGAAGGCACAGATAAGGTATTGAAAGCCAAAGGTAGCATAAAACACAGATGATGAAGAACCGGAGCCCACCATGAAGCCTGAGCTGGGGAAACCTCCAGCTCGGCACATGACAGTACATAAATAGTATCTGTAGACTCCTCTTGTTGTATAATAACTTAAACACTTATTTAGATTGTCTTACTTATCCTGGACGTGACGGGGGATGGGGGAGTGAACTGAAGGGATGTGAAGTAGTTGGACGAAGTAGGTGGTTGGGTGGTGGGCAGGGAGTGAGAAAAAAACAAACGGCGAGAAAGCATAACAAACAATTGCTGCGTCTGAGAAGATCTCAGAACAGCCGTATCTGCTCCTGAAAGAAAAGAGATACACTGCATCCAGGAAGTCTTCACAGCACTTCACTTTTTCCAAATTTAGTTATGTTACAACCCTATTCCAAAATGGATTAAATTAATTTCTCCTCCAAATTCTACACACAACACCCCATAATGATATTATGAAAATAATGTTTTTACATGATGCACTGTCTACTGTGAACAATACATGTACTAGTGCATGTACTGCCAAAAGTTGCTTGTCTGTACATGTACTACATAATAGGTCAAATAGGTTCATTTTGTCTTCTTTTAATTATTTATCTTTTGTTCATATAAAAGACAAAAAATAAAATAGAAAGGAGATGGCTTTATCTGTTTCAACTAGTTGAAACATGTAAAGAAGGTAAAGACATCTCCTTTCTATTTTATTTTTTGTCTTTTATATGAAAAAAATATAAACATGTACTACATGTATAGTGAATCCGCTTAATCCTTTTTGGGTCGCGGGGGTGCTGGAGCCTATCCCAACATCTTTGGGCGAGAGGCAGGGTACACCCTGGACAGATCGCCAGTCCATCGCAGGGCCAACACAGAGAGACACACAACCATTCACTCTCACAGTCATACCTAAGAACAATTTAGGGCTGCACGGTGGCGCAGTGGTTTAGCACTGTGGCAGCACAGTTTACTCTTGGCCGGGGGATCGCGGAGATCATGAGATCGTGGGTTCGATCCCAGCCCCCGACCAACAGTGAGCTGCGTGGAGTTTGCATGTTCTCCCCGTGTTGTGTGGGTTTACTCCGGGATTTCTCCGGTTTCCTCCCGCATGCCAAAAACATGTAGGTTTAGAGCGCTCGCGCATGCAGCGACCGGCAGCCGGTGGCTTGTCACCAGACTGCAAACCATATCTACCTAAGGGTACAAATAAGTAACAAAAAAAAAAAAAAAAAATAGAATCCCCAGTTTTGATGCCAATTAACCTAACTTGCATGTTTTTGGCATGTGGGAGGAAACCAGAGAAATCCCGGAGTAAACCCACACAGACATGGGGAGAACATGCAAACTCCACACAGATCACTGTTGGTCGGGGGCTAGGATTGAACCCAGGATCCCTCAGCCAAGGGTGAGTTGCTGTGCTGCCGCAGTGCTAACCACTTCACTACCGACAAGAAAAAACAGTCATCCACCATGTACATGTACTAGTACTTACGGAGGTCATATATGCATGAGCTGCATGTATATGTGCTAAGTGCAGCCAGAGTAGCAGCAAAGAAGACGTACTGTTACCTCATGATCATGTACATTGTGAGTGAATCAACAAGTAAAAAAGATTAATTTTCCTCAGCCAAATCTTACGAGTGCAGATGATTCCAGTCCACAGGAAAGCCAGTGATACAGGTAGAGGTAGTGACAAGGGTGTAATTTTCAGTTAAACACTGGGGAGAGGTTAAGATCTCTGACAAAAAAAGTCAGCATATGTGTCCTAGTGTGGAGGACGAGTGAAAAGACATTGATAAAAGGACAAGGCTAAGTTATCTCTTTATTTTGCCATTGTGACATTAAAACATTGTTACTCAGTAGCAGAAGCACTTAGAGGAATTCTGACTGTTTTGCAAAAAAAAAAAAAAAAAAAAAAATCTGTGTTTTCTTTTAAAATAAGACCAACCCCATGAAGATACTGCAAAGGGTTGAATGACAGCTTTTGATTTACTTTGGATATGTTATTTTTAGGTATTTTTAGGGAAATTGACCCCTGAGTGTAAGGGGTTAATATATCAAATCACCACTTCACTCTGGCTATTTCTCACCAAGCAGATGAATTTAGGACATATGCTTGTGATTTAGAAAACAGCACACCGCACCCTGTCATTAACACAACATAAAGACCAAATTTGCTTGATGGAGAAAAGTTGATCATTTTTCAGAAATGATCAAAACAGTCAAAACAACTCGGAGAAGCAGCTCCCTATCTCATCCAAAAGCAAAACTGGTCGAAAGACATGGAGAAGTGGGCTAGCGTCACCTATCCAGACATCTTTAATTTATTACTGTACAGTACCAGTGCTTTCACTCTGAAAATAACTAAGATCCTACAAAGGTCTAGAACGGGCCCCTCAAATGGCAGACTCCGGTCTGGATCCAGACCCAATCACAAGTCAGTCCAGATCCAAACATGTGTCACATTATGTGTGTTTACCAACTTTGCTGTGCTTCCTCAGTGACACCATTGCACAGAGCGTACGTGAGCACGCTCGTTCAGCCCACTTCCAAACATAGCAGGGTTGCTGAACACTACTACCGGCTTGCTGAGACCTGTCTGGGGTTGGCCCCTTTCTTGCAGACCTGCCATCGCTCATGTGTGACACTCATTGCTTGTACGTGAACGCACTCATTTCTTGTGTACGTGTGCCCATCACCGCTTGTGCACTTACATGCAGTAATGCTCTGTAACTGCCACAATGATGTAGCCAATACCAAGCGGCATGTCGCTTTCAAAGTTGGTGCTAGCAAAAAAAAAAAAAAAAAGAAATGAAGGCCGACCAGAAAAACTGAGAATTCACAGAGGAATGGACAGAAAAATATGCCTTCATTCTGCCAGAATCCAGCATAAAGCCGATGTGCCTGATCTGCAGCGACACGGTTGTTGAATGCTGCGGTGAGGTCAGACAAACTTGCTCAGCTGAAATCTTCAGATTAAGCTACAGACTGTCAGATCTATGACCCAGTAAGAAAGAGCAGCTGAGGCCTCACTCAGAGCGGCCTGGGTCTTGCAAACCAGCTAACTGGTGATATTAAGAATGCACAGTGCATTTCATTAGCTGTGGACCAATCAACAGACTGTACAGAAAATGCACAGTTATGTATGTGTCTCTGTCAGATATTACAGTGAAGCAAAGGGGGAATTTTGTGAAGACATTTGAGGCATCAAACCCCTCCACAGTTACCCAAGAGGTGCGGATATTTATGAAGGCATCATGCAGATGCTGAAAGAAAGAGAAACTGACCTCAAAATGGTGGTGTCCATTGCAACTGATGGAGCTCCAGCCATGACTGGGAGAGAGAAGGGAGCTTTCCAGAGCAGGAAGAAGCACCACCCAGACCTGCTGTCATATCGCTGCATCATTCACCAGACGCCGCTGTGCGCCAGTCTTGCAAAAGAATATTCAGAAGTGATGGAAACTATTATGAAACTTGTGAACAACCTAAGATCCTGTTCAGCATCGCCTTTTACCTTCATTTCTGAATGAGGAGAGTGAACACTTTACCTTGTTTTATAGGTGCAGCTCATTAAATTAGAAGATCATAATTTAATAAAAAAATAATGATCATTAAATTTAAATCAAAAAGGCTTGAAATAGTTCAATGTTCATGTAATTAATATTAAATATAAAAGTTTCGTTTTGAATTATACTGTAAAAAAGTTAACCTTTTCACAACATTCCAATTTATTGAAAGGCACCTCTATTGTAATCTGGTCAGGTTTATGTTAATTAAATGTGGACCTTGTGTTAAAACATTTGTGTACCCTTGACTTATGTCCCCTTAATATTTACAAAGAAGAACATTTTCTGTTTATTGTCCCTCCCAGCATCAAAATGAAATATCCGCTGATGAACCATGTTAGCACTACTCTGTACTGCCGACCCACTGGAAAAAAACAAAGCAAAACAAATGTGGACCCCTGGCAAAAACATCTGAGGACCCCTGCTTGAGAAGCAACAACCAGCTTGTAGGTGGCTGGGTCTGAGACATGGCAGTATGTGAAATCATCAACCTTTGTGTGCCAGTAGCAAAGGTAAAACATTTGATTTTTTTTTTGTTTGTTTTGGGGGGGAGTGGTAAAAAAACTACAAAAAAAATTGAATTCTTCACTTGCAAATATTTTGTAAAGCTTTACACAAAATACTTAAAGACAATAAAACTGCAGCCAAGTACTTGTTGTGTTTATATATATATATATATATACAGTATATATATATATCCATCCATCCATCCATCTTCTACCGCTTTTCCGGAGGTCCGGGTCGCGGAGGCAGCAGTTCAAGCAGAGAAGCCCAGACTTCCCTCTCCCCAGCCACCTGCTCCAGCTCTTCAGAGGGGATACCAAGGCGTTCCCAGACTAGCTGGGAGACATAGTCTCTCCACCGAGTCCTGGGTCTGCCCCGGGGTCTCCTCCCAGTGGGACGTGCCTGAAACACCTCAAGTGGGAGGCGTCCAGGAGGCATCCTAATCAGATGCCCATACCACCTCAACTGACTCCTTTCAATGTGGAGGAGCAGCGGTTCTACTCTGAGCCTCTCCCGGATGACTGAGCTCCTCACCCTATCTCTGAGGGTGAGTCCAGCAATCCTACGGAGAAAGCTCATTTCAGCCGCTTGTATCCGCGATCTCGTTCTTTCGGTCATTACCCAAAGCTCGTGACCATAGGTGAGAGTAGGAACGTAGATTGACTGGTAAATCGACAGCTTTGCCTTAGAACTAAGCTCCCTCTTCACCACAACAGACCGGTACAACGTCCGCATCACTGCAGATGCTGCTCCAATCCGTCTGTCGATCTCTCGCTCCATTTTCCCCTCACTCGTGAACAAGACCCCAAGATACTTAAACTCCTCCACTTGGGGCAGGAGCCTGTCCCCAACCCGGAGAGGACAATCCACCTTTTTCCGGCTGATATATATATATATATATATATATATAGAGAGAGAGAGAGAGAGAGAGAGAAATGTCAAACTAAAACTAGAAAAGCACTCATAGAGTGCATACCTCTGCCAAGGCTCCTTCCGTTTCTCATGGATCACCTCCAAAATGTAATGGGTTTGTGTGTAGGCCTATAGCCACTTGTGGTGAAAATTGCATCAAAGTCTGTCCATCAGTTTTGGAGGATTGTTGCTAACACACTATGAGAAGATAAGAGCCTTGGCTGAGGTATGCATTCTCAGATCATCACCAAAATGAAATGGGTTCCTCTCTAGCCCAAGAACCACCTCTGGTGAAAATTTCATCCAAATCCATCCAATAGTTTTTCTGTAATCCTGCTGCACAAATACAAACAAAGCCCTTGGTGGAGGTATGCACTCTCAGATCATCACCAAAATCTAATCATCTGTTCCCCGTGCCATTACACAACTTTCCTGAAAATTTCGATTCATCATGCTCCTGTAGGCTAGTCAATACAGTTTAAAAAACCAAAGCGATATTTATTAAAAAAAACAGTAAAATATTCTATCATGCATGTTTATCCATATATCAGCCCATAATAAATTCACAGAACACACTTCAGCACACTCAGCTGTCCAGGCACTTTCAGATGAAGTTAGACATTGTTGTCTTGGTGTCTAATCTTTATCCTCATTGTTAACAAAAAGTAACTGATTTGTAGACTCCCAGGAACTTGTAATAATCCTAAAAGACAAAGGCTAATTAGCCTTCATAATATCCTGTAGCCTCAAAGTGTTACACTTAAGTTTGCTCTGACAGGTCCCATGACATGAACAAGTACGTGTGTTTAGCTCTCTGTGAGTGTGCTGCAGGCAGCAGCTGAGCTTATCAGAACGGAGAGCAGGTAAATCTGTGAAAATGTCCACAGAGCATCACAGACTCTTCAGCAATATTATTAGTCAATTATCTCTACAAACCTATGACAAAATGGTCCTCCTGAACTCAATGGAGCAGCACAGCAAGATACAGCACACACCTGCCAGGCGAGGGACAGGACTCTGCTGGTATGAGGGCTTTGCTGAAAAAACTGGACAAAATGTAAATGTTTTTGCTATAATTAATTTTTGATACTATCAAACCTGGTTTAGTCAGTGACCGACAGGTGAGGAGGCAGGAAAGGACAGGCTGGTTGATACCAAATATTTGGTGTGTGTGTGTGTGTGTGTGTGTGTGTGTGTGTGTGTGTGTGTGTGTGTGTGTGTGTGTGTGTGTGTGTGTATTGTCAGAATATGAAAAATGTTACATTTCCCAAAAATACGAGATGGATTTTGATTTATATTCATCAAAAAGTAGTATAAGGGATAAGGGCCTGTACTTATAGACAAAATTGTTGGTACCCCTCTGTTAACGAAAGAAAAACCCACAATGGTCACAGAAATAACTTGAATCTGACAAAAGTGGTAATAAATAAAAAAAATCTATGAAAATTAACCAATGAAAATCAGACAATTCTTTTGAAATGTGGTTCAACATAATTATTTTAAAAAACAAACTCATGAAACAGGCCTGGACAAAAATGATGGTAACCTTAACTTAATATTTTGTTGTACGACCTTTTGAGGCAATCACTGCAATCAAACAATTTCTGTAACTGTCAATGAGACTTCTGCACCTCTCAACAGGTATTTTGTCCCACTCCTCATGAGCAAACTGCTCCAGTTGTCTCAGGTTTGAAGGGTGCCTTCTCCAGATGGCATCTTTCAGCTCCTTCCACAGATGTTCAATAGGATTTAGATCAGGGCTCATAGAAGGCCACTTTAGAATAGTCCAATGTTTCGCTCCTAGCCATTCTTGGGTATTTTTAGCTGTGTGTTTTGGGTCATTATCCTGCTGCAAGACCCATGACCTGCAACTGAGACCAAGCTGTCTGACACTGGGCAGCACATTTCTCTCTAGAATACCTTGATAGTCTTGAGATTTCATTGTACCCTGCACAGATTCAAGACACCCTGTACCAGATGCAGCAAAGCAGCCCCAGAACATAACAGAATCTCCTCCATGTTTCACAGTAGGGACAGTGTTCTTTTCTTGGTATGCTTCATTTTTGTGTCTGTGAACATACAGCCGATGTGCCTTGCCAAAAAGTTCCAGTTTTGTCTCGTCTGTCCATAGGACATTCTCCCAGAAGCTTTGTGGCTTGTCAACATGCAGTTTGGCAAATTCTAGTCTGGCTTTTTTATGATTTGTTTTCAACAGTGGTGTCCTCCTTGGTCGTCTCCCATGAAGTCCACTTTGGCTCAAACAACGACGGATGGTGCGATCTGACACTGATGTACCTTGACCTTGGAGTTCACCATGAATGTGTTTAGAGGTTGTTCCGGGCTCTTTTGTTACCATTCATATTTTCTGTCTCCTCCTGTGGCCACGTCCAGGGAGGTTAGCTATAGTCCCGTGGATCTTAAATTTCTGAATAATATGTGCAACTGTAGTCACAGGAACATCAAGCTGCTTGGAGATGGTCTTATAGCCTTTACCTTTAACATGCTTGTCTATAATTTTCTTTCTAATCTACTGAGACAACTCTCTCCTTTGCTTCCTCTGGTCCATGTTTAGTGTGGTAAACACCATGTCAACAAACAGCACAGTGACTACTTGTCACCCTTTAAATAGGCCGACTGACTGATTACAAGTTTGTAGACACCTCTGATGTTAATTAGAGGACACATCTTGGTTGAACATGTCCCTATGGTCACATTATGTTCAGTCTTTTCTAGGGGTACCATCATTTTTGTCCAGGCCTGTTTCATGAGTTTGTTTTTTAAAGTAATTCTGTTGAACCACAATTCAAAAGCACTGTCTGATTTTCACTGGTTAATTTTCATAGAATTTTTATTTATTACCACTTTTGTCAGATTCAAGTTATTTCTGTGACCAATGTGGGTTTTTCTTTCATTAACAGAGGGGTACCAACAATTTTGTCAAAGGCTGTCTCTTTTCTAGTCTCAAAGACCACTCAAAGTGCTTCACTAATACAAACCCTCTATTCTAAGGGCCTATAAGAGACAGATATCTAGGGACAATTTAGAACAACCAATTAACCTAACATGCATGTCTTTGGATTGTGGGAGGAAACCGGAGCCTCCGGAGTAAACCCACGCAGCACAGGGAGAACACGCAAACTCCACACAGAAAGGTTCCTACCTCTGCCAGCCTGGGGATTCGAACCCGGAACCTTCTAGCTGTTAGGCAATTATCTGAGCATTATCTGAATATCATTAAAGGAGAATTAAATCTAGAAAAAAAAGTAATAATGCTGAAATTGCATGGCCTTGAGCTGGCCTCAGCTGAGTTACTGAGGCCACAGGTCTCGAGGCCGAGGATGAAACTGAGTCATTACCCTACTGAGACAAGACCGAGACTGACGTCGGAAAAAACTGGACTCGAGTCCGGCCTAGAGTCCTTTAACACTGCATGGCCCCTGGCCCCACAAGCCTGAGAACCACCCAAACTCCTGACCGAGGCCCTCCTCCTCCCAAGAGGCCACCCCAGATACCCCTGCAGGAGCCCTCAGTGTCTAGAGTGCAGTTTAAAGTGAGGTGAAGGCAGCCATGTGGCATAGCAAAGAGACCCTCCCTACTAGCACCACCCCCTCGCCCCAAAACCCAAGGTATATCAAAAAAGATGTGTGGTCCACCTAGAATGGGGGAAGGAGAGGGACGATGGGGGAAAGGTAAGGCTGGGAAGGAAGCAGCCCACTCAGCGAAAGCCTGTCCCCACCCAGAAGCCGTCTCCCCAACTGGCTGCAGAAGCCACCATCACTCTCCAGATCCCAGCCCAGGGTGAGGGGCACCAGGCCAAATCCATGGAACCCAGGGCCTGCCTCCACCCCGCCCTGGATGCACCACCAGAACCCTGATGCTGGAGTGTGCTTACATGCCAATCGCCATCTTCCCCACAGTCATACTCCCAGACACGACACACCCACACAGAGGCCCCAGAAGAAGAGGCACAGAACCCCCACCCCCAACCCACCCTTTGCAGGAATGCAAGCACCTGCCCTCAGAGCACTGCCAGGATCCCTGGAGCAAGGGAGACCTACGTCCCGGGTGCTGATTTGCCCCCAGCCTGGAGAAATTCACTACTATGTCCAAACCATCCACAACAATAAATAAAAAGATAAAAATTGCAAATTACATAAAGTTTAAAATTTGCTTAAGCTTAAAATGCTAATTATCTGTGTTGTCACAAAACATAATTCAAGTTTTATCAGTAAGAATTATGGCTGTTTCGAAAAGGTAGCTGACTAAGCATTGAAACACAGATATGGATGAAGCCTTCCAGTGGCACAGAAGGACCTCGGTAAGATTCATTCTGAAAGTGCTCCACTCAGTCCAGCCACTCCCTCAGCATTTGAAGAGTGGACCTCAAAAAGTTATCAGCAAGCAGTGAAATCACACTTCTAATGGCGACCGTGAACCTCTCAATGGAATGTGACAAGTGGAAGAGGATGAGGCCATTCTGAAGTGGCTTCTGAGAATGAAAGGGAGTTGTGGAGTGAAAGCCTACAAGTACATCCATTATTGAAAATGAGATGAAATAGCAATCTGTCACAAGAAGCTTAATAACCTGATTTTAAAAAAAGATGCTTGATGGATAACTCATTATATCCAACAGGAACAGCACAGATGCTCAGTTGCCTCATTCTGTTATTGTCGAAAAAAAAATCACAAGTTTATTTAGTTATTCATGTTGTACTTTTAACATTACAACAAATGTATCTTTATTGAATTAATCTACTACAGCACTTACACCAAAGGTGCCTCTCTGTACTCTGGTAGACATACAGTAGGAAAAGATGAAAATGTAATCTTCTTGAAAAGCTTTCAGCCCAGTCCCAGCTGGATAAAAAGATTTTACATTTCAGAAGTTATTTTTAATTCAGTTTTCCACATCTGATCAATTAGATTTTAGATTTTCTGTAGTGATATAAATGCACATTGAGATTCATATTTAGTAAAAGCAGCAGCTTTTGTCCTTACAGTAATTAAAACACTCATCTAAATATAACACAAGGCAAACATGTTAGCTGAAAGGATGCACTGCTCAACATAATCTGATATGAACTAATAATCCTCTGCTACATCACAAGTCAAACACCTTCTTGAAAATTTGCATAGTGGTACACAAGCTCCGATGTGTCATGAGGTTTTAGCACACTGCACGATCACCTTCAGACTGATAAATACCAAACTTTCCACTGAATTGATTGTTCAGTCACTTTTCTGTCTTATGCACAACTAACCAATGAAGGCCAGTGTTTGCTTTAGGAGTGTTGATAGAGAAGTATGGAGAAGGTCAGCAGCAGTTGCACTGTGTCTTTGTGGAGCTAGAGAAAACATTTGATAGGGTGTCAAGACAGGAAGTCTGGTACTGTATGAGGACATCAAGAGTGGCACAGAGTATGTGAGGGTGGTGCAGGACACATGTGAGGACAAGATAGTAACAGATTTTAATTATTGTTCATTGGTTTATTTGTCAGGGATCATGTTTAGAAAAAAAAAAAAAAAAACATTAAACACAGGGTAAAGATGCTCTGTAGCAGATTATAGCATTCTCACTAAATCCAATCTGTAGTCCCTGAGGCAGGCAAGAGATGGTGTGCTGTAGGAGTGATAGATTGATTCAGTGTGGGGGTGTGATAGCATCAAGGATCTGCCCTGATTCCCTATGTTGATGGACAGGCTGACAGAGAAGGTTAGGCAGGGAGACGACATTGTAATTAGATGCAGAGTTGAAGATGCTCAGATTCTCATTGGGAGTGACTAGGAGGGACAGAATTAGAAATGAGTATATCAGAGGGACAGCTCAGGTTGAGCTGAGTTTAGTTGAGCTCAGTTTGGAGAAAAAGTAAGAGAGTCAAGGCTGAGATGGTTTGGACATGTGCAGAGGAGGAGTAGTGAAGATATTGGACAAAGGATGCTGAAGATAGAGCTGCCAGGTAGGAGGAAAAAAGAAAGACCACAGAGAAGATTCATGGATGTAGTGAACATGGACATAAAGGGGGATGGTATTGCAGAAGACAGTGCAAGGGGTGAGATGGAGGTAGTGGCGACCCATAAAGGGAGAATCTGAAAGAATAAAACGAAGAAGGTGGAAAGCATTGTAAATGACCAAACATCTTGACAAGCACCAGCTGTTCTGTGATAGCCAGAAGAGATTCTAAGAGAAGAGACTTACAGTTGTGTAGCACACACAAGCCAGACTGAACTCTTGTGAGCTTGGCTTTCTCAGTTTATGAACGTTTGGGCCTCTATGCTCCAAGTTTCATTACCCACTACAGGGTCCAGAGATTCCCCTGGGATGGACAGGACTCAAACTGGATTCATGGTACTCCTCCGCTCTGGTCCACTGAGGTGCGTGTCCACTTTGGATGAGGCCAGTGTGCACGCAGCTGTGTATATGCCTCACTTTTTTTGTCTATCAGGCCAAGCGGTTGACGCATGCGGACAACTGCTATTTATAGTTTCACCCCAGCCCTATGGGTAGCCCAAATGTGGTAACATGCCAGTTTGTTCACCGGCGATAAATGTGTGAACAACACACATTTTTTGTTGCAACAACAATGGCATTGTTTGAAGGTAAAGGAGGAATTACCATTTTTCAGTGCTCCTCTCTGTTCAAGCTGCTGCTGCTGCAAAACAATTTATGTATGTTTATTCTCATCTTCCTCTTCCTCTGTCTTCTTCGTCTACTTTGACTTTGTATGCTGTGTTGGTAGCACCACCTCGTGAATGATAGGTTAAATCTTGTGCACGCACAGTCAGAAAATTTGGGCTGCACACGGACGTCCGCGGACTGGAGACAATGACATAGTTTTTGTCACCCAAGCCTCACAGTCGAGTAGATACAGACAGCAGAGGTGCAGCATGAATCCAGCTTCAGGGCCGTTCCATGCCCCCTCCCCTTTCTCAGAAGCACGGAAGTCACACCTTAGAGTGAAATGGAGCAGAAGAGGCTGGACAAAAGACTCCCTATTGAGACATTGGTCTCAGTAGTGACTGCAGCCACTAAAGGAGAATTCCTGAGAAGCTTCTGAATTTTGCATTGTGTCATAAATATCTGTGCATGTTCTTCCTTTTTATGAATTCTCATAGATTAGACAAACATCATGTAGGAATGTTGTTTTGGACAAAATTCTTAGCCACATGTATTTTGCCCAGTATCCCTACATTTGTGATACAGTGGGGAAAATAAGTATTGAACACATCAAAATTTTTCTCATTAAACATATTTCTGGTAGAGCTATTGATCTGAGATTTTCACCAGATATTAGTAACAGGCCAAGTAACCCAAACATATAATGAAATCAAGGCAACTGTGTTCACAAAACAAGTTATATTTAATGAAGTGGAATGACAAAGGGTATAAGCATTGAACACAAGAAGAAAAAGAGGTGCAAAAAGGCATAGCAAGCAAAGAAACAAGCTGAAATCCATCAGAATTTAGGAAGCCAGCCCATCCCCCATCAGTGCAAATTAATTTCAGCTGGTTAAGTCCTGACCGATAGCCTTTAAAAAGGTCTGGGAATATCAAATTGTCACACCACAAAGAACTCATGATGGGTAGAAGCAAAGAGCTCTCTCTAGACCTTCACAACCTTTTTGTTGCATAACACAATGATGACATTGGTTACAGGCACATTTCTAAACTGCTGAATGTTCCATTGAGCACTGTTGGAGCCATCATTTGCAAGTGGAAAGAGCATCATTTTACCATAAACCAGCCACAACCAGGACCTCCTTGCAAGATTTCTGACAGAGAAGTCAAAAGAATTATCAGAAGAGTTATCCAAGAGCCAAAAACCACTCATGGAGAGCTCCAGAAAGGCCTTGAGTTAGCAGGTACTGCTGTTTCAAAGAAAACAATATATGGTGATCTGAGCATTGATCCCACCCGTGCTTGGGTTACTCAGTATTTTCCCTTTCCTACCATATTATTTAGGGTTTTGTTATTAGGACCTTTAGAGGGCTTTTATTGTGACAGTGTCATGGCCGTACTTCCGGCTGTCAAAGCAGAGCCGGCGTCGTGACAGCTGTTTATTATTTCGTTAACTACATTCCCCTTTCCTGGTTGGTTTATGTCCTGTTCTTAAGGGAGCAGCGTCAGTGTCTATTATTTTGTGTTCTAGTGTATGTGTGTGTTTTGCCCCACATGGCTGTTTACTTTATCCTTTTGTCCTTTTTGTCAAATAAACAAGCAAACTTACTGCTGGCTCCTGGAGCCTCATTAATGTCCTGTAAGGGGCATTCATGACAGTAGGTAGCAGCCAAGAGAGGTGCCAGACATAATAAGTTTGTTTTCACGGGCTTAAGTTTTTTCCCCTTTTTTGAGTGCCAGATACTTCGGGAGATGGCGTCATCAAGGACTGGTTATTCCTTGAACCTGGGCTACGAGCTAATCATGGCACTCATGGAGGTTAATGGCCTCCTCTCCAACGCTCGCATGCTCGCCACTCCCGTAAACGCACGCTGGTACCTGGACCTCACAGACGCGGCAATTAAACGCAATCCTCGCCTTGCTGATCACATTGAGGGCAGGGAGAGGATGGCTGAACTTGTGGCACTTCGGCGGAGGAACCGTGGGCCGGTGAAAAGTCCCAGCAGGAAGCCGAAGTCAGAGCCGACAGTGAGGCATCTCCGCTCCTGACCTGGGGATCAGGTTCCTGCCACCCATCCAGCTCTAAGAGCTGCGTCACCAAAGGGCCATCTCCATATGCCGCAGAGGAAGAGGACAGCCGCGGCCCCCTGTAAAGAGACACAGTGGGCAGCTGAGCTCATCAGGGGCCGTGTGGCCAAAGCATGCTCTTCTTCTCATCCCAGCAGGATCCTGAAGAATGTGGTGGCGGCAGTTAGTCTGGGGGAGGCTAATCCCGAACTAAATAACTATCCTGAGTAAGCCGAGCTGCTGGCCTCCATTTCTGTGCAGCAGTGGCACTTTCCAGACTTGAATCTAGTCTTGCCCTCTGCCGGTAGATGTCGCCGCCCTGCCTGTGATCAACCTCTGCGAGATCCCCGTCCAGATCCTGTCCCGGGCCGCCACAAGAACTCTGCTTCTCAGTCAGCTGTTTCCCCCGTGCCACGTCAGAGGGTTGAGACAGCAGCCCCAGCCTCCGCATCACCTCTCCCTGCTGTTCCGTCAGTTTCTTGTTCCCGGACTGCTTCGGCTACTCCTCCCTCCTCCTCGGCGCTCTCTCCAGCTGCTGTGAGTTCAGTGAGTCCTGCTCTGGCTCCGCCCATCACCGATCCTGTGAGAGCGGCTCCTCCTCATCTTCCTGGGGGGCCCTCTGTCATCATCCTTAGGGGAAAGGAGAGAACCAAGCTCGCTGCA
Source organism: Pholidichthys leucotaenia (assembly GCA_020510985.1). Lineage (NCBI taxonomy): Eukaryota > Metazoa > Chordata > Actinopteri > Cichliformes > Pholidichthyidae > Pholidichthys > Pholidichthys leucotaenia. The sequence continues at coordinate 260,461,876 of CM035840.1, forward strand.
GCAGCCACCATCATTCCCCAGGAGAGCAGGCAAGCGTTGTTTCATTCTCACTCTCAGTACAATGAATTGCCTTGTCTGACTGCTGGGGGTGGAGCTTGGGGTTCACAGTCCTCTGAGCTCCCACCACCTGCTGCAGCTATAAACATTGAACCTGCAACCTCTGTGTCTCCTTCCCTTCTCTCTGAGCGTCCCCCGGTGCCAGGAGTAGACCGTCAGACGAAGGAGGAGCCTGCGTCCCTGGAGAGCCTGGTTCCAGTTACGCAGCTGCATCACAGGCAGAGGAGGAGGTCTGACTGCTGTTTGGAGCCTGAGCTGACGATTAAGCGTCCCCGGGTCTCCGTGGAGGAGCAGTCAGCCCCAGCAGGTCACGGATCCCCTGCCACCATGCCGTGCGGGCCTTCGGCATGGGCTTCAGCACCAGGGGGTTCCCGGACTGTGATGACCATCATGCTGGCTGCGGAGCCCACAGCGGTCGAGTCAGAACCAGGAATGGACCTCCCAATCATTGAGCCTTGATCGTCGGAATCCTGGACGGCAGTGGAGCCCGAGATCAGGCAAGTGCTCTATTTTGTCTTCTTACTTTCCGTTCTGGAGCATTCTTGCCTGTCTCATGGGGAGAAGAGCTGGGTGCAGCCGACTGCTGCATCCAAGCTCGTCTCTCCGGGCTCTGTCGCTACCGGTGATCCTGACCCCGGTTCTCTCTGTCTTTCTGAACCTTCCCCCAGAGTCACTGGAGACGAGTCAGCTCCGGTCGTCGCCATCGAGGCTCCAAGTTTGTGTTTGGAGGTCATCCCAGGTGCTGTGCTGGCCCAGTTGGGGTCCATCGTGGGTGCTGCACTGGCCCAATCGGGGTCTATCGTGGGTGCTGCGCTAGCCCGGTCCGGGTCCACCGAGGGTGCAGCACCAGTTTGGTTCGAGGTCAGTGTGGGAGCTGCAGATCCCCTTCCACCTTACACCAGACTGGTTACTCATCTTCCCCCCTATTCTTCTCCACTGGATGCCGCTGGGGTCTCCCTTATTCAGATTGGCCTCCCCCTTCGCTGTCCCTCTCAGTAGGGGAGGCCACCTCCGAGCTTCCCCCTCTGGTCTTGGTGGTCTAAGGATGCGGGTTGGCCACCTGAGAGACTGTTTCGTCGGTTCTGCATCCTGGGTTGGCCACCGGAAGGACTGCTTTGTTGGTTTGGCAACCTGGTCCGGCCGCATGAAGTACTGTTTCCCCAGGCCTGGGACATGGGTAGGCCACCCGAACTGTTTTTTTTTTTTTCTTTTCTCTCCGTTATGTGGAACTTGGATGCGGGTAGACCGCCTGAACTGCCTTTTTTTTTCTCTCTCCGCTCTCTCTACCTGCCGGCATCTCTGAAATTGTGTTGTTTTTGTTTTTTTTCCATGTATATTGAAGGATTCTCTTTTCTTTGCCCAGATTACCGTGTGTACTATGCCAATATTTTTCTTGCTTATTCTGTAGTGCTTGAGGGTTGTTTTTTTTCTAGTTGAAGTGTAATTGGGTACTTAGGTATTTTGAAGTGTACCTGCATTTTGGTTTCCTCTCGTTTTTCTTATCGGGCAGTAACTTTACATATTTTTTGTTTATTCATTCTATTGTGCTTGAGTATTTCTCTGGTTGAAATGTGATCTAGTTTTGGGATATTTTTTGTGTTTAAGCCAAGCCATTTTAGGTTTATCCATATTGTTACCCGAGCCTTGCGTTTTGTTTTTTTTTTTCCTCCTCTGGGTGTCACTGCAGCCTTTTTTGTTTTTTGGTTCTCTCCCTCCTGGTCTGTTTCCCTCTCTGCCCTCCCTGGGTCGGTTCTGGTAGCCTTCTGGTTGGGGGGGGGGGGGGGGTGGAGGTTGGATGCTACGTTTGACGTCTGGAATGCGCCTTTTGAACGGGGGGTACGGTGGTGATCTGAGAGCTGATCCCATCCGCGCTCCGGTTACTCAGTATTTTCCCTTTTCTACCATATTATTTCGGGTTTTGTTATTAGGACCTTTTGAGTGCTTTTATTGTGACAGCGTCACCGCTGTACTTCCGGCTGTCAAAGCTGAGCCGGCGTCATGAGAGCTGTTTGTCATTTCATTAATTACATTCCCCTTTCCTGGTTGGTTTATGTCCTGTACTTACGGGAGCAGCTGAGGCTCACTCCTCGCTGCGACCTTCAAACTCTCACACCTCCGTGTTCCCGACTGGAGTTCCTAATGCCAACTCCAGTCTTCACTCAGATTCGGATTCATCGTTGCTCGTCCTTTGTAAGTGTATGCTGTACAGCGTAGGTTCTGTCCTCGCTGCATCTTCTCATTTGTCGTCAGTGTTTATTATTTTTTGTTCTAGTGTATGTGCGTGTTTTGCGCAACGTGGCTGTTTACTTTATCCTTTTGTCCTTTTTGTCAAATAAACAAGCAAGCTTACTACTGGCTCCTGGCGCCTCATTAATGCCCTGCAGGGGGCATTCATGACACAATAAGTAATGTACTCAACCGACCTGGGGCCTCATGTACAACAGATACTTTCACACAGAAACATGGCCTACATCCTTTTCCAAGGAAAATTTCAAATGTATCAAGAATGAAATGACCATGGAAATATGTGCAGCCCCACATCAACTTCATGACTGGCGTACATACGTTTCTACTGTTAATGGTCCATTGGCGACACTTAAAGGTGATGTTGGGAGACTGATAATGATGTGAAAATTATTGTACATACCAGAGACAGATGATGAACAAACATCCAAGTGCGCGCAATTAGATGAGTGGATAAAAAAGCAAGCAAAAAGAAGTGCAGAAAATCCCTCTAACATCAATGGCGTTACCATTATTAGAGGATATTACAAATCACGCATTGAGAAGAGAAAGGGTATTTAGAGACCAAAGATTTTCTGGCTCAGGATGATGACTGGCTTGTCAGCCAGTTTAGGTTTCCTAGGGCATGACCATGCGTGGTGGCTGGCTGCCACCATGCATGCTCAGCCGGCTTTTCTTTACTCCTCAGACTTTCATTTTTGTGTAAACTAAATTTTTCTGTACTCATGCTGTTTTCTCCAGGAAACAGAAATCAGTTTAAGTTAACTTTAAGTTCCTCCTTTTTCAAGTTTTGATTTTTTCTTTAACCTTTATTTTTCCTGAAAGTCAAGTGTATCTCCAAACATTAGCTTGCTCAGTTTATAGCTTAAATTCTTCCTTTAGCTGTTTAAGACTCCATTTGAGAGAGAGGGCCTGCTCACCATTGTCCCTCACTCCCCTACAATAATTCAAGCCAAGGGCCTCAACTAGGCCCAACCTTTGACAAGGTTTTTAGTCACAACTTCCAATGGAGCAGCTGCACAAGTAGAACTCTGAGGACCGAGTGCTACGTTTTTCTGGAGCAGGCTACCACAGTGGTCAAACCCTACAGATTCAGCCTGCTACCAAAGCGAGGTGTGACCTTCCTCTTCTGGTTGGTTCTGAGTCCTTTAAGAAGCTAAGTTTCAACAGGAGAGGAACGCCTATGCCACTCTCATAGAAATAAGACAGTCCAAGAGTAGCATTTTCAGAGATAAACTTGTGCTTCCATTTTCCATCACCTTTTCTGTAACTGCTGTCCCCTTTTGAGCATAATGTAAAGTTAATTTGCTTTTCTTTATGGAACTTTTTTCCAAATGTCTTTGTCATTAGCTTAGTGTTTTATTCAATTTTTGTATCGTTATTTCACTAACTCTTTTCAGATGAAAGTAAATTTTGCATTTCATTTGGAAATAAAGGTATCAGAGGCTGGAGGAAGAGGGGAGAGGTACAGAATCCAAGTTGCCCGAGGTCCGGTGTGAAATTTCCACAGTCACTGATGATATGGGGAGCCATGTCATCTGCTGGTTTTGGTCCACTGGCTTTTAACAATTCCAAAGTCAGGGTAGCAGCCAACCAGGAAATTTTAGAGCACTTCATGCTTCCCTCTGCTGACAGGCTTTACGGAGATGCTGATTTTATTTTCCAGCAGGACATGGCACCTGCCACACTGCCAAAAGTACCAATACCTGGTTTGATGACCATGGTATCACTGTGCTTGATTGGCCAGCAAACTCTTCTGGCCTAACCCCCATAAAGAATCTATGGAGTATTTTCAAGAGGAAGATGAGAGACACCAGACCCAACAATGCAGACGGGCTGAAGACCACTATCAAAGCAACCTGGGCTTCCATAACAACTCAGCAGTAACACAGGCTTTTCACCTTCATGACATGCCACATTGATGCAACATTCAATGCAAAAAGATCCCCAACAAAGTATTGGATGTGTACATGGGCATACTTTTCAGTTGGCCAACATTTAATCCATTCAAAAAATATTATTTTATTTAATATTTTAATTTTTTGAGAAACTGAATGTGTTTTCATTAACTGGAAGCCATAACCACTAAAATTAAAAGAAATAAATTGGAAACATAAGATAAGATAAGATAAGCGTTTATTAGTCACAATGGGGAAATTCCAGGATTGCAACAGCACAGGGATAACAACACTCAGAGCAACAATCAGAAGGCAAGAAAAAACAAGAGCAGCTAGTATACATATGTACATATTAATATATATATATATATATATATATATATATATATATATATATATATATATATATATATATATATATATATATATATATATATATATATATATATATATATATACAGTATATATATATATATAGAGAGAGAGAGAGAGAGAGAGAGAGAGAGAGAGAGACACAGTGCGGAGCATTGTGGTTGGTGGATGTGCAGGAGAAAGTCTAAGCTCTCTCTCCGCGGATGTGGCGGGCCAGCTGGATGTCTTTGGGCATGATGGTGACCCTCTTGGCGTGGATGGCGCACAGGTTGGTGTCCTCGAAGAGACCCACCAGGTAGGCCTCGCTGGCCTCCCGAAGAGCCATGACGGTGGAGCTCTGGAAGCGCAGGTCGGTCTTGAAGTCCTGAGCGATCTCCCTCACCAGGCGCTGGAAGGGCAGCTTACGGATGAGCAGCTCCGTGGATTTCTGGTAGCGACGGATCTCTCTCAGAGCCACGGTACCAGGCCTATAACGGTGAGGCTTCTTCACTCCGCCGGTGGCCGGAGCGCTTTTCCGAGCAGCCTTGGTGGCCAGCTGCTTCCTGGGGACTTTTCCTCCAGTAGATTTACGGGCGGTCTGCTTGGTTCTTGCCATCACTCTTTATTATTCTGTCTTATATTTCTTGCACGCCGCCTAAACTCCAGCCCGGCACCCGCGTCGTTTTCGCTTATAACTTATAACATATCACTCCGTGTAATGAATCTACTGTATATAATATCTATGAGTTTATTATTGAAATAAATCAAGTTTTTGATGACATTCTAATTTAGTGCGTTGCACCTGTAAATGTCTAAATATATATATGGACCAAACTCTGTGTGTGTATGTGTGTGTTTGTGTTAGAAGTCAAACGGTTGATGCCATGGTAGCATTGTAGTTGCAAGAAGACATTGTGTTGCATTTATCAGAATGGCCCCTTCGGAGCAGAATATAGGACTCATGAGCAGGGTGTTTCCTTGGCATGATTTATTTCACAAACACAAAAAAAAAGAGCAGCTCGTCAGCTGAAAATAATAAAACACAAAGCAAGGCAGGCAAGACACTAAGGCACATCAAACGAGACACAGGCTTGGCAGAAAACAGGCAAAGATGGAACGTGTAATCACAGACAAATGATGAAAGGACCCACACTGAGGTAAGGGGCAGTGTTCCTTAAATAAGGCAGAACTTGATTAACATAAACACAAACAGCCGTGGATAATCAAGAAATTAACAAGACACAAACAAGCTAGGTAAAATGGAAATAAAAAAGATGCTGTCAAAACAAAAGCCCAAACCAAAGATGAAAGGAATAAACTACAATATATAAACATGAAAATAATAATAATAATAATAATAATAATAATAATAATAATAATAATAATAATAATAATCACTCTATAAATTCAAGAAATCTCTGTCTGTGTGTCTGTCTGTATGTCTGCCGGTCTGTGTGTGTGTCACGACCAAAGATCAGAGGACCGCCTATGATGTTCCTATGATGTCTCCATGATGTCCGATGATGGTTTTTCTTATTATTATTATTATTTTAGATTTGATTTGCAGTTGGCAACCAGCTTACAGGTGCATTACTGCCACTGACTTGATTATCATCATTCTATATCTTTGTATAAGGAGTTCTGAACAACTCCTCATGTGTGAAAAAAAAAAAAAAAATATCTGTCCTTGGACTACGTCCTCGGTGGCAGCGGCAACCCATACCTATGTATAATGACTCCTTATGTGTGAAAAAATTATCCGCCCTTGCACTGCATCACTCACGATCATCGGACTTGCTTTGACATAATCAGAGATCAAAGGGAGGCATCACTCACGCTCACTCATGACCATAGGACATCAAAGATAAAAGGCAGGCATCACTCACAATCATAGGACTTACTATGACATTATCAAAGTTCATAGGACTCACTATGACACCATCAAAGATCTAAAGCAGGAATTACTGAATGAGTGCTGACGTGCTTGCTTACACTCTTGCTTACACTCTTGCTTACTGGGCAGCACAGTGGTGCAGTGGTTAGCACTGTTGCCTTACAGCTAGAAGGTTCCTGGTTCAAATCCCCAGGGTGGCAGGGGTTGGAACCTTTCTGTGTGGAGTTTGCATGTTCTCCCTGTGCTGCGTGGGTTTACTCCGGGGGCTCCGGTTTCCTCCCACAATCCAAAGACATGCATGTTAGGTTAATTGGCTGTTCTAAATTGTCCCTAGATATCTGTTTCCTATAGGCCCTTAGAATAGAGGGTTAGTACTAGTGAAAGCGCTTTGAGTGGTCTTTGTGACTAGAAAAGCGCTATAATAAGTGCAGGTTAGTTAGTTAGTTAGTTACACCTGCTTTCTATGGTCACGCACAGGTAGGCACTAGTACTATTAATAATCCAGGAACAAAGGACAATGCATGAATACATAAATCCAGAACATGATTTATGTTCTAATAAACAAACACAAAAACTCAAAATGTAAGCATGGTCCCTAGACCATGCCCAGATTCTGACATAGCCATACCCCCCCCCCCAAGGGGTGGATTGCAGACACCCCGAGACAATACCAAAGAAAAAAAAACTAAAACAAAACACCTCCCCAGGATGGGTGGTGGGGGCACAAGGCCAGGTGGGTCAAAAGGGCGGCGGGGATTCTTTAGCTAAACTTCCCTAAACCGTTTCCCATTCATTTTCAATGGTAGTGCTAAACCACTACGGACGTAATTTTATTTTTGGCCGCTGGGGCTGGGAGCGGCGCTGTGGTGCTGTTCCCTCCGTGGTGCTGCGGTGGGTCTCCGACTCCAAAGTTTCCCGCTGCGGCGCCGGTTCGAGACAGCCAGTTAAGCAATTTATTACAATTTAAGTTCTTTTTCAAACACTTTGTGTGTGTGTGTGTGTGTGTTTGTTTTTTGTTTTTTTAGCTGAGACTGTGGATTTCGCGTGAGTTCATTATTATGCAGAGCTAATATTGTGAAATTGTGTGTTTTTCGAAGTAGAGCAGCATTATTTACTGGATTTTAAAATACTGTAACGGATATTTCAAATGTTCTCATTCTATGCATAAGTTTGGTATGAATCTAGTTGACTTGAGTTTGCTTTCATACAGTTTAACTACTACATCAGAATCAGAATCTTAGTCTTAACTGTCAGACAACAGAATTAGTTGTGACCCTCAAATGATGTATTTAAAACTTACAAAAACACAAGACACAGGACATTCAGTGATAATTTAAATCATAAATAAGGTAAAAATCTTTACAGTGCATCAAAAGTGTTCAGGGATGATAGGATTATTAGCAGAGTGATTTAAGTTTTTATTTAGTGTGCTGATGGTTGTGGGGAAGAATCTTATACATAAATTTAAGGCTTTGAGTCATACATATACTGTACATGCATATACGTATATGTATATATATACATGCATATACGTATACGTCTCTCTCACTCTCTCCTCACTCAAGGGAGAGATAGTATGTAATAATGTTGATATTATACTTTTTTTTTTCTTTGATAGGTCATCATGAGCAAGATATTTTTTCCAGGGAAAATCCAGGTTGTGTTCCGCACCCTCTAACCCAGCAGCATCCTCCAACCTCACTCTATTCCCTTGCCTGGCATCAGCTTTAAACAAGGCCACACCCTTCAGACCTGCAGTATCTTCCAGTCCCTCAGCGTCCTCCAGTCTCTCAGCGTCCTCCAGTCTCTCAGTTACCTCCAGTCTCTCAGTGTCCTCCAGTCCTTCTACGTCCTCCAGGCCAGCAGTATTCTCCAGACCTGCAGCACTCCCTAGACTTGAGTCATTCTTCAAACATGCAGCATCCACCAGACCTAAAACATTTTTCACACTTGCATCATCCTCCACTTCTGCAGCATCTTCAAGACCTGCAGCATCTCCAAGACTTAAATCATTCTTCAGACACACACCATCCTCCAGCCTCACAGCATCCTTCACACATGCATCACTCTCCAGCCCTTTATCATCCTCTACTCCTGCAGCGTTCTCCAGCCCTCCATCATCCTTTACTCCTGCAGCGTTCTCCAGCTCTCCATCATCCTTTACTCCTGCAGCGTTCTCCAGCTGTCCATCATCCTCTACTCCTGCAGCATTCTCCAGTCCTGCATCCTCCCCTGGTCCTGCAGGATCCTCTAGTCCTGCAGCAGTATCCTCTGCTGGCATTCTGCCAGTAACCATGGTTAAGAGTGAAATATCTGAATGGGACCTGCATTCACCAGTGATAGGCAAGTTAAAGACATTTTTGACACAGTAATTTTATAAATGTAAAACTGCTATATACTGTATGTGTGATTTTTTTTTCATTTATTTTATTTTTATTTTATTTTCAGGAATCCCAACAGCTCTGCCTCTGCAGACCTCACCCAGAGGACCACGCACTGGGCCAGTTAAAACTGGCGGTCGTGTATTTGTCCTAGATCATTCCCGCTGGCCATCACCAATGAAGAAGGAAATTGATGGCCTTTTGACAAAGTACCGCGACCAAAAAGACATGCTTAGACTTGTCGATCAGGAATACGCAGAAATGGTACAGAAGTCTGCCACTGACCCAAATAGTCTCCTTCACCCAACAACCAAACAACACATTTCCCGTTATATTAAATATCTGGCCAAACTTATGAATGCAGCGTCATCTCTAAACACCAGCTCCGAGAAACTCCTTGAGACCCAAACACTGTGGCACAATTTGACTGACGGTAGCAAAAATCCACAGGTCCCTGTTACAGAGATACCACCCGCAGTATTTAATCCGCCCCACCCAGAACCAAAAGAACACTTTACCCTAGAAAAACAAATCAGGTTAGTGGTGCAGGACATCCTGCAGCAGCAGCAACAAAAAGCTCCACCACCAAAGCCAAAACAGTCAAAATCCTGTCTCTCTTGTGGGCAGTCCAAATCATGCCACATGAATGATGGCTCTTCAGTTCACTTTTTTTTATCAGCAGGGGCCTGTGAGATACTTTTACTGCTCAACGAGAGTTTATAACCTTTACAGTGGGCAGGGTCTCCATCACCCAAAAATGCCGTTTGAAGAATTCATTCAAACTAAATTCTTCCCACAAGAGTTGGAGTTGACAAGGCAGAGGGTGGAGGAAAAAGCAAAAAGGAGGCAGGCTGCACAACCACAGAGACGACTCTGTCGTTTCTGTCGTTTAGAGCTCAGACAAGGCCCAAACAGTGCTCATGTACACACTGGATTTCCAGGGGTGTCTGGAAAATACATTTATTGTCCATCTAAAATCTTGAGCATGTACAAAGACAAAGGCATGACTGAGGAACTGAGTTGGGACAAATTCAAGTGCTCACCATATTATGACATGGAGAGACTTAGGTGGGTGGCAGAAAAGAGGAAATAAAAGCTGTGTTTTTTATTGCAGAATTTGCTTTGGACTACACACTGCCTTACTCAGGACAGAAATTCTAACATTAACAAAAATAAATTCATGAAAATGTGTAAAGGTAGTCTAAAAGCAATTCTTCAAGTAACTGATTATTTTTATGCATGTGAGTTATTCTGTGGTTTTTAATTAAGCATTCATTGATTTTTTTTTTCTCAGATGTGTTCATAAATTTATTGTTGTTAATCATTGTTGTGTTAACTTTAGTGTTCTTTGTGGATGGTATTGTGTTAATTAAAGTGTTTGTTTTTCATTATTGTTTACCTGTCATCATTGCTGCACTCCAGGGCAGTGGCAGTTGGCTGAAACAGGATTTTGTCCAGTTCAAACTTATATGAGTGAATACAGTTTACAATTAAGAATATATGCAGTATACAATTAAGAATAAAAATAAAAAATTGATTTTCACTGTGCACTGAAACGAAGTTTGGTATCTTAATGTTTTAATATGAGCAGGAATAAATGAATGAATTAATTAATTAATTAATCTTTATTTCGGATAGTACAGGTTAAAAGAAACTGAATAATATAACAAAGGGGGAAAGAAAATCCAACAAGGTCAAATTAGACAATAACTCCTCTGATTATACAAATAATAAACGTGGAAGAACAGGTATTTCAGTGAGTTCTCTGATCGAGACAAAGTTTGATATTTTAATAGTTTAATATCAGTCGTAAAAAACACTTATTATGACGAGATCGCTACTTCCGCGGTCCGCGAAAAAAGCCGGAACCCGATTGACTGTTGCTCCCGCAGCTGCGGTGCATATGTAAACGTGAATCCGATTAGCTGTCACCGCGTTACACCTATTCACTCCTGGCCATGCACAGGTAGGCACTAGTACTATTAATAATCCAGGAACAAAGGACAATGCATGAATACATAAATCCAGAACATGATTTATGTTCTAATAAACAAACACAAAAACTCAAAATGTAAGCATGGTCCCTAGACCATGCCCAGATTCTGACATAGCCATACCCCCCCCCCCAAAGGGGTGGATTGCAGACACCCCGAGACAACACCAAAGAAAAAAAAAAAAACTAAAACAAAACACCTTCCCAGGATGGGTGGTGGGGGCACAAGGCCAGGTGGGTCAAAACAAATTCTTGTTCTCTCCACAAAGTTTAAAGCAAACAAACAAAAACAAAACAGTTCATGCAGGCAAAATAGAGTCCAAGGTCTCAAACAAACAAACAAAAAAAACAAGTGGGTCAGGTGACCTCCCAAGTTCACAGGCCCACCAGATTGGAAACACAAGGTAGGTCAGGGGGCTGACCAAAGTCCATGGTCTCCCAGCCTGGAATACAGGATGGATCGAGGGCCTACCCAAGTCCATCGGCCACTGGATCGTAGTGCGTGCAGGGTGGATTGGGTGGCCTACCGATGACCCTAGGCTGCCAGGTCATAAGGCAAGGTGCATGAGGGAGCCCACCAAAGTTCATGGGCCCCCAGACCAGAGGATGAGGGGGGTCAGTGGGGGGGTGCCCAGTGTCCGCAGACCCTCAGACCAGAGAGCAGGGCCTGTAGAGCAGTGTAGGTAGTAGCCAAGGCCCACCAGTCTCAGGACCAGACAGTGGAGGCACCATGATCTCAGGTTCAGATGATGGAGGTGCACTGGCCTCCAGAACACATGGTGGAGGCACACTGGCCTCAAGAACAGGCAAGGGAGGCGCACCGGCCTCCGGAACAAACAATGGAGGCACACCAACCTCAAGGGCATACCGCGGAGGCACTCCGGCCTCAAGTTCCGATGATAGAGGGCAATGGCCTCCTGAACAGACGACGGTGGAGGTGCACCAGCCTTCAGAACAGACAACAACAGTGGAGGCGACCCGACCTCAGGGACAGACAATGGTGGAGTCGCCCGACAATGGTGGAGGCATCCCGGCCTCAGGAACAGACGATGGTGGAGGCACACCGGTCTCAGGAACAGATGATGGTGGAGATGCATTGGCATCTGGAACAGATGGCAAAGGCGCACCGGCCTCTGGAAAAGATGGTGAAGGTGCACTAGCCATAGGAACAGATGGTGGAGGCACACCAACCTCTGGACTGGATGACAGAGGGGATGAGTGGAAAATGCCGATCTCAGGAGCTAATGATTGGAACGCATTGACCTCAGGAGCTGGTGACGTAGGCTGGCCACCAGTGACACCAGATGACACTGACTGATCAGCTGCAGGCCCAGATAAAAAAGGCTTATCAGTGGCAAACTCTGATGTGGTCAGAGTAGCAGCTGACATGTGACTAGAACTGGAGAATAAAGCTGCTGGGAACCCATCAGATGATGTAAAATGACCAGTGGTCAACTCAGATGTGGTGACAGAAGCAGCTGACAGATTGCCAGGCCTGGAAGTTACAGTTGCTGGGAACCCATCCAATGTGGATCTCAAGAGAAGACATAGGGGGGATGCCAAGATGAGACGAGGTGCACAGAAAGAGATGGCAGCAGAGACAGACTGCAGAGGCTAAGTGTCTGAAGGGGATGGCAACTGAGAGCCCTCTACTGGTACAAGGCAGGATACATCACCCGAAGTTGTTAAAAAAATTAGTTAAATGTACTTGCCTTGCCCCCTGCTCTGCTGCCGCTGAAGCTACTTCTGGAGTGCCAGCCGAATCTCTCCGGGTGGCTGTGGAAAACCCTCTGAGTGCAGCAGCTGGAAGGCAACAAGGAGCTGCCTCAGGGAATGCAGCGGAATCCTCCCAGAACAATGATGCTGGTATGGCTTGGGGAAGGAAGAGACACAGCTGCGGAAGCCCTTTGGGAGACCTCCAAAGATGGGCTAGGATGGTGAGTGGAGTAGCACTTCCTCAAGGTACGCTCTCCCGCTGGCCCGTTAGATGCCAGTTGGTGCTCAGAAGCCAAGAACAACACCTCTAGTGTGAGCCAGGGCTTGTATTCTAGCAGGAATTTCAAGCTGTGCAAGGACCACCTTCCACAACTCCTCCTGCTCCACAATGTCAGCTGCCATGGCTGGTGGAACGGGGATGGCAGGCAGTGTATAAGCAACAGGGATGGTGGGAGGCAGCTCACCGGAGACGGGAGTAGGAGCAGATGACCTGGAATCAGGCTGGGAGGTGCAGTCCGTGGTGCCAATATCCTGAACAAGTCGCAGGTTTGGTATATGCTGGCGTGTAGTGTAGCTACAGTGGGGCAAAAAAGTATGTAGTCAGCCACCAGTTGTGCAAGTTCTCCCACTTAAAAGATGAGAGAGGTCTCCAATTTTCATCATAGGTATACCTCAACTATGAGAGACAAAATGTGAAAAAAAAAAAAATCCAGAAAATCACATTGTCTGATTTTTAAAGAATTTATTTGCAAATTGTGGTGGAAAATAAGTATTTGGTCAATAACAAAAGTTCATCTCAATACTTTGTTATATACCCTTTGTTGCCAATGACAGAGGTCAAACATTTTCTCTAAGTCTTCACAAGGTTTTCACACACTGTTGCTGGTATTTTGGCCAATTCCTCTATGCAGATCTCCTCTAGAGCAGTGATGTTTTGGGGCTGTCGCTGGGCAACACGGACTTTTGTTAGCTCGAGATTAGATTATTGTAATTCTTTATTATCAGGCTGTCCTAAAACATCTTTAAAAAGTTTTCAGCTGATCCAAAATGCTGCAGCAAGAGTTTTAACAGGTACTAGAAAGAGAGATCATATCTCTCCGGTTCTGGCCTCCCTTCATTGGCTTCCCATAGAGTTTAGAATTAAGTTTAAAATCCTTCTTCTTACTTACAAAGCTCTAAACAATCAGGCTCCTTTTTATTTAAAAGATCTGATACTACCGTATCATCCTAACAGAGCACTACGCTCCCAAAATGCAGGATTACTTGTAATACCTAGAATCTCCAAAAGTACAATGGGAGGCAGAGCCTTCAGTTATCAAGCTCCTCTCCTGTGGAATCAGCTGCCAATCTGGATTCGGGAGTCAAACTCGATCTCTGTTTTTAAGAATAGGGCTAAAACCTACCTTTTTGATATAGCCTACAATTAGGGAGGGATCATGTGTTTCTGAACCCTCCCTTAGTTATGCTGCTAATAGGTTTAGTCAGCCGGGGGACCTCCAGTAATGCACTGGGCCTCACTCCTTTCCTCACTCTCTATGAAATATTTTCTTTTTTTGCTGGTCATTAACATTTGTTTGTTCTTTCCCATAGATTGAGTCCCCATTGTGCTGTTTGCTCTCTACATGTCTGTTCTTTTCTTCTTCTCTATCCCCTCACCCCCCAGCCAGTCGCAGCAGATGACTGCCCCTCCCTGAGCCTGGTTCTGCTGGAGGTTTCTTCCTGTTAAAAGGGAGTTTTTCCTCTCCACCGTCGCCAAGTGCTTGCTCACAGGGGATCACCTGATTGCTGGGGTCTTTCTGCAACTGTGGGGGTCCCCCCTACAGTTGCTAGTGCTATGAGATGACTGTTGTTGTGAAATGGCGCTATATAAATAAAGTTGAATTGAATTGAATTGAATTGAACTTTCAACTCCCTCCAAAGATTTTCTATGGGGTTGAGATCTGGAGACTGGCTAGGCTACTCCAGGACCTTGAAATGCTTCTTACAAAGCCACTCCTTCGTTGCCTGGGCGGTGTTTTTGGGATCATTGTCATGCTGAAAGACCCAGCCATGTTTCATCTTCAATGCCCTTGCTGATGGAAGGAGGTTTTCACTCAAAATCTCATGATACATGGCCCCATTAATTCTTTCCTTTACACGGATCAGTCGTCCTGGTCCCTTTGCAGAAAAACAGCCCCAAAGCATGATGTTTCCACCCCCATGCTTCACAGTAGGTATGGTGTTCTTTGGCTGCAACTCAGCATTCTTTCTCCTCCAAAATCGACAAGTTGAGTTTTTACCAAAAAGTTCTATTTTGGTTTCATCTGACCATATGACATTCTTCCAATCCTCTTCTGGATCATCCAAATGTTCTCTAGCAAACTTCAGACGGGCCTGGACATGTACTGGCTTAAGCAGGGGGACACGTCTGGCACTGCAGGATTTGAGTCCCTGGCGGCGTAGTGTGTTACTGATGGTAGCCTTTGTTACTTTGGTCCCAGCTCTCTGCAGGTCATTCACTAGGTCCCCCCGTGTGGTTCTGGGATTTTTGCTCACCGTTCTCGTGATCATTTTGACCCATCTTGCGTGGAGCCCCAGATCGAGGGAGATTATCAGTGGTCTTGTATGTCTTCCATTTTCTAATAATTGCTCCCACAGTTGACTTATTCACACCAAGCTGCTTACCTATTGCAGATTCAGTCTTCCCAGCCTGGTGCAGGTCTACAATTTTGTTTCTGGTGTCCTTTGACAGCTCTTTGGTCTTGGCCATAGTGGAGTTTGGAGTCCGACTGTTTGAGGTTGTCGACAGGTGTCTTTTATACTGATAACGAGTTCAAACAGGTGCCATTAATACAGGTAACGAGTGGAGGACAGAGGAGCATCTTAAAGAAGAAGTTACAGGTCTGTGAGAGCCAGAAATCTTGCTTTTTTGTAGGTGACCAATTACTTATTTTCCACCATAATTTGCAAATAAATTCTTTAAAAATCAGACAATGTGATTTTCTGGATTTTTTTTTTCTCATTTTGTCTCTCATAGTTGAGGTATACCTATGATGAAAATTGGAGACCTCTCTCATCTTTTAAGTGGGAGAACTTGCACAATTGGTGGCTGACTAAATACTTTTTTTTTCCCCACTGTAGCTCGGTAATTAACAGCAGGTTTGGGTGGCTGAGAAGAAGCTCCTCGGCTCTCAAAAGATTCCTCACTCCCGCCATCGGATTGGGGTGATCTAGAAATTGGTTGATAACCCGGGAGCCCTGGTTGAGAATCTCCTTCTGCACATCCTGACCTAATTCCCTCCTTCGCCTGTCGATTTTGGCCACTGAGTCCTTGACTGGTGGCGTCACTCTGTAAGAATGGCCCCTTCAGGGCAGAGTAAAGAGCTCATGTGCTGGGCATTTCCTTGGCATGATTTATTTCACAAACACAAAATAAAAAGCAGCTCATGGGCTGAAAATAATAAAACACAAAGCATGGCAAGCAAGACACTACTGGCCCTTTTCCACGAGTACCCATTCGGCCTTATTCGGTTACTCGGTTCAGCTCGGTTGTGTTTCCATTTCAGCTAGGTACAGCTGGGTACGCCTGTGGTGGGAGGGATTTTTTTACAGCAAGGTGGCGCCACACTCCCGTGATGTAAAACACGCGACCCAAGCAAAACATAACATTGCAGCTGTACAAGGCGACTCCTCGGTCTGTGGCTTTTTGTCACCATAAAGGCCAAAAAGGACCGCCAGATAAGGGTACAGGCAGCGAGATGAAACACTCTGGAAAAGTACTGGAGCATCTGGGAAACCATAGAGCCGAAGATGTGAGGATCTGAAGTAGATCATATATGACGGTAAGCTAATGATTGCTAATGCTAGTTTGCTTTAAGTACGTCGTACTACACTGTAATGTCTGCAAGTTATCGCTATTAGGTACTTAAATATGTATGCTGTGTGTGTGTGCTTCAGATGGCTCTGTTGTGGGAAAATTACCGCTTCAAACGGTCGGTCTGGCGTTCAGTACAGCCTCTCATTGATGTCACCCCAGCTTCTCAAATGATCAGTGGTTATAGAGCCTAAGCATGTCTGTAAAAACGTTTAGCTTCCTGTACAACAAATTGCTCTGATCTGTGTGAAAATCATGGAGAGGCTGTTGAGACATCATGGGAAGTACCTGCTCCAGCAGCACTGAGTCTGTGGTGGTGTCATAGCAAAAAGTGATCAGCTGACAACTTGATCGCCAGGTTGTAGTTATGGGGTTATATTAACCACAAAATATATATTCAAAAGGTAAACAGTACTGAGTTAGGTATTATAAGATATATTTGACAATTATGATGCATTTTAGGCCAAAACAAACTTGATCTAGGATTAAAAGCAATTAAAACAATGCAGTCACAAGGTTTCATGGAAAATACTTGATTTACTAGATACATGTACTGTAGAAATATATATTCTCTGCATCAGCAATGTACTATACATGCATTCATGTAGTATTGCACTGGGAACTGCATTGACAATAAACCTTTGAAGTTTTTGCAGATGTCTCTTTTTTTTTTATATGTGAAGGTTACCACCAAGTGATATAAATTAAATACTGAAAGACTGGAAAAGCTGCCTAAGAACAATCCAGCAGTTTGAGAAATCACTTTTGGTTTGGTGTAAGTCTGTCAACAGAATTATGAACCATAAAGCAGTTTGTGTTAAAATGTTAAATCCCATTAAACCCTAACCCAGGGGTCTCCGATTATGTGTCATGGAGGGCCAAGACCCTGCAGGTTCTCTCTTCTACCCAGTCTCTTCAGCAGGTGTTCTCACTGATTAGCAGTCAGTAGAAGAAATTCAGTGGAATCTCCTGTTGAAGACACTGTTTGTAGGTAAAGCCTGCAGAGTCTTGGCCCTCCATGGCACATGATTGGACACCCCCGCCCAAACCCATTATGATAAAGCACAGATATGGCCCAGAATTCCTCCATATACTGGTACTGTCACTAAAGTGTGCAGTGTCTTCTGCAGTGGCACATCCAACAATACAGTCTTCGGTAAATAAAATAATTGTTTTGGTTACTTTTTCTTAAAAATGAGCCATTATTTTCAAAGTCACCGATAAATGGTTTGTACTGTTCACTCTTTTCCCACAGGTGCCTTAACAGACAAAATAGAAAATCATGATGCAAACACATAAGTCACTAAATTGTTTATTACAATCAGCAGCAAATTCCAGATTATTCAGAATGTGCAAAATTCAAACTGTAAAAAAAAAAAAAAAAAAACAACTTAGAATGGGTCACAAACGCCGGCCACGTTGCCTCACTGAGAAGCAGCTGGGATGTGCCGCTCAAGCTGGTCCCAGTTCAGCAGCTCTTTGGCCTGCATCTCTGTAAATAGTAAGGCAAGGTCCAGTTTTGGGTGGATCATTTCCCTCTTGCCTAGAAGAAAGACAGAAATGGATGGTGGTTAATTAAAGCAAGTTTAAAACATATTTGGGAAATACACTTGTTGCTAAAAGCCAGTGGTGGAATGTGAATGAATGAATGAATCTTTATTTCAGATAGATTAAAGGTAAAGATTAAAAGAAAATAGACTAATATAACAAAGGGGAAAAAAATCTAACAAGGTCAAATTAAACAATAACTCCTCTGATTATACAGTTCAACATAGGTTATCCGAAATGGGTGATGGCTGAAGCCGCAGCTTATATTGCCCACCCATATTCCATCCAAAGAATTCAAAAGAAAAACAAAACAGGAGCGATTACAATTTGAATGTGACAATAAAGTACTTTGTTGTTGTATTTAACCACAATTTTCATGTATCTGTGCTTCAGTAAAGTAGATTTTACAAGGGCTGGGTTATGTTTAAAATCATGTGTTTTTACTGTGGCCTCAGCAAACAGAATGAATTAATACATTCACTTGAATGTAATCTAGTACTTTAACTGAGAGTGTGCATCACCGAGTATGGAGTTGCTCAGTCAAAATATGGAATTTTTATCAATAAAAGTTTAGCCACCGCTCTGTCACCGCTGTATCTCTTATTGCCCTAGCTTCAAGTGTGGGCAGTGTTTTGTACTTGTATTGCTAAAATATAAAAGGATGCATTACAATGGGTCTCAAATGGGGGCTGCACGGTGGCGCAGTGGTTTAGCACTGTGGCAGCACAGTTTTACCCTCGGCCGGGGGATCGCGGGGATCATGAGATCGTGGGTTCGATCCCAGCCCCCGACCAACAGTGAGCTGTGTGGAGTTTGCATGTTCTCCCCGTGTTGCGCGGGTTTACTCCGGGATTTCTCCGGTTTCCTCCCGCACACCAAAAACATGTAGGTTTAGGGCGCTCGCGCACGCAGCGACCAGCAGCCGGTGGCTTGTCACCAGACTGCAAACCGAATCTACCTACGGGTACAAATAAGTAACAAAAAAAAAAAAAAAATTGTATTATGTCCTGCTATTATAATACTGCATTAGTTTATTGATGATAGACTATAAACTACATATATAAACTAAATTATATTGATGACTGAACAACTCCCATTCCCCAAAGTGCAATATACAGTTATGAACATAACTCACAAAGGATCACACAAGTGATCTGACAAAAAAACAAAAAACAAAAAAAAAAAAAACATTAACAAGCGGTTTATTTTACAGTTGATGTGCCAGTCATTTTCAGTTATTCTGTAATTAATATTCACACAATCAAATAAATCTCAGTTCAGTCCCTTTTATATTAAGTGGAAATTATGCTACTTTGGTTTTGGCACTTTACCTATAAAAGCAAAGGATTTCAGTACTTTCCACAGCGGCGAGGTCCGTTGTGGGGAGGCTGCTTTTCCCTTCCTCTTGCCTAGACCAAAGACAGAAATGGATGGTGGTTAGTTAAAGCAAGTTCAAAACATACACAGGCACATCTCAAAAAATTAGAATATCATGAAAAAGTTCAATATTTTTTGTCACTCATTTCAAAAAGTGAAACCCATATATAGATTCATTACAAGGACAGTGATATATTGCAAGTGTTTATTTTAATTTTGAAGATTTTGGCTACAGCCCATGCCAACCAACATTTCAGCGGCCAACATTTCTATTTAAAAACTATTTTTTAAAATTAATTTTAGGTAATATTCTAATTTTTTTTCCAAAATGAATTTGGGGTTTTCAGGGGCTATAAGCCATAATCATCCAAATTAAAATAAATAAACACTTGAAATATATCACTGTCTGTGTAATGAATCTATATACGTAATAGTTGGATTTCACTTTCTGAAATGAGTGACAAAAAATATTTAACTTTTTCATGACATTCTAATTTTTGGAGATGTACCTGTATTAGGGAAATACACTTATGAAAGTCAGTGGTGGGATGTGACAAAAACGCTTTGTTTCCCTGACAAGCACCGCAGGATCCACTCTGTACATGTACAAGTACATTATCAATCCAGGGATATCTGGTGGAACAGCACAACAACACTGTTCCAACACCTTTTATGGAAAATCCACAGAATAAGTGTGTGGGTCTATTCTGATGCTTTAGAAAATTATTTGAATCACTTTATAAATCACTGGTTTGAAAATGCACTTGTATATGTTGAGATTTTGGATCCTGGGGTCCTCTTGACCTGTATCCACAATATAAACACAACATGCTGAGGGAGGCTAACCCCTGGCATGTGGAAACAGATTCTAGAAAGAAATTACACACAACTTAATGCACAGCACCAAAGTGCAACACGTACACAAACCAGGACTTTAACCGGGATTAACATATTTCATCGTTTTGCTCTCACAAGCGAATACTTCGGACAAAGCAAGCGCGAATCAGCAGAGTTGGCTACTAGCTAGCTAGCTACTAGCTAACACTCATTAGCCAGCACAGGATGGCGTTGTATTGCTCAAAAAAAGTGAGCTTACCACCAACAGGATAAATAAGCGAAAAGATGCACAATATCACAAATCACTCATCATCGATGGTTCTCTCACGTTTATCTTCAGCTTTGTCCGTAGTCCGGTTCTATGCTGGGCTGCCAACTGTATCGGTGTGGGTCACTCCTCTCACTGTGGATCTGCCACCAAGCACAGAAAACTCCACACCTCTTCGTTGGACCACGGTGTAGATTTCTGCGAAACCTACAACGCCATCTCTATTAATATCGTGTTTACTCGGCGACCGACTTTAGTCTGTGAACTACTGCAAATGGCGATAGTGTCGATTCCACAGAAGACGGATGCTTTCATGACGTTTCGCCCTGACCAATCAGTGGCCTGCAGTCTGTTGACATCACATTTTCGGCTCGACTCAGCGCGGTTGTACCCTGGCCTCGAATAGGTACTAAAATAGGTACTAAAATAGTACCTGGTAACAGGTACTAGGTACTAATGGAAAAGGCTACAAACCGGGCCAAGTAGAGCCGAGTAGGGCCGACTGGGTACTAGTGGAAAAGGGCCGTAAGGTACGGCAAACGAGATACAGGATTGGCAAAAAACAGGCAAAGCTGGAGCGTGTAATCACACATGAATGATGAAAGGATGCCACACCCAGGTATGGGGTGGCATTCCTTAAATAAAGCAGGACTTTATTAACATAAACACAAACAGCCATGGATAATCAAGAAATGAACAAGACATAAACAAGCTAGGCACAATGGAAGTAAACAAAAGGCACTGTCAAGATGAAAGTCAAAACCGATGATGACATGGATAAACTACAAAACATAACCAAGAAGATAATAATAATAATAATAATAATAATAATAATAATAATAATAATAATAATAATAATAATAATAATAATAATAATAATAATGCAAAAAAATTACAAAAACAAGTTAAAAATCCATTTGTAAAGCATATGATCAAAATATGGTGTGAAGCTAAAAACTATTTAAAAGAACCACAGTTATTGTCACAATTTAGTCCAATATGGGGTAATCAATATTTTAAACCAGGGAGAGCGGACGCTGTATTTAAAGTATGGAATTTAAAAGGGATACAAAAGATTCAGGATTTATATTTGCCATGTGCAGACAACATAATGTCTTTTGAAGAGCTGAGGATCAAATTTAATCTCAATAGAACACATTTTTTTAAATATCTTCAACTTAGAAACTTTATTCGATCAAATCAAAATAAAGCTCTCACTCGACCTATTTATTCATCCTTGGAAAAAATGATGATGAAAGATAGTAAAAGAAAGGGTATTATTTCAGAGTTTTATAACTCATTGACACTATCTTCAAGTGAAAATTCACTGAAAAGATTAAACTACTGGAAAGAAGATCTGCAAATTGAAATTTCAGAGGAACAATGGGAATTGGCTTGTACAGAAGCTCAAACCAAATCAATAAATGCACGCCTTAAATTGATACGTTTCAAATGGTTAATGCGGATGTATGTTACACCGGAGGAGTTAAATAGATATAACAAAAATATACCAGATACATGCACAAAATGCATGGAAAGTAAAGGAACCCTATTTCATTGTTTATGGGAATGTAGATTAATAAGAATGTTTTGGGAGGAGGTGAGGGTAACAATTGAAAAAATAATCTCAAAACAAATCATATTGAATCCTAAACTGTTTTTGTTGGGTCTGTACCCAGAAAAGCATAATTTCAATAAAAGTGAAAGAACATTCATAGACCTCGGTTTGCTTAATGCCAAAAAATGTATTGCACTATTATGGAAAAAGACTCATAGACCAGATGTGACTCAGTGGTTAAGACAGATGTTAACAAACCTTCCATTAGAAAGAATAACATATATACTGAAATCAAAGGAAATTGTGTTTGAGAATATATGGAGACCTTTTATTGATTATGTAAAAAATTTAAACATAACTCTTGAAGAAGAAGGTGAATGATGTGTGTGGACCTTGTAAATTCCAAACTGGTGAACATAATATGTATACTAATGTATTGGATTGTCTAGACTAAACAGAGGAGCATTGTTGAAGATTTGATTTTGTTGGTGGTTGTTGGTGTTTTTAGGGTTTTTTTTTTTGTAGTACTTTAGTGTTAGTGTTTGATTGTTTGTATCATGTTTGTTAAAAAAAAAAGGTTCAATAAAGATATTGTGGAAAAAAAAATAATAATAATAACTAGAAAAGCACTCAGAGAGCACAGACCTCCCCCAAGTACCTCAGTTCCCCCTAATATTGGGATTTTCCCCAAATATAATAGTCCTACATTTATTTTATCTATATTTTAAGATTCCTTGACCATCAAAACATATCTCTAGCAATTGGATTCACATTGATATCTTTATTAGTTAAGTAGTTATTGACAAAAATCAATTTTTCGGTAATGGCGGTTTTGTTCTGGATGTAGCTCCATAGCTTTTGAAGGTACAACAAATCCATTGGCACACTACTGATTCCTCAGTGTCTTGGCTATATTTTGGTGTTTGTTTTATGTTTATAACTTAATTTGTTACCTTACAGTGATGAAAATTCCAAAGATCCCCTATTATTTCCTGTTCTAGATCACAGTATCCAAATTTTTTGCAGGATCTGGATCAGTCTTTGATATTTCCTAGAACCTATTGGGATCTTATCCTGTATTTTTTTTGGCAAGAGTCCTGACCATTTATTGTGGAGTTATACAGTGGGGCAAAAAAGTATTTAGTAGCCACCAATTGTGCAAGTTCTCCCACTTAAAAGATGAGAGAGGTCTCCAATTTTCATCATAGGTATACTTCAACTATGAGAGACAAAATGAGGAAAAAAAATCCAGAAAATCACATTGAAGGATTTTTAATGAATTAATTGGTAAATTCCTCATTAAAATAAGTATTTGGTCACCTACAAACAAGCAAGATTTCTGGCTCTCACAGACATGTAACTTCTTCTTTAAGAGGCTCCTCTGTCCTCCACTCGTTACCTGTATTAATGACACCTGTTTGAACTCGTTATCAGTATAAAAGACACCTGTCCACAACTCAGACTCCAAACTCCACTATGGCCAAGACCAAAGAGCTGTCAAAGGACACCAGAAACAAAATTGTAGACCTGCACCAGGCTGGGAAGACTGAATCTGCAATAGGTAAGCAGCTTGGTGTGAAGAAATCAACTGTGGGAGCAATTATTAGAAAATGGAAGACATACAAGACCACTGATAATCTCCCTTGATCTGGGGCTCCACGCAAGATCTTACCCCGTGGGGTCAAAATGATCACGAGAACGGTGAGCAAAAATCCCAGAACCACATGGGGGGACCTAGTGAATGACCTGCAGATAACTGGGACCAAAGTAACAAAGGCTACATCAGAAACACACTACGCCACCAGGGACTCAAATCTTGCAGTGCCAGACATGTCCCCCTGCTTAAGCCAGTATATGTCCAGTACATGTCCAGGCCCGTCTGAAGTTTGCTAGAGAGCATTTGAATGATCCAGAAGAGGATTGGGAGAATGTCATATGGTCAGATGAAACCAAAATAGAACTTTATTGTAAAAACTCAACTTGTTGTGTTTGGAGGAGAAAGAACACCATACCGACTGTGAAGCATGGGGGTGGAAACATCATACTTTGGGGCTGTTTTTCTGCAAAGGGACCAGGACGACTGATCTGTTTAAAGGAAAGAATGAATGGGGCCATGTATCGTGAGATTTTGAGTGAAAACCTCCTTCCACCAGCAAGGGCATTGAAGATGAAACGTGGCTGGGTCTTTCAGCATGACAATGATCCCAAACACACCGCCCGGGCAATGAAGGAGTGGCTTCGTAAGAAGCATTTCAAGGTCCTGGAGTGGCCTAGCCAGTCTCCAGATCTCAACCCCATAGAAAATCTTTGGAGGTAGTTGAAAGTCTGTGTTGCCCAGCGACAGCCCCAAAACATCACTGCTCTAGAGGAGATCTGCATGGAGGAATGGGCCAAAATACCAGCAACAGTGTGTGAAAACCTTGTGAAAACTTACAGAAAACATTTGACCTCTGTCATTGCCAACAAAGGGTATATAACAAAGTATTGAGATGAACTTTTGTTATTGACCAAATACTTATTTTACCGAGGAATTTACCAATTAATCCATTAAAAATCCTTCAATGTGATTTTCTGGATTTTTTTTCCTTATTTTGTCTCTCATAGTTGAAGTATACCTATGATGAAAATTGGAGACCTCTCTCATCTTTTAAGTGGGAGAACTTGCACAATTGGTGGCTGACTAAATACTTTTTTACCCCACTGTATACACATATGCTAAAAATGGCCCTATCTCGCAATGATAAAGAATCCTTTAAAAACTTCCTGGATCCAGACGGTGATCCAGATCACTCCCAAAATGTAATCATTTCTTCCGTGTCCCATTTCGGACTTGTCCTGAAAATGTCGTCAAAATCCGTTGATAACTTATTGAGTTATGTTGGTAACAGACAGACAAACAGACAAACAAACCCCGGTAAAAACATGACCTCCGTGGTGGAGGTAATAAGAAACGACGACGACGACGTTGAGACAAGGAGGTGCCACTGCCAAGATATATAGAGTGATGATACAGAGTGAAGTACGTGGCGGTAATGCACCTGTAAGCTGGTTGCCAACTGCCAATCAAATCTAAAAGAAGAAGAAGAAACCAGGAACTAAGGACAAGGCATGAATACATAAAGACAGTACATGATAATATTAATACACTTGAACACAAAAAAAAACCCCTCAAAATGTGAACATGGTCACCAGACTATGCCCAGAGCCAGATAGCATTAGCCATGTTGCCTGCCTGACTTGTATTTGTGTGTTTTGTTTTTTTCTGTTGACAGTGAGCTGCTCTGGAGAAACTCCTCTTCCTGCCATGCACCGTTGGAGCCTGTCTATCTCGAATGGTCTTTTGGCATCACCAGTTTCAGAGAGATATGTATAAGATATGATAAAATCTCAACATACAGTAAGCAATGGATGTTAAAAAATTGCACACACACACACACACACACACACACACACACACACACACACACACAAAAAGAAAAAAAAAAAAACAAGTCTCAGTTTCCGACTCAGTAAACACATTGCAGATGTCTAGAGTAAATATCAGGGTGTGATTGACTGTCACCACAACTGGTCTAAGTTGTAAAAGCATTTTAATGCTCCCAGTGAAATGTTTTAACTTATATGTGAACAGTAAATCTACAATGACACTCTCTCTCTCTTGGTGGAACAGTGCACCACTTTGTGTTTTCCAAGATGACACTAACCCACAGATCAAGGCATTGTTGTCAGAGTGATTTCCCATCTGTTTGCACCAGTAGCCATTCTTTGCAGTTCCATCTCTCCAGTGTATTGTTTATGGTAAGAAAGAAGCTTCATTTGTTGACGGTCATGGGATGGGAGAACACGCCTGCTGAGAGTAAGGGTGGATTCACACTACAACATTTGTACCAACTAATACTGACAGTCATGAATCTGGGTTTGGCTCCCAAACCCAGTTCTACTTGTTTTTATGTTTTGCCCTATTTTCCATCTGGTGCTTCGGGGAGCTATTGGGCCTCTGCTCCCTGACAGCTTGGGCACTCCCCCTCCCCCTGTCAAGTGCCATCAGCTGTACCGTCATGGGTGTTCACACACACACACACATGCACACCCTCCATTCATTCCCATTCACACGCTCATACATGTTCTCTCTCACATCAGGTTCCAATCAAGTTCAGCCCACGCTTTCTCACACCGTCAATCTCTTTCCTCGTTAGCTTCAGGAGTATTTGTTCTCTGCTATTGTGGAAAGAGAATGGAGATTGCTCCAGCCCTGTAAGTTTCATGATCGCCTTTCTCTTCGTGCTGACAGCACTAGGCTTTCCCCGTGACCGGGCTGTAGAGCATCCGGCAGGTTCCCTGTATGACTGGTGGCCTTAATTTCATCATTTGCATATTCCTGTATTTTTGTGTGCCTTATAATGGTGCACGGGGACTTGTGACACTGACATTTTGGGAAATGTCTGGCTCTGCTCACAAAAGTTGGTAAAAGTGAGTAATAGTTGGTGTTTGTTGGCAAATGCTGGTGAAAGTTGTGTTCTCTGAAAATTTTCAGCATGCAGAAAATTTGCTGAGGTTTGGAAATACACGTTCAGAATCAGAATCAGAATCAGAATCAGATTTATTGCCATTGTTCATGTAGTATACAAACTAGGAATTTGTCTCGGTGCAATGCTGCAACATTAAACATGATAAAATAAAAGAAATAAACTATACATGCAATAAAGTGTAGAATAAGAGGGAGTAATACTAGTCAGCAGTTTAAATATATTAGCGAGCAACAGATAATGTGGAGAACCATATAGTGCAGTCGGTAATGCAGGAAGAAAACAGTGATGGTTGACATGAGTCTGGTTGAGCTGCTGTACATAGTGCACGAGAGTCAATAAGTCACTTAGTGTTCAGCAGTCTGATGGCAGAGGGGAAGAAGCTGTAGATGTGATGGGAGGTTTTAGTCTGGATGGACCAAAGTCTTCTACCTGAGGGGAGAGGGGCAAACAGTACGTGACCAGGGTGTGGGGGATCGGCTATGATCCGGCCAGCACGCCTCCGGGTCCTGGAGATGTACAGATCCTGGAGAGATGGGAGCTTGCAGCCGATCACCTTCTCAGCAGTGCGCACGACGCGCTGCAGCCTTAGTCTGTCCCTGGCAGTGGCTCCTGCATACCACACGGTTATGGAGGTGGTGAGGATGGACTCGATCATGGCTGTGTACAACTGCACTAACATCTTGGTGGGCAGCTTGAGCTTCCTCAGCTGCCGCAGGAAGAACATCCTTTGCTGGGCCTTTTTGATGAGGGAGCTGATGGTCGGCTCCCACTTGAGGTCCCTGGTGATGGTGGTGCCTAGGAAGCGGAAGGAATCAGCAGTGGTGATGGGAGAGCCTGTGAGGGTGAGGGGGGGCAGAGGGGTTGTGACTTTCCTGAAGTCCACAACCATCTCCACTGTCTTCAGAGCGTTCAGCTGCAGGTTGTTGTTGTTGCACCAGGACGCCAGCTGGGCCACCTCACTCCTGTAGGCGGACTCGTCGCCGTTGGAGATGAGCCCGATGAGGGTGGTGTTGTCCGCAAACTTGATCAACTTGACAGACTGATGGCTGGAGGTGCAGGAGTCGGTGTAAAGGGAGAAGAGTAGGGGGGAAAGTACACAGCCCTGGGGTGATCCGGTGCTGATGCTAGCAGAGTCTGAGACAGTCTTTCCCAGCCGCACATGCTGCCTCCGGTCCGTCAGGAAGTTGGTGATCCACCTGCAGAGGGAGTCAGGCACGTTGAGCAGGGACAGCTTGTCCCGGAGCAGATCGGGGCGGATGGTGTTGAATGCGGAGCTGAAGTCCACAAACAGGATCCTGGCATAGGTTCCTGGGGAGTCTAGGTGCTGCAGGATGGAGTGGAGGGCCAGGTTGACTGCGTCGTCTACAGACCTGTTGGCTCGGTAGGCAAACTGCAGCGGGTCCAGGAGGGTGGTGGTGATGGACTTGAGGTGGGGCAGGACCAGGAGCTCAAAGGACTTCATGACTACAGAGGTGAGCGCTACAGGTCTGTAGTCGTTAAGACCAGTGATCCGTGGCTTCTTGGGGACAGGGATGATGGTGGAGGATTTGAGGCAGGCCGGCACGTGGCATAGCTTAAGGGAGGTGTTAAAAATGTCTGTGAAGACAGGAGCCAGCTCTTTCGCACAATGTCTCAGGGTGGAGGGAGACACGCCGTCCGGACCGGGGGCCTTGCGCGGGTTCAGTCTGGAGAACTGTTTGAGCACGTCCTGCTCACTGATGACAAGGGCAGGGGGGGAGGAGGGGGGTGCCTTTGATGAAGTAGGGACCGTGGAGGCTGTGGAGCTGGAGGGAGGGGGGGAGTTGGATACAGATGACGGGGTGTCAAAACGGGCATAGTGTTGGGACAATCTTTGACAAAGGGCTTTGTCATCCTGACTTTTAGGAGCCTGAGGCCGATAATTGGTGATTTGCCTCAGTCCTCTCCACACAGAAGCCGAGTCATTAGCAGTGAACTGCTGCTAGAGTCTCTCAGAATACACAGATTTAGCTCTCCTCAGCTCTCTGTTAAACCGATATTTAACCGCCCTGTAGCGGTCCCTGTCTCCACTTTTCAGCGCTGCTTCCATCTCCTTCCTGATCTGTCTGAGCTTAGCAGTGAACCAGGGCTTATCATTAGAGTACCTCACCCTGGTGCGCGATGGAAGAATGCTCTCCTCACAAAAGTGGATATAAGAGTTCACAGTGTCCGTGTATTCATTCAGATCATGCGTGGCTCCTTTAAACATGCCCCAATCAGTTATTTCCATGCACGTTTCCAGCTTCTCCTCAGCTTCACTGGTCCATTTCTTCGTAGTGCTCTCAACAGGTTTAGTGAGCTTCAATCTCTGTCTGTATGTGGGAATGAGGTGGACCATCACGGGATCAGATAGTCCGAGCGCAGCGCGGGGAACAGCGCGATATGCGTCCTTCACTGTGGTGTAACAGTGATCCAGCGTGTTTTTTCCTCTGGTGGGGCATTTAATAAACTGTTTGTAGCGGGGGAGATCGTGGCTCAGATTGCTCTGGTTAAAGTCACCAACCACAATAACCAGAGAGTCTGGAAAAATCCACTCCGTGTGTTGGATGTGATCCGCGAGCACGCACTGAGCTTCACGCGTGTCCGCGTCAGGAGGGACGTACACAGCGACGAGGATGAATGAGGCGAACTCCCACGGGGAATAAAATGGCTTGTAGTTAATAAAAAGAGATTCCAGGGCAGGAGAACAGTGTTTGGAAATTACCGTTACATCAGAGCACTAGCTGCTGTTGATGTAGAAGCAGACTCCGCCTCCTGAGGATTTACCGGAGAGCTCTGTGTCACGATCAGCACGAAACAGCTGAAATCCCTCGAGGCGCAGCGCGCTGTCCGGTGTATTTTCCCTGAGCCAGGTCTCGGTAAAACAGAGGGCAGCCGAGGAAGAGAGGTCCTTAAAACGCATCAGCAGTCTCAGTTCCTCTACCTTGTTAGAGAGAGAATTGGCGTTGGACAGAAATATGCCAGGCAAAGCCGTGCGCGTGCCTCTTCTGCGGAGCCGGACGAGAGCGTCCGCTCGTCTTCCTCTCTTTCGCCGTCTCACTTTTCGAGCCAAGCAATGAACCAGATCGGCGGCAGGAGCTAAAAAAACTGGGAGTAGGTCCGTGGGAGTGAAAGTCCTGATATTTAGAAGCTCTTCACGGGTATAAGAGCAGGCAGACACACAATTGACAAACAAAAACAAACAAACGGCGCAGCGAAGCACCATGGTGACCACTGTGGGCGCCATCTTGGTAAAATGACTGGTGAAACTTGTGCTCAGTTTGTAAAAATTCCTTAGTGCTGTGCTAAGTTATGCAGAGTTTACCTCAGTCAGCTTAAGTTAAGCTTCGTTGGCAAATGTTGACTGAAATGCTAGTAGAAGCAAATGTTTTTAGACCGAAACTCACTTCAGACATGCACGGACCCAAGAGAAATGCTGAAGAAGTGTTGCTGTCCATGGTGCTGGAATGCCACAAGCCGAGAGAAGGGGGAATTAAAAAAATATATATACAGTATATATATATATATATATATATATATATATATGTGTGTGTGTGTGTGTGTGTGTGTGTGTGTGTGTGTGTATATATATATATATATATATATATATATAATCTCCCAAAAATGTGACAGCCCAAAAGGAAAAAATGTCATAGCAAAATTTACTGCTTTTAATTTTTTGCTCCCTGCGTAATAATTCTCCAGGATTTATTGGTTCAGCTTCCATTGTGGGAAATCATCACTGATATGGTGTCAAAAAAATAATGACATTTAGCAGGATTTTATTTTATTTTAATGGAGACAGTTGTAACAGTCAAAATACAATCATACATTATTTTATATATATGATGACACACTGAATAAATTTTTTATTCCATCCACATTCACATTTTAATTGCAGACTTACTGTTGGACTCTAAACTGTAGATAAGCATTATTGTATGATTTTTTTAGAGGAATGAATGAATGAATGAATGAATGAATGAACAGGGGAAAAGGGTATGCAGAAGTAACTACATAGAAATATAAAACGAAAAAATAAATACTGAAACGTATGCCCAAGGGAGTTGTCCATCTATCCATTCCTCCATCCATCCATCAGTCCATCCATCCATCCATCTTCTTCTGCATAATCTTTTTGGGGTCATGGGGGGTGGGGGGTGGGGCTGGAGCCTATCCAGCATCTTTGGGAGAGAGGCAGGGTACACCCTGGACAGATCACCAGTCCATCGCAGGGCCAACACAGAGAGACAGACAACCATTCACTCTCACAGTCATACCTAAGTACAAAAGCAGATGTGTTCACTCCAAAACAAGGTCCAAAAGGGCAGGAAACCTCCACGAACACTGATCTTTATATGAGCGTCACCTGACGCTGATGTAAGCTGAACTGCACTGAGTATCCGTTTGCTTAATTTAACTTAAGTTGGCAACAGCTACACATACACCAGCCTAAGTTGGCAAAAGTTTGCCAACGCTAAATGCAACACTGGCAAATGCTAGCAAAAGTTCATAAAAGTTCATAAAAAGTTGGTGTGCACTTGATTAAAAAAAAAACAAACAAACTGTAATTTCACCAGTGTTTGGTCTAATTTCTCTGTTTTTCCAAAACATCTGTAAAAGTTGGTTCAAGTGCTGTAGTGTGAACCCAGCTTAATGTTTAGGGAAGATTGTCATCTCTGAAGCATTGCATGTGCACTTCTAAATTTAAAACAATATCAGTGGTTATAATGCTGAGTTGTCCATGGAAGTGATTTTCATTTAACATCTTCACATACTTGAAATAAGGCCAACAACACAACCTCCCCACACAAGGCTATCTAAGCAGACTAAACTTGATTTGTTTTTTTTTTTTCCAAAAAAGAAAGTTGTCCCTGCCTTTCTTATGACTCACTATTAACTGGGGGCTCACACAGGGATGGCTCGGTGTGCTGAAACTGTGTATTTGCATGAGTGTGTGCATGTGTGTGAACTCCGCCATTGCCTGGTCCCAAGCCTAGGATGCGAAAGGAGGAGGGTTGTGCGTTGGGTTAGCAGCCCACCATGTAAAAAATGCTTGCTACAGAAATGCCAACAAGATCAACAAAAAGTCATCAAACCTTGGGCGACGAGCTGAGGACTGAGGCAGCAATGTCTTATATGAAGAGCAGGGATGAAAGCCGAAAGGAAGTTTCTGTTCCGATGAAGTCCTTGGCGAAACCCAAACAATAAGTGAGAGTGGGAGCATGGATGTTCAAACGATGTACGAAACTGGAAAAACAGCACAGGTTGTGAAAGAGATGAAGAGATACAACATCAACATTCTTGGAATCAGTGAAATGAGATGGACAGACTCGGGAACCATGACCCTGAACACAGGAGAGACAGTGTACTACTCAGGAAGAACAGACGGCCAACACCAGGAAGGAGTGGGCATCGTTTTAGACAAGAATGCCAAGAGGAGCTTCCTGGGCTGGGAGCCGGTCAATGCTCGGATCATTAGAGCGAGGTTTTTCTCAAAGTACGTGAAGACCACCATCATCCAGTGCTATGCACCAACAGGACCATCATCAGATGAAGAGAAGGACCTTTTCTATACAAACCTCCAAGAGCAAATAGACAAGACACCACGGCATGACATCCTCATTGTGATGGGGGATGTTAATGCCCAGGTTGGTGCAGAAAATGTGGGATACGAATCATGCATGGGAACCCAAGGAACAGGTGTGAGAAACGACAACGGTCAGAGATTTGTGGACATATGCCTGGAGAATGGGCTAGTGATAGGAGGCACCATATTCTCACACAAGACAATTCACAAACTGATGTGGGTGTCACCGGATGGGAGAACCAGGAATCAAATAGACCACATAGCCATCAACCAGAAGTGGAGAGGGTCTGCAAATGATGTCAGGGCACTAAGAGGGGGCGACGCCGGCAAGGACCACCACCTTGTTCTGTGCAAGCTACAGCTGAAGCTGAAGAGGACCAACAAGAAGACTAGTGAATAGCTCTTTGACTCAAGCAGACTGAAGGATCCTATAGTGAAGACTCAGTTTGTACTCGAGCTGTCCAACAGATTCCAGGTCCTGGAAGACACACCAGCAGACGACATCAACACCTTGAGCAACACTGTCCAGAAGTTGTTCCTCGACACAAGCAAAGAGGTGCTGGGCCACAGGAAAAGAGAGAGGAAAGAATGGATCTCTGAAAACACCTGGCAACTCATCGAGGAGAGAAGGGCAACAAAACAGCGCATGTTAGGGGGAAGCATGGAAGAGAGGGAAGCAACTGCTGAAGCATACAGACAGAAGAACAACGATGTCAAGAAGAGTGCCTGCAAAGACAAGAGAGAGTGCGCGGACAGCCTGGCTCAGGAGGCACAGTCAGCAGCAGAAAGGGGAGATACAAGAACGGTCTACAAAATCACCAAAACCCTCACAGGAGGTTTCACCAGCAAGCCAACGGTGGTTAAGGACAAAGACGGGAAAGTTCTCATGAAGGAAGAGGACCAACTTAGTAGATGGGCGGAGCACTTCAGAGAGACTCTGAATAGACCAGACCCTGAGGAAGAAGGAGTGATAGAAGACACAGGCTTTCACATAGAAATGAAGCGGGGGCGCATCACCCAACAGGAGATAGAAGAGGCCATTAAGCAGACAAAAGGAAACAGGGCACTTGGTGAAGACAGGATTACTGCAGACATGCTAAAAGCAGATCCAAAGGCAAGTGCAAAAGCTCTGACAGAACTTTTCAACAAAGTGTGGCAAGAAGAAAAAGTCCCTGTTACTTGGACGAAAGGCATCATAGTCAAGCTGCCAAAGAAAGGTGACCTGTCAGCATGCGGGAACTGGAGAGGCGTCAACCTTCTGTCTGTGCCTGGGGAAATCTTCTGCAGAGTTCTGTTGATGCGGGTGAGGCAAGCCATAGAGAGGGTCCTGAGGGAGGAACAGGCAGGATTCAGAAGCGGTAGGGGCTGCATAGAACAAATCTTTGTCATGCGTATCATAGTCGAACAATCACTGGAATGGAACTCTTCACTGTACATAAACTACATTGACTTTGAAAAGGCCTTTGACAGTATCCACCACCCATCCCTCTGGAAGATTCTGACAGCTTATGGATTTCCAACAAATGTAGTCAACATCCTGAAGGACATGTATGCTGACAATCAGTGCTGCATACGCCACAATGGCCAGAAGAGAGAGTGGTTCCACGTGAAGACCGAGGTCAGACAAGGCTGCGTGATCTCACCGATCCTCTTCCTGGTCGTCATTGACTGGGTGATGAGGAGAGCCACAGGAGACAGACCTAGGGGACTTGTCTGGGGACAAACGGCCAGACTGGAAGACTGCGACTTTGTAGACGACATCGCTCTGCTATCATATACACAGAGAGACATTCAGGAAAAGACAGACAGGGTTGCCCAGACAGCAAGAACTATTGGGCTCAAGATTCACCCCAACAAAACGGAAGTGATGAAACTGAAAAAGAAGAGCACACAGAAAACAAAGGTACAGGGCGAAGATCTTGAGGAAGTACAGGACTTCAAATACTTGGGAAGCTACATCTCAGCTGACAGTAACATCGAGAGAGAGATCTCCACAAGAATCGGTCTTGCGGCACAGGCTTTCAACAGACTGTGAAATGTATGGAAATCGTCAGTCCTGCAGAAAAGTACCAAACTGAAGATCTACAAATCAAACGTTTGCTCAGTCCTCCTATATGCCTCAGAGACTTGGGAGAACAAACAAGAAAATTGAAAGCCGCCTCAGAGGTTTCGAAGGACGGTGTCTACATCGAATCCTCAGAATCCACTGGGAGCAGCGCGTCACCAACAAGGAAGTCAGCAGACGCACAGGCACAACATCGTGGACGAGGTGAAGCAGAGAGGCTGGAGGTGGCTGGGCCACGTTCTGCGCATGAACAAAGCCAGGCATCCACACGCAGCACTCAGATGGGCACCGCTGGGGAAGAGGAGGAGAGGCAGATCCCAGGGCACCTGGAGGAGGACAGTGGAAGAGGAAATGAAAGCGGAGGGCAAGACCTGGAACAAAGTCAGCTGGCTCACTCAGGACCGAGATGGCTGGAGGAGACTCGTTGGCGCCTTATGCCCCAGCTGGGGTGAAGAGGATTAAGTAAGTAAGTGCATGTGTGTGTGTGTGTGTGTGTGTGTGTGTGTGTGTGTGTGCGTGCGTACGTGCACAGTCACTTAGAAACCAACATTCTTGCCTCGACCCTGTGCTCATCCCTAACTTTGTGAAGGGGAGAAAATATCATCTCCTTTTCAACTGTGACACTAAACAATAAGAATGTAACACCTTGACATATCAGCACAAATGCACACACACAGACACACAAAATAAAATAATCAGCGTTGTCATGCCAAAGTCATTTGCTATTCTATAGAAGAAGAAAGGATTCTCATGTACTGAATCTAATGGCTCTTTTCCACTAGCACCTAAGCCCAACTCACCTCGACTGTGCTCGGTGTGTAAGCGTTTTCCATTTGTTCCTACTACCTGGTACAAGGTACTATTTTGGTACCTTCTCTAGTGAGGTTCCAACCGTGCTGAGTCGAGCTGAAAAGGTGACGTCAAAAGATTGCAGGACACCGATTGACCAGGGTGTAACGTCAGTGGATGACAGTGACGTCTTCTCAAGATTCAAAACTGCCATTTGTATATTCAGCCGTGAGTTTTAATTATTTCTGTGATAATCATCGAGGTAAATGGCGAGATACAAATCAACAATGTGGTCCAAAGACAAGTTGAATAGTCTTCTGTTCTTGGTGAATAAGAAGAGAATCCAGAAGAAGCTACGGTGCTGAAAAGTCTATATATTGGTCAAATTTGACTAAATGCAGTTATTTTTCTAACATTCTCCCCTTCGGTCCACACACTTCTTCCATTGGTGTTGCAGTGCTTCAGTCTCTGCGGTTAAAAAATAAACTGCATTTGGTCAAATGTGACCACTATGAAGTTTTCAGCCTATGAACTTTTCAGCTCCATTGCCAGCGGAACAACCTTAAATGAAATATCCGAGCTCCAGGGAAGATGGTGAGTGTTTTGTGATTTTAAGCATCTTTTACATTATTTATCCCATTGGTGGCAAGCTCACTTTGAAAAAACAAGGATACCGCCGTTGTGTCCTGTATGTAGACAATGAGCTAGCTAGCCATCAATGCTAACTCAGCGCTTTGCTTGTATTTTGCGCTTGCTGAAATAAGTATTTGCTTCTGACAGCAAACCATCAGCATGTCAACAACATAACGGGATAACGGGCCACCTTCCTGTAATGAACCCACCCATCTTGAGGTGGTACTCAGTTGTAATGGAAAACGACCTAAACCGTGTCAGGCCAAGCAAAGTCAAGGCAAGTTGAGTTGAGTAGGTGCTAGTGGAAAAGTGGCTTAATTGTTTACAAATCTATTTCTATTTTAATTTTCACTCATACATCTTCTACCACATATCCTTGTGAGGAAATTGTTGCTGTTAGGGAATAAAAATATAGGAATAAGGATTAGTGTTACAACTAAGTGAGCATCAAATTTACTTCCATTGCTTCTTTGCTCTCTAGCCTGTTACTTCATGTCATCATTTCTACAGCCACTGGAGATTGTCTAAAGTAAAAACATTAATTTATATCACAATACCTGCAAGCAAAAAAAAAAAAAAAATATCATGTAGGGTTTCTCTGATCAAAGACAGTCTTGAAATATTGATTTTCTAGCAGGCATCTGGAGTCATACACTCCTCACTAAAAGTTAGGGATATTTTGCTTTTGGGTGAAATTTATGGAAAATGTAAAAAGTTCACATTACAGTGATATTTTATCATGAAAGTGGGCCATTTAAGTAGAAGCATGCAATAATGATTTCCTCATCTCAATTTACTGAAACAAAAGCCAACAACAGTGGTGGGTATAACACAACAAAAAATGTCAGTGTCTCAGTAACTTGTCATGGGCCCTTGAGCATCAATTACAGCTCTACAATGATGCCTCCTGCTGTTCACAAGTCGACTTATTGTCTGCTGAGGCATGGAATTCCACTCTTCTTGAATGGTGGCCCTCAGGTCACTGAGGTTGTGGTGTGCAGGGTTACGAGCCTCTACATGGCGACTCAGCTGATCACAAGGGTTTTCTATGGGATTCAGGTCTGGAGAAAGTACAGGCCACTCTATTTGAGGAACCCCAGCCTTCAGCAGCCGTTCCCTCATTATGTGACCTTGATGAGCTGGAGCATTGTTGTCCATGAAGATGAAATTAGGCCTGTGTTGTTCATGCAGGGGAACAATGACTGGATTAATGATGTTATTCAGGTAGTAATGGCTTGTCACTGTGCCATTCACAAGGTGTAGGCCAGGTCTGTATGGACTAGACACACCTGC
Organism: Pholidichthys leucotaenia; assembly: GCA_020510985.1. NCBI lineage: Eukaryota > Metazoa > Chordata > Actinopteri > Cichliformes > Pholidichthyidae > Pholidichthys > Pholidichthys leucotaenia. Next base: position 260,498,747 of record CM035840.1, read on the forward strand.
CCATACTGTAACATCACCACCACCAAAGGCTTGTCTGGCGACAACAGTGGCTGATGCATAGCACTCTTCTTGACATCTCCAACATCACAGACGGCCATCATTTCTGTTCAACGTGAATTGACTTTCGTCAGAGAATAGCACTGAGGCCTACTGGTCCCTTGTCCAACGTAAATGCTCCCTGGTTCATGCAAGATGATGATTTCTGTGCCTGGTGGTGTGGTTAGGTACCCTTGCAGGTCAACTAGCATGCAAACCACGCTGATGTAAATGGTTTTGAATGGTCTGACGTGACACTTGGGTGCCTCTCACCTCGCTTAAATGCACCTGGAGTTGAGTGGCTTCATCATCTGGTCCCGCAGGACACTCTTCACAATGAAGCTGTGATCAGTGTGGGATGTGGCCAAAGATGTCCACTTCTATGTCTTTCTGTGACTCTTCCAGTCTCTCTGCATCTCTGTTGCAACCTGCTGATGACACTCTGTGACACTCTAAGCTCAGTGGCCACTTCCGTCTGAGACCATCCTGTTTGAAGCCTTGCAATAGTGAGGTACTGTTGATCAATTGTGAGGTGTTGTCTTGGTCTCATGGTGTCAAAATGTGAACAGCATGATGAAGAGGACTGTTTAAATACCAATTCCAATTGAACCAGAAAATTTAACGGTTTATTCATGGCTCAAACATCTGTTGTGAATTTTGCCTTCAAGCACCTTGTTAGAGAACAGCAAGTTATGCAAAAAGTAATAAAACACTGAACAGTTGGACAAGTGCTTTCAAAAGGTTAGAGAAGTTCAAACTGAGTTCACCTATTATTGTGCATTTTAGGTGCATCCTGAAATTTCACCTGAAACCAGAATATCCCTAACTTTTTGTGAGTAGTGTATAATAAATTAAAATCACAGCACAATTTTGTGGATGCCTTTCCTTGATACAATCTTGGATCTACTAATCGATGTAGAACCCCAAAAGTACTGTTTTGCTTTGTTGTTTTTTTTGTTTTGTTTTTTGTTTTTTTCAGCCTTCATAGTAAAGGCAGATGAGTTTAAATACCTGGGGTCAGCCATCCAAAGTAATGGATCGTGTAGAAAGTATGTGAAGAAGAAGGTGCAGGCATGGTGGAGAGGGTAGGAATGAGTGTGAGGGGTGAGGGGTGACAGGAATACCAGCAAGAGTGAAAGAGAAGATTTGACTGAAGTGCAGTGTGACCTGCTGTGATGCATGGTTTGGAAATGGTGGCAGTGACGAAAAGAGATGATGCACACAGGAAATGGGGTGAGGATAGGGAAAGAGACATGCAGAAAGTATTGCCCTAGCCAGGATTGAACCAAGAATACAGTAGATGAGCAGCATGTTTTTATGGGGAGTATTTTAACTCACATGGAAACTGGATGCACCAGTCCTGGTGTTGAGAGATATTTTCATTCAGCAGATGCAGCATTCATTAACACCTTGCAAAAGCCATTAAGATTTCCTATTTTTAAATTTAAAATTCACCTACCCTTCACACATGGTAAATATGATTTTACTTGTAGAAAAATTACTGAAATATTTTGTGAAATACAAGTAGTGGCTGTCTGAGAGAGTTTTCAGCACAACCTTGACTCTTATGGTTTGGATTAAGCTTTTGCTGATGCTGCAATATATACTTGCTGTCATTAACACTTCCTGTTCAGACTGAACTAAAACCTGTGTGACAGGGGTTACCAGGTTTGTGCTAAAGTTGCTCCTGGGTTTGTTAATTCCTCTCACCTCTTATAAATGCACAAAACATACAAAAAAAATCAAGATCTGAGCCAACAATTGTGACAATCATTATAATTATGAAGGAATTGTGCCCTTAAGGTCAGTTAGATTACCAGCAGGAGACTTTTGTTGGGCATTTGAGTCAAATAATCAGTAACCATGCTTTACTAATGTTACATGTTCAACATTATATAATTTTATTGACCAGAGGTTTTAAAACAAACACTGATTTTACAAACCAGCTTTTGTTATGATCACCAAGGTTTTTAGTCTAGTCAAAAAAGGGGGTTAGCGTGCACCTTTGGAAATATATTTTTAATTGGTATCATTAGATGGAAAAATATGTGTCGAAAAGGGTTTGCTATGTTACCAGTTGCATAAATTGTCCCACATGACTTTTTTATGCAAGTTCAGCATAGGACCTCGGGAAACCATCAAATCTCAATTTTAGGGGTAGGGAAAATACAAATTAGCATATCTTTAGATTGCAACATCACAGCTACATGTAATACCACTCAAAATGTTCGGAATGATCTTGGCTTTCCATTGGTGGGTAAATATCAAAATTTGGTGCAATAATTAGGTCAGCAGAGGGCAAAAGGTCGCCAAAATAGGTCATTGCTGAAAATTTTGTATTGTGTCAATTAAAGCTTATGCCAGCCCCCCAGTGCTTCGTTCAGCAGTTTTAATGGCTAGATATTGTCGACAGGATGCAAATTGATCACTTTGATGTGACAAAACAAGATTATCTTATAAATGGCTCATACTGTACGAACATCTGTTTTATCCATTTTTACGAAAGCTAAAATATGGGGTAGGGGAAACTAAAATGCAAGTAACTTTTGAACCACACAAGATAAATGCGATATCTACCACTCATCTTGACCGTCTTGCATTCCGATATTCATTCATACAAAGTTTCTCCAGATGGGGCCAGAAATGGGGTCACCAGAGGTCAAAAGGTCACAGATTTGAGACACGGTGGGTGTATAAAATAATAATAAACTTTATTTATACTGAATAACTCAGCTATCAACAACCTGGAAAACCTTTTTGATCCATGCTATGTTTACAACTTTGGTGTCAAGACCGTGTTTGTAGGGTCAAAGTACATTATTAGACCAGTCTCAATATGAATGCTTGGCATGTTTACATGTCAGTATAACCTTTCATCCCTTGATCATTATACACCATGGTCACTTTCCTCTCCAGAGTCAAAGTAAAACTGGTCAAACTCAAAGTCATAGTAATCTTCCTCCTGTTCACCATCAAGCTGTTCTTCCACTGTTCCCATGAGATCAACAAGGGACTCTGGTAACACGGGGACACTTGACCACAATGGTTCCAACACGCCTTCATTGGTTCTCTTCCATCCCTGTCCTTGATCGTAGGGTTTAGGCTTTTCCAGAATAGGAATGTCAGCTCTTTTGTATAAGCACATGCGATGGTTTACACGATTGACATGTTGCTTCAAAGCAGATTGGCAAGGGGGAAGGCGTGCCAGGTCAACCTTAGACTTGGAAGTCAATTTCTCATTATTGCCAACCATCTTGCGTAGCAGCTTTGCTCTGGCAACGTCCACTGAAGTATCATGACTTCGGCCGTACATCAGGCAAGTGAACTGTTCTATCTGAGTTAGCACGAACGAGTCAACATCCCAGTCATCTCCTAGTTGCCGGAAGGCCTTGTGAAACTTTGGGTTTTTCTCTAGTTTTTTGAGGGGCCTCACCTTTCCTTTCCCCTTAGAGAGGGCCTGGGGTAGATCGTTTGCGGGGTGAACGTAATGCCGAGGTTGATGCCTTTGGTTCATTGTCCTGTCCATCTCCAAGACGATCCAAGTTGTAGGTAAAACGCTGATAACACTGACGGTGATACCCAATGCTTTCCAAGTCATCAGGGAGGGCTGCAGAAATCTGGTCACATACAGATTGCATACGATGTGGCGAATCATGTGGCTGGTGGAGACGGCGGTCCCGAATACCATGAAGGTACTGTAGTTTTTCAGCTGCAGTTCCTTTGACGTTACTTAATTTTGTGAAAGGGCCATGATCAGATAAAGATGGCACATGAAGCATGTATGTGGCATGGGTGGGCTTTTTGCGAGAAGGCTTTGGAGATGCTGCAGCAGCACTTCCATCACATTTTCGGTTCGGCATTTTGGCCTCTTTCACATGTTATTCTGAAATGAAGAGTAGGACTATAGCATCAATACCAAAATATCTCTGAGTTTTAGTTTAGATAAAAAGAGAATTAAAAGTATCCCTAACGAAAGGTTTCCTTTTTTCCACTACATAAATGTGAACACGTTTAGTTTGTTCTTTTTTACCTCGATAAATGAGAAACCATCAGAGACATTCCCTTGTGTCTTTTGTTTGGTTTACATTGCAAAATAAGACCCTGTGGAAGATTACATTTGTAACCAGGTTATCCAATAAAGTATTATTATGGACATTACCTGGAAATCCTGATTCGCCGAGTCACTGCTATGAAATGAGAGGGATTAAAGTGTATGCCAATAAGCCTACTGACTTGAAAGCTGCTACTTTGAAATTTGTAGTACAACTTGCATCGTCTTATTATATGGATGTGTGGGTCTCATACAAAATTGGTGCTTTGACTTTTGCAGATACATGTGTTTCAAAAAGGTTCTCTGTGGGTATACACCCACCGTGGAGATAAGTTTCTGAAACTTAAAGAGTTTTCCAGTATAAATACAGAATATTATTTTATATACCCACCTTGTCTCAAATTTGTGACCTTTTGAGCTCTGGTGACCCCATTTCTGGCCCCATCTGCAGAAACTTTGTACGAATGAAAAGCGGAATGCAAGACGGTCAAGATGAGTGGTAGATATCGCATTTATCTTGTGTGGTTCAAAAGTTATGTGCATTTTAGTTTCCCCTACCCCATATTTGAGCGTTCATAAAAATGGATAAAACATAAGTTCGTACAGTATGAGCCATTTATAAGATAATCTTGTTTTGTCACATCCAAGTGATCTAGTTGCATCCTGTCGACAATATCTAGCCATTAAAACTGCTGAACGAACCACTGGGGGCCTGGCATAAGCTTTAATTGACACGATGCAAAATTTTCAGCAATGACCTATTTTGGTGACCTTTTGCCCTCTGCTGACCTAATTATTGCACCGATTTTTGATATTTACCCACCAATGGAAAACCAAGATCATTTTGAACATTTTGAGTGGTATTACATGTAGCTGTGATGTTGCAATCGAAAGATGTGCTCATTTGTATTTTCCCTACCCCTAAAATTGAGATTTGATAGTTTGCCGAGGTCCTATGCTAAACTTGCATAAAAAAGTCACGTGGGACAATTTATGTAACTGGTAACATAGCAAACCATTTTCTACACATATTTTTCCATCTAATGATACCAATTAAAATATATATTTCCAAAGGTGCACGCTAACCCCCTTTTTTGACTAGACTATTTGACTCAAAGGCAGGATGCAGCACACAGACCACAAAGGACGAAGCAAGAGAATGATTATATCTTAACTGTTTACAAAGGTGGATTCCCAGTGCCTTGAGGAATTAGACTCTTGCATGCAGAGGAGATATGGAGACAGACACTGGCAGCAAAGAGTAGAAGAGCTCTTCAACCGGGGGTCGTGGGACATGAAGGGTCAGAAGGTAAGAGTATGTTGTGGGGCATGGGGGCTTATGCAGAGTTGAGCCAGAGGTAGGAGATTCATATCAAGCAGGGTCCACCCAAAAGCAGTTTAGAGAGCCCAGATTCACAAGGAGTCATGGGGAGGACCCTGAGAATCCTTAGGGACAAGGAGTTAGGCTATAATGAAGAATCTGCAGAGTTCTTATTTGGGCTTTTTCAAGAGCTTTGTATTCTAGAGCAGAGTTTTCTTTTGGGAGACACAGGGGACCAGAGAGAGTCCAGAAACATGGGACAATTCATAGTGAGGCACAGAGAGGAAGAAGGTTGTGAAGCATGGAGATGGAAAGTTAATGGTGTATGGGCTTACTTAGAGGTTTGAGAGTAGAGTAGATGTCGACCAGACAGACAACCAGTCTGGAGTTAAAGAGGCAGCTCGGAGGGCACAAAAGGTCACACTGTACAATGACAATAAGGCTGTATGTCCACCAAACGTGTTTCTTCAGCTGTGGGAGATTATTGTCTATTCATTCTCTATGTAGTCCAGCGTTTCAGTGCTGAGCACCCTCGGCGCTGGAACGCTCTCAGCAGCGGCCACTTTTTGTTGTGGCACTCAGTGTGCTCAGAATTGAAAAAAATTCAACTTTTCAGACTGCAGCTGAGCTCATCAATGTCAGACCTTTCTAAGCAGCCAATCAGAATAAGGAAGGGCGGGACATAGGATGCTGTTACACTCTACACTCAGACTCCTGTTTTCCGTGTCATTATATTTTGCATCTAGAGCTGCTACCAATGCTAGAATATGTTTCTTGTCCATTGTTATTTAGAGACTGCTATTAAAAATAAGTAGAAAGTCTGACCATAGAAAAAGTGGAGGTGCTGAGCTGTGGGTGACAAGCTGTTGTTGGGATACAGGGCACAGACATCTTTTTTTTTTTTAAGAGCACAGCGCAAAAGCGCTTTAAAAAAGACGTTCAGGGTGGTCAGGCGACAAAAAATGCACTTGGTGGACACACAGTCTAAAGCCTATTCTATTCTATTATCTTCTATTCTATTTTAGGAGAGGCAGACAGATGGTGGTCTGGAGATCACTGAGAGAGAAGGTTGTGAGCAGGTTCAGAACAGAGAGGCTAAACCAAGCTTACTGATCTGAGAGTCACTAGGAAAAACTTCAACATGACAGACTGAGTAATCAGGAGCATGGGACCTACTAGTTGCTACTATCTGCCTGATGAGGAGATCTAGCAAAGAGTAGAAAGTGGCAAGATCGTAAGGTGCTTACCCAGATCATGACACCAGGCATAGGTTAAACCTAGGTACAGATTTTCAGTTGAGTGAGTCAGGCAGGTATGAGCCCAAGATAGAAGCTTCTTGATGAAGGGCTTTTTTGTTTGACAGACAGTCATTACTAGAATTGTAAAACAACCATATCATAAAAGTGAACAGACTAGAAAGACTCAGAACAAGCCCAAGACAACTCTTGTTAGTTTGCAGTCTGTAGGTGACTGTCTGTCAATGGTGCTCATTTCTCTCATTTACAAAAAATGCAATAAGTCTTTCAGCCCTGCTATGTGGCTGAGTTAAAGCTTGTTTTCTGAGGACTACTGGTGAGACTCCTCTGCAGTACAGCTCATAAAAGAATGTCTTGAGTGGGAACTACAGTTTAGTGAGTGGCCAAAAGTTTTAAACTATTGCTCTTACCTTGAGGTTTGAAATCATAGTAAAGAAAGGAAGAAAAGGAAGAAAAACATTGCCAGGTCCAAAAATTTAGGTAATTTTTAAACTTTATCAAATCTAAGGGTTATAAATTGACCCTTCTGTAAGTAAACCAGAGGGGTAAATTTATTGCAAAAGTTACTGCCAAGTTTTGAAGTTTGCTTTCTAAAGAGGACACTGAGTGAGCAAAACTGTTCACTTGGTTTAAACACACAAGACCTGGAAAGCAAATAACTCATTTATCTGATTTAGACTTGACTCTTGGTATTTTCTAAAGGCCAGAAAAGACCACCTGAGAGACAAAAAAAATGACATGCATGTCAGAAATATATTGAGGTAGCTAACCACAGAGAGCTTTGTAAACCAGGAAATGTTTCCTTCAATTATTTCTTAGTTCACTGGAACCCACTCCCAGGGATTTAGTGGTGAGTGCACTGATATTATCAATGATGTCGAGGCAATCTTCAGTTATATCATTATTTACAAGGATCCCAAACCCATTCAGTAATTTCAAAGAATTTATTTATGTATAAATTCAATACCTCAGTACCTGTCGACAAGCATTTCATCCATAAAACTAAGATGACTACTGCTAGCATCTGCATTGGATTTGTGTCAGCATTCATTTTTCACTTGCCCCAATTCTCAAATTAGGTTCACAAACTTTTTCTCCAGAGTTTGTGAGTAAATGTCTAAGAAAACTGAGTTGCTTCAGGCATTACTGCTCTATAAGTTATACATTGAAGTATCCATGAAACTGTTTGTGCTCTGTCCTTGATATTTGTTTTCCTCCTCATTCTTTATTGTCCACACAAAAAGAGATCTAAGATAAGAGACAATGGAAAAGTTGATTGTCTCAGGGTGGACATTGTCCCATCGCTGGAATGAGTCAGACTGATAGGCATGTATGTCAGTGTAACCTGCTTTGGCAGGAACAACAGACAACACACACAGACAACAGAGGTCCTTTCAGCTTCCTGTTTAATTTGAATTTGCATTAAAACATCTGCATTTACAAAACATAGAAGCCATGTGGAGGTCATTGATATGTGGGCGACTTAAGAAAAACTAAGAGTCTCTAAAAAATTCGAGAACATATGCCCCTTTTCCACTAGTATCTGTTTGGCCCTATTCACTTCGATTCAGCACGCTTTCTAGGCTTTTCCATTAGGAACTGAAACTGTTTTGTTACCATTTTTTCGGGACTGCTCAAGACTTGTTCTAAGCGTTCCATGTTGACATGAAAATGTGACGTCAAAAGACTGCAGGCCACTGATTGGTCCGGGCGTATCGTCATGAGAGCGACGTTAAACAGAATCTCGTGCCACTATTTCCAAAGATTCATCCGTGAGCCAGCAAACAACTGTCAGTATAAACAACAATGATAGAATGGCTTCACAGAAATCAGACCCACAGAAATCAACACCACTGTCCAGCAGAGTTTTCTGTGCCTTTCGGCTGATGAGAGAATCCAGAGGGAACTAGACAAAGTCACCAGAAATGAATTCACGGCCATAGACCAGTAAATAACAGGAGCACCTGACCTCAGCAGTTGAAAGCCGTGATATTAGGACATAGAGGATGGTGAGTAATGTGATTTATTGTGATATTATGTATCTTTTACGTTATTTATCCCAGCGGTGGAAAGTTCACTTTGAACAGACAACAACGTTGTCTCCTGTTTGCAGACAATGAGCTAGCTAGTTAGCCATCAATACTAACTCTGTGATCTCCTTGTGTTTTGTGTTTGTGTCAACAACATTTGATGAAATAAGCTAGTGGTAGCTGTGCATGTACTTAAGTTGTGTGTATTTTCGTTCTAGAGTCCGACCAGCATCTGATTTGACACTGGCAACGTTTAGCACTAGACAGAATGTGTTATGGTAAGTTGCACATCCTGTTATTTTTTTAGTAGTGGTGGACAAAGTACTCAAATCCTTTGATTTTTAAGTTAAAGTATAGGTAGAGTGCCAAAATTAAAGTAGCAAAATTTCCACTTAATATTAATGGGATTGAATTGAGATGTATTTGATTGTGTGAACATTAATTATAGAATAATTGAAAATGAATGGCACATCCAATATTAGCCAATGTAAAATAAACCACTTTTTTTTTTGTCAGATCTCTTATTTGTGTGATCTTTTATGAGTTATATTCATAACACAGGGTTACAAAAATATTTTTTTTGTAAGTTGTCTGTGTTTTTTCAACTGACTTAAGACAATTTTGCACCACTGAATACGAAAATGGCATGTGTTTCCCTCGATCAGGTGCTAAGTAAAAACCTGTACTTACTTAGTACTTACTTAGTACTGTGCATGTACTTACCTTTATATAAAGGTAAGAACATGTAAATTGAATGTCACGTCTTCATTGATCAAAATTCAGAGAATTTCAAGACGTAAAAAAGAATTTTGCATCATATCATCATCAATATGTTTTAAACTTGCTTTAATTAACCACTACCCTTTTCTCTCTTTTGTCTAGGCAAGAAGAAAACGATCCACCCCAAACCAGACCTTGCGTCGCCATTTAAAGAGATGCAGTCAAAAGATCTGCTGAACCGGGACCAGCGTGAACGGCACATCAAGTTGCTTCTCAGTGAGGCAACGTGGCCGGCGTGTGTGACACATTGTTTTTTTTTTCTTTACAGTTTTAATTTTGCACATTCTAAATAACCTGGAATTTGTTGCTGATTGTAATAAACAATTTAGTGACTTATGTGTTTGCATCATGATTTTCTATTTTGTCTGTTAAGACACCAGTGGGGAGTCAACAGAACAAACCATTTATCAGTGATGTTGAAAATAACTGCTCATTTTTAAGAAAAAGTAACCAAAAACAATTATTTTATTTACTGAAGGCTGTACTGCTGGATGTGTCAGTGCAGAACACAGTGCACACTTTAGTGATAATACCAATATATGGAGGAATTCTATAGTAACATCTGGACTTCCTAATAATGACTTAGGGCAGGGGTGTCCAATCATGTGCCATGGAGGGCCAAGACCCTGAAGACTTTACCTTCAACCAGTGTCTTCATCAGCAGATTAAACTGAATTTCTTCCCACTGACTGCTGATCACCACTGGGTTTAGGGTTTAATGGAATTTACTTGCAAAGTAAACCACTGCACGGTGGTGCACTGGTTAGCACTGTTGCCTTACAGCTAGAAGGTTCCTGGTTCGAATCCCCAGGCTGGCAGGGGTTGGAACCTTTCTGTGTGGAGTTTGCATGTTTTCCCTGTGCTGCGTGGGTTTACTCCGGGGGCTCCAGTTTCCTCCCACAATCCAAAGACATGCATGTTAGGTTAATTGGCTGTTCTAAATTGTCCCTAGATATCTGTTTCCTATAGGCCCTTAGAATAGAGGGTTAGTACTAGTGAAAGCGCTTTGAGTGGTCTTTGTGACTAGAAAAGCGCTGTATAAGTGTAGGGTAGTTAGTTAGATTTAACATTTTAACACAAACTGCTTCATGGCTTATAATTCTGTTGACAGATGTCATGTTAAGATGAGTGCATGCCCCCTCCTTTCCTGTTAGAGATTCCCCGACTCTGCAGGTAATCACTACATCTGTGTGAGCGGACGCACCTGCTGCCTCTGCCTTGCCAGCGCATATAAGGACAGTCATGTCAATGCTTTAGTGCTGGCTCGTTGGGTATAGTGCCTGCAACAAGCAAGTGCCTCTTACATTTAAACAAAGGAAGCGAAAATTAATTCCTCTCCTTCTCTCTCCTATAGGTTGCTGCCATCAGTGCGAAGCGTCTTCGGGGATTGTTGTGCGCTCAACTGCTCCATCATCCTCATTGCCGCCTCAGCTACCTGTCTCCACCCAGTCAAACATCGCCCCCAGCTCCTCTCCTACCCTATTATCTGCCAGCCTCATCCCGCTGGTTCGTCTGTTTCTACTGGGGTTCTCTGCTGGGCTCTCTGCTCAACTCCCGTAAGTGGCAATTTGTTTTACACTTTTCCCAATCTCTCTCCTCCTATTTACTAGTTCTCGTCTCCTCCCCACAGGCTGAGTCTTCCTCTGGCGAGTGAAATATTTTCTCCTAGCCCTGCTGACTTTCGGATTAATAAATTGTTTGAACTTAGCTTCTCTGTGTTGTGTGTTTTCTCTGGTGTGGCACCTGCAACTGAGCTGACCATTCTATCATTATGACAGCATACTTACACCAAACCAAACGTGATTTCTGAAACTGCTGGACTGTTCTTAAGACAGCTTTTCCAATCTTTTAGTATTTAATTTATGTCACTTGGTGGTAACCTTCACACATAAAACAAAAGTGGAGACAGATCTACAAAAAGTACTAAGGTTTATTGCGCAATACTAAATGAATACATGTATAGTACACTGAGAATATATATTTATACAATATTTACATGTATATATCCAGTAAATCCATATATTTTCCATATAACCTTGTGACTGCATTATTTTAATTGCTTTTAATCCTAGCTCATGTTTGTTTAGGCTTAAAATGCATCATAATTGTTAAATATATCTTATTATACCTAACTCATTACTGTTTACCTGTTGAAATATATATTTTATGGCTAATATAACCCCATAACTACAATATGGCTCCTGGCAATCAATTTTTGGTAGCTGATCACTTTTTGCCACGACACCACCTGCTGAAGCAGGCACATTCCATGATGTCTCAACAATCTGTCTGTGATGTTCACACAGATCAGAGCAATTTGTTGCACATGAATCTAAACATTTCTACAGACATTCTGAAGTTCTGTATCTACTGCACATCCGTGAAGCTGGGGTGACATCCCATCACTGGGAGCCTGTGTTGAATGCCAAGACCAATGTTTGAAGCGATAATTTTGCCACAAGAGACCCATCTGAAACACACACACAGCATACATATTTTAGTACCTAACAGCATTCACAATCATTAGCTTACCTTCATATGTGATCTAGTTCATATCCTCATGTCTTCCGCTTTATACTGCTCTATATGGCTTGCTAAACCCTCCAGTAAATTTCCAGAGTATGTCATTTTGCCGGCTATAGCCTTCTCTGGCTTTCCTTTTTTGCCTTTACTCTGGCAAAAATGCCAGAGTAAAGGCAAATAAAGCCTTATCGTGGTGTTCTGGTCTAGGTAGGTACTAGTTGAAAACGGGCTATACTGTACCTGCAAATGTTAGTTATTGTGTATCTGATGCAGCAACAAGATTTTAAAGACGAAAACTATTTTTGTTGAATAAGATAAGATAAGATAAGATAAGATAAGATAAGCATTTATTAGTCCCACAATGGGGAAATTCCAGGATTGCAACAGCACAGGGATAGCAACACTCAGAGCAACAATCAGAAGACAAGAAGAAAAAAAAACAAAAAAAAAAAAAAACAGCGAGTATACATATGAAATAATATAACATAACATAACATAACATATATAAACACACAGTGCGGAGCATTGTAGCTAGATGGAATAAATATATAAACACACACAGTGCGGAGCATTGTAGCAAGATGGAATGAAACAGCATAACCGTCTACTTAGTTATCCTACATGGTATGATTATGTACCCATACATATTGTCGCCCTCCGTAGCAACCGGTATTTTCCTAGTTGTATACCGGAGGGGACCATTGTGTAAGTCTATTGCATCTTTTGCATTCAATACTATTAGGTTGTCACGTCTTTTTGCTATCTCTGCGAGCAGCCCTGCTTAGGTTGTACAGTCTGACAGCCGTAGGTAGGAAGGACCTGCGAAACCTCTCGGTTGCGCACCTAGGATGATGTAGTTTGCTGCTAAATGAGCTCCTCAGTGCATTCAGTATGTCCTGCATAGGGTGGAACTCGGACTCCAGCAGAGATGACAGTTTAGCTACCATCCTTCTCTCTCCATCCTTCTCTCTCCCATCTCCTCCACTGGGTCAAGGCGCTGCCCCAGGACAGAGCTAGCATTCTTGATCAGTTTGTTCAGTCTCTTCCTATCAGCTGCTGTAACGCCACTGCCCCAGCAGACCACTCCAAAAGTGATGGCTGATGCCACCACTGTGTCGTAGAATGTCTTCAGCAGCGCCCCTTGTACACCAAAAGACCTGAGTCTCCTCAGTAGGAACAGCCTGCGCTGTCCCTTCTTGTAGAGTGCGTCAGTATTGTGTGACCAGTCTAGTTTATTGTTCAGATGAACACCCAGGTACTTGTAGGATGTCACCATCTTGATGTCTGTTCCCTGTATATTTACTGGTGCTGTGAGGGGTTGTCCTTGCTTGCGGCAGTCCACCACCAGCTCCTTAGTTTTCCTCGCGTTGATCTGGAGGCAGTTCCGATGGCACCAGTCCACGAAGTCCTGGATAAGTTCTCTGTACTCAGCTTCATCTCCATTGGAGATGAGGCCAACGATCGCAGAGTCGTCAGAGAACTTCTGTAGATGGCAGTGTGTTGTGTTGTGTGAGAAGTCCGCAGTATAAAGGGTGAACAGGAAGGGAGCCAAAACCATTCCCTGGGGGGGCCCCGTGCTACCGATGATCGTGTCGGACACACAGTGTCCGGCACATAGTGCAAGCCATCTCAAATAAAGATGGATTTATTATATGATCGTGGCTCATGGAAAAATTCAGAAACTAGGGATGGGACAAAAGATCAATTTGGTGATGGATCCTGATTCTTGGCACCAATGGTGATTCACTGATCCCTAAACACATGGATAAATCTTTTACTAATTTGTAAATGTTGCATACTCTCTTGGCTATTCAACCAATTGCATTTTCAGTCCCTAGAGCGTACAAAGTGGGCTGCACGGTGGCGCAGTGGTTTAGCACTGTGGCAGCACAGTTTTACCCTCGGCCGGGGGATCGCGGGGATCATGAGATCGTGGGTTCGATTCCAGCCCCCGACCAATAGTGAGCTGTGTGGAGTTTGCATGTTCTCCCCGTGTTGCGTGGGTTTACTCCGGGATTTCTCCGGTTTCCTCCTGCATACCAAAAACTTGTAGGTTTAGGGCGCTCGCGCACGCAGCGACCGGCAGCCGGTGGCTTGTCACCAGACTGCAAACCAAATCTACCTACGGGTACAAATAAGTAACAAAAAAAAAAAAAAAAAAAAAAAGTAAGCACCCGTCAGATCTTGTCTTGCGAGATTTGCAGCCAGGATTGAAAATTAGGAAGCAGTTAGCTCAAATGTAAGGCCTTTTTTGGATTTTATAACAAAGATGGAAGGAGCCGGGGCCTGGGACCCCGCCCTTGAGCCAGGCCTGGGGGAGGGGCTTGATGGCAAGTGTCTGTTGGCCAGGTTTCTGCCCACTGGACCCGGCCGGGCACAGCCCAAAGTAGCAGCATGGGTCTGCCCCCCAGTGGGCTCACCACCTACAGGAGAGACCATGGGGGTCCGATGCTATGCGGGTCAGGTGGTAGGAAAAGGCAGAGACCTTGGAGATCTTATCCCCGGCTTCCTAAACTGGCTTTTGGGACATAGAATGTCATCTCTCTGGTGGTAAAGGAGCCTGAGCCGGTGCATGAGCTTGACAGATACCAACTAGATATACTGTAGCTGCACTCACCTCAATGCACAGTTCTGGTTCTGGAACCAGACTCCTTGAGAGGGGCTTGAGCTTGGCCTAGGCTGGAGTTACCCCAGACGAGAGGCGGCGAGCAGGGGTGGGTATTCTTGTATCTCTCCAACTTGCTGCCTCTACATTTGAGTCTTCCCAGGTGGATGAAAGGGTTGTTTCCATGCCCTTTCAGGTTGGGAAACAGGTCCTGATCATCATTTGTGCCTATGCACCAAATGGCAACTGTAAATTGAGGACTGTTTCTTGCATTTTTTGTTTTTTCCTCAAAAAAAAAATAAATACATAACTTAATTCTCACCTGCCCACTTATGTGACTGTTGCAGCAAATCGTCTGAAGGCAGGGCAGTGTTGGGCTAGGACAATGAGGTGAGCCAGAGGTCTTATTGTTGTGACCTGGGTTGTCCAGGATAGTCTGGGCTGACTTTGGAGGCAATGCCAGCCCTGGAGGAAGGATGGCGGGGGGGGGGGGGGGCTTGTTGAGAGGGCCTGCTTGGCCAGAATCCCATCATCCAACCTGGCCACGTGGTCGAGGAGCTGCAGCTACCTTCTTCTGATGATGGTGGAGATGGGGATGGGGCAGCTAGCCCTCCTGTAGATCTCATCGTTTGTGATGTGGTGGAACCATCGGATGCCAAGAATGTTACGAAGGTATTGTAGGTCTGGTGGAATGTATCCAGATGGCGGGTGGTTGTGGTGGAGAGGGTCCAGGTCTCAGACCTGTAAAGGAGGACGGGGACAACACAGGTGTTGGAGATTCACAACTTTGTGAACATTGAGATCTTCCCACGCCACCAGACTCCCTGGAGGCAACCGAAAGCACTGAAGGTCAGCTGCAGGTGGCAAGTAATCTCTGTGTCTGACAAGCAGGAGCTGATGATCTTAGTTCTGAGGTAGACAAAGTCGTTGACAATCTCAACCAGCTCATTATTAATGATGATGACTTGTGGTGGTGGTGGTGACAAGAAGTCTTTGCCCAGCTGTTAGTGAGGCCCAGGGGCGATGCTTCCTCTGCTAGAAGCTCCAGTGCCTCAGCGATTATGTCTATTTACATGGCGAAAAGCACCATGTCGTCAATGTAGCACTGGTCTGTGAAGTGGGACTGGAAGTAAACTCTGAGATTGGAACAGTGTTCTATCGCATTCTTGACCCACTAGTCAACCGCAGCATTAAAGAGGTTTGGTGTGGTGACACATCCCTGCCAGACTCCTGAAGTGGTGACTAAAGGATCTCACATGTCACCCTTAGTGGGTACCCTACACATGGTGTTTGAGTTGAGTTCCCAAAGAATGTTAATGTACTTGGACGGGACTCCAATGCCGTTGAGGAGTTGCCAGAGGGCGTTCCTATCTAGGGAGTCGAAGGCAGTTTTGAGGCTGACGTAGGCCACCATTGCTGCACCAGGAAACTCAAGGCAAGGATACAGATCGCTGTGGACTGGAGAGGGGTGAAGCCGACCTGCTGGAGGTGGCACTTGGCGAGGAGCAAGGGGCACATCTGGCTCAGGATGACAGCGGTGATTACCTTGCTGGGGATGGAGAGTAGCATAATCAGACGATAGCTGGCTATGGTCTGACGGTCACCCTTGTTCTTGTAGAAGGACAGAATGACCCCATCCCTTCACTCCCCAGGAGCGCGTTCTTTTGCCAAGATGAAACGACACAGATGTTCCAGCCGAGGGATGACAGAGGTGAGGATGGCTTTCATCATCTCTGCCATAACTCTATCAGCACCGGGGACTCTCCCAGAGTGGAGCTTCTTGATGGCATTTGACAGCTCGCTGATTGAGGGCGGGGCTAGGCTGATTGAGTTGTCTTCAACGCCCATATTGGCATACTGCTGCAGCTTGTCCGAAGCATGAGGAGGGGGCTTGCAGAGGACACACACGCAGTGCTCCCACCATCGTTGGAGTTTGGTCATCGGAGCTGTGATGAGTCTTATGCCATCAGTGGCTAGCAGGGGGGAAGAATACTGCCGTTTTTTGCCGGCATGGCACAGCTCCTTGATGGACCAGTAGGCAGACCGGAAGATCCCTGTTTGGAAACTGATGTTGGCATTGTCGGTGATACGGAGGAGCCATGTGGCTTCATCATGCTGGAGGCTGTGGTGCCTCTCTGTGTTAAGTTTGTGGTAATCATCTTTCCCCTGGAGTTTTGCTTCATGGCATCGATCGACCAGCTCCAGGGAGGGTCAAAGATGCATGTTTGAGTCCTCTGGCGGCAATTGCCAAGGACGTTTGTGGCAGCCAGAAGGAGAGTGGCGGTAATCTGCTTGCAGGCATCCTCAAGGCTCACTGGGTAGTCAAGAGCAGCAAAAAGGTCCATGACCTCGATGGAGTAGCCGTGGGCACACTGAGGCGTGTAAGTCTTCTTGTTGTCTGGGGAGTAGCGATGGGCAGGGCCAGGAGAGGCATTGCAGTGGAGGTGCAGGCAGACAATGCTGGCGAGGAGTTGACGGTCAGTCAGCCCCAGCTCAGTGCTGTAGTAGACACAGCAGTCATTGGTAACTCTTCAGCTTCCCACTGACCAAGATGTGGTCAAAAGTCTTGGATGTAGCGCTGGTGTTACAGTACCAGGTGGTGCGGTGAATTTGACCATTCTAAAACAAGGTGCCCAGGATATTCAGATTGAGCGCACACCTCCAGCATGCGGTCACCATTGTTGTTGGTGATGTCAAAGAGGAACAGTCCGATGATGTGTTCTAACCTGCTCCTGTCAGGACCCATGGTAGCATTCATGTCCCCTAGGATGATAGTGATGTCGTGATGGGAAATGCAGCATAGCTCGTTGTGCAGCTGTGTGTAGAACGCATCCTTGGCTTGGTCATTGGCGACGCTCATGGGGGTTTAGGCCAGGAAAATGGAAAGGTACCCAAAAGAGTATCGCAAGCAAGCATACAGCAAGCAGGGACCCAGTGGCTTCCAGATGGTGAGAAAAGTAGCATACTGTTGGAGGAATGCAATGGCCATGCTTTGGGTGCAGTGGGTGTCATTGCTGCTCCACATGATCTTGCATTCACCCACTGTGGTCTCACCATCTTGTGTCCACCTGACTTCCAAAAGGCCGGCAATGGAGACATTGAGATGGGTAAGCTTGAAGGCAAGAAGCTGAGGGTGGCTGGGTTCATTTAGGGTCAGGATGTTCCAGGTGGCGATGCAAATGGGATTTCTGATGATGTTGATGGGTGGTGGCTGCACTGGTGGGAGATCAGGGGAACCCCTCCTTTGCAGGTTTGGGGGACCCCCGTCATTACGCCTGCCAGCATGCCACCAATGATGAGGTTGATGCCTAGTCTGTGAGGGCCCAGCTTTAATATGATTTCAGTTTGTAGCAGTGGGTTTTTACTGCTAACCCTGCCCCAACCCTCCTCACTTTCTCATCTGGGCTTGGGAACGGCAATGGCAGAGTAAAAATAATAAATAAATAACTAAAAATGTAAATGTGCAATCTTTTCACCAACTTTCTTCCTAATCATTACTTTATTTCTTTTTTAAAGATTCAAAGATTTCTATTTGTCAGTACCTCTATACGTACAGGATATACAGGAGAGCTGAAATGCTGTTTCTCTCTCTTTGAGTGGTGTGCGCAATATATAAAAAAAGAAGGAATAAGGAAGAAAAGTAACAACCACAGTCTATGTACAGTAATGCTCTCCATAGTGCAAATAATATTTGCATATTTTTTTTCGGACAAATCTAAAAAAAAAAAACTTTCTTTGTAGTTTCTTTTCTTTCTGTACTTTCTTTGTTTTCTTTCTATGTTTTTCTTCTGTGATATTCAAATTTGATTCATGATTTTTACATTTGCCCTCTCCTGTTCCTGCATTTTGTCTATAGTAGATAAATATGAAATAGGATAAGATAAGATAACATAAGATAACATAAGCCTTTATTAGTCCCACAATGGGGAAATTCCAGGATTGCAACAGCACAGCGATAGCAACACTCAGAGCAACAATCAGAAGGCAAGAGAAAAACAAGAACAGCTAGTATACATATGTACATATTACTATATATATATATATATATATATATATATAAAACAGTGTGTGTGGAGCATTGTGGTTGGTGAATGTGCAGCAGAAAGTCTAAGCTCTCTCTCCCTCCGCGGGTGCGGCGGGCCAGCTGGATGTCTTTGGGCATGATGGTGGTGACCCTCTTGGCGTGGATGGCGCACAAGAGACCCACCAGGTAGGCCTCACTGGCCTCCTGCAGAGCCATGACGGCGGAGCTCAGGAAGCGCAGGTCGGTCTTGAAGTACTGAGCGATCTCCCTCACCAGGCGCTGGAAGGGCAGCCTACGGATGAGCAGCTCCGTGGATTTCTGGTAGCGACGGATCTGTCTCAGAGCCACGGTGCCGGGCCTGTAACGGTGAGGCTTCTTCACTCCGCCAGTGGCCGGAGCACTTTTTCGAGCAGCCTTGGTGGCTAGCTGCTTCCTGGGTTTTTTTTTCCTCCAGTAGATTTACGGGCGGTCTGCTTGGTTCTTGCCATCGCTCTTTATTATTCTGTCTTATATTTCTTGCACGCCGCCTAAACTCCAGCCCGGCACCCGCGTCGTTTTCGCCACAGTTCCTCGGCATGTCGAGCGTCTCCGTTAGCACCGGGTGGCGGTTGGAGCTAGCTAGCCAGCTAGCTAGCTCTTCCCTGCTCTATCGTCCCCCGCTGCAAACAGTGGCTCCGTCCGCCGACTCGGGAGACCCTTGGGGCGATCTGTGTGTCCGTGATATATATATAGAGTGAAAGGTGTAGAAAGAAGAAGGAAGATAAGAAAAGGGCAGTTGCAAACGGCAGCCAACTCGTGTGGCGCCGCCGGTCCGGCGGAACCGGAACCGGAAAAAAAAATAATAATTTGATCATCATAAAAATTAAACTCATTACAAAGCTGGGAAAAGTACACTTTTTGGTCATGACTGTACAGTAACGTTGGAATGCTGGAATTGTTACATTATAATTTTGAAAATCTAAAAACATATGTGACAATTTAGTGACAACAGTTATTTCTTGCAAAGTGAAGCACTTTATCTTAATATTTCATTGTGATTTATCTTGTATAATGTTATTTAAAATGCCAGTTAAATTAAAATTCTGGTGTTCTACCTGTGGAACGTTTCACATTGGCTGGAAATTGGCTAGGATGCTAAGGGGTTAAAATAAAAGCATGTGTCACTCATTGGCTTATGACTATTGTGTTTCTGATGACATCAAATAAATGTGGTGTTCTTTTAAACTTCTGTGGACTTTTATGAAGGAGTCTGTTAAGGTACCTATGTGCAACAATGATTATCAATGCAATAAATCTGTTATAATTTAGAGGTGAAGTATAGTCATATACTTCACCTCTAAATTATAAGAAGATTTATTGCATTGAAGTATAGTCATATAGGGCAGCGCGGTGGCGGAGTGGTTAGCACTGCGGCAGCACAGCAACTCACCCTTGACCGGGGGATCCTGGGTTCAATCCCAGCCCCCGACCAACAGTGATCTGTGTGGAGTTTGCATGTTCTCCCCGTGTCTGCGTGGGTTTACTCCGGGATTTCTCCGGTTTCCTCCCACATGCCAAAAACATGCAAGTTAGGTTAATTGGCATCAACCTGGGGATTCTAAATTGTCCTTAGGTATGACTGTGAGGGTGGATGGTTGTCTGTCTCTCTGTGTTGGCCCTGCGATGGACTGGCGATCTGTCCAGGGTGTACCCTGCCTCTCGCCCAAAGATGCTGGGATAGGCTCCAGCCCCCCTGCGACCGAAAAAGGATTAAGCGGAAGAAGATGCATGGATTGATGGATGGATATAGATATAATTTGTTAACAAATCTTGCTCCATGTTCCCCTTTATTCAAATTTGAGCCCCTGCCCCTAAAATGGTCTCTGCACGGCCCTGCATCTTGGCATCCTCTCTGGAGAGCTGGAGCAGGTGGCTGGGCAGAGGGAAGTCTGGGCTTCTGCTTGAACTGCTGCCTCCGCGACCTGGACTTCCAGATAAGCGGTAGAAGATGGATAGCCAGATACATGAATGGAAGAAAAGTCCTGGAGAAGACACACAACCTGCACAAAAAAAACAAAAAACCAAAAAACACTTGGAACATGTGGGCCAGCACACGTTTCAGAGCAGCATTAGCAACAGTGAAGCTAAAATCACATTGGCATGGAGCTTTTCCTCTGAGGGCCAAGCAAGTAAAGTTTATTTATGAAGAGCTTTTCACAGACTTATAGTCACAAAGCGCCTTATAATAAAATACAAAAACAAACTAAAACACAAGATTAAAATAACTGAAAAAAAAATTTTCAGCTGCTTTTGAAAAGAGTCCACAGAGTCAGAAAAACGTAGCTGGAGCGGGAGTCTATTCCAAACAACACATTCCACTGCCCTCCATGTGTGCAGAGACACGTATCTGCAGAAAATGAAGCCCCGAGAACACATTATTATACGAAAGAAATGTCAACAGTTTTACTTTGGGACATGATTTGAGGTTAAATAAGGTGAAAAAAATTGAAATATATGGGATCATGTTTCTTGATATTGTGATATCTTGATTATTGTTGAATTGTGATAGGATTGTATCGTGACCCAAGTATCATGATCAGAATCAAATCGTGAGGGATATTACGGTTCCCACCCCAATCAGACACATACACTGGGGCAAAAAAGTATTTAGTCAGCCACCAATTGTGCAAGTTCTCCCACTTAAAAGATGAGAGTGGTCTCCAATTTTCATCATAGGTATACCTCAACTATGAGAGACAAAATGAGAAAAAAAAAAAAATCCAGAAAATCACATTGAAGGATTTTTAATGAATTAATTGGTAAATTCCTCGGTAAAATAAGTATTTGGTCAATAACAAAAGTTCATCTCAATACTTTGTTATATACCCTTTGTTGGCAATGACAGAGGTCAAACGTTTTCTGTAAGTCTTCACAAGGTTTTCACACACTGTTGCTGGTTTGTTGGCCCATTCCTCCATGCAGATAGAGCAGTGATGTTTTGGGGCTGTCGCTGGGCAACACGGACTTTCAACTCCTTCCAAAGATTTTCTATGGGGTTGAGATCTGGAGACTGGCTAGGCCACTCCAGGACCTTGAAATGCTTCTTACGAAGCCACTCTTTCGTTGCCCGGGCGGTGTGCTTGGGATCATTGTCATGCTGAAAGACCCAGCCACATTTCATCTTCAATGCCCTTGCTGATGGAAGGAGGTTTTCACTCAAAATGCATTTTGTGCATTTCACTCAAAATGCACAAAATGCACGGCTGCACAGTGGCGCAGTGGTTAGCACCGCGGCAGCACAGTTTTACCCTCAGCCGGAGGATCATGGGGATCATGAGATCGTGGGTTCGATCCCTGCCCCCGGCCAACAGTGATCTGTGTGGAGTTTGCATGTTCTCCCCGTGTTTGCTTGGGTTTACTCCGGGATTTCTCCGGTTTCCTCCCACATGCCAAAACATGCAGGTTAGGGAGTTAAGGGGCGCTTGCGCACGCAGCGACCGGCAGCTGGTGGCTTGTCACCGGACTGCAGAACAAATCTACCTACGGGTACAAAATAAGTCCAAAAAAAAAAAAAAATCTCATGATACATGGCCCCATTCATTCTTTCCTTTACACGGATCAGTCGTCCTGGTCCCTTTGCAGAAAAACAGCCCCAAAGCATGATGTTTCCACCCCCATGCGTCACAGTAGGTATGGTGTTCTTTCTCCTCCAAACACGACAAGTTGAGTTTTTACCAAAAAGTTCTATTTTGGTTTCATCTGACCATATGACATTCTCCCAATCCTCTTCTGGATCATCCAAATGCTCTCTAGCAAACTTCAGATGGGCCTGGACATGTACTGGCTTAAGCAGGGGGACACGTCTGGCACTGGAAGATTTGAGTCCCTGGTGGCGTAGTGTGTTACTGATGGTAGCCTTTGTTACTTTTGTCCCAGCTCTCTGCAGGTCATTCACTAGGTCCCCCCGTGTGGTTCTGGGATTTTTGCTCACCGTTCTCGTGATCATTTTGACCCCACGGGGTGAGATCTTGCATGGAGCCCCAGATCGAGGGAGATTATCAGTGGTCTTGTATGTCTTCCATTTTCTAATAATTGCTCCCACAGTTGATTTCTTCACACCAAGCTGCTTACCTATTGCAGATTCAGTCTTCCCAGCCTGGTGCAGGTCTACAATTTTGTTTCTGGTGTCCTTTGACAGCTCTTTGTTCTTGGCCATAGTGGAGTTTGGAGTCTGACTGTTTGAGGTTGTGGACAGGTGTATTTTATACTGATAATGAGTTCAAACAGGTGCCATTAATACAGGTAACGAGTGGAGGACAGAGGAGCCTCTTAATGAAGAAGTTACAGGTCTGTGAGAGCCAGAAATCTTGCTTGTTTGTAGGTGACCAAATACTTATTTTACCGAGGAATTTACCAATTAATTCATTAAAAATCATTCAATGTGATTTTCTGGATTTTTTTTTTCCTCATTTTGTCTCTCATAGTTGAAGTATACCTATGATGAAAATTGGAGACCTCTCTCATCTTTTAAGTGGGAGAACTTGCACAATTGTGCGCTTCAGAGGTAAAGTGGGCTATCCCACAAAACCATTATTTTGAGAAAATGAGTTCTAAAGTTGAAATATTCTCAAAAAATCAGTGTGCCTATAGTTACCCCCTATAATAATTATAGGGGGTAACTTTTTAATGATATAGGCACACTGATTTTTTGAGAATATTTCAACTTTAGAGCTCATTTTCTCAAAATAATGGTTTTGTGGGATAGCCCACTTTACCTCTGAAGGGCACAATTGGTGGCTGACTAAATACTTTTTTCCCCCACTGTATCTGATCATTGAAAAGCAAATATGCTGTCTTCGTACCAGATCATATGTGCCACATTTTAAATAATGTCCCCGTGGAAACACACACACACACATTGCAATAGAAATAATTTTCTGACGATCAGATTCCATCTGCATTACTGCCACAAGTATTAAGTTCGGCAACTTTGTAAGTTCACAACAAGAAAATGCAAAATATTAACTCAATCTTTAGCAGCAAGGGTTGTACGCTGAACTGTAGTAATTGCAGAGACAAAGTTTATAAGACACACTATGAATTCAGGAGTGGCAGAGAAATATGTGAGGGTGGTGCAGCCCATGTATGAGGCAAGTCAGACGGTGTAGAGGTTTGTTTAATGTTTATTTGAAAGGGACATTACATACGAATAAACATTAATAAAAATGTCGTCGTCGGCCTCCGTCGGTCTATGATGACCATGGAAGAGAATCCTAAATGTCTACTCTGCTGGAACAGCACCGCCTGTGGCTGAACAGGCCGATGCGCGAATGACAGTCCCTGTCACACAGGTCACACTTGTGGGTGGTCTCCGTGCTGCTGGGTCTGTGGCGGTTCTTCCTGCGGGTCCTTTTTTCATCTGCTGCAGCAGTCAGTCTCTCTTCCCCCGCCTTGAGCTGTCTGGTCAGGGTGCCTCTCCATTTGGAGCGGTCCGTTGCAAGGTCCTCCCAGCGCTCTGTGTTGATATCCAGGGCCTTCACGTCTCTCTTGCAGACATCTCTAAAGCGCAGCTGTGGGCGGCCAACGTCTCTCCTGCCAGTTGCCAGTTCTCCATAGAGGACGTCTTTGGGGATTCTGCCATCCTCCATATGGTGAACGTGGCCTAGCCAGCGGAGCCTGCGCTGCCTGAGTAGAGTAAACATGGAGGGAAGGCCGGCGCGGGACAGAACTTCTGTGTTGGGCACTTTGTCCTGCCAGGATATGTCCAGGATGTGGCGAATGCAGCGCAAGTGGAAGGAGTTCAGTCTCTTTTCCTGCCGGGCGTATGTTGTCCACGTCTCACTCCCATAGAGCAGTGTGCTGATGACGCAGGCGTTGTACACTGCCATCTTCGTCTTGACAGAGAGTTTGGGATTCTCCCACACTCGTGTGGTGAGGCGAGCGAGTGTGAAGGCTGATTTTCCAATCCTCTTGTTGATCTCTGTATCAAGGGAGAGGTTGTTGCTGATCGTGGACCCCAGGTACGTGAACTGATTCATGACCTCCAGCTTGTAGTCATCAATGGTGATGGTTGGTGGTGCTTCCGTGCCTTGCGCCAAGACGTTAGTCTTCTTCAGGCTGATGGTAAGCCTGAAGTCCTTGCATGCCTGGGAGAAGCGGTCCATCAGGGTCTGAAGCTCGTGCTGTGTGTGGGTTGCGACTGCAGCGTTGTCTGCGAACAGCATGTCTCTGATTAGAGCCTCGCGTACTTTGGTTCTGGCTTTCAGGCGGGCGAGGTTGAAAAGCCTGCCGTCAGATCTTGTGTGCAGGTAGATTCCCTCTGTTGCTGTGCTGAAGGCATGCCTCAGGAGCATAGCAAAGAAAATCCCAAAGAGGGTTGGCGCAAGTACACAGCCCTGTTTCACTCCGCTGCGTATGTTGAATGGCTCTGAGACGTTGCCATCGGGCTGCACTATCCCCTGCATGTTGGTGTGAAACGATTCGATGAGGCTTTGCAACATTGGTGGGCATCCTATCTTTGGCAGGATCTTGAAAAGGCCCTCTCTGCTGACCAGATCGAACGCTTTGGTGAGGTCGATGAAGGCGACGTACAGAGGCATGTTCTGTTCTCTGCATTTCTCCTGGAGTTGGTGGATGGAGAATATCATGTCTACCGTCGATCGCTCAGCGCGGAAGCCACACTGAGACTTGGGGTAGACACGTTCGGCAAGCTTCTGTAGACGAACGAGAACAACTCGTGCGTAGACTTTGCCAACAACGCTGAGGAGGGAAATGCCCCTGTAGTTGTTGCAGTCGCTTCTCTCCCCTTTGTTTTTGTAGAGGGTGATGATCTAATAAAAATGTAAGTATACCAGATTTAGCAATACTGCTAATTTACATCTGTAGTCCCCCGGCAGGTCACAAAAAACACACAAACAATCATACACAAGAAAAACATCTACAATCAGTGGATATGCTAAAGTGCAAGAGTTAAGGTGCTACAAAACAAAACAGTCAAATGTCACACAAGTGAAGTGCTGTGTACACACACATGCACCCAAGCACCTCACAACAACAACAAACAGCAACAAACAAGAGGCAGGGCATATGTGTGTGACGCAAGGGCACATACAAATACGCATGCCACAGAGCATCCACTAGTTATGCATACAGTTTTGGTTAAGATAAGCCTTTTTTAGTCCCACAATGGGGGAGTTCCAGAAATTCCAGTTTAGAAGCCTGTGCTGTAGGAGTGAGTGCTGGATTCAAAGTAGGGGTGGGATTACATCAGACATTGGCTCTGAGCCTCTTTTTTGATTGTAGTTTTAATGGACAGGCTGACAAACAAGGTCAGGCAGGAGTTTCTGTCAACTATGATATTTGCAGACAACATTGTTATCTTTAGTGGAAGAAGGGAGCAGGTGGACGAGAAACTGGACAGGTGGAGGTATGCTTTGTAGCTAAGTGGGATGAAATCTAAACCAAGGTGGAATATGTGTGTGGAGACAGAGGCAGGTGTTTTGGTAAAGATGTATGATTAGATTTAGTGAAGACAGATGAGTTTAAATACCTGGGGTCAACCATCCAAAGCAATGGATAGTGTACAAAATATGTAAAGAAGAAGGTGTAGACATGGTGGAGAGTGTAGGGAGATAGAAGGAAGAGTGAAAGAGAAGGTTTGACTGAAGTGCAGCGTGACCTGCTGTGATGTATGGTTTGGAAATGGTGGCAGTGACGAAAAGAGAAGATGCAGACATGAAGGTGGCAGAGTGGTAGATTTTCAATGGGAGTGACTACAAGGATTAGAAATGAGTATATCAGAGGGACAGCTCATGTTGAGCAGTTTGGAGGCAGGATTGAGATGGTTTGGACATGTTCAGAGGAGGGATAGTGGACATACTGGATAAAGGGGTTTGAAGATGGAGCTTCCAGGCAGGAGGAAAAGAAGACCAGAGAGAAGATTCATGGATGCAGTGAAGGAGGGGTGGTGTGACAGAAAAGAATTATAGGGATAGGGTGAGATGGAGGCAGATGATCCGCTGTGGCCAACCCTAAAGGGAGCAGACAAATGAAGAATAGCTGTTAAATAAATCCTTTAGCTGTGTCATGTTTAGCTTTTTATTGTAACTTAGTTTTAGCTTGCCGCCCAAAAGTAGGAGACTATAAGAAAACCATGTGGACTTCATTTGGAGAGAACAGCCATTTCTGAGCTGTAACACAGACAGTGACACTATTTAAAATTCTACACAGCTCATGGTTACCAGATGTGACAGAGAAAGTCCTTTGAAAGAAGTAAAAATATACCAGACTGTCTGTAACCTGAGCTCCACTCTTTGGTCACATACACACAAGCTGAGCACATAACTGCAGCAGTTTTTTGTTTTCTGTTTTTTTAAATAGTTATATCTTTTCTGCCTCAAAAGCTATGAAAACATCTACATTAGGAGAAAATCATAGGCTCTAAAATGTTTGATGAGAAGGTTTGAGCTGTTAAGCTACACAACAGGGAAAATTCCTCTACCATAACAGCCCTGGTCTGATGTTCTGTTTCTAGTATTCTCAGTTTAATGTGAATTTTAAATGTGAAAAACATCCACTAACTTAATCTCCACAAGCATTTTGCCTATCATCTTGAAGAAGCTCATATACAGTGGGGGAAATACTTGATCCCCGGCTGAATGTGTAAGTTTGCAAAGAAATGAACAGTCCCTAATTTTATGGTAGGTTTATTTTAACAGAAAGAGACAAAATATCAAAAAAAAAAAAAAAACAGAAAGAACAGCAAATAAGGGTTTCAAATTAATTTACATTTGATCGAGGGGAATAAGTATTTCATCCACTCCCAACAAGCAGGAATTCTGACCCACACAGACCGGTTATTTATCCATGAGGCACATGAATTAGTCCTTTCCCTTAAGGAAAGTCCTCCTAATCTCAACTCATTATTTGTATTAAAGACTCCTGTCACAGAATCAGTCTCTTCAATTCAAACTTCACCACCATGGGCAAGACCAAAGAGCTGTCAAAGGACATCAGAGACAAGATTGTAGGCCAGCATAAGGCTGGAATGGGCTGCAAGACCATCAGCAAGAAGCTTGGTGAGAAAGAGACCACTATTGGTGTCATTATTCAAAAGTGGAATAGATAAAAGGCAACAGTAAATCACCCTCGCTTTGGAGCGCCATGCAAGATTTCACCTCATGGGGTAAGGATGATTGTGAGATTGGTGAGGGATCAGCCTAGAATTACACAGGAGGAGCTTGTTAATGATCTCAAGGGAGCTGGGACCACAATCACCAAGAAAACCATTGGTTACACACTTTGCCATCGTTGGCCTCCGTCGGTCTATGATGACCATGGAAGAGAATCCTAAACGTCTACTCTGCTGGAACAGCACCGCCTGTGGCTGAACAGGCCGATGCGCACCGGTGTTCTACCTTCCAGCGTTGGGCGTTGGTAGGATCCAAGCCTGGGCAGGAAGATATGGAGGACAAGATGTTACCCATGCAGCATGTCCCCCCTCTCCACATCACTGATGAATCCAAAGGAACAGCAGGGCTGCTATAGTTTTTTTTTTTTTTTTTTTTTTTTTGTTTTTTTTTTTTTGTTACTTATTTGTACCCGTAGGTAGACATGGTTTGCAGTCTGGTGACAAGCCACTGGCTGCTGGTCGCTGCGTGCGCGAGCGCCCTAAACCTACATGTTTTTGGTATGCGGGAGGAAACCGGAGAAATCCCGGAGTAAACCCGCGCAACACGGGGAGAACATGCAAACTCCACACAGCTCACTGTTGGTCGGGGGCTGGGATCGAACCCACGATCTGATGATCCCCGCGATCCCCCGGCCGAGGGTAAAACTGTGCTGTTACAGTGCTAAACCACTGCGCCACCGTGCAGCCCAGGGCTGCACGGTGGCGCAGTGGCCCAGTGGCCCAGGGCTGCTATAGTTTGGCACCAGCGCCGTCGCAGGAGCTGCCAGAATGATGTTGAGCACAACAGAGAACTGCCTTAGGGGCTCTGACTCCGGATTTTTCCTCAGGGTTGACTCCCGAAGCCTTTCCCGTGACCGGGT
Source organism: Pholidichthys leucotaenia (assembly GCA_020510985.1). Lineage (NCBI taxonomy): Eukaryota > Metazoa > Chordata > Actinopteri > Cichliformes > Pholidichthyidae > Pholidichthys > Pholidichthys leucotaenia. Next base: position 260,527,402 of record CM035840.1, read on the forward strand.
GTGCTGCAAGGCAGCGGAGGTTTGAAATCAGGGTTTACCTTCCCCTAGATGGGCTACCTTCCCAGGTTGACAAGCCACCATCTACCCGAAGCATCTGGTTTTAATGCGCCAGAGATCCGCCCTTGCCCCTTCTCCTATTAGTAAAAGCAGTTCCGCCGGGCTTAGAGACTAAACTACATGGGCAGGCTAGGAGTTAGACTTAGTTGTCAGAGGCTTTTTGAGACGCACGCCGTAAGGAGCATTTTATGAGCACTGGGAGCTTAACCCCAGTGCCGCTCCTGGCTATGACAACCTTGGAACCACACTTTGCCATAATAGCTTGAGATCCTACAATGCTTGCAAGGTCCCATGGCTCGAGAAGGCACATCTGAAGTTTGACAATTGATAGCTGAATGATTCAGAGAAGGCTTGGGAGAATGTGGTGTGGTCAGATGAGACCAAGCGACAGCCTGAAAACCTTCAGGTTTGGAGAGTATCTGTAAAGAGGAGTGGAGCAAAATCCCTCCTGAGAACATGGTGACCAACTACAAGAAATGTTTGACCTCTGTGATGCCAACAAGGGTTTCTCCACTAAATACTCAATCATGTTTTGCTTGGGGATCAAATACTTATTTCCCTCAATTAAATACAAATTCATTTACAACCTTTATTTAATATTTTTCTGGATTTTTTGTTGATTTTCTGTTGCTCTCTTTCTAGGGGATCAAATACTTACTGTTTCCACCACTGTAACTGTTTAATCTGTTAAATTTTTGTTTCAAATTCTCCATTTCATTATAACAAATATACCTTACAAAGTCTTCACCAATTATACATATTCTTGATATGTAGCATCAACATAAAATATATTTTCTTTTCATATTCAAAATAACACATTATATCCACTTTTTGATTGCATTGGGAAACAGAACTTGAAATACCAATACCACTTTACTAAATAAAATTTGACTGAACAATCGAGAATGCATTTTAAAGTGTTTACTGAGTACATGGACTGGGTGAGCAATGTGACCATTTTAACATGCATTTGTCCACAGTGTCCACTGTGGACTCCTTCAAGTTTCTGGGAACCACAATCTCCCGGAACCTGAAGTGGTCCTCCCATATAGACACTGTCCGGAAAAAGGCCCAGCAGAGGTTGTTTTTTCTGCGTCAGCTCAAGAAGTTTGATTTGCCTCAGGAGCTGCTGGTTGTCTTCTACACCGCCATCATCCAATCTGTCCTCTGCTTTTCCATCACTGTCTGGTTTGGATCTGCCACTAAACAGGACAAGACCAGACTGCAGCGGATCATTAAGTCTGCGGAGAGGATCATTGGTACCGACCTACCCTCCATTGAGAACTTATATCGGTCCATAACCAGGAAACGGGCGGGAAACATCTGTGCTGACCCGTCACACCCCGGCCACAAACTGTTTGAACTTCTATCTTCTGGTCGTCGTTACAGATCACTGAAGGTCAAAACCACCCGTCACAGGAACAGTTTCTTTCCTCAAGCCATCACTCTGATGAACTCCTAACATTCACCTAGTCCTACCTGTTGCTGTACTCATGACTTTTCATCCATTATTACATTGCACATAACTCTCACACTGCTTTTTACTTCATTCACATTATATCACTGAATCTGAGTTCACATTGAAATACTGTGTGACTGTATATTTTTTCATATATTTCTGCAAAGTGTGGTTAGTCTGAGTAAATAACTGCATATATCCCTGTATATATTTGCATCCTTTTATAGAAACGTGGACAGACTGTAATTTACTGTACATACTCTGTTGTCATTGAATCCTTATTTAAATCCTCCACCTGAACAATGAGAGCAAGTTTTTAGCCAAAGTCAAATTCCTTGTATGTGTTGTGCATACTTGGCCAATAAAGCTGATTCTGATTCTGATTCTGATTCTGATTTCTATATAACTGGACACTGTTTTGCTTCCAGAACAGTCTCTTCCTACTTCTGAGTGAAATATTTCAAGTTCAAGGTACATCCTCTGTAGTGTTACTTTGTAGAGCTCAGAGGTACTCTTTGTTGACTTGCAGTCATAAGCTGTGAGCATCATTACTCCACCACGGTTTAAACCTGCTGCAGAGCTGCTGAAATGAGCTTCTATATTAACAGTACACAATGCCTAGGTGGACTCTTTCAAAATATAGTTGCCTATTAAGGGCAGTCTCCATTTCCTTCTGACAACAATGCATTAAAATTCAAAGTGTAATGATGAAAACCCGTGAAGATGTTGTGTGGCAAGCACCGAAACCCATGAGAATAATCAAGCCTCCTTTCCAGCAAAGAAAAGGCCAGTATATTGTTGTGGAATAATGAGGCTCGTTAACAGAATTTACTGGAATGTGCTGAAACGAGAGAGCCATAGTTGCTTTGTAAAGAAGGAGTTTCTTTATCACTTAATTGATCGATTTTCAGGGAGCCTGGCACGAACAGCTTAATCGTCCCATCTGAATTCTCCTGATTGCACTGGCCTTTTTTGAGATTTACCATTTTCACACTGCAGCACAATAGGAGCACAATGCCAAGACCTTAATTAATACTTTCTTCTGTCTTTTTCAACTTTTGATTTTGGCTTTATGAAATAGCTCCATGTGTGTGTGTGTTCCAGCCAGTGAGGCAAGAAGGGAAGAATCTGTGATATACACCAGGACCCTAAAACACCTCATTCAATCATCTGAGACAGAAATACATTAAGGCTGGAGACGTGGACAGGATCAAAACCTGGATTAACTCGATTAGGTTTCAGTTTAGCCTCTGCAACCTTAAGCCAGGGGGAATTTGATTTTGTTTTCTTTGTTTCCCTCCTCAAAGAGAGAATGAAACTAGCTATTCCCACAGAGGAGTCTAAAGCTAAAATGACCGCCAGGCAGAAAGCTTTAATGTAGTCTCAAGCACCTTGATCATGGAATTCCTGCTGGGAATGGGAAACAGTATAAACAGCAGACGTCCACCTTTTAACTGTTCATCCACTGAGCTGATTTCAGTCATGCAATGTGTTTCTTGTTTTTTTAACGTTTCAGGTCTCTTTTTCAGTTTGACGATTACATGGACATATGCAAACACCGTTATCTAAATATAGGTGTGTGTGTGTGGGGGGGGGGGGGGGGCTCCAAAGGTCATTATGGTCAGATTTGACAAAATTTTCATTTTTCAACCGCAGGGATCCAAGCGCTGCAACACCGATGGAAGAAGTGTGTGGACCAATGGGTAGACTACGTTGAAAAATAAACCATATTTGGCCAAATTTGACCACTATGAACTTTTCAGGCCCCCCGCTGTAGACAGCTTTAAAGTCTTGGTATGTCCAAGACCTCCCAGTGTGTTCTGGATAAGGTCATGTCTGTGTCATTTAATCAGGGTGTATGCATGTACAAACAGATTATTTAATTAAATAATTTATATACCATTTCTCAAGACCAATTAAGTCAATGTGCTTCACAATAAACTAATCAAATGTAGGTGACACAATCAGAGCTTGACATTATTTTTTTCTCCACCAGCCACTGTGGCTAGTGACTTTCCAAAGTTACTAGCAGCTAAGCCTTTTCACTAGCTACAATTTTGTGGTTGGAAAATTATGTTTAATATGATCAAATTTGACTATGGCATGCTAAAATTTACTTGAACTAAATTTACAACCTTTTTCAATGTAAATTACCCTTATACATACATAAAAACAGCAAGGGAAACACTATTTATGAAGAGCAGTAAATGCTGTAAGATGGTAGAGAAAAATATTTTCAACATGAGAGTGAAGTGCAGGTAGATTTGGTTCCATCCCAATTCTCATTTGTACCCTTAACAATCCAGCTACCCCGACACCCCTTCATGGCTGCACAACATCATTAGTAGTCGTTGATGGATTTAACCTAAATGGACACTACCTGTTTTCACCAGAAAAAAAGAAGAGAAAGATAAAGAAAACTGATTAGAAAAAAAACACAGAACTTATGGAAGTTGCAGTTTCGTAGTCTCACATTGCAATAGGTTTATTATTTTATATGCCATTTGAGAAAACTACAACTGTCCAAAGTGGCTAGTGGATGTGGCTCTTTCCAGTCACTGCTGAAATCCACCAGTCATTGGCTGGTTGGCCGGTGTTAATGTCAATCCCTGGGCACAATAATGGTACATAAAAAAGAAGAATAACAAAACAACAATGAAATAACAGAACAAATACATTACTAACTAACTAACTAACTAACTAACCTGCACTTATATAGCGCTTTTCTAGTCACAAAGACCACTCAAAGTGCTTTCACTAATACTAACCCTCTATTCTAAGGGCCTATAGGAAACAGATATCTAGGGACAATTTAGAACAGCCAATTAACCTAACATGCATGTCTTTGGATTGTGGGAGGAAACCGGAGCCCCCGGAGTAAACCCACGCAGCACAGCACATTAAATATATGCTGTCTAAAAACATAAGTAGGCTGTCTAACATATAGGCTGTCTAAAAACATAAGTTTTCAGCTGCCATTTAAAAGATGCTTCAAAGTCAGCAGAATGAATGGTGAGAGGGTAACTGTTCCATAGCTTTGGTGCTAGTGCCTGAAAAGCACGCTCACCCTAAGTTTTCAGTTGGACCATAAGAAGACCCTTAATTGGTGATCTCAGAATTAGACCTGTAGTATGGGGGTGGAGCAGCTCAGTAATGTAGCTAAGAGCATCACCATGTGAAACCAAAAATGTGAGAACAATGACTTTAAACTGAAGTTTAAACTTAACAGGCAACCAGTGCAAATAAAACAAGAGTGATGTGACACTGTCTGACTGCAGCATTCTGGACTGAGTGGAGATGATTGACAGAAGTTCTGCTGAGACATGAAAACAAAGAATTGCAGTAGCCAATCACGAAGAAATAAAAGCATGGACCAGCATCTTTAGTTCAGTCTTGGAGACCGTATGCTGTATTTGAGCTTAGTTATATTTCTTGAGTGAAAAAAGCAAGAGTGTATCAATGACTTGACATGAAAACAAAGATTAAGAACTGGTCAAAAATTACAAACATTTGTTTTTAAGGATGGTTCTAAATGTCAAGCTTCTGTCTGACTGCAGCAGAAACTGTCTTATGAGCAAAATCCATCACTTCTGTTTTATAAGAAATAATCTGCAGAAAGATGTTTTTTTCATCCCGTGTAACTGCATTACGACAGTCATTTGAAATCATTAAAATGGGAAATTTAAAATTCAACAATTTTGATGTTCTCCCCGTCTCTGCATGAGTTTTCTCTAGGGACACTGGTTTTCTTCCTGTTCACCCTCTACACTGCTGACTTTTCACACAATACACTACACTGCCATCTACAGAAGTTCTCTGATGACTGCGATCGTCGGCGTCATCTCCGATGGGGATGATGCAGAGTACAGAGGATTGATCCAGCATTTCGTGGACTGGTGCCTGTGGAACAGCCTCCAGATCAAAGCTGGAAAAACCAAGGAACTGGTGGTGGACTGCCGCAGGCGAGGACAACCACCCACAACATCCAAGGAACAGACATTGAGATGTTGACATCTTACAAGTACCTGGGTGTTCACCTGAACAATAAGCTGGACTGGTCACATAGCACCAATGCGTTCTACAAGAAGGTACAGCGCAGGCTGTACCTCCTGAGGAGTCTCAGGTCTTTTGGAGTGTAAGGGGCACTCCTGAAGACCTTCTATGACTCTGTGGTGGCATCAGCCATCACATTTGGAGTGGTCTGCTGGGGCAGCGGCATCACGGCAGCCGACAGGAAAAGACTGAACAGACTGATCAAAAAAGCTACCTCTGTTCTGGGGTGACGCCTCGATCCAGTGGAAGAGAGATGAGAGAGGAGGATGGTGGCTAAGCTATCATCTCTGCTGGAGTCCGAGTCCCATGCGGGACACGTTGAACACACTGAGGAGCTCATTTAGTGGTAGGCTGTGCCATCCTAGGTGCTCGAGAGAGAGGTTTTGCAGGTCCTTCCTACCTATGGCTATCAGACTTTACAATCTAACCGCTGCTGCTCGTAGAGGCCGTATTAAACATCACAACTTTGCACAACAGACGTCGTCCCCTCCAGTACACAATTTGTACACTTGCAATTATTATTGAGGGTGGCAACAACACTGTTCAAGCACATGAGAAATATACTGTCTGTGTCTATATTTACAGACGTGGACAAAATTGTTGGTACCCCTCTGTTAATGAAAGAAAAACCCACAAAGGTCACAGAAATAACTTGAATCTGACAAAAGTGGTAATAAAAATTCTATGAAAATTAACCAATGAAAATTAGACAATGCTTTTGAATTGTGGTTCAACAGAATTAAAAAACAAACTCATGAAACAGGCCTGAACAAAAATGATGGTACCCTTAACTTAATATTTTGTTGCACAACCTTTTGAGGCAATCACTGCAATCCAAACCATTTCTGTAACTGTCAATGAGACTTCTGCACCTCTCAGAAGGTATTTTGGCCCACTCCTCATGAGCAAACTGCTCCAGTTGTCTCAGGTTTGAAGGGTGCCTTCTCCAGACAGCATCTTTCAGCTCCTTCCACAGATGTTCAATAGGATTTAGATCAAGGCTCATAGAAGGCCACTTTAGAATAGTCCAATGTTTCGCTCTTAGCCATTCTTGGGTGTTTTTAGCTGTGTGTTTTGGGTCATTATCCTGTTGCAAGACCCATGACCTGTGACTGAGACCAAGCTGTCTGACACTGGGCAACACATTTCTCTCTAGAATACTTTGATAGTCTTGAGATTTCATTGTACCCTGCACAGACTCAAGACACCCTGTGCCAGATGCAACAAAGCAGCCCCAGAACATAACTGAACCTCCTCCATGTTTCACAGTAGGGACAGTGTTCTTTTCTTGGTATGCTTCATTTTTGAGTCTGTGAACATAGAGCTGATGTGCCTTGCCTAAAAGTTCCAGTTTTGTCTCGTCTGTCCATAGGACATTGTCCAAGAAGCTTTGTGGCTTGTCAACATGCAGTTTGGCAAATTCCAGTCTGGCTTTTTTATGATTTAAGATAAGATAAGATAAGCCTTTATTAGTCCCACAATGGGGAAATTCCAGGATTGCAACAGCACAGGGATAGCAACATTCAGAGCGACAATCAGAACACAAGAAAAAACAAGAGCAGTGAATATACATATGTACATATAAATATATAAACATATAAGCACAAAGTGCGGAGCATTGTAGCTAGATGGAATAAATATATAAACACACACAGTGCGGAGCATTGTAGCTAGAAGGAATAAATATATAAATATATAAACACACAGTGCAGAGCATTGTAGCTAGATGGAATAAATATATAAATATATAAACACACACTGTGCGGAGTGCAGCACAGGGATAGCAACACTCAGAGCAATAATTAAGAGATACGGAAGATATAAATAAGAGCAGTGGATATACATACATACACATCAATATATAAATATATATACAAAGTGTGGAGCATTGTAGCGAGAGGAATAAACAGCATAACTGTCTACTTAGTTATCCTACATAGTATGAATATGTACCCATACATATTGTCACCTTCCGTAGCGACCGATACTGTCCTAGTTGTATATACTGGAGGGGACCATTGTGTAAGTCTATTGCGTCTTTTGCATTCAGTACTATTAGGTCGTCACGTTTTTTTGCTATCTCTGCGAGCAGCCCTGCTTAGGTTATACAGTCTGACTGCCGTAGGTAGGAAGGACCTGCAAAACCTCTCGGTTGCGCACCTAGGATGATGTAGTCTGCTGCTAAATGAGCTCCACAGTGCGTTCAGTATGTCCTGCATAGGGTGGGACTCGGACTCCTGCAGAGATGACAGTTTAGCCACCATCCTTCTCTCTCCCATATCCTCCACTGGGTCAAGGCATTGCCCCAGGACAGAGCTAGCTTTCCTGATAAGTTTGTTCAGTCTCTTCCTATCGGCTGCTGTAATGCCACTGAATCAGAATCAGAATCAGAATCAGGTTTATTGCCATTGTTCATGTAGTACACAAACTAGGAATTTGTCTCGGTACAATGCTGCAACATTAAACATGATAAGATAAGAGAAATAAACTATACATGTAATAAAGTGTAGGATAAGATTAAGTGATACTGGTCAACAGTTAAAATATATATTAGCCAGCAGCAGATACTGTGGAGAACTATATAGTGCAGTCGGTAATGCAGGAAGAAAACAGTGATGATTGACATGAGTCTGGTTGAGCTGCTGTACATGGTGCACAAGAGTCACTTAGTGTTCAGCAGTCTAATGGCAGAGGGGAAGAAGCTGTTCATGTGACGGGAGGTTTTAGTCTGGATGGACCGAAGTCTTCTACCAGAGGGGAGGGGGGCAAACAGTACATGACCAGGGTGTGAGGGATCGGCTATGATCCGGCCAGCACGCCTCCGGGTCCTGGAGATGTACAGATCCTGGAGAGATGGGAGCTTGCAGCCGATCACCTTCTCAGCAGTGCGCACGACGCGCTGCAGCCTTAGTCTGTCCCTGGCAGTGGCTCCTGCGTACCACACGGTTATGGAGGTGGTGAGGATGGACTCGATGATGGCTGTGTAGAACTGCACTAACATCTTGGTGGGTAGCTTGAGCTTCCTCAGCTGCCGCAGGAAGAACATCCTCTGCTGGGCTTTTTTGATGAGTGAGCTGATGGTCAGCTCCCATTTGAGGTCCCTGGTGATGGTAGTGCCTAGGAAGCGGAAGGAATCAGCAGTGGTGATGGGAGAGCCTGAGAGGGTGAGGGGGGGCAGAGGAGTAGTGACTTTCCTGAAGTCTACAATCATCTCCACTGTCTTCAGAGCGTTCAGCTGCAGGTTGTTATTGCTGCACCAGGACGCCAGCTGGGCCACCTCTCTCCTGTAGGCGGACTCGTCGCCGTTGGAGATGAGCCCGATGAGGGTGGTGTCGTCCGCAAACTTGATCAACTTGACAGACTGGTGGCTGGAGGTGCAGGAGTTGGTGTAAAGGGAGAAGAGTAGGGGGGAAAGTACACAGCCCTGGGGTGATCCGGTGCTGATGCTAGTATAGTCTGAGACAGTCTTTCCCAGTCGCACATGCTGCCTCCGGTCCGTCAGGAAGTCGATGATCCACCTGCAGAGGGAGTCAGGCACGTTGAGCAGGGACAGCTTGTCCCGGAGCAGAGCGGGGCGGATGGTGTTGAATGCGGAGCTGAAGTCCACAAACAGGATCCTGGCGTAGGTTCCCGGGGAGTCCAGGTGCTGCAGGATGGAGTGGAGGGCCAGGTTGACTGCATCGTCTACAGACCTGTTGGCTCGGTAGGCAAACTGCAGCGGGTCCAGGAGAGGGGTGGTGATGGACTTGAGGTGGGACAGGACCAGGCGCTCAAAGGACTTCATGACTACAGAGGTGAGCGCTACAGGTCTGTAGTCATTAAGTCCAGTGATCCGTGGCTTCTTGGGGACAGGGATGATGGTGGAGGATTTGAGGCAGGACGGCACGTGGCATAACTTAAGGGAGGTGTTAAAAATGTCTGTGAATACAGGAGCCAGCTGTTTCGCACAGAGTCTCAGGGTGGAGGGAGACACGCCGTCTGGGCCGGGGGCCTTGCGCGGGTTCAGTCTGGAGAACTGTTTGAGCACATCCTGCTCACTGATGATAAGGGGAGGGGGGGAGGTGGGGGGGGTGCCTTAAATGAAGTAGGGAATGTGGAGGCTGTGGAGCTGGAGGGAGGGGGGGAGTTGGACACAGATGACGAGGTGTCAAAACGGGCATAGTGTTGGGACAGTCTCTGACAAAGGGCTTTGTCATCCTGACCTTTAGGAGCCTGAGGCCGATAGTTGGTGATCTGCCTCAGTCCTCTCCACACGGAAGCCGAATCATTAGCAGTGAACTGCTGCTGGAGTCTCTCTGAGTACACAGATTTAGCCCTCTTCAGCTCTCTGTTAAACCGGTATTTAACCTCCCTGTAGCAGTCCCTGTCTCCACTTTTCAGCGCTGCTTCCTTCTCCTTCCTGATCTGTCTGAGCTTAGCTGTGAACCAGGGTTTGTCATTAGAGTAACTCACCCTGGTGCGTGATGGAAGAATGTTCTCTTCACAAAAGTGGATATATGAGTTCACAGTGTCCGTGTACTCATCCAGATCATGCGTGGCTCCTTTAAGCATGCCCCAGTCAGATATTTCCATGCACGTTTCCAGCTTCTCCTCAGCATCACTGCCCCAGCAGACCACTCCAAAAGTGATGGCTGATGCCACCACCGTGTCGTAGAATGTCTTCAGCAACGCCCCTTGTACACCAAAAGACCTGAGTCTCCTCAGTAGGAACAGCCTGCGCTGTCCCTTCTTGTAGAGTGTGTCGGTATTGTGTGACCAGTCTAGTTTATTGCTCATATGAACACCCAGGTACTTGTAGGATGTCACCATCTCTATGTCTGTTCCCTGTATGTTTACTGGTGCTGTGAGGGGTTGTCCTTGCCTGCGGCAGTCCACCACCAGCTCCTTAGTTTTCCTCGCGTTGATCTGGAGGCAGTTCCGATGGCACCAGTCCACGAAGTCCTGGATAAGTCCTCTGTACTCAGCTTCATCTCTGTTGGAGATGAGGCCGACGATTGCAGAGTCATCAGAGAACTTCTGTAGATGGCAGTGTGTTGTGTTGTGTGAGAAGTCCGCCGTATAAAGGGTAAACAGGAAGGGAGCCAAAACCGTTCCCTGGGGGGCCCCTGTGCTACCGATGATTGTGTCGGACACACAGTCCCGGGTTCTCACAAACTGGCCCCGGTTAGTGAGGTAGTCCAGGATCCATTATGACAGGTGCTGTTCCACCCCTGCACACAGCAGCTTGTCGTTCAGGCTCATCGGTTGGATGGTGTTGAAAGCACTGGAGAAGTCAAAGAACATGATCCTCACCGCATTCCCGGGCTTCTCCAGGAGGGACAGAGAATGGTGAAGGAGGAAGATCACTGCATCCTCCACCCTATTCCATGCTGGTAGGCGAACTGGAGTGGATCCATCGCTAGTCCCACCAGGGGGCGGAGGTGAGCAAGGAGCAGTCTCTCCAGGGTCTTCATCACGTAGGACGTCAGGGCCACTGGTCTGTAGCTGTTCAGATCTTTGGGGTGGGAAGTCTTTGGTACAGGTACCACACAAGATGTTTTCCACAACTGCTGTACCCTCCCCAGTTTCAGGCTCACGTTGAAGATGAGCTCCACAATCCCACACAGCTGATCTGCACAGGACTTGAGGAGCTTTGTGCTGATGCTGTCTGGTCCCGACGCCTTCCTCGCCTTGATCTTTCTCAGCTCCGTCCTCACCTGGGTCTTAGTGAGGGTCATGTTGGGGGGCTGTGTGTTGGGAGTGGGGAGGCGTTGGTGGAGTGGGGTGTAGAATACACTCTATAAATAAACTGTCTCTGATGCTTAGTATACAGAACATGTAGGAACCACCAGCATATGGAACATTAGACACAGAAGGTTCCATAGCTAACGTAATGTTTCAGGTGGAACAAACATAGCACGACCCCTAGCGTTCCGTAAGGAAGGTTCCGTATCTACCATTACATGTACATGTTCACAGCACACTTGACTCTGCTAGCTAGTAGGAACACTCCATATGGAATGTGTACTGAATGTTTCATATGGAACATATACAGAACAAGTGTAGCAGGACCACTAGCGTGCCGTAAGGAATGTTCCATTTCAAACGATACATGTACATGTTCCTAGCACACTTGACACAACTAGCTAGTAGGACCACTCTGTATGAAGCGAGTACAAAGGCACATTGACATAGAACTGACAGCAGGCAGGATTGGTAGACGTCCTGTACAGAACATGTACAAAGCATGTTCCATATGGAACAGTGACAGGCCATTCCATACTGTTTGTTCCTTGTTTCAGTAATCTCTGGGAATTTGGGCCACAAAATATCCTTATATTGCTCAGTGTGCGCAATAAAGGATACATACATTATGGCAAACGTATTACTGCAGTACATGGAAGATCCATGAGTAAAACCCACTATTTTGACATGGGAAACTATGGTATGTTTTAAAGACACTTTTTAAAGCAGCACTATACGAGATGTTGACCTTAAAGGAATGACGTACTGTATAAGCAACGCTGTCAAAAGACATCCACAGGAAGCAGCGGAAAAAGATCAGACCCAAATGCAGACAGGAATCTGCATTGTACACCAAATGCAGGTGTACAAGTGACAGGTGACAGGAATCCCTTGTACACCAAAAGACTCAGGTCTTTTGGTGTACAAGGGGCGCTGCTGAAGACATTCTACGACACGGTGGTGGCATCAGCCATCACTTTTGGAGTGGTCTGCTGGGGCAGTGGCATTACAGCAGCCGATAGGAAGAGACTGAACAAACTGATCAAGAAAGCCAGCTCTGTCCTGGGAAAGTGCCCTGACCAAGTGGAGGAGATAGGAGAGAGAAGGATGGTGGCTAAACTGTCATCTCTGCTGCAGTCCGAGTCCCACCCTATGCAGGACATACTGAACACACTGAGGAGTTCATTTAGCAGCAGACTACATCATCCTAGGTACGCAACCGAGAGGTCCCGCAGGTCCTTCCTACCTACGGCAGTCAGACTGTATAACCTAAGCAGGGCTGCTCGCAGAGATAGCAAAAAAAACGTGACGACCTAATAGTACTGAATGCATAAGACGCAATAGACTTACACAATGGTCCCCTCCAGTATATACAACTAGGACAGTATCGGTCTCTACGGAAGGTGACAATATGTATGGGTACATATTCATACTATGTAGGATAACTAAGTAGACAGTTATGCTGTTTATTCCTCTCGCTACAATGCTCCACACTTTGTATATATATTTATATATTGATGTGTATGTATGTATATCCACTGCTCTTATTTATATCTTCCGTATCTCTTAATTATTGCTCTGAGTGTTGCTATCCCTGTGCTGTTGCAATCCTGGAATTTCCCCATTGTGGGACTAATAAAGGCTTATCTTCTTAATTAAACGGGACCTCCTGGAAATGCAACAACCATGTTTTTTCGTCTGACTACTTGGATTAATGATTAATGGATTAATGCGCAGACACAACCAGACAACCTGCCAAATGACAAGCCTTATGGTATGTTCCTTAATTTCTTATTGCATATATTTATTGATTAATTGCTAATGTGCAAGTTAGGTTAATTGGCATCAAACTGGGGATTCTAAATTGACCTCAAGTATGACTGTGAGAGTGAAAGATTTTCAGTCTCTCTGTGTTGGCCCTGCGATGGACTGGCAATCTGCCCAGGGTGTACCCTGCCTCTCGCCCAAAGATGCTGGGATAGGCTCCAGCCCCCCCGCGACCCAAAAAGGATTAAGCGGAAGAAGATGGATGGACGGATGGATGGATGGATGGAATTGCTAATGTTTATTTACAACCAATGGGGATACAGTATGTATGGAACATGATATGTGCGGACTGTGCCTCATGACAAAGGCACATTGGCCTAGAAATGAAAGCAGGCAGGATTGGTATAATGCAGGCAGAACGCCGATTGAACGTTCTGTACCATACAGTTGATTCAGCGTTGTAGTAGGTCCCCAAATTCCCATGTTTGACTTGTGTGAGTACTCTGCCATTGCTCTTGACATCTGTTTAATAATGACAGATGACAGTGTTGTCTGTGTTGTTCTCAGCTGCACTGACTCTGACACTATGCTTCTTGTAAACAAAATGGTGTTTCATGATGACATAAAGATGTGTGTGTGTGTGTGTGTGTGTGTGTGTGTGTGTGTGTGTGTGTGTGTGTGTGTGTGTGTGTGTGTGTGTGTGTGCGTGTGTGTGTAAAGCATAAAATCGATTTGACAACAGATAATTGAAATACTGGATAATAGTATTATTTCTAGCCTGTTCTCAGCAGGTGATGTCGCTGTTCTTAACAACAATGTGCCAGAATGACAGTTCTACCCTTGCCAGCAAAATCCTGGCAAAACAATGCCCACTATTTCAGGGAGAGACTTGGGTGGCAAAATAGATTTCCCCACACATAAACCACAGAAAATGTACTAAGAAAAAGATCATTCATATAGTCTACTGTTTCTTCTTTTAACCCCCTGCCAGTTCTCTCTGACCTGTCTTGAAGATCCTCTCCTGGGTTCTGCAGACGGTTTCATATTATGTCCCTGCTTTGAGCTTTGTTTTTTTTGTTGTTTGTTTTTTTTAACATTTATAATTGTAGTTTTGATGGAGATGTGATGATTTCAACTGGGAAGAAAAAAATGGATTTGAGAAATTGATTCTGAGAGCTGAGAAATGAGTGTGAAAAGCTGAGAGAAGTGAGATGCAGTTTTATTCCATCAGAGCCAATTTCAGCCGAGTAGTCGACACTTACAGCAGGACTGGAGGCAATGTAACCTCAGACTGCATGTCTATGCAGAGAAAGAATCAATTTTGTGAAGTTGGATGTTTTTGTTTCTGGTTCAAGCCTTGCTGATTAGAAATATCTAAAGTTAGTTTGAATATTCTTGTTGAAGTTACAGTTAATATCCTGGGTTAAATTCATGGCCCTCTGTGGATCTCCACCTGATTGTGGTGGAAGGTTTGAGTGTCCTGATGATCCCTGGAGCTATGTTGTCGGGGAAGTTTGCTTCTGCTGAAGGGTCAGACCAAGAGCAGTCCAAATGATCCCCATGACAGTGGTTCTCTGGCTTAAATACTTTATAGTGTGGTGGCAACTTACACATTTTTTTTTGTTTTCTTTTTTTTTTGGGGGGGGGGGTGTAAATATGAGAAAGCACATGACACTCAAAGGGGGGGGGACACATTCATAACACTAAAGGTGCGTTCACACCAAACGCGAACAGGCAAATTTTTTGGGCGGCGCAGTTACGTTAAAACTCAATGTAAATGTGCAAATAAACATTCATTCAGCATCTGAGTGAGATGCAGACATTCAAAGTTGCCTTTATAACTTCTGCAGCAGTGTTCAGCCTACTGTGGAAATCCCCAAAATAACGTCATGCTTTAGGTTTACATTATCCGACGGAGGGCTCACCTGAAAAAGTTGTCCCTGTCTCCAAAACTTTATAAGATGATGAGTGTTTCCGTTGCTAGCCTGCTAGCATGTCTGTGGCAGGAAACCGTGGGTAGACAACTCCAAAATACTGACTCAGCTGAAGGTCTCTCGATCTTCCTGTCTCCAGGTGAGTGAGTCTCATTTTCAAACTAGTCTACGCTCCATTGTTAATACTTTTACTCCGGTGACGGCAGAACCTCAAAGCTAACGTATTGCCTGAGACGTGAATGCACAAATGTGCAATTTCACATGCACTCACCTCTTTCCATTCACTCTGTATGGATCTGTGCCACCCGTTCATGTTTGGTGTGAACACACCTTAAGAGTACCAACAGTAAGTGACAGTAACAGTACGAGTGCTAAAGCGCCCACTTTAAAAAACAAAATTCAAAACTCAAGTAATGAGTTAGTTTTTAAAGGTTGAGGTTGTTCTCCTAAATTTATGACCATTTTTGTATAGTGTTCTATGTTTTTTTTTGTTTGTAAATTTCTTTGTATCTAAATTTGCAACTATTTTCCTCATAAATTTCTAAATTCCTCTTGTAAAATTACCACTCTTTTTTATACATTTGAGACTTTACCATTAATTTGTGGATTATTTTACGAGCAATTTTTGTCTGTTTTCTTTTCTGTTTTTTGTTTTTCTAATAAATGTAAAACAGTGTGCTGTTTTTTTTCAGAATTGAAACTTTTGACCCTAATTTTGCAGAGCCAGAATATAACAATAATTTCAAATCTGATTTCAAAGAAATATAAAAACACTAATAAAATTAGATTTAATGAAAAAAAAAAGTCCGCTAAAATGACCTGTTGTAATGTTTCTATATGTTTACATTTTTTAGCTCCTTGCCAACCAGACAACAGGAAAAGCCTCCCATATTTTGAAATCTAAATGTCTGCAGGTTTAATTTGTCTGAAAGCTGCTGACGGATTTAAGTCACTGACCTCGTGAATTTTAGTCATTATATCCGAGCATCTGAGAGTGAGATGAAACAGAAGACTTTTCACTCACTCCCTCACGGGGTCTGCAGCGCTCTGACCGTCTCAGCTGCTGGAGACAACAGCTCGGCTCGGTCCTTGTTCAGCTGTGCTCTGTGCTCATTCCTACATCGCGGTTCCCGGTTCACCACACATTAATGGGCAACTCTGCTCCTTCTTTTGTCTGTGACAGCTCCCTCAGAAAAATAAATAAATAAATAAATAAATAAATAAATAACACACACACACACACACACACACACACACACACACACACACACCACACTCTTCTTTATATTAATAGTGTGGAGAGAAGAGAAAGAGAGAATATTATAACTATTAAGTGCTGATATGAAAAAAATATGGGAGACCAATGATTTCGGGCGCATTTCGCAACCCAGGTTGAGAAAATGGAGGACAAGAGCAGCAGCAACTAAGCTATTGAACTATAGATCAGTGTATTCCAATCAACCACTGATCTGTGCTGAGTTTGACACGGGGTGACAAAATTAAAATAATTGTAAATAATGTGGGCGTCTCTTGTTTAATCAGTAGAGGAGGGCATCAAAGCAATCATGGTGTTCATGTATTCAGTACTTACTCAGACCTGGAGCAGGAAAGCTACTGCTGTCATCTTCACCATCCGGGAGTGCTTAGGAAACAGAGATTTTTGTCTGCTTTTTAGGTGGTTGACGTGACATATCACCCTAATAACGGTAGCAGAAACACTACGGTTTCAGTTTTGTCTCTCAGACAGCAATGCTAGACACACTTGATGGGGTTCGAGCAATTGTCATGAGGACGGCACACTTCCGATGCTGCAAGTGACTCTTTGACATGTTTGCTTGTGTAGTAACATCCCTTCATTTATTTTCTAAACAAAAATATATATACAGCAAGAAAAATAAGTATTGAACATATCAATATTTTTTTCTCATTAAACATATTTTTGATGGAGCCACTGACCTGAGATTTCCACCAGATGTCGGTAACAACCTAAGTAATCCATACATACAAAGCAATCAAGGGAACTGTGTTAGTATTTGTATTAAATGCGCTTGGTGAAATTAATTTAATATTTCAATAATTAATTCATTTAATATATATCCAAGCCGGCTTGGCTTTCCCCAGCTCAGCCTCAGTCTCTTTGTGGGTTTTGGGTTTGCTGGTTATATCTATTGTGGTGTGTTTTTGTACTGAATTCCATGTTCCTAGCCACTGCCTGACCGGCGGCTGTTAGTCAGCATTTGTCACCTGCTTTCTCTCATGCTGCTGACAGTCTGCCAGTCCAGCCATGCCCCCTCACTCTCCTTCTGACTCATCAGCTGTTTCCAACTCCGGTAATCATCTCCCCCGCGTCTCACCCAGGTCATCCCTATTTGCCACGCCAGTGGCGTCTGTACTAAATCAGCTCTTTGCTGGACAGACACCGCTGGATCATTGTACGCATTGGATGGTCGTTTTCCCTGTCCACCGTCACGTCACTAAGGACTGTCTGTGTGCTCTTCGATTTTCACTGTGACAACTCGTTCCGCCCATGCACTGTGAGTATCTGCCTGTGCTCTGTTCGCTGCTGTATTCCTCCAGTGTGTGTGTTGGGCGACCTTGAGGATGCTACGTGCATCCAAGCTGTTCTGTGTTGTATGTTTAGTCCTGTCTTAATAAATGTGTGTTACCCAGCGAGTAAATCCTCATCCTTTTTCTCCCCTCGTTGTGCGCTATGGAGAAGTGCACGGGAAGCTCATGACAGAAAAGCCTTTGTTGGTAATTAACAGCTTCCTGACACCTCCTGTATGGAGAAACTATGCTCAGGCATTGCTCAGGAGTGATTTTAGCCCATTCTTCCACACAAACTGTTAAAAATTGAAGGTTCCTTGCGTGTCTTCTATGAACTCTGATCTTCAGTTTGTTCCATAGGTTTTCAATTGGATTCAGGTCAGGTGACTGACTGGGTCATTCTAGCAGCTTCATTTTCCTTCTATGGAGCAAGTTGAGAGTTTCCTTGGCTGTGTTTGGGATCATTGTCTTGGTGAAATGTCCATCCTCGTTTCATCTTCAGCATCTTGGCAGATGGCAACAGGTTCTTATCAAGGATGTCTCTGTACATTTATCCATTCATCTTCCCTTCAATTATACAAAATCTGCCTGCACCACGTACTGAAAAACACCCCCACACCATGATGCTCCCACCTCCAAACGTCACTGTTGGTATGGTGTTTTGGGGCTGACGTGCAGTGCCATTTCTCCTCCAAACATGCTGTGTGTTGTGGAATCCAAAATATTCAATTTTGGTCTCATCTTATCAGACTATATTTTCTCAGTATTTTACTGGCTTGCCCAAATGTTGTGCAGCAATCTTTAAACAAGCTTCAACATGCTTTTGCTTCAACAGTGGAGTCTTGCAAAGTGAGCAGGTATAGAGCCCATGTCAACTGAATTACTTGTTGTTTTCTTTGAAACAGCAGTGCTTGCTAACTCCAGGTCTTTCTGGAGCTCTCCATGAGTGGTTTTTGACTCTTGGATAACTTCTGATAATTCTTTTGACTCCTCTGTCAGAAATCTTGCGAGGAGCTCCTAGTCGTGGCTGGTTTATGGTAAAATGATATTCTTTCCACTTCCGAATGATGGCTCCAACAGTGTTCACTGGAACATTCAGCAGTTTAGAACTGCACCTGTAACCAGTGCCATCATTATGTTTTGCAACAATGAGGTTGAGAAGGTCTAGAGCAGGGGTGGGCAATCATGTGCCATGGAGGGCCATTCCACTGCAGATTTTCTGTTCCACCCAGTGTCTTCAGCAGGTGTTTGCTCTGATCAGCTTCAAGGATCGCTAATAATTGAAAACACCTGCTGAAGACACTGAGTGGAACAGAAAATCTGCACTGGAATGGCCCTCACTGCCCACCCCTGGTCTAGAGAGAGCTCTTTGCTTCTACTCATCATGAGTTCTCTGCGGTATGACAATCTGAAATTCACAGACTTTTTTAGCCTTTAGACCTGATAGCATTTATCAGTCAGGACTTAAGCTGACATTAATTTGCACTGATGGGGGATGTGATGGCTTCCTAAATTACAATGCACTGGTTTCTTGGCTTTCTATGCCTTTTTGCACTGCTTTTCATCATGTGTTCAATACTTATTCCCTTTGTTTCTTCACTTTATTAAATATAACTTGTTTTGTGAACACAGTTGTCTTGATTTCTTTGTATTTATGGATTACTTGGGTTGTTACTGATATCTAGTGAAAATCTCAGGTCAATGACTCCATCAGTAATATGTTTAATGAGAAAATTGTTGACATGTTCAATACTTATTTTCCCCACTGTATGTGTGTCGGGGTGGCAAACCTGCTGCTCTCGAGCCGCATGCAGCAGTTTGTCTCTTCTACTGCTCTTTTCTCCTTGAAAAATTGGCTCCTGTGCAGTTCTTTAAAAAAAATATAGGTCTAAAGTTTTTTTAGCATGTTGGCTCAGTTTTTTTTGTGACAGGAGCCATGCACAAATGTTATCAGTGGAAACCCTGTATTAAGAAGTTATAACAAGGATCCATTGTACCCCACCCATTTTGGAGTTAATAGGGTTTGAGGGCAAGTCCCTCCCAAACAGATCTCTGTCCTATAATCAGCCCAAACCATGGGTATTCCAATCTCCAGTGGGCTCACCACCTGCAGGAGGGATCATAAGCATTATGGTGCTGCCTGAACTTGGTGACAGTGTGGGGTTTTCTGTGCTGTCCCTGTGAACCGGACCCCCAGAAAAATTGCAGAAAATGCATAAATGTTGTATGAGGACATTACAGGGAGGTAAACTTGCAAGATACATGAAGAAAAAAAAATGTAGTAGAAGCATGAATAAGCTCTGCATCAGAAGCTTGAATCTCATGGGAAAACCTTGGTTGATAATTTAGATGATCATGTCATTCCAGTATGACTTATAGGTGGTTGACAAACATAGTTTGTGTCTGCTGGGCTCATGTTGTGTCTGACTTGTTCTGCTATAACTGAAAGACTGAAACCAAGACCTGACACAATAAAAGAAAAGCTTAGTTATTGTTCAAGAGAAAATAAAGTTTGTAATGGATAGGAGTGAGTGAGTTTATATACAGGTAAAAGGAAAAGAGTTTTAATTGCCAGACTTCCAAATATGCTTTGCAGGTAAAGCAGACAGGCGTGAATTACAGAGGGGTATTCTTTGCACACATCCTTTAGTGAGAGGGCAGCAGTTAGCAAGTGAATGATGAGAGATTGTGGGTGGGTTACAAAGAAAATTTTACAGTTCAGCATATACAGGCATGGAAAAGCAGCTTAAAGGCAATGTCAGATAGCCAAGAAGTGTATTCCCACTCTTGAAGTGGGCACACCTTTCACAACAACAAAATAAGAAGGAAGGAGGAAAAACTGCATCCAAAGGGGAAAAAATGCTCAAAGAATATGCCACTTACCCCTGGATAATCACATTTTCAGTAATGAAAGTCAAAAAAATGCATAATTCTCAGGGAGATTAAAATGCGAGTGCAGCAAATTTAAAAAATCAATAAATGGTCATTAAACAAGATACCAATAGTTATAAACTGTTTGGTCACCTTAACTGATGAAATGTAAGCTCAACATGGTAAATGGTAAGTTGCACAGATGTGATGCCATCAAAAAAACACATTTACACATGACAAATTGGGCTACTGTTGGCCGAATATCGAAGAGGAGGACAGGGGAAAGGCATGTTACGAGGGAGAAAGAGAAAAGGAAAGATAGAAGTGTAGAGGTGAGAGTAGGGATGTTAAATGTAGGGACTATGACTGACAAAGGCAGAGAGTTGGTTGATATGGTGAGAAGAAAGGTATGGTAAACAAACTGTCATGAGTAGCTGACAGCTCAAGTGCACGATGCTAGCACAAGATGGAGCCACACAAGGGGGATACGTTCAATGATTTATTAAATAGAGAAAACAGTGCCTCGTTAAGGAAACAGCTACTCGCCAGCAGATTCAATCCGCCTGTGGAGAGAAAAGTGAGAGCTGTCAGTGGAGAAGCAGAGAAGGGAAAATGGGCAAGCCAAATTACCACTTACTCGGGACTCCGGAGAGAGGACCGGCAGAACTCCAGTGGCGAATAAACGAACCAGTAGGGGAGGGGGCTGAGCTTGGAGTGCCTGACCGGGTGAAGTTTTGTTGTGGGGAGAGAGATGAGGTGGCAGGAGAGCGCACGCAGTCCCGAGACACAACCGCATGTTGGCAGCAACCTGAAATAGAAAAGTAGAGAACTGTTAGACAACGTGTATACACTAGTTCTAAAATGACCTGCTTGTCTGAATTAGGGCAGTATACCCAGACGAGCCAGCGTTGACTGCGCAGAGGAAGCCTCCTTAAGTACACTGGCTGATGAGCAGGCGCAGGTGTGTCCTCTGTCTCAGGAGCAGTGGTGAGTTGACGAACATGCGGCAGGAGGGGAGGGGCGCGCGCTCGCTGCCCATGACAGGGCCCCCCCCTTCTAGGAATGCCTCCTGGCGGTCCAGAGGGCTTCT
The DNA here is from genome assembly GCA_020510985.1 of Pholidichthys leucotaenia. Classification (NCBI taxonomy): domain Eukaryota; kingdom Metazoa; phylum Chordata; class Actinopteri; order Cichliformes; family Pholidichthyidae; genus Pholidichthys; species Pholidichthys leucotaenia. The sequence continues at coordinate 260,548,904 of CM035840.1, forward strand.
CTGAGTGGGTTCGGTGGAAGGCCCGGAGCATCTCCTTGTCCAGAACCCGTGACGATGGGGTCCAGGATCGTTCCTCTGGGCCGCAGCCCTCCCAGTCCACCAGGTACTGCAATCCCCGACCCCGACGGCGAACATCCAGGATCTGGCGGACCATGTAGGTGGCCGTCGATGATTTGGGGAGGAGGCAGCAGCTTCGGGGTGGGGGGGGATGGCAGAGAGGACTGACCGAGAGGGACTTGATGTGGGACACGTGGAAGGTGGGGTTCATCCATAAAGAAGAAGGGAGCTTCAGCTGAACCGACGCGTCATTAACGATCCGGGTGATGGGAAATGGGCCCAGAAAGCGGGGAAGCAGCTTCTTTGATTTCCCCTTCAGCGGGACCTGACTTGCCGCCAGCCAGACCTTCTGTCCCACAGCGTACTTCGGGGCCTGGACCCACCTCCGGTCAGCAGCGGCCCGGGTGCGTTCCATGGTGCATCCCAGGGCAGCCTGGGTAACCCCCCGGATGCGTCAGCAGCAATGGGCATGGCGGGTGTAGCCCAGGGATGCCTCGAAGGGGGTGAGTCCGATGGCCGAGAAAATGGCTGAGTTAAGGGAATACTCCACCCAGGTCAGGTGTGTGCTCCAAGAAGCCGGATCTTCGGCTGCTACGCACTGCAGGGTGGCCTCCAGGGCCTGATTGGCACGCTCTGCCTGCCCGTTGCTCTGGGGATGATTCCTGGATGAGAGACTCACTGTCGTGCCCAGTGTATGACAAACGGCCCTCCAGACCTGGGACGCGAACTGTGGACCCCCGGTCAGACACGATGTTGATGGGGATGCCGTGGAACCTGATCATGTGGTCAGTCAGCAGCGCCGCCATTTCCAAGGCTGAGGGGAGCTTGGGGAGGACCACCAAATGCACCGCCTTTGAGAAGCGATCTATGATAGTGAGGATGACAGTCTTCCCATGGGAGAGGGGGAGTATGGTAACAAAGCCCATGGGGATATGAGACCAGGGACGACCCGGGACGGGAAGGGGGTGGAGGAGACCCGAGGGAGGAGAGGAGTCGGACTTTCCCCTGACGCAGGTCTGGCAAGTCCTGATGTACTCCCGTGTGTCCTGCCACACCGCGGGCCACCAGAATGCCCGCCGGACGAAGTCCACAGTGCAGGTGATACCCGGATGGCAGGCGAAACGGCTGGTGTGGGCCCACTGGAGAACATCGCTGCAGAGGGGGGCTGGGAGATAGAGGCAATTCTTGGGGCACCCTACTGGCACAGGCTCCCGGGGCTGGGCCTCCCGGACCCTCCGCTCGATGTCCCAAGTAAGGGCACCAAGGACATACGAAGGCGGAATGATGATTCGGGGGGGGGGGGGAGGTCTACCTCCCCGGAATCAAACTGGCATGATAACGTGTCCGGTTTGACATTCCGGGCACCAGGCCAGTAAGTGATGGTGAAATTAAACCGCTGGAAAAATAAGGACCTAGCTAGCCTGCCTGGCATTTAATCAGCGGGCCGACCACAAGTATTCATGATTCTTGTGGTCGCTCCACACGATGATGGGGTGAATGGCACCCTCCAACCAATGTCTCCACTCCTCCAGTGCCAATTTAATGGCCAGCAGCTCTCTGTCCCCTACGTCATAATTCCTCTCGGCTGGCGCCAGCCGATGAGAAAAAAAGGCGAATGAGTGGAGCTTCTGATCTGAGGACATGCGCTGTCACAGCACAGCGCCAACCCCCACGTCAGATGCGTCCACCTCGAGGATGAACTGGAGCTGCGTTTCGACCTGTGCCAAGATGGGTGTGTCCGTGAACAGGCGTTTTACTTTGCTAAACGCCTGTTCCGCTGCCTCAGTCCAGCGAAAAGGGACCTTTACGGAGGTCAGCTGAGTTAAAGGCAGTACCACCCCACTATAGTTCCTTATGAACCGGCGATAAAAGTTTGCGAACCCGAGGAAGCGTTGGCGCTTCTTACAGGAGTGGGGAGTTGGCCAATCCAGCACTGCCTCCACCTTGGCCGGGTTGGCAATCAGTCTCCCTTTGGCTACTATGAAGCCCAAGAAGGTGGTGAATGGTGTTGAAAATTCACACTTCTCGGCCTTGACATAGAGTTGGTTCTCCAGGAGCCGTTGTAGAATGGCCCTAACATGGGCTTCATCTTCTTCTGGCGAGCGGGAGAAAATCAAAATGTCGTCCAAATACACAAACACGAATTGATACAGCATATTACGGAGGACGTTGTTAATTAACCGCTGGAAGACGGCGGGGGCATTAGTGAGCCCAAAGGCCATCAACAGGTATTCAAACTGCCCCTGGTGTGTCTTAAACACCATCTTCCACTCATCGCCCTCGCGAATGCAGACCAAATGATACGCGTTTCTCAGATCCAATTTAGTAAACATCCGTGAGTGCTGAAGGAGCTCGAACGCTGAATTGATTAAGGGTAGAGGGTACTTGTCCTTAATGGTAATTGCGTTAAGCTCCCTGTAGTTTATGCACGGGCACAGCGAGCCATCCTTCTTTCCAATGAAGAAGAACCCGGCCCTGAGTGCGGCCAAAGATGGACGAATTAGGCCAGTGTTCAGGGACTCCTTGATATACCTCTCCACCGCCTCCCTCTCTGGTCCAGAAATGCTGTACAGCCTGCTGGACGGCAGCCTCATCCCTGGGATGAGGTCAATGACGCAGTCGTAAGAGCGGTGAGGCGGCAGCGACAATGCTCTCGATTTGCTAAAGACCTCTCCAAGATCGTTATATGCCTGGGGGACAAGGCTAAGGTCCGGCGGCTCGACCAGCGAGAGGGAGATAGACAGAGAGGGGGACCACTCCGCTGAGCGCATACAGTGGGCTGTGCAAAAGGGGCTCCAGGAGGAGATAGTATTACGAGCGCAGTTAATTTGGGGACTGTGCCTCCGGATCCATGGATACCCCAGGACCACCGAGGAAAAGGAAACAGGGGGAACTAGGAAAGTTAGTTCGTCCCGGTGGTTCCCGGAAAGGAGGATGGATATCGGCACCGTGCTGTGTGAGACTACAACGACCTTCCGTCCAGATATGGTTGTGATTCTCTGATCACGGGGCAATTTACATGTGGGAATGCCCACCTGCTTCACAAATTCAGCAGAAATGAAATTACCCTCCAACCCCGAGTCAACCAGCGCCTTAACCCTCCTCTCGACTCCCGGCAGCTGCACGAGGGCTGGGATAGAAAAATTACCGGGGGGAGTGTCTTTGGTCCCGCCCGCCAGACCCCCCATGGTTACTGACAGGCTGTGTCTTTTTGGCCACTGGCAGGATTCGTCCCGAGTGTGGTTCAGCAAACCACAGTGCGGGCACGTGCCGGCTGTTTGCCTTCGCGGGCGCTCATCATCAGTAAGGTGCCGAGAGAGCTCCACTGGCTTGGGCGAAGAGATGGTGCCGCCAGTGTCAGTAGTCATGGCGAGGCCGCACGTGGCATGCGGGTGAGAGGAGGCCTCGCACTCCCTCGCGCGCTCACAGTGCCGGTTGTTCAAACCGACAGCTTGAGCCATAAGGTCGTCAAGGGTCTTCGGGACAGGGTGAACCGCCAGTTCGTCCCGCAGCTGTTCATTCAACCCGTGAAGGAATGCGCTGCGCAGGGCAACCTCATTCCAACCTGAGTCTGCAGCAACAACTCGGAACTCCACCGAGTACTCGGCCACTGACCGGGTACCCTGGAGGGGCATCAATAGGCGGCTCATCACATTGCCTTCACTCTAGGACCGGTCAAACGCGCGTGTGAAGGCGTCAACAAATTGGCTGAACGTATAGTGCCGTCCCTAGGGGTTGATAAGCGTGGAGTGTGCCCAATAAAGGGCTCAATCCCTAAGCAACAGTGTAAAAAAAAACTGTATCTTAGCCGTATCTCTCGGGTACTCCTCCCCGACCTGCTCCAAATACATATACAGTTGCATTCCAAATAAGAGTATAGGTCGGAATAATAGTATAGGGTGGAAAAAACTGAAAATTTTAATAAGAGTATAGGGCGTAATAATAGTATAGGCTGGAAATTTGTTAAAATTTCAATAAAAGTATAGGTGCGCAATAATAGTATAGGGATGCACATTACATACAAAGTTAAATAATGTTCATAATTATGCCTGAGATATTGAAATATCTACAAAATTAAAAGAAACCACCTTCTGAATTGGTTTTATTTCTTTTGAAAATATTGTATGAACAATTTATCAGAGGAACATTAATAGCAATTTAAAATTTACCAAATTTAATGGTTAAGTTTAAACATTTGAAAAAAAAATAATACAACAAATGTACCAGTATATTCATAATATTGCAAATGAGCTTACTAATACTTGCTACCTGCCAAAAATATGAGGATTTAGTTTAAAAATATATATATTTACTTTATAATTAAACAATATAGCATATAATGATTTTATTGTTGATTAATAGGGTAGTAGGGTTCACATACAGACATATTATTAAACTTCTTTGTTTCCTCATTGTACTTCTAGTTCAGATACATGTATGTTACCAGTAATCTAAGCTAAACATTAACATGAACCTACCTTTAAACAGTTCAATTTGCTTTCCCAACTCCTCTTTCTGTTTCATAGAGTATTTCTTCAACTTTAAATCAAAAGTGTCAGACACCGGGTCAGACACTTCAGAAGCCATCGTCTGCTGCTCCGCACATGGCCCCGGGCACATGGCATGACGACATGTAGACTGTTTTGTAAACAACCGGCACGTGTATCCCGAACACAGCCGAGATAATACGGAAATAAAGGAAGTGCCTCCGACAGCTTTTTCAGCCAATTACGAGGAGTGATTTAATGGCTGCGGGCCTGCTGCTTAGTACACACACACTTGAAAAAATATATACATACGAGTGCCACACTTCAATCGGTAAAGCTTTGAATAAATCTCGAAAAAATGTCCTTCATGTCAAAGCTGGCGCGGACCCCGAAAATGCACACGCTTTGTGCAACGCAACCTTCTGGTTTGGACAGCCACGCTGGTGTCCTGATGGCAACGAACGCAACACCCGGCGGTGATTCTCCGACGACAAGCGAACGCAGCAGCCTGACTGATCTGCCCTCCCTTCTGCTTCAGGGAGACTTCGACGCAGAGTTTCCAGGCGAAACTCTCCGGAGAACACCCACGACTGGGACAGCTGCGGAAAATTTCATGGTGCGTTCAGGTCCACGCGTTCTGTTTAGCTATAAGCGTATAGACCCAAATAAAACCACATAGGGTGACATAGGGCATATCCCAATAAGCGTATAGACCCAAATAAGACCGTATAGGGCTGTATTTTTGGGCGAAATAAATACCCGTACATGTACGGTTATTTGGAATGCAACTGTATGTATCTGGATGAGAAAACTCTTACATCTCCCCACTTCCCCTGCATATGGGGAAGGTGTGGGAATGGAGGTGGTATGCCGCACTGAAGCGTGGGGAGCAGGCTGAGGAGGTGGAGCCGGGGGACACGACCGAGACAAAAGCTGGATTAAGTTTGACATCTGTTGCGTCAGCACAGCAAGCTGACGCTCGGTCGCAGACAAGCGATCCAGAGCTGACAGCTCCTGTGCCGAGGCACTGGCTGAGCTATCATCATGGCTGGCTCGTTCTGTCATGACTAGCTGACAGCTCAAGTGCACGATGCTAGCACAAGACGGAACCACACAAGGGGGATACGTTCAATGATTTATTAAATAGAGAAAACAGCACCTCGTTAAGGAAACAGCCACTCGCCAGAAGATCCAATCCGCCTGTGGAGAGAAAAGCGAGAGCTGTCAGCGGAGAAGCAGAGAAGGGAAAATGGGCGAGCCAAATTACCACTTACTCGGGACTCCGGAAGAGGACTGGCAGAACTCCAGTGGGGAATAGACGAACCAGTAGAGGAGGGAGATGAGCTTGGAGTGGCTAACTGGGCTTAGTTTTGTTGCGGGGAGAGGTGATGAGGTGGCAGGAGAGCACACGCAGTCCACCCCACCAGACACACCCGCACGTTGGCAGCAACCTGAAATAGAAAAGTAGAGAACTGTTAGATGACATGTCTACACTAGTTCTAAAATGACTGTGCTTGCCTGAATTAGGGCAGTATACCCAGACGAGCCAGTGTTGACTGTGCGGAGGAAGCCTCCTTAAGTACACTGGCTGATGAGCGGGAGCAGGTGTGTCCTCTGCCTCAGGTGCAGTGATGAGTTGACGAACATGCGGCAGGAGGGGAGGGGCGCACTCTTGCTGTCCATGACACAAACTGTGTGTTCAAGGAACCAGATGGAAGGGAAGCAAGGCTAGGAGCATTGGAGGTGGATTTAAACTGTTCTACCATGGTGTAGATAGGAAGAGAAATGGAGTAGGAGTAATCTTGAAAGAAGAGTTTGTGAAGAGTGTTCAGGAGGTAAAGATGGAGTCAGACAGAATCATGAGTTTGACGCTAGAAGTCAAAGGTGTTATGTTGAATGTTGTCAGTGCTTAAGCCCCACAAGTTGGATGTCAGGTAGAAGAGAAAGAGGAATTCTGGAGTAAGTTTGATGAAGTGGTAGACAGTGTTCCCAGGGGGAAGAGACTGATGATTGGAGCGGACTTTAATGAACATGTAGGTGAAGGGAACAGAGGTGATGAGGAGGTTCTGGGTAGGTATGGTCTTAAGGAGAGAAATGTGGAAGGACAGATGGTTGGGGATTTTGCTAAAAGGATGGAAATGGATGTGATGAACACATCACTCTATATAAGCAAGAAATCTGTGTGTGTATGTGTGTCTGTGTGTCACGCTTCATAGGACATCATAGGACGGCCTATGATCTCTGCCTCAACATCAAAGGGCGTCCTGTGAACTCAGGCATCACAAGACGACAAATGTGTATGATGTCACATAGGACACAGAGATTATAGGACAATTTCTCTTTATGATGTCACACATAGATTTTATCTCCCTCCCTCTCTCTCTCTCTCTCTCTCTCTCTCTCTCTCTCTCTCTCTCTCTCTCTCTCTCTCTCTCTCTCGTGCGCATGCGTGGGCGTTTGTGGGAGCAGGGGTGTGGAGTGGTGTCGAGTGAGTACTTTAAACTTTGTATTTTCTAACTTTTTCTCTATCTTGTGTGTTTGAGGTGGGTGTGTGTTTAATATAGTGGGTTGAGTGTGTGTGTGCTGGGGTGTGAGTGTTGGAGTGAGTGTGTGGGGGAACGGTAGCTTCTGCTGCCGGTTTTTCCCAGCCGGCATCATGCCGGTGATTGATGGTGGTGTGGAGTTTGAGCGCTTAACCCGGCGTCATGGTGTGAGAATCCTCCCGACAGTTCCCTGTTCTGTGGAGGAGGCCAGCCTCGCTGTAGGACAGGTGGTTGGGCATGGCAGCATAAAATCAGCATCGAGGATGAACAGCGCAATTGTGATCTTTCTGGATTCGACTGAGAAAGCTGATCAGGTGGTGGCACAGGGAGTGGTCATAGTTGACACTTTTACTCCCGTTTTACCGCTGGCGAATCCGTCTAAGAGGATCACCATCTCAAACGCTCCTCCTTTCGTTAAAAATGATCAGCTGATTAGAGAGTTGTCCCGTTTTGGCCAGGTTGTGTCCCCTATCAGAATGGTCTCTCTGGGTAGTAAATCACCCCTGCTGAAGCATGTTGTATGTCATAGGAGGCAGTGTTTCATGGTGTTGAAAGACAGCTCTGCTGAACTGAATGCGTCTTTTAATTTCAGGATTGACGGCTTTAGCTACTTGGTGTTTGCAACATCTGAAACCATGAAGTGTTTTGCGTGTGGTGCAGAAGGCCATCTTATTAGGTCATGTCCTGAAAAGGCGAACACAAAGAGCACTGGCGGTAAGAAAGGTGACGCCGCTGTTTCTGGTGGTCCGGAGGGTAGCGCTACATGTGGTGCGGCGGATGCCGCTGCGGCGCCCGCTTCTGCTGGGGCGGTCGCGGACGCGGCTGCGTCCGCGTCCGCTTCTACTTCTGCGGGGGCGTCCGCGTCCGCGTCCGCTTGTGCTGGGGCGGCCGCGGCCGCCTCTGCTGGGGTGGCCGCGGCGGGCGCGGTAGTTGCCCCCCCAAACAGTGATGGTGGGGAATTTCTGTCTGGCGGCAGCTCTGATCATTGTGACGAGCCTGTCGCCCGGGGTAAACAGGTGGAGGGTGTAAGTAAAAGTGCAGTTAAACGAAGGAACGTGAATGAACAGACTTTGCAGGCGGGGGAGGAGCGGTTTGAGGCTGTAGGGGACACACAGAGCAAACACTGCATGACAAACGTTGCGGTTCATGAAGAAATGCAGGAATGTAGTTTTGCTGAAGAGGATCCTTTTAAAGCTGCACAAAAAAGAAAAAGTGCTGAAAACTTACAGAGCTCTGCTAAATCTAGTAGGGTTGGGAAGTTAGATTTACTAGATGAGAGCGTCTCTGACGAAAGTGGAGCTGAGTCTGAAATGATGCAGACGCAGACGCAGGAGGAGCAAAGCTCCTATTGTTTTTCCAAAATTAGGCAATTTCTCCAGGTGACCAAGGGGAGCAGAGCTGTGAAAGTGGAAAATTACTTTCCAGATCTGGAGTTATTTGTGGCATCAGCTCGCAAGCTGATGAAACTGAATGATGGGAATGAGACTTTTACTGATCAGGAAATTTTTCGTTTAAAGAAACTGGTTGTCAAACTGAAATCACAAATTACTAACAGTCATGTTGACTCTTAGTTTGTTTCTTCCCTTTTATGCTATGTGTGTGTTTTTTTTACTGTACCCTATTTTTATCCTTTTTAATGCCCCACCTTAGAATTGGCACTCTCAATATTAATGGGGCCAGGGATGATGTAAAAAGGGCCTCTTTATACAAGCTTTTTAATTTAAAGAAACTTGACGTGCTGATGGTCCAGGAGACTCACAGCACTGTGGACATTGAGAGCCATTGGAGAAAAGAGTGGGATGGCTGCATTTTTTTTAGCCACAAATCCAGTAGCAGTGGGGGGGTGGCTGTACTTTTCTCTAGGGGTTGTGTGCCTGTCTCTTATGAGGTAGAAGAGGTGGTGAGAGGTCATTTCCTCTTATTAAAGGTACAGTTTGAAAACGTGAACTTTGTTTTTATAAACGTGTATGTGCCAACACAGAGAGCAGAGAGGATCAGGGTCTTTGACGTGCTTTCGGATACGGTTAAGTCCTGTGATCCAAATAGTTTTTTATTTCTGGGGGGTGATTTTAACTGTACATTAAACCACAGACTAGACAGGAACCATCAGGAGCCTCACCCTGCTTCTGCCAATAGGCTGAGAGAACTGGTGAAAACACATGAAATGGCCGATGTGTGGAGATCACATCATGGGGACCAGAGGCAGTACACCTGGAGCCATGTCAAAGATAACCTTTTATCTATGGCTAGGTTAGACCGTTTTTATGGTTTTAAACATCAAATGAGTGTTTTTAAAAATAGTTGTATCTGTCCTGTTGGTTTCACTGATCACTGCCTGCTGTTTTGTTCTGTGTTTATTGAAAATGTGAAGTGTAAGAGTGCTTTTTGGCATTTTAACAATACACTTTTAAATGATGTGTTTTTTAAAGAGGTTTTTCATGATGTTTGGAAGTCACACAGGGAACAAAAACCCTCTTTTAGTTCTCTCCAATTGTGGTGGGATTTTGGTAAGGCCCAGATAAAACAACTCTGCCAACAGTACACTCAAAATGTCACTCGTAGCTTGACCCAATCCTTGAAAGTTCTGGAGACTGAGGTGGTAGAACTAGAGGAGTTGCTCAGTTCTACAGGAAAACAGGAGCACTTAGAGGCTCTCAAGTCAAAAAGGTCAGCCTTGGCTAGCTTGCTAGGGGTCACCGCACAGGGTGCTCTGGTCCGCTCACGCTACATGGATGTAGCTCTGATGGACTCGCCCTCCCAGTACTTTTTTGGACTGGAGGGGAAAAATGGACAGAGAAAGCTCATTCACTCCTTGTTGGGCGATGACGGGAGAACAATCTCCACAGCAGCAGAGATCAGGAAACACGCTGCTAGCTTTTACAGTGAATTGTTTAGAGCAGAGTGGAGGGAGGACACGTCACTGGGCCAGGTTTTCCTTGATGGTCTTCCAGTGCTCTCAGAGGACCTTGTTGCCGGCTTGGATGCTCCACTGTCTCTGTCTGAGCTGCATACGGCGCTAATGAGCCTCCAGAATGGAAAATAACCAGGCATAGATGGTCTCTCTGTGGACTTTTTTAAGGAATTCTGGCCCCTGCTTGGTCCAGACCTGCTGGAGGTTCTCCAAGATAGCTTGGAAAGGGGGACCCTACCCACGACCTGCAGGAGGGCCATCATCACACTGTTGCCAAAAAAGGGGGACCTCCAGAGCCTAAAGAACTGGAGGCCAGTCTCTCTGCTCTGCACAGACTACAAGATTCTCTCAAAAGCTCTGGCCCGAAGACTGAGAAAGGTGATGAGCGAGCTCATTCATGTAGACCAGACTTACTGTGTGCCTGGCAGGCTGATTAGTGACAACGTCACTTTAATTCGGGATATTTTGGAGGTCTCTGGTTCATTGGCGGTAGAAACTGGTTTGATTTCAATTGACCAGGAAAAGGCGTTTGATCGGGTTGAACACCAATATTTATGGACAGTTTTAACAGCTTTTGGTTTCAGCCCAGGCTTCATAGCCAGGATACGGGTCTTGTACAGTGACATTGAGAGTGTGCTGAAGATAAATGGGGGCCTGTCTGCCCCTTTAAAAGTCCAGAGGGGGGTTCGGCAGGGCTGCCCTCTCTCAGGGATGCTGTACTCCCTCGCCATAGAGCCTTTGCTTCACTGCCTGAGAAGGGATCTATCAGGAGTTACTTTTCCTGGCTGTGACACCACGTTCAAGCTGTCGGCCTATGCAGATGATGTAGTCATTCTGCTAAACAAGCAGAGTGACATTGACGTTCTGGTTAGGAGTGTCAATCTTTTTGGCCAACTTTCCTCTGCAAAGATAAACTGGGGAAAAAGCGAGGCTCTGATGGTGGGGGAGAAACTAGAAAATCAGCTTACGCTGCCGTGTGGGTTGATTTGGAAAAAAGGAGGTTTTAAGTATCTTGGTGTCTTTATTGGAAATCAGCAGTTTGAGCAAAAAAATTGGGATGGGGTCATAGAGAAGATTAACGGGAGACTAAACAAGTGGAAGTGGCTAATGCCAAGAATATCTTTTAGAGGAAGAGTGCTCATTTTAAATAATCTTGTTTCCTCATCCCTGTGGGACCGCCTCATGTGCATGGACCCCCCTGCTGGTTTGTTGTCCAAAATTCAGTCTTTTTTGGTGGACTTTTTTTTGGGGGGTGGACTCCACTGGGTTCCTCAAGCCCTGTTATTTCTTCCCAAAGAGGAGGGGGGGCAAGGAGTGATTCATTTAGCTAGTAGAGGTGCTGCTTTTAGACTGACTTTCATACAGAGACTGCTGACGGGCCCCCAGGACCTGGTATGGAGGCCTTTGGCCTGTGTTATTTTACAGAGAGTCCTTGGGCTTGGGCTAGACCTCCCTGTGTTTTTAATGGATTTTAAGAACTCTAATGCACTGTCTTTACCCAGTTTTTACCGCAGTCTCTTTTCAGTGTGGACTCTTTTTAAAAAACAAAGAGGGCCATGCGATTCCCTCTACTGGTTGTTGAGGGAGCCGCTGGTTTTTGGTGGTCGCCTTGGTGTCCTGCCGGGAGTTGGAAGGACCTTCCTTGATAGGCTGTGTTCCAGGAACATTCTCACTCTGAAGCAAGTGGTGGAACTGGCTGGTCCTGGCCTCAACAACGCCACAGCTTTAGCAGCTCATCTTGGTGTCAGGTCGAATCGTTTCGTCGATGGTCTTCTTGCACACTGGAAACAGGAGCTTCATGGACTTGAGCACTCCCTACTCTTGGACTTTAGCAATGGCACGCTGCAGCCAGAAAGCACTGACCCCTTTCCCTCTCTCACGCTCTATATGGACTTTGACGTCGCTCCTTGCTCCTTACTGGCATTCTGTGCTCCCACTGGTGTGGACTTTGGAGGAGCCAGTGGTAAGGCACTCTACAGACTGGTGGTGATGGCACTCAACAAGGACCGATTGAACACCTGTGTGGACACTCCTTGGAGAGCCTATTTTAAACTAGGAAAAGGGCATCGGCCTGCCTGGAGGGCTCTTTACAAAGCCCCTCTCCCTAAGAGGCATGGAGACTTACAGTGGAGGGTCCTGCATGGTATTATAGCAGTCAATGCTTTTGTTTCTGTGATTAACAGCAGTGTCAGTGATCAGTGTGTTTTTTGTTCCTCTAGGGAGACTGTTTTTCATTGTTTTATTGAATGTCAGCGCCTGAGTGGCCTCTTTGAACTTCTCACAAAACTTTTTCATATTTTTAAGGAAGTTTTCTCTAAGCAGGTTTTCATTTGTGGTTTTATGTACAATTGTCGTTTTAAGCAGAAGTGTCAACTACTGAACTTTGTTTTAGGACAGGCAAAGCTGGCTATCTATGTAAGCCGGAGAAGAAAACTTGAAAATGTTGAGAATGATGTTGATGTCAAAATTTTATTTGTGAGGCTACTTAAAGCCAGAATCAGGCTGGACTTTCAGTTTTTTATGGGGAATGGGGATGTGGAAGGTTTCAGGACCCTCTGGTCCCTGGAGAATGTCCTCTGTTCAGTTCATGATGGACAGCTTTTTTTTGGGCGTTTTTTGGGGGATTAATTTTCTGTGTAACATAGCATGATATAGAAATTGTATTGACTGATGGACAAGTGTGTTTATTAAAGATCTTTTAAAAATCAAATCTCTCTCTCTCTCTCTCTCTCTCTCTCTCTCGTGCGCATGCGTGGGCGTTTGTGGGAGCAGGGGTGTGGAGTGGTGTCGAGTGAGTACTTTAAACTTTGTATTTTCTAACTTTTTCTCTATCTTGTGTGTTTGAGGTGTGTGTGTTTAATATAGTGGGTTGAGTGTGTGTGTGCTGGGGTGTGAGTGTTGGAGTGAGTGTGTTGGGGAACGGTAGCTTCTGCTGCCGGTTTTTCCCAGCCGGCATCATGCCGGTGATTGATGGTGGTGTGGAGTTTAAGCGCTTAACCCGGCGTCATGGTGTGAGAATCCTCCCGACAGTTCCCTGTTCTGTGGAGGAGGCCAGCCTCGCTGTAGGACAGGTGGTTGGGCATGGCAGCATAAAATCAGCATCGAGGATGAACAGCGCAATTGTGATCTTTCTGGATTCGACTGAGAAAGCTGATCAGGTGGTGGCACAGGGAGTGGTCATAGTTGACACTTTTACTCCCGTTCTACCGCTGGCGAATCCGTCTAGGAGGATCACCATCTCAAACGCTCCTCCTTTCGTTAAAAATGATCAGCTGATTAGAGAGTTGTCCCGTTTTGGCCAGGTTGTGTCCCCTATCAGAATGGTCTCTCTGGGTAGTAAATCACCCCTGCTGAAGCATGTTGTATGTCATAGGAGGCAGTGTTTCATGGTGTTGAAAGACAGCTCTGCTGAACTGAATGCGTCTTTTAATTTCAGGATTGACGGCTTTAGCTACTTGGTGTTTGCAACATCTGAAACCATGAAGTGTTTTGCGTGTGGCGCAGAAGGCCATCTTATTAGGTCATGTCCTGAAAAGGCGAACACAAAGAGCACTGGCGGTAAGAAAGGTGACGCCGCTGTTTCTGGTGGTCCGGAGGGTAGCGCTACATGTGGTGCGGCGGATGCCGCTGCGGCGCCCGCTTCTGCTGGGGCGGTCGCGGCCGCGGCTGCGTCCGCGGCTGCGTCCGCGTCCGCTTCTACTTCTGCGGGGGCGTCCGCGTCCGCGTCCGCGTCCGCGTCCGCTTGTGCTGGGGCGGCCGCGGCCGCCTCTGCTGGGGTGGCCGCGGCGGGCGCGGTAGTTGCCCCCCCAAACAGTGATGGTGGGGAATTTCTGTCTGGCGGCAGCTCTGATCATTGTGACGAGCCTGTCGCCCGGGGTAAACAGGTGGAGGGTGTAAGTAAAAGTGCAGTTAAACGAAGGAACGTAAATGAACAGACTTTGCAGGCGGGGGAGGAGCGGTTTGAGGCTGTAGGGGACACACAGAGCAAACACTGCATGACAAACGTTGCAGTTCATGAAGAAATGCAGGAATGTAGTTTTGCTGAAGAGGATCCTTTTAAAGCTGCACAAAAAAGAAAAAGTGCTGAAAACTTACAGAGCTCTGCTAAATCTAGTAGGGTTGGGAAGTTAGATTTACTAGATGAGAGCGTCTCTGACGAAAGTGGAGCTGAGTCTGAAATGATGCAGACGCAGACGCAGGAGGAGCAAAGCTCCTATTGTTTTTCCAAAATTAGGCAATTTCTCCAGGTGACCAAGGGGAGCAGAGCTGTGAAAGTGGAAAATTACTTTCCAGATCTGGAGTTATTTGTGGCATCAGCTCGCAAGCTGATGAAACTGAATGATGGGAATGAGACTTTTACTGATCAGGAAATTTTTCGTTTAAAGAAACTGGTTGTCAAACTGAAATCACAAATTACTAACAGTCATGTTGACTCTTAGTTTGTTTCTTCCCTTTTATGCTATGTGTGTGTTTTTTTTACTGTACCCTATTTTTATCCTTTTTAATGCCCCACCTTAGAATTGGCACTCTTAATATTAATGGGGCCAGGGATGATGTAAAAAGGGCCTCTTTATACAAGCTTTTTAATTTAAAGAAACTTGACGTGCTGATGGTCCAGGAGACTCTCAGCACTGTGGACATTGAGAGCCATTGGAGAAAAGAGTGGGATGGCTGCATTTTTTTTAGCCACAAATCCAGTAGCAGTGGGGGGGTGGCTGTACTTTTCTCTAGGGGTTGTGTGCCTGTCTCTTATGAGGTAGAAGAGGTGGTGAGAGGTCATTTCCTCTTATTAAAGGTACAGTTTGAAAACGTGAACTTCGTTTTTATAAACGTGTATGTGCCAACACAGAGAGCAGAGAGGATCAGGGTCTTTGACGTGCTTTCGGATACGGTTAAGTCCTGTGATCCAAATAGTTTTTTATTTCTGGGGGGTGATTTTAACTGTACATTAAACCACAGACTAGACAGGAACCATCAGGAGCCTCACCCTGCTTCTGCCAATAGGCTGAGAGAACTGGTGAAAACACATGAAATGGCCGATGTGTGGAGATCACATCATGGGGACCAGAGGCAGTACACCTGGAGCCATGTCAAAGATAACCTTTTATCTATGGCTAGGTTAGACCGTTTTTATGGTTTTAAACATCAAATGAGTGTTTTTAAAAATAGTTGTATCTGTCCTGTTGGTTTCACTGATCACTGCCTGCTGTTTTGTTCTGTGTTTATTGAAAATGTAAAGTGTAAGAGTGCTTTTTGGCATTTTAACAATACACTTTTAAATGATGTGTTTTTTAAAGAGGTTTTTCATGATGTTTGGAAGTCACACAGGGAACAAA
The DNA here is from genome assembly GCA_020510985.1 of Pholidichthys leucotaenia. Lineage (NCBI taxonomy): Eukaryota > Metazoa > Chordata > Actinopteri > Cichliformes > Pholidichthyidae > Pholidichthys > Pholidichthys leucotaenia. The sequence goes on from CM035840.1 coordinate 260,564,238, forward strand.
AACCCTCTTTTAGTTCTCTCCAATTGTGGTGGGATTTTGGTAAGGCCCAGATAAAACAACTCTGCCAACAGTACACTCAAAATGTCACTCGTAGCTTGACCCAATCCTTGAAAGTTCTGGAGACTGAGGTGGTAGAACTAGAGGAGTTGCTCAGTTCTACAGGAAAACAGGAGCACTTAGAGGCTCTCAAGTCAAAAAGGTCAGCCTTGGCTAGCTTGCTAGGGGTCACCGCACAGGGTGCTCTGGTCCGCTCACGCTACATGGATGTAGCTCTGATGGACTCGCCCTCCCAGTACTTGTTTGGACTGGAGGGGAAAAATGGACAGAGAAAGCTCATTCACTCCTTGTTGGGCGATGACGGGAGAACAATCTCCACAGCAGCAGAGATCAGGAAACACGCTGCTAGCTTTTACAGTAAATTGTTTAGAGCAGAGTGGAGGGAGGACACGGCACTGGGCCAGGTTTTCCTTGATGGTCTTCCAGTGCTCTCAGAGGACCTTGTTGCCGGCTTGGATGCTCCACTGTCTCTGTCTGAGCTGCATACGGCGCTAATGAGCCTCCAGAATGGAAAATCACCAGGCATAGATGGTCTCTCTGTGGACTTTTTTAAGGAATTCTGGCCCCTGCTTGGTCCAGACCTGCTGGAGGTTCTCCAAGATAGCTTGGAAAGGGGGACCCTACCCACGACCTGCAGGAGGGCCATCATCACACTGTTGCCGAAAAAGGGGGACCTCCAGAGCCTAAAGAACTGGAGGCCAGTCTCTCTGCTCTGCACAGACTACAAGATTCTCTCAAAAGCTCTGGCCCGAAGACTGAGAAAGGTGATGAGCGAGCTCATTCATGTAGACCAGACTTACTGTGTGCCTGGCAGGCTGATTAGTGACAACGTCACTTTAATTCGGGATATTTTGGAGGTCTCTGGTTCATTGGCGGTAGAAACTGGTTTGATTTCAATTGACCAGGAAAAGGCGTTTGATCGGGTTGAACACCAATATTTATGGACAGTTTTAACAGCTTTTGGGTTCAGCCCAGGCTTCATAGCCAGGATACGGGTCTTGTACAGTGACATTGAGAGTGTGCTGAAGATAAATGGGGGCCTGTCTGCCCCTTTAAAAGTCCAGAGGGGGGTTCGGCAGGGCTGCCCTCTCTCAGGGATGCTGTACTCCCTTGCCATAGAGCCTTTGCTTCACTGCCTGAGAAGGGATCTATCAGGAGTTACTTTTCCTGGCTGTGACACCACGTTCAAGCTGTCGGCCTATGCAGATGATGTAGTCATTCTGCTAAACAAGCAGAGTGACATTGACGTTCTGGTTAGGAGTGTCAATCTTTTTGGCCAACTTTCCTCTGCAAAGATAAACTGGGGAAAAAGCGAGGCTCTGATGGTGGGGGAGAAACTAGAAAATCAGCTTACGCTGCCGGGTGGGTTGATTTGGAAAAAAGGAGGTTTTAAGTATCTTGGCGTCTTTATTGGAAATCAGCAGTTTGAGCAAAAAAATTGGGATGGGGTCATAGAGAAGATTAACGGGAGACTAAACAAGTGGAAGTGGCTAATGCCAAGAATATCTTTTAGAGGAAGAGTGCTCATTTTAAATAATCTTGTTTCCTCATCCCTGTGGCACCGCCTCATGTGCATGGACCCCCCTGCTGGTTTGTTGTCCAAAATTCAGTCTGTTTTGGTGGACTTTTTTTGGGGGGGTGGACTCCACTGGGTTCCTCAAGCCCTGTTATTTCTTCCCAAAGAGGAGGGGGGGCAAGGAGTGATTCATTTAGCTAGTAGAGGTGCTGCTTTTAGACTGACTTTCATACAGAGACTGCTGACGGGCCCCCAGGACCTGGTATGGAGGCCTTTGGCCTGTGTTATTTTACAGAGAGTCCTTGGGCTTGGGCTAGACCTCCCTGTGTTTTTAATGGATTTTAAGAACTCTAATGCACTGTCTTTACCCAGTTTTTACCGCAGTCTCTTTTCAGTGTGGACTCTTTTTAAAAAACAAAGAGGGCCATGCGATTCCCTCTACTGGTTGTTGAGGGAGCCGCTGGTTTTTGGTGGTCGCCTTGGTGTCCTGCCGGGAGTTGGAAGGACCTCCTTGATAGGCTGTGTTCCAGGAACATTCTCACTCTGAAGCAAGTGGTGGAACTGGCTGGTCCTGGCCTCAACAACGCCTCAGCTTTAGCAGCTCATCTTGGTGTCAGGTCGAATCGTTTCATCGATGGTCTTCTTGCACACTGGAAACAGGAGCTTCATGGACTTGAGCACTCCCTACTCTTGGACTTTAGCAATGGCACGCTGCAGCCAGAAAGCACTGACCCCTTTCCCTCTCTCACGCTCTATATGGACTTTGACGTCGCTCCTTGCTCCTTACTGGCATTCTGTGCTCCCACTGGTGTGGACTTTGGAGGAGCCAGTGGTAAGGCACTCTACAGACTGGTGGTGATGGCACTCAACAAGGACCGATTGAACACCTGTGTGGACACTCCTTGGAGAGCCTATTTTAAACTAGGAAAAGGGCATCGGCCTGCCTGGAGGGCTCTTTACAAAGCCCCTCTCCCTAAGAGGCATGGAGACTTACAGTGGAGGGTCCTGCATGGTATTATAGCTGTCAATGCTTTTGTTTCTGTGATTAACAGCAGTGTCAGTGATCAGTGTGTTTTTTGTTCCTCTAGGGAGACTGTTTTTCATTGTTTTATTGAATGTCAGCGCCTGAGTGGCCTCTTTGAACTTCTCACAAAACTTTTTCATATTTTTAAGGAAGTTTTCTCTAAGCAGGTTTTCATTTGTGGTTTTATGTACAATCGTCGTTTTAAGCAGAAGTGTCAACTACTGAACTTTGTTTTAGGACAGGCAAAGTTGGCTATCTATGTAAGCCGGAGAAGAAAACTTGAAAATGTTGAGAATGATGTTGATGTCAAAATTTTATTTGTGAGGCTACTTAAAGCCAGAATCAGGCTGGACTTTCAGTTTTTTATGGGGAATGGGGATGTGGAAGGTTTCAGGACCCTCTGGTCCCTGGAGAATGTCCTCTGTTCAGTTCATGATGGACAGCTTTTTTTGGGGCGTTTTTTGGGGGATTAATTTTCTGTGTAACATAGCATGATATAGAAATTGTATTGACTGATGGACAAGTGTGTTTATTAAAGATCTTTTAAAAATCAAATCTCTCTCTCTCTCTCTCTCTCTCTCTCTCTCTCTCTCTCTCTCTCTCTCTCTCTCTCTCTCTCTCTCTCTCTCTCTCTCTCTCTCTCTCTCTCTCATGAGCATGCGTGAGCGTTTGTGGGAGCAGGTGTGTGGGGTGGTGTCGAGTGAGTACTCTAAACTTTGTTTTTCTAACTTTTCTCTATCTTGTGTGTTGAGGTGTGTGTGTTTATTATATAGCAGTTTGAGTGTGTGTGTGCTGGGGTGTGAGTTTTGGAGTGAGTGTGTCGGGGAACAGTAGCTTCTGCTGCCCGTTTTTTTCCCAGCTGGCATCATGCCAGTTGACGGTGGCATGGAGTTCAAGCACTTGACCCGGAGGCATGGCGTTTGAATCCTCCCGACAGTTTCCTGTTCTGTGGAGGAGGCCGGCCTCGCAGTGGGACAGGTTGTTGGGCATGACAGCATAAAGTCAGCATCAAGGATGAACAATAGACTACGGATGCATGATTTATGGAGCAGCGGCAAAGACGACTCTTGAAAAAATAGACAGAATGCAACATAGAGTGCTTCGTCTGTGCATTGGAGTTGTCAAAACAACACCAAACAATGCAGTTTTAATAGAAGCAGGAGAAATGCCAATGGATTTGAGAAGAGATAAACTCGCATTATCATACTGGGTCAAGCTGAAAGGAAGTGACGAAGCAAATATTTCAAAAACAACACTATGAGACTGCTGGGAATACTCTAATTTCCAGGGACATGGGTTTGGGTGGACAATTGAAAGAAGGACCAGAATGTATGGGCTGCACAATATTGATATAGCTAACACCACTCCAGTGAATAATGTTCCCCCTTGGCTTTTTCCAGGAATAGAAGTAGACGCTAGCTAGTCTGCTAATGAGAAAAAAGGATTGGCATATGAATGAAGTTGTTAAAACAAGCATTTACCTCAGGAGCAATTACTATAACTTCTTACAGCTCTATATTGACGGTTCAAAGAATAAAGAGGGCTCTGTTGGAGTTGGAGTATACATCCCAGAATTTAAAGTGACCATCACAAAAAAGACTCTCCACAATACATCCGTGTTTACAACAGAGATGGTGGCAATAATTATTGCTTTGCAGTGGGTGGAGGAGGTCAGACCAGTCTGGGTGGTGGTGTGCACAGACTCACTTGCAGCACTAAAAACCATACAGACACTAAAATCTACAAGGGAAGACTTGGTGATTGAGCTATATCACAGTTTATTTAGGGTACACAGGAGTGGTGGAGAAGTTCAGTTTTTTTGGGGTTCCCAAACATGAAGGGTTGAAAGGGAATGACTGTGCAGACAAATTAGCAAAAAGTGCTCTTGGAAAAGGTGAAGGGAAATCAGTAATCTAGAAAAAAGGAACTGAACTATGGCAAAAAAGATGGGATGAAGACCATAAAGGTACATCATATTACAAAATACAAAAATCTATTGCAATAAAGAATTTCATAATTACCAAAAGGAGGGAAGACATCATTATGGCAAGACTCAGACTGGATCACACAGGTTTAAATGGCACTTTATTCACCATGGGGAAAAGCGAAAGTGACAAATGTAGAGAATGTGGAGTAAAAGAAAATGTTGAGCACATCTTATTACACTGTCACAAATATGGAAATGAAAGACAGATATTGGAAAATTAAGTTCAAGAGGCCGGTAGGGAATGGGATTTAAATTCTGGGATTCTGGGAACAGATGGAGATGGAGAGGCAATAAGAATCACGAGAAGGGCTCTTTTCTCTTTTTTAAATAACACAGGATTAAGTCATAGAATTTAGGGGTTGGGCTCAGATGACATAATGTTACACAATCTTGTACAGTAGGTGGTGGTATACACCTTTCAGTTGTTTGCTATCCGCTAGTTACTGAGAAGAAGAAGAAGAAGAAGAATAGCGCAATTGTCATTTTTTTTTGGATCACACTGGAAAAGCTGATCAGGTGGTGGAACAGGGAGTTGTCATAAATGACACTTTTACTCCCGTTTTACCACTGGTGAACCCTTCTAGGAGGATCACCATCTCTAACGCTCCTCCTTTCATTAAAAATGACCAGCTGATAACAGAGTTATCCCGTTTTGGCCAAGTTGTTTCCCCCATCAGAATGATCTCTCTGGGTAGTAAATCCCCCTGCTAAAGCATGTCATGTGTCACAGGAGGTAGTGCTTTATTGTGTTAAAAGATAGCTCTGTAGAACTGAACGTGTCTTTTAACTTCAGGATTGATGGCTTTAGTTATTTAGTTTTTGCAACATCTGAAACCATGAAGAGTTTTGCGTGTGGTACAAAAGGCCATCTTATCAGATCATGTCCTGAAAAAGTTAACACGAATAATACTGGGTGTAAGAAAGGTGACGCTGGTGTTTCTGGTGGTCCAGAGGCTAGCGCTACATGTGATGCGGCGGGTGCCGCCACGGTGTCCGCTTCTGTCAGGGTGGCCGCGGCGGGCACGATGGTTGCTCCTGCAAACAGTGATGGTGGGGAGTTTCTGTCTGGTGGCAGCTCTGATCTTTGTAATGAGCCTGTCACCCAGAGTAAAAAGGTGAAGGGCAAAAAGAGTGCAGTTAAAGAAAAAAACGTGAATGAAGAGACTTTGCAGGCAGAGGAGGAGCAGACCAGGGCTATGACGGACACACCGAGTAAACACTGCATTACAAACGCTGCAGTTGATGAAGAAATGCAATAATATAATTTTGTTGAGGAGGATCCTTTTAAAGCTGTGCAAAAAAGAGAGTGCTGAAAACTTGCAAAGCTCTGCTAAATCTAGTAGGGTGGGGGGTTTGGAAGTGTTGGATGAGAGTGCTTCTGATGAAACTGAAGCTGAGTCTGAGCTGATGCAGACGCAGGAGGAGCAAAGCTCCTACTCTTTTACAAAGATCAGGAAGTTTCTTCAAGTGACTAAGGGGAGCAGGGCTGTGAAAGTAGAAAATTACTTTCCACATCTGGAATTATTTGTGGCATCAGCTTGCAAGTTTATGAAACTGAATGAGGGGAATGAGACTTTCACTGATCAGAAAATATATTGTTTAAAGAAACTTGTGCTTAAACTGAAATCACAAATCAGTCATGATGACTCAGTTTGTCGTTTCCCTTTTCTGCTACGTTTTTTTTTGTTTTTTTGTTTTTTTTTTTACTGTACCTTATTTTTATCCTTTTTAATGTCTCACCTTAGAATTGGCACTGAATATTAATAGGGCCAGGGATGATGTAAAAAGGGCCTCTTTATACAAGCTTTTAATTTAAAGAAGCTTGATGTGCTAATGCTACAGGAGACTCACAGCACTGTAGACATTGAGAGCCAGTAGAGAAAAGAGTGTGATGGCTGCATTTTTTTTTAGCCACAAATCAAACAGCAGTGGGGGAAGGGGGGTTGCTGTGCTTTTCTCTAGGGGTTGTGTGCCCGTCTCTCATGAGGTAGAAGAGGTGGTGAGAGGCCATTTACTCGTATTAAAGGTACAGTTTGAAAATGTGAACTTGGTTTTTATAAACATGTATGTGCCAACACAGGGAGCAGAGAGGATCAGGTTCTTTGATGTGTTATTGGATACGGTTAGATCCTGTAATTCAAATAGTTTTTTTTTATTTCTGGGGGGTGATTTTAATTGTACATTAAACCACAGACTAGACAGGGACCACCAGGAGCCTTACCCTGCTTCTGCCAATAGGCTGAGGGAACTGGTGAAGAAACACGAAATGGCCGATGTGTGGAGATCACATGATGGGGACCAGAGGCAGTACACCTGGAGCCATGTTAAAGATAACCTTTAATCTATGGCTAGGTTAGACTGTTTTTTTGGTTTTAAACATCAAATGAGTATTTTTTAAAAACAGTTGTATTTGTCCTGTTGGTTTCACTGATCACTGCCTGCTGTTTTGTTCTGTTTTTATTGTAAGTGTCAAGTGCAAGAGTGCTTTTTGGCATTTTAATAATATACTTTTAAATGACGTGTCTTTTAAAGGAGTTTCTCATGGTGTATGGAAGTCACACAGGGAACAAAAAACCTCTTTTAAATCTCTCCAAATGTGGTGGGATTTTGGTAAGGCACAAATAAAACAGCTCCGTCAACAGTACACCCAAAATGTCACTTGTAGCTTGACCAAATCCTTGAAAGCTCTGGAGACTGAGGTGGTAGAACTAGAGGAGTTGCTCAGTTCTACAGGAAAACAAGAGCACTTAGAGGCTCTTAAATCAAAAAGGTCAGCCTTGGCTAGCTTGCTAGGGGTCATCGCACAAGGTGCTCTGGTCCGCTCGCGCTACATGGATGTAGCTCTGATGGACTCGCCCTCCCAGCACTTTTTTGGACTGGAGTGAAAAAAAAGGCCAGAGAAAGCTTATTCACTCCTTGTTGGACGATGATGGGAGAACAATCGCCACAGCAGCAGAGATCAGGAAATATGCTGCTAGTTTCTACAGTGAACTGTATAAAGCAGAGTGGAGGGAAGACACATCACTGAGCCAGAGTTTCCTTGGTGGTCTTCCAGTGCTCGAAGAGGACTTTGTTGCCGGCTTGGATGCTCCACTGTCTCTGTCTGAACTGCATGCAGCGCTAATGAGCCTCCAGAATGGAAAGTCACCTGGCATAGATGGTCTCTCTGTGGACTTTTATAAGGAATTCTGGCCCCTGCTTGGTCCAGACCTGCTGGAAGTTCTCCAAGATAGTTTGAAACGGGGGACCCTGCCCACGACCTGCAGGAGGACCATCATCACACTGTTGCCCAAAAAAGGGGACCTACAACGCCTAAAGAACTGGAGGCCAGTCTCTCTGCTCTGCACAGACTACAAAATTCTTTCAAAAGCTCTGGCCCGAAGACTGAAAAAGGTGATGAATAAGATAAGCCTTTATTAGTCCCACAACGGGGAAATTCCAGGATTGCAACAGCACAGGGATAGCAACACTCAGAGCAACAATCAGAAGGCAAGAAAAAAAAACCAAAACAAAAAACAAGCAAGCAAGAGCAGCTAATATACATATGTACATATTACTATAATATACAGTATATACGTATATATACACACACACAGACACACAGTGCAGAGCATTGTAGCTGGATGGAATAAATATATGAATATATAAACACACAGTGCGGAGCATTGTAGCTAGATGGAATAAATATGTAAATATATAAACACCCACAGTACGGAGCATTGCAGCTAGGTGGAATAAATATGTAAATATATAAACACACACAGTGCGGCGCAATGTAGCTAGATGGAATAATATGTAGATATATAAACACACAGTGCAGAGCATTGTAGCTAGATGGAATAAATATATAGATATATAAATATAAACACACCCAGTGCGGAGCATTGTAGCTAGATGGAATAAATATGTAAATATATAAACACACACAGTGCAGAGCATTGTTGCTGGATGGGATGAAACAGCACAACCGTCTACTTAGTTAACCTACACGGTATGATTATGTGCCCATACATATTCTCACTCTCCATAGCGACCGTTATTTTCCTAGTTGTATGCCGGAGGGGACCATTGTGTAAGTCTATTGCATCTTTTGCATTCAAAAAACTATTAGTTTGTTACGTCTTTTTGCTATCTCTGTGAGCAGCCCTGCTTAGGTTGTACAGTCTGACAGCCGTTGGTAGGAAGGACCTGCGAAACCTCTCGGTTGTGCACCTGGGATGATGTAGTCTGCTGCTAAATGAGCTCCTCAGTGCATTCAGTATATCCTGCATAGGGTGGAACTCGGACTCCAGCAGAGATGACAGTTTAGCCAGTATGAGAAGAGAATGAGCTCAGAATGAGCTCAAAGAGAATTTAGCCAGAATGAGCTCATTCATGCAGACCAGACTTACTGTGTGCCTGGCAGGCTGATTAATGACAATGTCACTTTAATTTGGGATATTTTGGAGGTCTCTGGTTCATTGGCTGTGGAAACTGGTTTGATTTCAATAGACCAGGAAAAGGCTTTTGACCGGGTTGAACACCAGTATTTATGGACAGTTTTAGCTGCTTTTGGGTTCAGCCCAGGCTTCATAGCCAGGATACAGGTCTTGTACAGTGACATTGAGAGTGTCCTGAAGATAAATGGGGGCCTGTCTGCCCCTTTAAAAGTCCAGAGGGGGGTTCGGCAGGGCTGCCCTCTCTCAGGGATGCTGTATTCCCTCGCCATAGAGCCTTTGCTTCACCATTTGAGAAGAGACCAATCAGGAGTCACGTTTCCTGGCTGTGAAACCACGTTTAGGCTGTCGGCCTATGCAGATACTGTAGTCATTCTGCTAAACAAGCAGAGAGATACTGATGTTTTGGTTAACAGTGTTAATCTTTTTGGCCAACTTTCTTCTTCAAAAATAAACTGGGGAAAAAGTGAGGCTCTGATGGTGGGGGAAAAACTAGAAAATCAGCTTACGCTGCCTGGTGAGCTGAATTGGAAGAAAGGAGGATTCAAGTATCTTGGTGTTTTTATTGGGAATCAACAGTTTGAGCAAAAAAATTAGGACGGGGTCATAGAGAAAATCAAGGGGAGACTAAATCAGTGAAAGTGGCTAATGCCTAAAAATATATTTTAGAGCAGGGGTGTCCAACCATGTGCCATGGAGAGCCAAGACCCTGCAGGTTTTCTCTTCTACCCAGTCTCTTCAGCAGGTGTTTTCACTTATCAGCAATCAGTGGGAAGAAGTTCACAGAAATCTGCTGTTGAAGACACTGGTTGGAGGTAAAACCTGCAGGGTCTTGGCCCTCCACGGCACATGGTTGGACACCCCTGTTTTAGAGGAAGAATGCTCATTTTAAATAATCTTGTTTCCTCATCCCTGTGGCACCGCCTCATGTGCATGGACCCCCCTTCTGGTTTGCTGTCCAAAATTCAGTCTGTTATGGTGGACTTTTTTTGGGGGGTGGACTCCACTGGGTCCCTCAAGCCCGGTTATTTCTTCCCAAAGAGGAAGGGGGGCAAGGAGTGGTTCATTTAGTTAGTAGAGGTGCTGCTTTTAGGCTGACTTTCATACAGAGACTGCTGACAGGCCCCCAATAACTGGTGTGGAGGCCTTTGGCCTGTGTTATTTTACAGAGAGCCCTTGTGCTTGGGCTAGATCTCCCTGTGTTTTTAATGGATTTTAAGGACTCTAGTGCACTGGACTCAGTTTTTACCACAGTCTGTTTTCAGTGTGGACTCTTTTTAAAAAACAAAGAGGGCCATGCAATTCCCTCCACTGGTTGTTGAGGGAGCTGCTGGGTTTTGGTGGTCGTCTTGGTGTCCTGCCGGGAGTTGGAAGGACCTTCTTTGATAAGACTGTGTTCCAGAAATGTTCTCACTCTGAAGCAGGTGGTGGAACTGGCTGGTCCTGGCCTCAACAACACCTCAGCCTTAGCAGCATATCTCGGTTTTAGATCAAATCGTTTCGTTGGTGGTGTTCTTTCACACTGGAAACAGGAGCTTCATGGACTTGAGCACTCCCTACTCATGGACTTTAGCAAAGGCATGCTGCAGCCAGAAAGCACAGACCTTTTTTCCCTCCCTCACACTTCATATGGACTTTGACGTTTCTCCTAGCTCCTTAATGGCATTCTCTGCTCCCATTGGTGTGGACTTTGGAGGAGCCAGTGGTAAGGCACTCTACAGACTTGTGGTGATGGCACTCAACAAGGACAGATTGAACACCTGTGTGGACACTCCATGGAGAGCCCATTTTAGACTGGAAAAAGGGCATCGGCCTGCCTGGAGGGGTCTTTATAAAGCCCCTCTTCCTAAGAAGCATGGAGATTTACAGTGGAGGGTCCTGCATGGCATTATAGCTGTCAATGCTTTTGTCTCTGTGATCAACAACAGTGTCAGTGATCAGTGTGTTTTCTGTTCCTCTAGAGAGACAGTTTTTCATTGTTTTACTGAATGTTAGCGTCTCTTTGAACTACTCACAGAACCTTTTCACAGCTTTAAGGGAGTTTTCTTGAAGCAGGTTTTTATTTATGGTTTATGTACAATCCCCGTTTTATACAGAAGTGTCAACTACTGAACTTTGTTTTAGGGCAGGCAAAGTTGGCTATCTATGTAAGCTGGAGGAGAAAACTTGAGAATGTTGAGAATGATGTTGATGTCAAAATTTTATTTGTGAGGCTACTTAAAGCCAGAATAAGGCTGGGTTTTGAGTTTTTTTTATGGGGAATGGGGATGTAGAAGGTTTTAGGACCCTCTGGTCCCTTGAGGATGTCCTTTGCTTAGTCCGTGATGGGCAGCTTTTGTTCGGGCATTTTTGGGGGGAATAATTCTTTGTAATGTAGTATGGTATAGTAATTGTACTGAATGATGGAAAAATGTGTTTATTAAAGACCTTTTAAAAATCAATAATCTCTCTCTCTCTCTCTCTCTCTCTCTCTCTCTCTCTCTCTCTCTCTCTCTCTCTCTGAGTGAGCATGGTTGTGAGTGCGAGCTGGGAGCATGTGACAGCATGAGAGAGTTGTCTCAAACTTTTCTCTATCTTTTTGGGTTTAAAGTTGAACTGAACTCACCTTTTTGCCAAAAAAGTAGAATAGCAGATTAATTCCTTATTACCTATTGTATTTTTCAACACATAAAAGAAATTTTTAGGCCGTACGATGGCCAAGCTATAAGCCGATAAACTTTTGCCTCTGGCTGGCAGTGCCAAACAAACCGGAAGTAGTGCAGACGACGCTGCGTGACGTCACGAGTGTGACCCTTATCAAAACAACAATGGCAGATGATAGCAGTTCCAGCAGTCAAGAACACCAGAGTTTTCAGAGTGAAGAGGCATTCAGGATCGGTGACAAGACAGAGGAGGATGCAGGAGTGTCAAGTGAACAGGAAGAGAGCGAGGGAGGCATTGAACCGTACAGATTAGAGCCAGAATTTTCGGGGGATTCCGGCACCGACTCAGACCGCAGCAGTGATGGGGAGGAGAGTCGCTTATTGAATACAGAATGGTGAGTCTTTACTTTGGCATGTTTGGGGTGTCAGGATAAGGAAAATTAACAATAAAAAAGAAAGGGAAAAAAAAACATCAGCATTTTTCCAACTTATTACAGTGATCCCTCACTTATCGCGTTTAATGGGGACCAGAACCGACCGCGAAAAGTGAAAAACCGCGAAGTAGCGTCACCCCCCCCCAAGGGCGTCACAAGCACTATTTTGCACAAAAAGGCACAAGAGAACAGCGAAAAGTGCCACTAAGCAACACGAGCGATAAAGAACAATGAATGCGGTCTTCCTTCGCTGGGTATAGGCGCTCGGCAGGGAGCGAAGCTGGGTAAAACGTCTCGGCCAATCAGCTTGCGAGGTAAAACGTCTCGGCCAATCAGCTTGCGAGATTCCCGAGCGGGCTGGGGAGCCGGGGAGAGCGGGCTGTCCGTGTTAATACCTGATGTTCTCATGTAGTCTCCCTGCCTTCTCATTAGAACATCAGGTATCAACACGGAGAGCCCGCACAACTCAAAATCTACCTCTCTGACCACCGCTCCACTCCTCTCCGCCCACCTCTTCATCGCTCAGGAATCTCGCAAGCTGATTGGCTGAGACGTTTTACCTCGCAAGCTGATTGGCCGAGACGTTTTACCCAGCCAAGGAAGACCGCATTCATTGTTCTTTATCGCTCGTGTTGCTTAGTGGCACTTTTCGCTGTTCTCTTGTGCCTTTTTGTGCAAAATAGTGCTTGTGACACCCTTGGGGGGGGGGTGACGCTACTTCGCGGTTTTTCACTTTTCACGGTCGGTTCTGGTCCCCATTAAACGCGATAAGTGAGGGATCACTGTAATATCTATATCTAGAAACGCATCGCTTCCCGGTCGCTTTTCCTCCCCCTTTCTTTTCTTTCGTCGCCATGACAGCTTTCCTTGGCCACTGAACAGATCTTCCCAGGTGTTGGAAGTGTTTTGTAGTCTACTATCACGACAAAATGCACCAAAAACAACCAGTGTCGACGTGCTCGCAATGGTAAACATGAGGACTGGGTCACACTCGTGACGTCACGCGGAACTCCGGCTGCACTTCGGCGGATTTGTCTGATTTTTCAGGGCGGGAAATTCAAAATCGCGATTTTCTCCAAGATTCCGGGATTTGTGGAGGGGTTGCCAATGATAAATTATCTTTATAATTGTATGTACTATCACCCAGTGCCGTTCAATGCCGTTCAGTTCAGTTCTACTTTAAGGTGTTTTTTTGTTAAATAAGCTTAAGTTTTGTTGTTTTCTGTAGCTGGGGTGGGGTAGATGTTCTGGGAGGGGGGTTTTCTGCTGCCAGCTTTGCTGGTCAGCATGGTTTTGGAGCGAGGCTCCGGGTGCAAGAAGCTGACACGCTGGCATGCTGTCAGATTGGCTCCGGCTGTCAGCTGCTCAGTGGAAGAATGTAGTCTGGCTGTGGAGGAGTTGGTCGGCTATGAAAGGGTCAAGTCTGCTTCCAGAATGAATAATGCCGTGGTAATTTTCCTGGACAGTGTTGAAAAAGTTAATCAGGTGGTAGAGAGCAGAGTTGTAATTAAAGACACACTGGTTCCTGTTCTGTCTCTGGTAAATCCCGCAAAAAGAATCACAATATCAAATGTTCCACCATTTTTAAAGAATGAGCTGTTGGAGAAGGAGCTGTCGAGATATGGGCAGCTTTTGTCCCCCATTAAAACATCCCTCTTGGTTGTAAGTCCCTGCATTCAAAACATGTCATGTCTTTTAGACGACAGGTGCTCATGATTTTAAAGAACAGTGAGGAAAGCCTCAACCTCATATTTAAATACCGGCTTGACGGCTTTGATTATACCATCCATGTCACCTCTGATAATATGAAGTGTTTTGGCTGCTGAATGGAGGGGCATTTGATTCAATCATGCCCTCAGGGAGACGGGGTGATCACCCGGGGGAGGCCGCTGGTGCAGACTTGCTGATGGGCAGCGCGGCTGCGAGGCAATCTGGCGACGGGGCAACTTTGCCGACCTCCGAGGCTGCTGGTGCGGTCGCGCCATTGGGCGTTTCAGCCGAGGCTGCTGGGCCGTCTGGCGGAGGATGATCCACTATCTCAGCTCCGAAGACGGGTGGCTGATCCATGAGTCTGCAGAGATCTGTCGCTTTGCAGCTGCTTTCTATAAAGATGTCTTTAATAAAGAGTTTGTTGAGAAAACGCATGTGCTGAATCATTTTTTGACAGACTTGCCGAAGGTGATGGCTGGTATGAATGCAGAGCTGGAGAGCGAGATCACTCTGCAAGAACTAGCAGTGGCTGTCCAATCTCTTCAGTGTGGAAAATCCCCAGGGATAGACGGTCTACCATTGGAGTTCTACAAGACATTTTGGTGTGAGATCTGTGAGGACATGCCGGAAGTACTGTCTGACAGTCTGCGGAAGGGTCACCTGCCCCTAAGTTGTAGGAGAGCAGTTCTCACCCTCCTTCCCGAGAAAGGTAACTTGAAAGACATTAAAAACTGGCGTCCAGTGGCCCTCCTCTGTACTGACTACAAAATTCTCTCCAAAGTGTTGGCTAACAGACTGAAGAAGGTGATGGAGCAGGTCATACATGTAGACCAGACCTACTGTGTACCTGGTTTGTTGGGTTACAGACAACATTTTTTTAATTTGTGATGTTTTGGACCTCTCCAGCTCATTGGTCAAGGAACTTGGTCTCATTTCAATAGACCAAGAAAAGGCGTTTCACCGAGTTGAACATCCATACCTTTGGCAGACACTAGAAGCCTTTGGTTTCAGCTCAGGGTTCATCGCCAAGATCCAGGCCTTGTATAGAGACATTGAGAGTATTCTTAAGATTAATGGTGGTTTGAGTGTGTCATGGTAGCCCTCGCGGGCTACCAATAAGACGCACACAAGTCCACCAGTGAGTTTTAGTGAGTTTTATTACGGTGATAAGGGTGTTTACACAAGCTGCTGAGCTGATGACAGAGTCCTTGCAGAACAGGAAGCATAGGCTATCCAGCACACTACAGGTCCAGGGCAGGAAACAGTCACACACAGACAAGCTAGGTAATAATTGCACCTGGACTGCTAAAGCAGGGACTTACAGCACCAAATACACCGGAGGGAATAAGGCTATACAGCTCACTTACTATGCCGGTGAACAGACAGTCAAGCCCTTAGGCAGCCGAGGTGAAGATAGTCCAGGCATCCGTGACGATGGGTGAACAGAACAACGATCAGTAATGTGACCATTAGCGATCAGACACTGCTGCGTCGTAATGACGCTAGCACACAGCTTAAATAACCAGGGACTGATGACAGATGACACACAGCTGGCCGACCGTTGACAGGCGGAAACCCCTCCGAGCACTTTCACAATAAGAGCCCGGAGAGGCCAAAATACCACCCGCAGCTGTCAAGGCCGGCAGCGAGACATAACTTTAACCCGAGCGTGATCAGAACCGACGCTCGGGTCATAACAGTACCCTCCCTCCACGGGTGGACTCCAGACGCCCCAAGGGACCACCCTGCCCCCCGCCCCCCCAGGGTGGGAGGTAGGGGGACAGGTACGGAGGGAGAGAACCAACAACAAAAAACAAGACAAAACCAGAACAAGAAATACATACAAACACATGACTCAGGGAAAAAAAACAAGACCAAGACCAGACAAACAAACCATACAGGAAATACATGACTCTGGGGAAAAACAAGACTAAGACCAGACAAAAAAACACCATACAGGAAATACATGACTCTGGGGAAAAAACAGCAAGACTAAGGAAAAGAAAACACATGACAAAACAAGGCTATGACAAGACTGAGACTCACAAGGGAAAAAAAAAAAAAATAAGAGACAAAAAAATGCTCTAAAATGACTATGGCAAAGACTCACAAGGTAACAAGAGGCAAACACAAATTGCTCAGACTAGACAAAGACAATGATTTACAAGAAAACAAGAAGTGCTCGAACTTGACTAAGACAATGACATACAAAGAAACAAGGGGTAAACAAAAATTGCTCGGACTTAACTGTGATCAAGACTAAGACTTAGGCTACAACAAAAAACAAGCGGCAATCTAAAATTGCTCAGACCAGACTAAGACTATGACTTGGAAAACAAGAAAAAAAAAACAAAAAACAAGAGGCAATCTAAAATTGCTCAGACCAGACTAGGACTATGACTTTGGACACAAGAAAAAACAAGAGGCAATCTAAAATTGCTCAGACCTGACTAAGACTATGACAAACAAGAGGCAATCTAAAATTGCCCAGACCAGACTAAGACTATGACTTTGAAACAAGAAAAAAACAAAACAAGAGGCAATCTAAAATTGCACAGACCAGACTAAGACTATGACAAACAAAGAAGCATGAGACAATTAAAAAAAATTGCTCGAACTTGACCTGACTAAGACTATGACTTTGAAACACAACAAAAAATTACAAGATATACATGACAAGAATTGGCACCATATGGGCCCACAGAAAATCCCACAGTACATGAACGGTCAGGTGGCCTGCCCCAGTCCCATGCCCCCAGGAATACGTCCTCTGGTGGCCGAACCAGGTCACCCCGTAACCCACACAGTATATTGGGTGGCCAACCCAAGATGCCGAACGCTCCAAGCAGTTCCTCGGGTGGCTGACCCGCATACCACAACCAGCAGGACCGTGGAGGGATTGCGTACAGCCGCTCACCTGAAAACAAAACAGGAGAGCGCCGATCTGTCAAACAAAATCCACCAATGGCCCCCAGCTGGTGGCTCCTGAGAGGGGGACAACCAAAACCCTGGGCCCCCTCGCATCCTGATTGGGTCGCAGCCGCACCTACGCTGGACCCACACTGGACCTCGTCGGACCCCGATTGGGTCAGGACGGACCCAGATTGGGTCACCGCTGCACCCACGTTGGACCCCGACTGGGTCTCCTCGGACCACGTGTCGGACCCCGACTGGGTCTCCTCGGACCACGCGTCGGACCCCGACCGGGTCTCCTCGGCCCACACGTTGGACCCCGACCGGGTCAAGACTGCTCCGGCGACGACCTTCATCTCCGAACCTGGAACCCCCGGTCCCGTGACCTTGACTGGCTCCGGACCGGCAACGCTGTGGAGGTGCTCAGAACACAAGGAAGAACTGGGATCAGTTCCACCGGCAGCGCCAGAGCCCAGCGAGACGAGCTCGGGTGCAGCGGCCGGCTGTCCCTCACTTGCCTCTCCATAAGGCAAGCAAAAATGCTCTAACACACCATACAGGAAAACAAGAAAGAGCACTTGCCTGCACTCGGGCTCTGGAGCCGTCCAGGACTTCGCCGATCCAGGTTCATGAAGATGCTCGTCGTCGGGCTCCCACTCGGCTGTGTCGGGTTCTACAACCGGCCTGATGGTCTCTGCAGCTGGATCCTCATGCGCAGACGTCCATGCCAATAACCCGTATGGCGTGGAGGCAGAGGACCCTGGACCTGCTGACTCTGGCTGCATCCCTGAAGAACCTTGGGGACGCTCTCTCGTCGGCTCTGGCTCCTCACTGCAGTCCGCTCTCCTCCTCTGTCCAACACAAGGCTGCAAGACCGGGATGTCTCCCAGAGCTGCAGGCTTCCCCCTTGTTCGCCGGCGTGGGACTGACGCCGAGGACCGCTCCGCAGGAGGAGACACAGAGGCAGCAGGTTTAACATAATTGGCTACAGCTGGGGAAAGAAACTCAGGGAGCTGCGTACCCTGAGCTTCACCCCCAGGAGTCAGACAAGACAGATCACTATTACTACAAGGAAAGTGAACTTGGACTTGCCTGTCTCCCGGGGGGAGGATGTTATCAGCTGTAGCGAACGTTGCTCCTTCCCTCGCTCGCTGAATGCTGAAAAACCCAAGAACGGAGCCCACCAGCGCAGGACTCAGCTCACACTCAGCAGCTGGCTGGTTGAGGGGGTCATCCCGGCGGCCCGGAACTGGATCTGGAGCTGGAGCTTGCCGAAGATGCGCCCGGCCGTGACGCCGACGCCTTCGCCGGCCCCCAGATGGTGCGAACTCCCAAAAAGGATCCTTAGGCGAAAAACAGGTGTGCCTCTTCACCTGCTCCATGCCGCGTTCCTCCTCCATTATCAGGAACAGTTCGTGTTGGGCAGCGATGTCCTCCCTCCTAACGTCGACTTCCGGGTGGTTGGCAAAGCAGGGAGAGAGGTTACACAGCACATCTTCGGCGGCGTCCAGGTACCAATGTATGCCGGGGGCGTAGTCCAACATGGAAGCGGAGATGAGTAACTCATCTACCGCTTCCAAGACACACGTCAGCACGTGACTCCTCGGTGACGGCATTCCTCGCATACAAAGGTCCCAGACGGGGAAAACAACGTCCAAAACTCAATTCACTGGTGAAAAAGCATCTCAAAATGGTGTCACCGTAACGCTGTTTGGGCAGCAGTGTACTGTCATGGTAGCCCTCGCGGGCTACCAATAAGACGCACACAAGTCCACCAGTGAGTTTTAGTGAGTTTTATTACGGTGATAAGGGTGTTTACACAAGCTGCTGAGCTGATGACAGAGTCCTTGCAGAACAGGAAGCATAGGCTATCCAGCACACTACGGGTCCAGGGCAGGAAACAGTCACACACAGACAAGCTAGGTAATAATTGCACCTGGACTGCTAAAGCAGGGACTTACAGCACTAAATACACCGGAGGGAATAAGGCTATACAGCTCACTTACTATGCCGGTGAACAGACGGTCAAGCCCTTAGGCAGCCGAGGTGAAGATAGTCCAGGCATCCGTGACGATGGGTGAACAGAACAACGATCAGTAATGTGACCATTAGCGATCAGACACTGCTGTGTCGTAATGACGCTAGCACACAGCTTAAATAACCAGGGACTGATGACAGATGACACACAGCTGGCCGACCGTTGACAGGCGGAAACCCCTCCGAGCACTTTCACAATAAGAGCCCGGAGAGGCCAAAATACTGCCCGCAGCTGTCAAGGCCGGCAGCGAGACATAACTTTAACCCGAGCGCGATCAGAACCGACGCTTGGGTCATAACAGAGTGCTCCTTTTAAAGTTGATAGGGGTGTCCGACAGGGCTGCCCCCTCTCAGGAATGCTGTACTCTCTTGCCATCGAGTCCTCCTTTGTAAACTAAGGCAAGGCCTCAGTGGTTTTAAAGTCCCCAACTATGACTCTGTTTTTAAAATGTCTGCATATGCTGATGTCGTTGTTTTTGCAAGAAATCAAAATGATGTAGACTACCTTTTAAGAACTGTTAATTTTTTGGTGAGTGCTCCTCAGCGAGAGTGAATTGGGGTAAAAGTGAAGCTGTAATGATGGGGGGTAGACTACAAAAAATTGCCCTACCTGGTGGCCTTTCGTGGACACAAGGTGGTTTTAAATATCTTGGTGTGTTTTTAGGAAATTAAGACTTTTACTGGGAAAAATTGGGAGTGTTTTTTGGAAAAAGTTGAAGGAAGATTAAAAAAATGGAAATGGCTTTTGCCAAACTTGCTCTTCAGAGGTCATGTTTTAATCATTAACAACTTGATTGCTTCAATGCTGTGGCATCAACTGTCTTGTTTGTATTCTGGCCAGCAAGTTGGTTGGAGGGTCCAATCTATAATTGTGGACTTTTTCTGGAACCGTCTTCGTTGGGTTCCACAGAGCATCCTGTTTTTACCTAGGGAAGAAGGCGGTCAAGGACTCATCCATCTGACCAGCGGGGGGGGGGGGGGGGAAGCTGTCTTTTGCCTGCAGTTCATTCAGCGACTGCTGAGTGGCTGTCTCGACCTTATGGGGAGACCTATTGCCAGAGCTGTCCTGGCTCGCTGTGGGGGGCTGGGACTAGACGACTCATTGTTTTTAATGGACTTAAAAAAACAAAAACTCCCAGAACTTCCTTAGTTTTATCAAAGTGCTTTTAAAATCTGGGGACTTTTTAAAAAGAACTCTCCCCAGGCTTCCTTGCCACCTTTTTGGCTTTTAAAGGAACCACTTGTGTTTGGGACCCGTTTTGATGTGGGCAATGTTTCAGGACCTTCTATTTTAAAAAAAGTTCCTTTCTGCAAAGGTTACAACGCTGGGACACTTGGTGAACTTATGTGGTCCTAACCTGGACAATGCTGTTGCCCTGTGCTTGGCTCTTGCTGTTTCTTCAGTCAGAGTTATAATAAACTTGCTGAAAGATTGGAGAGACTGCCTCTCCACAGAAGAACACTGCTATTGTTTTACACTGCAAAAATTCTGTGCGAACTGCTGATGAGCCTTTTCCTTTTAGTGCTTTATCTCCTGATTTTAAAGATGGCACTTGTGTGTTTTTAAACTCTGAACACATTAACATTTCTGACTCTTCTGGTAAAAAAAAAATGTATGGACTCGGTGAAAATTCTAAATGTGAATAAATTAAAAGGTCGAGCTGATACACCATGGAGGAAACACTTGGGTTTGGGTTCAGAGGTGAGGCAGGAGAAGAAGTAACAAGCAGGCGAAAACAGCCCCAGATGGCAGGGCATATTTTTTGTGATTTTTATGTTTTTTCTGCATACAATAGCCATCACATGTGATTGCGACTTAATGTTATACCAACTGTCCTGTAACTGGCAAGAATTCTGTTCCTTTGCATCCCCTCTACGGGCATGCATGGGTATGCACTAGTACTTTTAGAAGAGAGAAGAACATAGTGTGACTTACAAGAGTGGAGAAAGGTGTACACAAGTGGATTACATGTTATGCAGGAGGAGAAATCTGAAAGAGATAGGAGACTGCAAGGTGGTGGCAGAGGAGAATGTAGCTAGACAGCATCAGATGGTAGTCTATAGGATGACTTTGGAAAGTGAGACGAGGAAAACAGTGAAGGCAGAGCCAATGATTAAGTGTGGGAAGTTACAGAAGGAAGGGGGTCACACAAAGTTGAAGAAGGAGTTGATACAGGCTCTGCATGGTAGGGAAGAATTATCAGATGACTGTGAAAGTACAGCAAAAGTATTGAGGGAAAGACGTAGAAAGGTATGTGTCATAACTCTGGCTCTCACGAGCCAGGAAAGAGATTCGAGGGCGACCAGTGAGTTGGCGTAATTTATTAAAACAAAACACACACACTACACTAAATAACGAACAGCAAAATAAAGAGCCACGTGGGGCTAAAACACACACAGAACCAAAGGTACATACCACCCAGGGAGAAAGGCTAGAGGGGCGGCGAGGGAAAAAATACTCGCCGAGTCGCAGCACTAACACTGGGGAAGACGCCGAGGTAACGGCGAACTGCAGCTGGGCGGAGGAGCTAACAGTCGTGGAAACACAAGATGAGTCTTTCCAAAGCGAGGTCGCAGCGACGAGTGACTCTCGGCTGCTCGCTTAAATGGAGGAGGAGATTGGAGATAGGAGACAGCTGTCCCAGCGCAGCTGAACTAGACAGCTGGCAATCAGCTGGGCGCTGTCAAAGAGCGGGCCATGGAAGACCCGGCACGGACTACCCCGGAGCAGGAGCGAACTGGACAACCTGAACGCAGAGCAAAGATAGTTCAGGTCGTGACAGTACTCCTCCCCCGAGCCGCGCCTCCTGGAGCGGCCTAACCCCCCCCCCCCCCCCCCCGAGGGAAGACCAGGGAGGGCGGTGGGGGCCAGATCTGGGAGAAAGGGGGGGAACCAGAAAAAGGAGGCAGGGAAGAAAAAAAACCTAGACACAGCATAGGGTCAGATACCATAATAATCCTAACCCCAAGAAAAAACCATCACCCCCTCCTCTGCAGACGCCAGACGGTCTGTGCAGGACCACAGGAGGTGGGGAGAAACGACAAGAACAAGATACAAGGGCACAGCGATACAGTCATGGGAAGAAAAAAGCTCACAACAACTTAGGGCGAGGACAAGACAAAAACTCATGTCCTGAAGGACCGAAAACTATAAAACTCTGATGAACATCAGGTTGAAGTAGACTTACACAAGTAAACCCCGACCAAAACAGAATATACGGAAGTAATTCGGGCCTAAGACCCAAAAATAGAGCCTGAGGCCGCAAACTGGCATAAAGATACAAAAAACCAACTCCTCAATCACGTATTAACACAACGGAAGTCACAAAACAGTCAGGAGGAGGGCATAAATACAGAAAAAAAAAAAAACAAGACTACTCAGAATGAGGCCAGGCAATGTGAAGCAAATGCTACTTAAAGGAGAAATTAGAATAAGACCATACCGGGATCACAAAACACAGAAAATTGCCCAAAGAAAAATTCTCGGTAGAAATGACATCCCAATAAGGACTCTAACACAGTAAGTTCCTTGATGTCCCGAATGAAATTAAATAATGGAAGCATACAAAACACAAGGCTATGAACAGTTAGTCAGTCTGTCAGAAATGACAGCAGGTGGAGTGAGGCAGGCGATGACAGCTTGTCCGGCGGGCGGCCCGAACTCCACCAGGCCAGGAACCACAGCACCAGTTCGGGTGGTCTACCCGAGTCCCAGGCTAGGAGACACAGTTTCTCCGGAGGCCGACCCAGATCACCGAACCAGCCAGATGGCTTCCCAGGCGGTCGTCCCGTGACCTCAGACCACGGAGAGCTGAGGGAGAAGTCTTGGTGCAGCTTCCTCCCAGAGGGAAAAGGCAGGAGGAAACTGACCCAGGTGAGAAAAACCCCCACAGTAGTAGGGGGAGAAGAGATGGAGGCCAGGGGCAAAGTTAGCCTGCCATCTAATGGCAACAAGGGTAGGGGGAAACTGGCCCGGGTGAGAGGAACCCCAACAGCGGCAGGAGAAGAAATGATGGAGGCAAGGGGCGAAGTCAGCCAGACGTCAGGCGAACACAATCCTCCAGCTCCCACGCTAACCGTTACCCGGACCGGCGCAGCACCCCCGGTAGACCCCGAACGGGCCGGCGCAGCACCCCCGGTGGACCCCGAACGGGCCGGCGCAGCACCCCCGGTGGACCCCGAACGGGCCGGCGCAGCACCCCCGGTGGACCCCAGCTGGGCCGGCGCAGCACCCCCGGTGGACCCCAGCTGGACCGGCAAAACACTCCCGGTGGACCCCAGCTGGACCGAGACAGCACTCCCGGTGGACTCCAGCTGGACCGAGACAGCACCTCCGGGCGCAGCGTCTGAGGCGAACACCGTGCAGGGAACCGGAACCTCCGAGATGGCACCCAGAGCAGGTTCGTCTCCGATGACCCTGGGGAGAGGCTCAGAGGGACAAAAGGAACCGGGATCAGGATCACCGGCAGCGGCAGAGCCCGGCGGAACAGGCTCGAGCGCAGTAGACGGCTGCACCCGGCCCGCCCCCCCGAGAGACAGGCAATAATGCTCCAGAATAGAGAAGAGAAAAACAAAATAGAGCACTTGCCTGATCTCGGGTTCTACCGCCATCCAGGACTTCGATGCTCCGGGCTCAGCGTGCAGGACTCCGTCCTCCGGCTCCAACTCGACTGCGAATGGCTCCGCAGCCGGCATGATGGTTTCCACAGTCAAACGACCTCCAAACGCCGAAAACCGCGTCGACAGCCCACCTGGCGTGGGGGCAGGAGATCTGGACTCTGCTGGGCTGAACCATTCCTCCGTGGAGACCCGGGGACGCTTAATCGTCGGCGCTGGCTCCAACAGGCAGTTCGACCTTCTCCTCTGCCCATAACGTGGCTGCGGGGCTGGGGCAAAACCCTCCAGGGCCGCAGGCCGCCTCCTCCTCGCGCAGCAGTGTACACCTGGCACCGGGGCACACTCAAGGGGAAGAGACACAGAGGACGCAGGTTCATATTCAGTTTTTGCAGCGGGAGGAGAGAGCTCAGGGGACTGTGAACCCTGAACTCCTCCCCCAGGAATCAAACAAGGCAATTCACTCACAATGGGAGGAGAATGAAAGGACACTTGCCTGATTCCCAGAGGACCGGTGGAACCCGCTACAAGAGGCTTGAGTCTCTCTTCTCCCAACCGGATAGAAGTGGGGGACCCCCCGGACAGATGAGGTGGTGCTACCCGCACCAGATCGGGACCTGGAACACCTGGGGATGAATTTGCGCTCCTCCCAGCAGCCGGAGTGAATGACGAAGAGGGGGGTGAAACAGCTGAGGAGAGCTGGGGGCCCAAAGCTGACGGGACAGCGGGGAGAGCGGGCCCAGGAGCGGGAGCAGCTGATTCACTTCTTCGGCAAGACACGGGAGCTACAGCAGGCTGGGAGGCAGAATTCGTGTGGTTTCCTGGAGCGGGATCCGGACAGGACTCTCGCTGAGATGAGTGGGGAATTTGGGAGCGACGTCTTCTGAACGTGAGGTCGGGAAAACGCCGCTCCTGCGCGGTGAGCGAAGCCAACAGGTCAGCGGATTCCGGATAATTGTTCAGCTCTGGGTTCTTCTCGACCAGCCTGACCGCCGCAATCACGTTCTTCATGGCTACGGGGGGAACGGCGGCGGAAGAAGCGGCTGCCACTCGATCCGCAATGCGCATCGCTGTCACTCTCATCTTCTCCGGGGGAAACCCGGTTGACGTCACTCTATCCTGGGGATCACCCCTGGGTGAGGCGAACTCCTGGACTGGATCGGCGGGAGGAGCGGGATTCCGAAGCGAGGAGCGATGGCGTCCTGTCCTCGGTTTCCTGCCGGAGTTCTCCTCCAGCCTACGGAGTCTTTCCCAGGCCACAGAGATGTCTGCCCTCCTCGCCTTAACCTCGGGGAGAAGGAAGTAGCGAGAAAAGCTGTTAAGCATTCCCTCGGCGAGCTCCAGGCGCCAGCGTATCTCGCTGGGGGCATCGTAGAGGTCCGTGGTGAACAACGTTCCGTCCACAAGGTCCAGAGCCTCCGAGAGATCGTGGCCTGGGTGCCGCATGCGTCTCCTGGAGGGAGACATGATACAGGCTTGCCTACGCCCAGAGGAAGGAGAAAGAGAGTGTCGAGTCCTTACGGCAAACTCACGGTCGCGGCCGTCTCAGTATGGCTGCGACCTACTGTCATAACTCTGGCTCTCACGAGCCAGGAAAGAGATTCGAGGGCGACCAGTGAGTTGGCGTAATTTATTAAAACAAAACACACACACTACACTAAATAACGAACAGCAAAATAAAGAGCCACGTGGGGCTAAAACACACACAGAACCAAAGGTACATACCACCCAGGGAGAAAGGCTAGAGGGGCGGCGAGGGAAAAAATACTCGCCGAGTCGCAGCACTAACACTGGGGAAGACGCCGAGGTAACGGCGAACTGCAGCTGGGCGGAGGAGCTAACAGTCGTGGAAACACAAGATGAGTCTTTCCAAAGCGAGGTCGCAGCGACGAGTGACTCTCGGCTGCTCGCTTAAATGGAGGAGGAGATTGGAGATAGGAGACAGCTGTCCCAGCGCAGCTGAACTAGACAGCTGGCAATCAGCTGGGCGCTGTCAAAGAGCGGGCCATGGAAGACCCGGCACGGACTACCCCGGAGCAGGAGCGAACTGGACAACCTGAACGCAGAGCAAAGATAGTTCAGGTCGTGACAGTATGTGGTGTATCCTCTGGGCAGAGAAAGGAAGACAAGGAGACTTGGTAGTGAAACAAAGAGGTACAGGAAAGTATCCATAGACAGACAGACAGACAGACAAGACACTGTAGATAGATGTACTTTATTGATCCCAAACTGGGAAATTACAGTGTAACAGCAGCATGACAGTAGACGACCAAAATGACAGCAACACACACAGCATAATAAGCAAAGCGATTACGCATGCAAAGTAAAACTGCCTAGATAACTTATATACATCATAGATGAATAGATGCTTACTCGTATAGATAGATGAATCGTACCCACTGTACAATACAGGACTATCGGGTGCATTTACATTATCTGACCGGGGGCTCACCTGAAAATGTCATCTCAAGCCTCCAAAATTTCACAGATGATGGGTGTTTGCGATGCTAGCTTGCTAGCTTGCTAGGTCGTCTGTGGCCGGAAACTGTGGGTAAATAACTCCATAATCCCGATTAAGCTGAAGAGTTCCCGGTCCTCTTTCCTCCCAGTGAGTGAGTTTCATTTTCTAACTAGTTTTCTCTGCAATGGTGATAATTTTACTCCGGTGACAGCAGAATCTCAAAGCTATGGCATGAACATGCAACCACACAAATTTGCGCGTACTCGCGTCTTCCTATTCACTTTGTATGAATTTGCACTGCCCATTCGCATTTGGTGTGAGCACACCTTAAGGAAGGAGAAGAGGACGTGTATTGATTAGCTAGACAGAGAGATTGAGCTGGAATGGATGTACAGCAGGTTAGGTTAAGAACAAAAATGATAATGTACTAACAGATGACAAGAGCGTGTTGAGAAGGCGGAAGGAGTACTTCGAAGAGCTGATGAAAAAAGAAAATGAGAGACAGGAGGACGGATGAAGGAAAGGCGGTGAACAAGGAGGTCCAAATGATTAGTAAGGCAGAAGTGAGTGCGGCTCTGAAGAGGATTGAGAATGGAAAAGTGGTTTGTCCAGATGTCATATCTGTGGAGATATGGAGGTGTTTAGGAGAGATGGCAGTGAACTTTTTAACCAGATTGCTTAACACAATCTTTGAAAGTGAGAGGATGCCTGAGAAGTGAAGAAGAAGTGTTTTGGTAGCAATTTTCAAGAACAAAGGTGATGCTCATAGCTGTAGTAACTACAGAGGCATAAAGTTGATCAGCCACACTATGAAGATATGGGAAAGATTTGTTGAAGCCAGGTTAAGAGGAGAGGTGACAATCAGTGAGCAACAGTACGGTTTCATGCCAAGAAAGAGTACTACAGATGCAATGGTTGCTCTAAGAGTGTTGACAGAGAAGTATAGAGAAGGTCAGAAGGAGTTGCACTGTGTCTTTGTGGATCTAGAGAAAACATATGATAGAGTGCAAACAGAGGAAGTGTGGTACTGTATGAGAAATTCAGGCGAGGAAAAGAAGTATGTGAGGGTGGTGCAGGACATGTATGAGGACAGTTTGACAGTGGTGAGGTGTGCTGTAAGAGTGACAGATGGATTCAAGGTTGGGGTGGGGTTACATCAGGGATCAGCTCTGAGCCCCTTCTTGTTTGCCATGGTGATGGACAGGCTGGCAGATGAGGTCAGACAGGAGTCTCTGGATCATGATGTTTGCAGACAACATTGTGATCTGTAGTGAGAGTAAGGAGCAGGCAGAAGAGAACTTGGAGAGGTGTACATATACTCTGGAGAGAAGAGGAATGAAAGTCAGTAGAAGTAAGACAGAATACATGAGTGTGAATCAGAGTGAGGAAGGTGCAATGGTGAAGATGAAAGGAGTATAGGTAGTGAAAGTAGATGAGTATAAATAACCTGGGGTCAACCATCCAAAGCAATGGAAAATACACAAGGGAGCTGAAGAGAGTGCAGGCAAGGTGGAGTGGGTAGAGACGAGTGTCAGGGGTGATTTGTGAAAGAAGGATAGCAGCTAGAGTGAAAGGGAAGACTTAAAAGATGGCAGTGAGACCTGCTATGATGTATGTTTAGGAGACGGTGGCACTGACAAAAAGACAGGAGGCGGAGCTGGAGGTGGCAGAGTTGAAGATGCTAAGATTCTCAATGGGAGTGACTACAAGGGACAAGACTAGAAGTGAGTATATAAGAGGGACCCAGCTCAGGTTGAGCGGTTTGGAGACAAAGTGAGAGATGCAAGGCTGAGATGGTTTTGACATGTGCAGAGGAGGGATGGTGGAGATAATGGACAAAAGATGTTGAAGATGGAGCTTCCAGGCAGGAGGAAAAGAGGAAGACCACAGAGATGATTAATGGATGTAGAGAAGGAGGACATGGAGATGGTTAGTGTTACAGAGGAAGATGCAAGGGATAGGGTAAGAGACATGATCTGCTGTGGAGACCCCTAAAGGGAGCAGCTGAAAGGAGAAGAAGACACATGACAAATAATGTCAATGGGTTCTTTGGTCCAACAAATAGGCAGAATATTGGAGTGGGAAAAGATCAGTACCATTAGAATACCTGACACCCGACCCTGGCCGGGGGTGAGGGCTGGCCCAGGTGCATCCTTGTGCATCGGAGTCGTGCCCTCCCTGGGGCCCTGGTGGCGCTGTGGGACTGGTGCCTGCATCCTGGGGGGTCGCCCTCCCCATCCTCCGGGGCCTGTATGTGTGTATGTGTGTGTGTGTGTGTGTGTGTGTGCGCCTCTGCATCAGGTGCACGTAAGTGTGGGGTATGAGTAGGTTTGTGTATGTGTGTGTGTGTGTGTGTGTGAGTGCAGATGTGGGTGCGTTCACGCGTGTGTGTTGTGTTTGGGTATGTGGGGCTTGGTGTGAGTGTAGGTGGGCTTGTGTGATGGTGAGTGTGTGTGTGTGTGCACATGAGGGTAGCTGTGTGTGTGTGTGTGTGTGTGTGTGCAGGTGTGGATACGTGTGGGTGGACATGCTGGGGTGGAGTATGTGTGTGGGTGCGGGAACCTCGTTGGGTGGCAGTGGTGGGGTGGGCCATCTGGTGGCCTGGCGGTTTTCGATTCTGGTCCTGCCATTGTGTCACGGAGCAGGGCGCTTTATTGCATTGTTTCTGGTGTCTTTGGCGCCAGGTGTGCGTGGGTGCTCAGGGGTTGTCAGGGCGGCCGTGTTGCCGTTGGTTTGCTCCAGGGTGGCTGTGGCTGCAGGGTGGCCTGCTGCTGTCAGTGGATGTCTGGGCTGGGTGATTGGTGGGCTTGAGGTGGGTGCTTGGGGGGGGTCGCTTGCCGTGTGGGGCTCCGTTTGGGTCCGGCCCATTGTTGATTGTGATTATTGTTGTTGTGTTTGTTGGCGTGTGCAAGCTGAGTGGGAGTGGGTGTGGGTGTGGCTGCTCCATCATGCTTGTGGTGCTGGGAGTGCCGGGGCGCGATGCTGGTGGTTCCTGGGTTGCTCAGCCTGGCCGCCCTCACCCTGTGTTGGGATTTGGGGGCAGTTGGTAGCCTCCTGAACCAGTTTGCGAGCTGGCTTCTGGGGGGAGGAGGGGGGCGGCCTCCTCTTTTGGACCGCCTCCCTCCCAGTCTTATTTCCCTCCACCCCTCCTCCTTATTCAGGGTGGAACATACATATTCTTGGATACACAGGATTTTGGGGTGGGGGTGTGCCACACTGTGTCGGTGAATGGGATACCTCTGTCTGATTTGCAGTGGGGCTGCCCTCATCTCAATTTTAATTGCATTTTAGACACTGAGGGCCTGGGGGTGGGATCCCCACTGCCTATTGCAGTGGCTAGTGGTGCTCACTACCATCCCACCAATTTTAACTTCACTATGGCAGTTCACATATCTGCACACAGTCACATCATACAACTGACATACACCTATAATGATTTGTGGAAGGGAGAGACCTTCCCCACCCCTGTTGCCCTCCTTCTGCCGGGGACCTGAGGACCGGACGGGGGGCCTGGGACCATGTCGTCAAAATCTCTTGGTGCTGCTGAATGAATAGATGGCAAGCAAGGGAGTGAGAGAGTGATTAAACAAGAGAGTAAGGGGGCATCAGGGAGTGATGAGTGGAAATGGTGATGGTGGGTTTGTTTTGTGTGATGCTTTGATGTCGGGTGGAATCTCAGAGTGCCTGCAGTGGCCGGCTGATTGGTCGCTCGGGTGGGGGTTGGGGGTGGTGGTATGCTTCTGTGGCTGCGGCCGCCCTGGGGTGGGATGGCGAGGGGGTGGGGGTGGCTGATGGCCTGCGCCGGCGGTCTCCCCGGCCACTGAAGGGCACTGGTGCGCATTCATGCTCGCTGCATCAACATCGCGGTCACCCTAAGTAATAAGGTTGAATGAGGGTGGGGGTGTGTGTGGGGGAGACCACGAATGGATATGAGTAAGTCAGAGCGTGAGTGACAGCACGTGTATGGGTGATTATGAGTAAGTGTGGGTGACCCTGATGGCGAGTGGGAGCGAGATTGAGCGGATACAGAAGTGAGAGAGAGTGAATGGGTCTGGGCGTGCGAGTGTGAGATTGTGTGGGGGAGAGGGTGAGCAAGAGTGATTGAGTGCATTTGGGTGCTTATGAAAGCATGAAGGTGTGAATGTGTGGGAATGGGTGTGTATGCTAGTTGGGAGGTGCTGGACTGGGGGGGGGGGGTAGTAGCTCTTGGCTATGTAAGCTCCCCTGGAAGGGAAGGGGGGCTTCTTTGGGCATGGGGGTGCCTGGGGCGGGCTTGTGCTGGGGGCACAGGCTGGTCTCCAGCCCGGGGGTGGGGGCACTGACCTCCCAGAACCTGGGGCCCAGGGGCTGGCGCTGGTCCTGCTGGGGGGTGGGGGGTTGGCAGGCCCGGGGGAGTGGACCTGCTGCGCCGGCGGCCTGGTCTCCTTCGGCCGTCCCTCTTGGGGTGGATGTCTGGCTTTTCCTGGGGCTTGTTGTCCTAGGACATTTGTGCTCTGTGGGAGTTGGTGGCGTTTCCTTGCCTACTCAGGTTTTCCGGGGGAGGGAGGGTTGCTGCGACCGGCCGCCCTTTTTGTATGTTTCCTGACAAACAACTCACATTCACACACTTATTTTGCGTACGCTCTCATATACACACAAACGGATGCACACACACAAATGTCTCCCCTTTAACAGATGTGGATACCAGACTCCTGTTGAGACCTCTTCAGTGGAAGAAGCAGTCTGGCTTCTGTTTCTTTAGCTGTTGGTTTGTTTGTCTTTTTTGTCTGTTCCTCTCCCTTTCCTTTCCCCCTCCCCAGACCTCCGTTCCCAATTCCCCATCCTGTTGTGTCCTTTATGGGTAAAATAATTTAAATAAAGTATTAAAAGTTATTACAAGAGGAGTTTACAACAATATACAGTAAATACTGTAGATATGTACTATATAAAGCTCCTTTCTGCAAAGTAAATCTGTTTGGTACAATAAGGGTGGCAGATTTCTGTTCTGCTTACCTCACTGCCTAACAGGACAAGGGGACAAAAAAAAATTCTAAACTAAATATGAACTGTGTTTGCATGATGTGGGGGGAAACGTTTGTGAAGATTTTTTTTTTTTTTTTTTTTTAAGCCTGTCTCATGGTCTGAAAAACTAGTGGATTTAGAATGAATCACTCCATTGTTCCAAAGAGTGTTTTAGGAGGTGAGCTCTGGTCATTACATTGCTCAGCATTGTTACAAGCCCATTTGCAGTTTGCACGATCATTGTTTTTCATGCTGTAGACTTGTATTCTTGCCAATGTGCCTGTTGTCTGCACCTGCTCCTAATTTATCAGCATCACATTTTCCTATTGAAATCATCTTTTATCCTTTTGCCAATTTGCCAAGCCCAAAATGTCATAAGTAAGAAGAATTTGTCATTCAGAGGAAATTGAAGGTACTGAGGATCAGTCCAGTCCATGTTGAAAGGGAAAGTACAAATTAACATTTACTCAGTCCCCCCCGGGGGTTTGGTGTGCTAAAATTATTTTGCTTCAGATTCAAAGAAATTAAAGTATTTATTAAAATAAGTTTGGTCTTATCATACAATTTAAACCATTTAAGAACAATTCCCACATGCTTCAAGAAGGTGATTTTTTTTTTTTTTTTTTGTTCTTATGCATGGTCCTTTCTTCCTTGATATTGCTAATCCTCCATTAGCAAAACTAGTATTACCCTCCATAGCCAGGATCTCTTGTTGTCAGTTTTTAATACACAGGTTACGTTTAAGAATATATTTTCAATCAACTGTGTTAAACCAAGCATTTTAGCTCCTTAATTTAACTGAAAATGAAAACAAACTGTCCAATCGCACCTATTATAAAAGGCTTTGAATTGCATGCTTCCTATCCCTCCTGTATAAAAAAAACCTTTCAACAATGATCTACCATAGAAAACTGCAAAATTTTCCTTTGATGTTGATATGACTAGGACACATCTGACAGCAGAAGATTTTGACAAAATAGAAGCCTTGGTTGCCCAAGGCTGATAACATGTTTTGCTTCCTTGTATTACGCATTGCCAATAAACAGGAACATTTCTGTAGAATTTCTCATTCATGTCTCAGTCACGAAACAAAAAAAACAGACAATGTTGATAGAATTTTGTTTAAACTCGAAGCAGTGGAGATGACAAAAGTCAATAATGAACTTTTCAGCATCTGTGTGTTATGTATGACTTTCTAAACAGGATTCAGGGATTCAAAGGCTTTATTATCATGTGCACAGTGAAGAAATGCAACATTTCCTGAGCAATGAAATTGCTACTCTGCTGTCCGCAACAAATGTCAAGGTAATAAATACACAACAATATTAATACTAATAAAGGTAATAAACATACCTTAATACTAATACTAATAAATACACATTAAAAGCAATTAGGACCTGCGATGGACTGGTGATCTGTCCAGGGTGTACCCTGTCTCTCGCCCAAAGATGCTGGGATAGGCTCCAGCCCCTCCGCGACCCGAAAAGGATTAAGCGGAAGAAGATGAATGAATGAATGAATGAATGAATGAAAAGCAGTTAAGACTAGAGGAGGCAAGAATGAAAATTCACTGGGTGACTATAACTTGTCCCTGAGTAAAATAAAAAATTGAATGAGTATGACTTGTCTCTGATAATACCCAATAGACTGTACAACTGGTAATTTTAATATCAGGAATGATATGAACGTGAGATGGCATGAGACTATATACAATGTGCAAATGAGTAACGTACAAATTAGCACCCGGGGTGAAAATTCTTCTGTGTAAAGTCATGTGCCCTGATAATACCCAGTAGACTGTACAATGAGAACACAGTGTTACAAAAAATATTTTTTTTTGTAAATTGTCTGTGTTTTTTCAACTGATTTAAGACAATTTTGCACTGCTGAATCTGAAAATGACATCCGTTTCTCTCTATCAGGTCAAACAAAATCTGATCTTCTGACTAAATCAATTACATTTTTGTGACATTATCGGTTGATTTTTGTTAATATTTCTCATCCGAAATAGATTTTTAAGAGAAAAAAGCATTTGCTAACACAATTTATTGATTAAATGTTACAAACTTCGATGACTGTAAATTTAATAGTAGACATTGATAAAGGTAAGTACATGTAAATTGAATGTTATGTTCAGAGCTTCAACTTCCATTTATTTGAACCTCTAGAATGCTCAGTGGCAGGGATGTCTCTCTTAAGAGTCCAACAGTAATCAGCCATCATGACAATTTATGACATCATGTCATAAATTGGCGCATGCAGACTCTTCAGAGTTCGAGAAATTTCAAGAAATAAAAAAGAAGTTTGCATCATATAAAGCGAAATAACATGTGGCCATACTTCAAACAGTTGACCTGATTGAGAAAAACCAATGTGATTTTTGGATTCAGCACATCAAAACTGTCCTAAATCAGCTAAAAAAACTTAGACAATAAATTTGGTGTTGATCAGTCAGCCAGTCAGCTAAATTATAATTTAGCTGTCGGGCGAATTACATCTCTCTTTTCTTTCCCACTCAAAAGCCCTCCCTTCCCCATTCCCCCTGTCAGGGTGAAACAATTTAAAAAAAGTATTTAAAAGTTATTACAAGAGGAGTCTATAAATGAAGTACAGTACATAGATAAGTGCAATATAAAGCTCCTTTTGGCAAAGTAAAGCGGTTTGGCACAATAAGGGAAATAGATTACTGCTCTGCTTACCTACAGTGGTGTGAAAAAGTGTTTGCCCCCTTCCTGATTTCTCATTTTTTTGTATGTTAGTCACACTTAAACGTTTAAGATCGTCAAACAAATTTACATATTAGACAAAGATTACTCAAGTAAACACAAAATGCAGTTTTTTTAAATGAAGGGGTTTATTATTAAGAGTTAAAAAAATTCCAAACCTACATGGCCCTGTGTGAAAAAGTGATTGGTGACCCCCCCCCCCCCCCCCACCACCACCACCCAGTTAAAACATAAATTAACTGTAGTTTTTCACGTCTTTGGAGAGCTGAGTTTAATTTTTCTAACAACACCCAGGCCTGGTTACTGACACACCTGTTCTCAATCAAGAAATCACTAAAATAGGACCTGCATGACAAAGTGAAATAAAGCAAAAGATACTCAAAAACTAGATGGCATTCTCTGTTCCAAAGAAATTCAGGAACAAATGAGAAACAAAGTAACCGAGATCAATCAGTAAGGAAAAGATTATAAAGCAATTTCTAAAGCTTTGGGACTCAAGCAAACCACAGTGAAAGGCATTTTCCACACATGGCGAAAACATGGAACAGTGGTGAACCTTCCCAAGAGTGGCCGGCTGACCAAAATTACCCCAAGATTGTAGTGATGACTCATCCAAAGAGGTCACAAAAGACCCCACAACAACATCTAAACAACTGCAGGCCTCATTTGCCTCAGTTAAGGTCAGTGTTCATGACTCCATCAGAAGAAAGAGACAAAAATGGCCCGCGTGGCAGAGTTCAAAGAGGAAAACCACTGCTGAGCAAAAACAACATAAAGGCTAATCTCAGTTTTGCCAGAAAACCTCTTGATGATCCCCAAGACTTTTGGGAAAGTACTGTGTGGACTGATAAGAAAAAAGTTGGACTTTTTAGAAGGTGTATGTCCTATTACATCTGGCATAAAAGTAACAGCACTTCAGAAAAGGAACATCATACCATCAGTAAAATATGCTGGTGGTAGTGTGATGGTCTGGGGCTGTTTTGCTGCTTCAGGACCTGGAAGACCTGCTGTGGTAAATGGAACCATGAATTCTGCTTTCTACCAAAAAATCCTGAAGGAGAATGTCCTGCCATCTGTTCGTGACCTCAAACTGATGCGCATTTGGGTTCTGCAGCAGGACAATGATCCAAAACACACCAGCAAGTCCACATCTGAATGGCTTAAGAAAAACAAAATGAAGACTTTGGAGTGGTCTCGTCAAAGTCCTGACCTGAATCCGATCGAGATGCTGTGGCATGACCTTAAAAAGGTGGTTCATGCTCGAAAACCCTCCAATGTGGCTGAATTACAGCAATTCTGCAAAGGTGAATGGGTCAAAGTTCCTCCACGGTGCTGTAAAAGACTCATTGCCAGTTATTCCAAATCCTTGATTGCAGTTGTTGCTGCTAATGGTGACCTAACCAGTTATTAGGTTTAGGGGGCAATCAGTTTTTCACACAGGGCCATTCAGGTTTGGATCTTTTTTTTCCCCTTAATAATAAACCCCTTCATTTAAAAACTGTATTTTGTGTTTACTTGTGTTATCTTTGTCTAATATTCAAATTTGTTTGATGATCTGAAACATTTAAGTGTGACAAACATACAAAAAATGAGAAATCAGAAATCAGGTGGGCAAACACTTTTTCACACCACTGTAGCTGCTTGACAGGACAAAGGGGATAAAAAATGACTTGGTCTGTGTGAGATTATAATAAGCATGACTGTAATAGGATAAATCCATTCAGAAGAGAAATTGAGACATTTTTTTTCATACCAGAGAATATCACCACTTAAGAAGCCAGTTGGCAAATCAACACTATGAGTCGTATTACAAGGACACAACACATTATCAGTCGTCTTCGGTGCAGGGCCAATTTATGGGCATTTCCAAGTTCATTTCCTTATTACAGCAACACAAAAACTAATTTTCATCCAAGTGCAAAGTGCAACGAGACTGTCCTAATTATTCAGAGGTATGTTTCCGATAATCCAGTCCAAAGTACTCCTGCCCATCCCTTTAATGCACAGTGGCCAATTATCTATGGGGGAGTGGGGGCTGAAAAGTTCTTCGACTGACTAAGAAGGAGTTATGTTTCTGAGGATCAAGAAGAGAGTTTCTATACTGCAGGGTTCCAAGTGCTGCAACATCAATGTTGAAATGTTGAAAAATATGTTGAAAAATAAACCATATTTGGTCAAATTTGACCACTGCATCATGGTCAGCGTATGAACTTTTCTGCCCCGCATCGTAAAATGACTTTGGTCATGATGGCCTATTTAAGATGAGTTATGTGCTGGCCAAAGGGCGTGAGCATCAGTGAAAATGCAAGCAATAGTAATGCTGCTTGTCATTAGGAAGATATCTATCACATTTATTGCCAAGTTAGATATTTTTTTTTAGAGAGAACAGACAGGGGAGAGATAATGCTGGGCAGAACAATTGAGTTGAATGGTTTAATGTAGTTCATATGGCTGCAACATGCATCTCAGTCCCTCTCGGGGAGGAAGTAAGGGAACACAGCTGACGTGGTGTCTCATCCACCGCTAACCCTAGCCATGGAGCAAGCATGTGTCCCCTCACAGGGGCTGACAGGTTGCCATTGAGCAGCTTGCTGTGGGCTGGCAGTCTGGGGGCGCCGGCCGCTTCACAAGCCCAACCATAAGCACAGAACGAGCAGCCTTGCCCTGGCTGTCAGTGCCCACAGGTACCCAACTCTCTTCCCTCCTAGTAAATTTACCTGTTCTGGGACTAAGAAAGGCTTATGTTATCTTGTCCTCAGATTAATACATCTAACAGAAAAACAACAGCTCAGTGTGCATTTTTTAGTACCTTGGCCTGCATATGAATTGGACAAAAGATCAATTGAAGGTGATGACTGAGGGGACACAGACATTATAGAGTATATCTGGACAGCATGATGCTTTGTAACCTTGAATACAGTACATCATACTCCTCTGAAAAGAAGAAAAAGTGGGTAAACGCTGTCTTTTTGGAGGGCACCAAACCACGGGTCTGTCCAGAGCTGATCAGACGCCACACCAGCCGAGGCAGATGAAAACACACCTCTCATTTCTCT
This sequence comes from Pholidichthys leucotaenia, assembly GCA_020510985.1. Taxonomy (NCBI): domain Eukaryota; kingdom Metazoa; phylum Chordata; class Actinopteri; order Cichliformes; family Pholidichthyidae; genus Pholidichthys; species Pholidichthys leucotaenia. The sequence goes on from CM035840.1 coordinate 260,600,852, forward strand.
GGGAAGTTGCAGTGAAAATCAAAATGTGGTACTGTGGGACACATATGTATCACTTTAGGCCTCACATCTCAGATTAGAACAAAGAACTGAGTCTCCCTGGAGATGACAGGAGGATGTGAAAGTTTAGCCTTTGGTATGCAAGAGATGGCCTTGGGGGATTTCCGGGTGGCCGAAGACTATGAAAAGGAGGTTATAGGATCAAAGAGTAGATGCATTGTTACTTGTGATTGAAATGCAATGTGACTGTGAACTGGGAGAGTCCTGGTATATAAAGGATGAATGCTTCTGTGTTTTTCCTCTTTTTCTGCTTTGCTGATGTTGGAAGATGTGAATAAACCTGACTCGTGAGATAAACTCTGCCTCGTCATTTTCACATTTCCACACTGGTGACCCTAAGACGTATCATGGACGAAAGAAATTCCCCCGGGCCAGCCAAGTCAGGAGCTCCCAGCCAAGTGTATGCCGCTACGGTCCAGTTACCTGACTTTTGGCAGGACAACCCGCACTCCTGGTTCCACTTGGTCGAAGCACAGTTCGCCCTCCGGGGGATAACGGTAGATGACACAAAGTTCTACCATGTGACTGCAAAGCTCGACAACCGCATGGCTCGGCATGTGGAGAGCCTATTGGAGCGGCCACCGGCCAACGACAAATACAGCGGGTTGAAGGCTGCGCTTATCCAGCGCTTCACTCTCTCAGTCGAGGAGAGAGCGGAGAGGCTCCTGGCTCTGAACGACTTGGGAGATGGCAAGCCCATTGACCTGATGGAGAACATGCTGGGGTTGAGGGGCTCAGATGACGACGACTTCATCTTCACCCACATTTTCCTCAGGACCCTACCGTCGGCCACGAGAGCGGCCCTGGCCAGTTCGCCGTTGTTGGCCCAGCAGGACTTCCGCGCGCTGGCCCAGGAGGCGCATCGGATTCTCAACGCCAGCAAACAGCGGGCAGCCACCGCAGCAGCGACAGAGTTCGGCGCGGCGGCCGGAGATGGCGGGGGGCCAGAGACGGCGGTAGCAGAATCACCGACGACGGCGGCGGCGGGGGCCATGGATCGCGGAGGAGACACCCTCTGTTTCTACCATCGCTGTTTTGCAGAGAAGGCACGCAAATGTATACCACCGTGCCAATTCAAGCGCTCGGAAAACGCCAAGACCGGGGGTCGGTAGCAGCTGCGACCCTCGGGGAGGAGAACAAGCTGCTCTACTTGAAGGATGCACGCTCGGGCAGGCATTTCCTCGTGGACACAGGCTCCCAGTTGAGTTTCATCACACCTTCCTCCGCTGACCGGCTGGCAGTTTCCAGAGGTCCCGGGGTGGCAGCAGCGAACGGCTCGGAGATTAAGACCTTTGGTGAGAGGACTCTGCTTCTGTCTTTACATGGCAGTACATTCGAGTGGACTTTTGTCATAGCAGCAGTGAATTTCAATATGTTGGGGGCTGATTTTCTGTGCTCACATGGTTTGTTGGTTGATCTCGCTAACAGGCGCCTGGTTAATGCACTTTCGATTCTATTCCCTGTACAGCCCGAGTGGCCCTGCCAACAGCACAAGCCAATGTCACAGCTGCAAGGGGTAAGTTCCACACACTGCTCACTCAGTTCCCAGCACTCACGGTTCCCACATTTTCAGCAGCCGTCGCTAAACACGGGGTGGAACATTTTATTACTACCACAGGCCTGCCCGTTTTTGCAAAAGCTCGGCGTTTGGATGCAGCTAAACTGACCATAGCGCGCGAGGAGTTTGCCAACCTGGAAAGGTTGGGCATCATCAGGCGTTCTTACAGCCCGTGGGCTTCCCCGCTTCACATGGTCCTGAAAGCTGATGGCTCGTGGCGACCTTGCGGAGATTTCCGCAGGTTGAACAACGCCACAGCGCACGACCGCTACCCAATCCCCCATATCCAAGATTTTTCCGTTCATTTGGCGGGGGCGCGCGTTTTTTCTAACATAGACTTGGTCCGCGGTTACCACCAAGTCCCAGTGCACGCTGAGGACATACCCAAGACAGCGGTAATAACTCCGTTTGGTCTCTTCGAGTTTTTGCGCATGCCATTTGGGCTAAAAGGCGCTGCGCAGACGTTCCAACGCATGATGGACGCGGTGCTGCGCCCTTTCGTATTCGTCTACCTGTATGACATCTTAGTAGCCAGCGCGTCCGAAGACGAACACGAAAACCACCTCACGGCAGTTTTCCAGAGGTTGGGAGAACACGGTTTAATAATCAACCCAGTGAAGTGTCAGTTCGGGGTGGCACAGATTGATTTTTTTGGGGCATCGCGTCTCTCCAGAAGGAGCGGTTCCGCTACCTGACAAAGTGCGCGTGGTAACAAATTTTCCCTAGCCACAAACGGTCAGGGCGTTACAGGAGTTTTTGGGAATGGTGAATTTTTATAATCGTTTCCTCCCCCGTGCAGCGCAGCTCATGCAACCACTGTACGCCGCGCTCAAAAAACAAAAACCCGCGAATAAAATCGAATGGTCCCCGGAGCGAAAGCGAGCGTTCTCGGAAGTCAAGGCAGCCCTGGCCAATGCTGCGTTGTTGGCGCATCCGGACCCAATGGCCCGCATAGCGCTCACTACTGACGCGTCAGATGTGGCTATAGGGGCGGTCGTGGAGCAGCATGTAGCCGGGGCTTGGCAGCCGCTCGCCTTTTTCAGCAGGATTTTGCGCGATAGTGAACGTAAATACAGCGCATTTGACAGGGAGTTATTAGCTCTCCATTTGGCCATTCGCCACTTCCAGTTCTGGCTGGAAGGACGCCGTTTCACCGCGTTCGTTGACCACAAGCCGCTGACTTTCACGATGGCCAAGGTTTCAGAACCGTGGTCAGGCCGGCAGCAGAGACAGCTGGCCGCGATCTCAGAGTTTACTACCAATATTCAGCATGTGGCGGGTAAACTTAATGTAGTGGCAGACTGCCTCTCGCACGCCGTGGCGGCCCCAGTCCGCGTAGGGATAGATTATGCAGCCATAGCCACGGATCAGGCTAGAGACGCGGAAGTGCGCGCGCTCCAGTCTGGACCAACAGGGTTAAGGCTGGAGAACAGGGTGCTGCAAGACGGTATGCCCCCCCCCCCCTAAACTGCGACGTCTCCACTGGACAACCGCGTCCTGTGGTACCAGCCACATGGCGCCGCCGCGTTTTTGACTTGATTCATTCTCTGGCTCACCCAGGAGTGCGCGCGTCGGTCAACATGGTAGGAGAGAAATTTGTATGGCCAAGCCTGTGCAAACAAGTTAAGGAGTGGGCGGCAGCCTGTGTGGCGTGTCAACGAGCCAAGGTACACAAACACACGAGAGCTCCCTTGGAGCCATTTCACATCCCGGCTAAGAGGTTCGATCATGTTCACGTGGACCTCGTAGGCCCCCTCCCGCCATCACAGGGGTGCGCACACCTTCTGACAATGGTGGACCGCACCACGCACTGGCCAGAAGTGGTTCCACTGGCGTCAACCACAGCCGAAGAGGTGGCGCGCGCATTTTTAACTGCGTGGTTGGCGCGTTTTGGAGTCCCATTGGACATTACGTCCGACAGAGGCCCTCAATTTGTTTCCGAACTTTGGTCAACAATGGCCCGCAGCCTGGGTGTCACAATTCACCACACAACCGCGTACAATCCGCAGGCTAATGGGTTATGCAAGCGTTTTCATAGGTCATTGAAAGCGGCCCTCAGGGCGTCACTTACGGATGCAAATTGGGTAGACAAGCTACCATGGGTTTTATTGGGGTTGCGTTCTGCACCTAAAGAGGACTTAGAAGCCTCCCCGGCTGAGCTAGTTTTTGCGCAGCCACTTCGGCTGCCCGGGGAGTTTCTCCCAGATAATCCTGCGCCAGATAGCTCCCCGTCTCAGCTGTTGCAGCGTGGTACGGAATCGGGCACGCTACCTGGCCCCGTTCACCACAGTTTTCTGCGCGTTTTTGTACCTAAGACTTTGAAAAACGCGGAGTTTGTTTTTGTCAGACACGATGTTCATCGCCCACAGCTGCGGCCACCTTATGATGGACCTTTTAGAGTGCTGGAAACAGGGGACAAGCATTTTTTGCTAGATTTGGGGGGCAGGAAGGAAAAGATTGGCATTAACAGGCTCAAACCCGCCTTTGTTGTGGCGGATGAGGATGTGCTGTTGGCCAGGGCTCCTCGGCGCGGCAGACCTCCTCGGGGAAATTCCCCAGAACACCCACAGGGTCTGAAACAGTTTTCACCCCCAGATAGCAGCCCCTCAGCATGATGGCGCCGCAGAAGTGGTGAAGCCCACTTACAGCAGATACGGGAGGAGGCTGAGGCCCAAGCAGCACGTGGGTTGATGTGTAATGATTTTATCATGACATGCAGACTGTTATTCTGTTGTTCCATCTTAGATGTTTGGGGGGGGGGGGGTCATGTGGGACACATATGTATCGCTTTAGGCCTCACATCTCAGATTAGAACAAAGAACTGAGTCTCCTTGGAGATAACAGAAGGATGTGAAAGTTTAGCCTTTGGTATGCAAGAGATGGCCTTGGGGGATTTCCGGGTGGCCGAAGACTATGAAAAGGAGGTTATAGGATCAAAGAGTAGATACATTGTGACTTGTGATTGAAATGCAATGTGACTGAACTGGGAGAGTCCTGGTATATAAAGGACGAATGCTTCTGTGTTTTTCCTCTTTTTCTGCTTTGCTGATGTTGGAAGATGTGAATAAACCTGACTCATGAGATAAACTCTGCCTCATCATTTTCACTGTACACTCCTTTTTAATTAATTCATTCATTCATTCCCATAGAACAGGGGTGTCAACCTCATTCCATGGACGGCCAAGACCATGCATGTTTTACCTCCATTCAGTGGCCTCAGCAGGTGTTTTCACTGATCAGCAATCATTGGGAAGAAATTCAGTGAACATACCTGTTGAAGACACTTGGTGGAGGTAAAATATGCAGGGTCTTGGCCCTCCATGGAATGGGTTTGACACCCCCGCCCTAGAAATAAACAAACACATTAATGCCTAGCAAGTCTGTAAATGTCACGTCAAAGTGTTATCCTGTTCGCTTCTGTTTGTTTTTATTAACTTTGTTTTTAATTATTTATCTCCTTTTTACTAATAATAGCTTTTTTCCTAGTGTTAGCTTAGTGTTGGCCTAGCAGAATGCCCGATTGGCACACAAGTGAATCAGACCCTGGGCAGGGCTGTTTTCACCAGGCTAGGCTAACCTGTTTTTAACTGTTTTTAGCTGTTTTTTGCTAGCTAGCTATCCACTTCTTGTCGAACCTCATGACTCCATCCCCGACGTGTGTCAGCTGTTTGTCCCTCCTTAAGAAGGTTTCTGAGTTGGAAGTGAGACTCTCCAACCTCTATAAGATTCGGGAGGCTGAAGACCACCTAGACACCATAATTTTTGGGAAAACATCGGCCACAGCAACCGACTCTCAGCTAGCAGAGACAGCTACTTACCTGCGTAAATTCAGCACATCGCCATCCACTTTCACCCCTGCTCCGGTCTCTTCAACTGTCCAGGACCCCTGCAATAAACCCTTGGTTGAACCAACTAGCAAGCATCGGCGGTTGACTAGACCCGGTCGTGCTTCCTCTCCCTTTGCTGTCGGAAAACAGATTCAACATCCTTTCCCTGGAAGATTTTCCCCACCTGGAAGTCAATCATCCTCCCATGCCCCCCACCCCCTTCAGCAGCGGCCCAAACCCACAAGCCCCAGATTAAAACCATTTTAGGTGTACCAAACTATACACCAGCTCCAAAAAGAAGAGAGCGCATCACCCCGCCATCACAAGAACAACATTCGCAAAATTATCCCCCATTTCAGAAACCACAGGCAAGGCTCCCCCAGACGATGTTGGTAATTGTTGACTCAATTATGAGGAACATCAGAAGCAGGTACTGTGTCACTATTTTTTTTTTTCCTGGGGCTAAAGTGTCAGACATCGAGGCTCTTATCCCTGACCTGTTAAATGAATACCCCCATGCTAAAACTGTCATTGTACATGTTGGATGCAACAACATCCCAGATGAAGCGTCGGGAATTTTAAAGAGCGACTTCAAGAGCCTTCTGTCCACTCTTATGAACTGTGGCAGACGTGTATTTATTTCTGGGCCCCTCGCTCCTTTTAGACGAGGTTGCAATTATTTCAGCAGAACTCTCAGTCTTAATACCTAGTTGTGTTCTGCATGTCCTGCTTTTAACATTGGTTTTGTAGACAATTTCAACCTGTTTTGGAACCGCCCATCGTTTGTGAGGCCAGATGGCATCCATCCAAATAGACTTGGTGCATGTGTTTTAAGGGACAACCTGTTCTATTCCATTCAGCGTTTTTTAGTACAGTGACTGAATTTTGGTGCGTTAACTCACCCTGAAGTTCCTGGCTCTACCAACCAGCCCTTCTGTTTCCACTTCTCATATTAATCATATTAATCCACATAATCCTCACTGTTTAGATCAGCCTTCAGATTGTAACCCCATTGAGATTGTGTCTGCCTCCCGTTACCCAAAATATTATAACCCAAGACAAATACAACATAACTTAATAAATTCACACCTTTCTGCAGCTCCTCCTCATCCGCCACCCCTCAACTTAGCCCGTCTTCCCCCTCAGAGAACCTTTGTCTACTCCCCCCACAGTTTATAAAAATATAATATATAAACATCCTAAAGTGATTAAACAAAATGTTGGTTAAACTCAAATTAAACATCATGTCTCTAAATTTAATGATTCAAACTCTCTTCTTCCTCTTCATAATTTAAAAATTAAATGTGGTTTGTTAAATATTAGGTCTCTAACCCCCAAATCTCTACTAGTTCACGATCTATTAATTGATCGTCAGACTGATTTAATATCCCTTACAGAGACTTGGTTAGGGCAAGATGGTTATGTTGGTTTAAATGAATCAACTCCCTCTGGTTATCTAAACTATCATAATCCTAGAAGTTCTAATCGTGGAGGTGGAGTAGCGGCAATTTACCATTCTAAATTACTAGTTAATGTAAAGCAAAAAACCTGTTTCAATTCCTTTGAGGGTCAGGTCCTCACTATGAGGCATGTTAGCAATCTTAGCTTAAACCCCATCTTTGCCATAGTCTACCGTCCTCCCTCTGCTTACTCAGAGTTTTTATCCAATTTTGCCGAATTTTTAGCTGATTTAGAGCTGAAATCAGATAGAATAATTATAGTAGGGGATTTTAATATACATGTTGAGGTAGATAGTGACTGTCTTAATAAGGCATTCAATATTAGACTCAATGGGGTTTTCCCAGAAAGTAGAAAATTCTACCCATTATCTCCACCATACATTGGACCTTGTTCTGACTTAAGATAAGATAAGCCTTTATTAGTCCCACAATGGGGAAATTCCAGGATTGCAACAGCACAGGGATGGCAACACTCAGAGCAACAATCAGAAGGCAAGAGAAAAACAAGAGCAGCAAGTATACATATGTACATATAAATATAAATATATAGACACACAGTGCGGAGCATTGTAGCTAGATGGAATAGATATATAAATATATAAACACAGTGCGGAGCATTGTAGCTGGATGGAATAAATATATTATCTCTCGGCGCCACACCAGTCGGCTGCCTTTTGCAACAGCGGCTCGATTCCGAGTTTTTTTTCCCCCTTCCTCTCTTTTGATCACTTTTTTTTTTTCACCCCACTTATATCACGGACACACAGATCGTCCCAAATGTCTCCTGAGCCGGTGGACGGAGCCACTGTTTATAGCAGGATTCGATACAACAGGGAAGAGCTGCTAGCATTTAACCGCCACCCAGTCCCACTGGAAAAACTCGACATACCGAGAGAACTGAGGCGAAAACGCCGCGGCTGCCGGGCTGGAGTAAGGCGGAGGACAAAAAATATAAGGTACAGACCCTCCCTTCCATCTGTTGTCATGGGAAATGTACGGTCGATACTGGGAAAGTTAGATGAGCTAGCGGCTATCTCCCGTTATGATAGCACTTACCGGGAGTGCTCTCTCCTTTTGTTTACTGAGACGTGGCTAACTGAACTAGCAGCAGATGCTAACATTGAGCTGGAGGGTTTTCACATGATACGAGCTGACCGAACACCAGAGAGTGGCAAAACTAGGGGCGGTGGAGTGATAATGTATGTTAACAACAACTGGTGTAGACCGGGACATATCACTGTTAAACAACGACACTGCAGCAAAGACATTGAGTTGCTAGCTGTTAGCATGAGGCCTACATATCTCCCGAGAGAACACTCACACGTGATCTGCATTGTTGTTTATGCAAATCCAACGGCGAACTCTGGGACAGCTCGTGACGTCATCCATTCAGTAACCAGCAGGCTGCAGACAGAACACCCAGATGCTCTTCTCCTCATCTCAGGCGATTTCAACCACGTTTCACCGTCTCCCATTCTGCCCACTTTCACCCAGTATGTCACATGCCACACTAGAGACAATAAAACACTGGATTTGTTCTACGCAAACACTAAGGAGGCGTACACCTCATCACAACTCCCCCCACTTGGGAGATCGGATCACAACTTGGTTCATCTCCGACCGGTGTACAAACCCCTAGTGCACAGACAACCTCCGGCCATGCACACTGTGGAGTTATGGTCTGAGGAGACAATGGACACTCTAAAGGACTGTTTTGAAGCCACCGCCTGGAAGCAGCTCTGCGATCCACATGGTGAGGACATCGATGGCCTCATTCACACCTTCACGGGCTACCTCAGCTTCTGTGTGGACAAATCCGTTCCCACCAAGACCATACGGCGTCACTCAAACAACAAACCCTGGATCAACCCTGAGATAAAAACACTTCTGAGAGAGAAGAAGAGGATCTTCAGGTCGGGGAACAGGGAGATGCTGAAGTCCGTACAGAGGGAGCTGAGGAGAAAGATCAGAGAAGGCAAGGACAGCTTCAGGAAGAAGATGGAGGACAAGCTGCAACAGAGCGACATCAGCGGGGTCTGGAGAAACCTCAAAACCATCTCGGCGCTCCAGAATACCTCCCCCCAGGCCACGGGGGGCAGGGAGTGGGCGAACAACCTGAATCTGTTTTTCAATAGATTTGACCAACCGCCCTCCCCCCTGTCTGCACAACAACCACTGCTGCCCCTAAGAAATCAAGTCCTGCTACCCACTCCCCACTCCACCGACACCCCCCCCCCCCCACTCCCAACACACACCCCCCCATCCTGACCCTGACCAAGACCCAGGTGAGGACGGAGCTGAGGAAGATCAAGGCGAGGAAGGCGTCGGGACCGGACGGCATCAGCGCAAAGCTCCTCAAGTCCTGTGCAGACCAGCTGTGTGGGATTGTGACATATATCTTCAACATGAGCCTGAAACTGGGGAGGGTACCACAGCTGTGGAAAACATCTTGTGTGGTACCTGTACCAAAAACTTCCCACCCCAAAGACCTGAACAGCTTCAGACCGGTGGCCTTGACGTCCCACTTGATGAAGACCCTGGAGAGACTGCTCCTTGCTCATCTCCGCCCCCTGGTGGAACCAGCGATGGATCCACTCCAGTTCGCCTACCAGCATGGCATTGGGGTGGAGGATGCGGTGATCTTCCTCCTTCACCGTTCTCTGTCCCACCTGGAGAAGCCCGGGAATATGGTGAGGATCATGTTCTTTGACTTCTCCAGTGCTTTCAACACCATCCAACCGATGATCCTGAAGGACAAGCTGCTGCGCGCAGGGGTGGACCAGCACCTGTCATCATGGATCCTGGACTACCTCACGAACCGGCCTCAGTTTGTGAGAACCCGGGACTGTGTTTCCGACACGATCATCAGTAGCACGGGGGCCCCCCAGGGAACGGTGCTGGCTCCCTTCCTGTTCACTCTTTATACTGCGGACTTCTCACACAACACAACACATTGCCATCTACAGAAGTTCTCTGATGACTCTGCGATCGTTGGTCTCATCTCCAGCGGAGATGAAGCTGAGTACAGAGGGCTTATCCAGGACTTTGTGGACTGGTGCCATCGGAACTGCCTCCAGATCAACGCGAGGAAAACTAAGGAGCTGGTGGTGGACTGCCGCAGGCATGGGCAGCCCCTCACAGCACCAGTAAATATACAGGGAACAGACATCGAGATGGTGACATCCTACAAGTACCTGGGTATTCATCTGAACAATAAACTAGACTGGTCACACAATACTGACGCACTCTACAAGAAGGGACAGCGCAGGCTGTTCCTGCTGAGGAGACTCAGGTCTTTTGGTGTACAAGGGGCGCTGCTGAAGTCATTCTATGACACGGTGGTGGCATCAGCCATCACTTTTGGAGTGGTCTGCTGGGGCAGTGGCATTACTGCAGCCGATAGGAAGAGACTGAACAAACTGATTAAGAAAGCTAGCTCTGTCCTGGGGCAACGCCTTGATCCGATGGAGGAGATAGGAGAGAGAAGGACGGTGGCTAAACTGTCATCTCTGCTGGAGTCCGAGTTCCACCCTATGCAGGACATACTGGATGCACTGAGGAGCTCATTTAGCAGCAGACTACATCATCCCAGGTGCACAACCGAGAGGTTTCGTAGGTCCTTCCTACCAACGGCTGTCAGACTGTACAACCTAAGCAGGGCTGCTCGCAGAGATAGCAAAAAGACGTAACAAACTAATAGTTTTTTTTGAATGCAAAAGATGCAATAGACTTACACAATGGTCCTCTCCGGCATACAACTAGGAACATACCGGTCGCTATGGAGGGTGAGAATATGTATGGGCACATAATCATACCATGTAGGATAACTAAATAGACGGTTATGCTGTTTCATCCCACCTAGCAACAATGCTCTGCACTGTGTGTGTTTATATATTTACATATTTATTCCATCTAGCTACAATGCTCTGCACTGGGTGTGTTTATATTTATATATCTATATATTTATTCCATCTAGCTACAATGCTCAGCACTGGGTGTGTTTATATTTATATATCTATATATTTATTCCATCTAGCTACAATGCTCCGCACTGTGTTTTTATATATCTACATATTATTCCATCTAGCTACATTGCTCCGCACTGTGTGTGTTTATATACTTGCATATTTATTCCACCTAGCTGCAATGCTCCGTACTGTGGGTGTTTATATATTTACATATTTATTCCATCTAGCTACAATGCTCTGCACTGTGTGTTCATATATTCATATATTTATTCCATCCAGCTACAATGCTCTGCACTGTGTGTCTGTGTGTGTGTGTGTGTATATATATATTTTATAGTAATATGTACATATGTATATTAGCTGCTCTTGCTTGCTTGTTTTTTTTTCTTGCCTTCTGATTGTTGCTCTGAGTGTTGCTATCCCTGTGTTGTTGCAATCCTGGAATTTCCCCGTTGTGGGACTAATAAAGGCTTATCTTATCTTATTAAATTAAATTAATTCACCCTTATTGTCATTCAACCGTACAACCAATCATGTACAGCAGAACGAGATTGTGCTTTACCTATCTACAGTGTAAATCACACACACCCCAAGTGCAGAATCAGAGGGCCGCTGCCATGCAAGGCGCCGCCACAGAGTTCCCTCCTCCATTCCATTTATTGCTGAGCACCAAGCTGGATGGCAGGAAGTTCCATTTTTATACGGTCTTTGGCATGACCCGGCCGGGATATGAGTATATAAACACACAGTGCGGAGTATTGTAGCTAGATGGAATGAATATGTGAATATATAAACACACACAGTACGGAGCACTGTAGCTAGATGGAATAAATATATGAATATAAAAACACAGTGCGGAGCATTGTAGCTAGATGGAATAAATATGTAGATATATAGACACACAGTGTGGAGCATTGTAGCTAGATGGAATAAATATGTAAATATATAAACAGTGCGGAGCATTGTAGCTAGATGGAATGAATATGTGAATATATAAACACACACAGTATGGAGCACTGTAGCTAGATGGAATAAATATATGAATATAAAAACACAGTGCGGAGCATTGTAGCTAGATGGAATAAATATGTAGATATATAGACACACAGTGTGGAGCATTGTAGCTAGATGGAATAAATAGTATGAGGCGTTCGCTGGCAGCGTGTTCTTTTCAGCGTTGGGTCACTGGTGAGGCGGATGATAAAATAAAGGCAGCGAAGTGAGGTTTTAACTAGGTTTATTATCATACTGCCGTCACGAAGCTCGCCCAATGGGCGGCTCAGAGGCTCTCCAGCAAAGAGACACAGGATGTGTGTGTCAGCAGCAGTGGTTGAAGAGTGAGAGGAAGAGTTACAGAATATGTGTGGTATTTATACCCAGTTACAGACAATGCATGAAAGGCATTCACAGCAGGAGGTATGGGCATTTGCAAGACACAGTAAGGACAGGATGCATGAACACAATGCATGAATGGCACATCAACCTCACAGTAGTGAAACAATGCATGAATGGCACATTACATCACAATAGTGCAGCGGAAAAAACCAGAAGTAGCGAGCTGTCTGTCCCAGTCTGTTGTGGGGGTTATCCAAACCGCCACAAGTAAATATATAAACACACAGTGCGGAGCATTGTAGCTAGATGGAATAAATATGTAAATATATAAACACACACAGCGTGGAGCATTGTTGCTAGATGGAGTAAATATATAAACACACAGTGCGGAGCATTGTAGCTAGATGGAATGAAACAGCACAACTGTCTTAGTTATCCTACATGGTATGATTATGTACCCATACATATTCTCACCCTCCATACCGACCGGTATTTTCCTAGTTGTATACCGGAGGGGACCATTGTGTAAGTCTATTGCGTCTTTTGCATTCAATACTATTAGGTTGTCACGTCTTTTTGCTATCTCTGCGAGCAGCCCTGCTTAGGTTGTACAGTCTGACAGCCGTAGGTAGGAAGGACCTGCGAAACCTTTCGGTTGTGCACCTAGGATGATGTAGTCTGCTGCTAAATGAGCTCCTCAGTGCATTCAGTATGTCCTGCATAGGGTGGAACTCGGACTCCAGCAGAGAAGACAGCTTAGCCACCATCCTTCTCTCTCCCATCAACTCCACTGGGTCAAGGCGCTGCCCCAGGACAGAGCTAGCTTTCTTGATCAGTTTGTTCAGTCTCTTCCTATCGGCTGCTGTAATGCCACTGCGCCAGCAGACCATTCCAAAAGTGATGGCCGATGCCACCACCGTGTCATACAATGACTTCAGCAGCGCCCCTTGTACACCAAAAGACCCCAGTCTCCTCAGTAGAAAAAGCCTGCGCTGTCCCTTCTTGAGTGTGTCGGTATTGTGTGATCAGTCTAGTTTATTGTTCAGATGAACACCCAGGTACTTGTAGGATGTCACCATCTCGATGTCTGTTCCCTGTATATTCACTGGTGCTGTGAGGGGTTGTCCTTGCCTATAGAAATAGAAAATCTGGTAGTGTCTCCTCATAATCCTGTACTGTTGTCATTGTCTGTTAACCTTTGATCTCACTATTTCTGATTATTTGACTCCTAAAGAAAAAATATTAGTACAGCAGATGTCTTTCAGGTGATGTTTCCAAATTTTTGCAGATCATTTCCTCTATACCATGTGTCAACACAACGGAAATAACAGATGGAAAGCTTGCTCCTTCCGTAATTGATAGCATGGTAGATAGTGTTATAGCTTCTCTGCATCAGACTCTCGACTTGGTGGCCCCTTTAAAAAAGAAAAAAGTCTAATCAGAGATTTTTAACCCCTTGATTTAACAGAAACACATAGCTTAAAACAGAAGACTGGTCAATTAGAAAGAAAATGGTGTTCGACTAATTTAGATGAATTCTATTTAGCGTGGAGAAATCATCTCCTAATTTATAAAAAATCTCTTAGAAAAGCTAGGACAAGTTACTACTCTGCATTAATAGAAGAGAATCAGAATAATCCTAGGTTTCTTTTCAACACTGTAGCCAGGCTGACAAAGAGCCAGGACTCTGTCAATCCTCACATCCCCCTAGAGCTTACTAGTCAAGACTTTTTGAACTTTTCCAATCATAAAATTTTATCTATTAGAGATAAAATCAGATTATTCCCACTGTAAACTTAATTACAGCAACTACTACAACTCCTTCAATTGATATGTTTGGATAAGTTTACTCCAAATGACCTTTTAGAGTTAGACAAAATAATCTCCTCATCCAAGCCTACAATTTGCCTACAACCCTATTCCTACCAGCTTATTTTAAAAAGGTCTTCCCATTTATTGGTAGCCGTATTCTTCAAATAATCAGTTCTTCTTTAACCTTAGGTCATGTACCACAGGCTTTTAAAATTGCTGTAATTAAACCCTTACTTAAAAAGCCAACGCTCAATCCAGGAGTTCTAGCTAACTATCGACCAATCTCTAATCTGCCTTTCATTTCAAAAATCTTAGAAAGAGTTGTTGCTATGCAATTGTGTGACCACTTACAGGGAAATGGTTTATTTGAAGAGTTTCAATCTGGGTTCAGAATTCATCATAGTACTGAAACAGCCTTAGTGAAGGTCACTAATGACCTTATCGCATCTGATAATGGACTCATTTCTGTACTTGTCCTTTTACATCTTAGTGCAGCCTTTGATACTATCTATCATGATATTCTACTTGATAGATTAGAACACTTTGTTGGACTAAATGGTACTTCACTGCAGTGGTTTAGATCCTATTTGTCCGATAGACTTCAGTTTGTTCATATCAGTAATGAGTTTTCTTCCAACTCTAAGCTCAGTCATGGAGTTCCACAGGGATCTGTGTTAGGCCCTACTCTTTTTAGTTTATATATGCTTCCATTAGGTAACATCATTAGAAAGCACTGTATACATTTTCATTGTTACACAGATGATACACAATTATACCTGTCAATGAAGCCCGATGATTGTAATCAATTAGTCAAGTTAGATGCCTGTCTTAAGGAAATCAAAGATGACTTGTAATTTTTTGCAGTTAAACCCAGATAAGACTGAAGTCATTCTTGTTGGTCCCAAAAATCTTAGAAATACCTTCCCATATCGAACTCTTAATTTGGATGTGGCTACTCTTACTTTGAATAGCTCTGTGAGGAACCTTGAAGTTATTTTTAATAAAGATCTGTTTTTTTAAATTCACATATTAAATTTGTTTCTAAGACTGCCTTCTATCATTTGCATAATATTGCCAAGATTAGAAGCATCTTGTCTCTGAGTGATGCCAAGAAATTGATCCACGCTTTTGTTAGCTCTAGATTAAATTATTGTAACTCGTTATTATCAGGTTGTCCTAAAATATCTTTAAAAAGTCTTCACTTGATCCAAAATGCTGCTGCAAGAGTTTTAACAGGTACTAGAAAAAGAGATCATATCTCTCCGGTTCTGGCCTCCCTTCATTGGCTTCCCATAGAGTTTAGAATTAAGTTTAAAATCCTTCTGCTCACTTACAAAGCTTTCAATAATCAGGCCCCCTTTTATATAAAAGATCTGATATTGCCCTATCATCCTAACAGAGCACTACGCTCCCAAAATGCTGGATTACTTGTAACACCTAGAATCTCCAAAAGTACAATGGGAGGCAGAGCCTTCTGCTATCAAGCTCCTTTCCTGTGGAACCAGTTACCAATTTGGGTTTGGGAGTCAGACTCGATCTCTGTTTTTAAGAATAGGGTAAAAACCTTCCTCTTCTATGATTAGGGAATGATCTTGGGTCTCTTAACTCTCCCTTTATTTTGCTGTTATTAGATTTAGACTGCCGGGTGACTTCCAATAATGTACTCGGCTTTTCTCTGTTAATGTTTGCTCACTTATGTCTGTTCATTCCATCTTCTCTATCCCCTCACCTCCCAGCCAGTCGCAGCAGATGACTGCCCCTCCCTGAGCCTGGTTCTGCTAGAGGTTTCTTCCTGTTAAAAGGGAGTTTTTCCTCTCCACCGTTGCCTAGTGCTTGCTCACAGGGGATCGCTTGATTGCTGGGGTCTTTCTGCAATTGTGGGGTTTCCCCTACATTTGAAAGTGCTATGAGATGACTTTTGTTGTGATATGGCACTATATAAATAAAGTTGAATTGAACTGAAAATTGAATAGCAAGTCCGTAATGAAAATGAAAATATGTAAAAATCTTCCCATCACCTCCCCTGTGCACTGCATGGACACCAGAACACAAACAGGCACCCAGTTTATTCAGTGATTCCTCTAAAAATATTATACAATAGCGCCTAGTCTATAGATCCCAATGGTGAACTCCACCATTAAAATGAGAATGTTGATGGAATAAAAAAAACTACAGTATTAAGTGTATCATATTATAATTATTAGTGATTAATAACTGTTACAACTCTCTCTCCATTGAAATAATTAAAAATTCCAGCACATGCTGTTTCCTCCTGAGTTCCTGTCTGTCAAACCTGTTCAATTTCAAAACACGTTGCTGAGCTAGCATTAAAGAAAGTATGTCTGACAGACCTCCTTTTTCCTCATCAAAAACACATTGTCATAAAATGCACCATAATACCAACGCATGTGAGATTGCACACTGCCACACCTCTTTCAAATGAGCGTCCACCTCCCAGCCCAAAGCCCACACACTTACTGATAATTAAGATGGGTGACGCAAAAAGTAAAAAAACGGACAATGTGTTGATAGAAACTAACAAAAGTACTATGACGGCAAGTGCTGCACAAAACTCCACTGTCAAAATATGACCCAACACATCCACATTACACCAAGAGACATCCTTCATCACAATACTGATTTCCAAAACCAATTATGCTTTAAACTGCAACAGGTATTTGACATGAAACTGAAAATGTCTTAGTGTGCAAATCAGCTGACGTCTCTGAGTGAATACTGATACTGCAGTTAAGTTTACACTGAGAACACTAGACACACAGCTTCAGCCAGCTATTAGGCAGCTGAAAAACGCCCAAGTTGAGAAGACAGAGGTCAAAAGCAATAACCCACCTCTTTGTTTGGAATCATAAAGTCATGCATGCCCTTTTACTGAGTGGTCAATATCCTGGGTTCCAAGGAGACAAGGCTTCATAAAGCTGCTGCTCTGTTTACTATGACATAATCTTTAGAGTCCCTTTTATGTTTTTCGGGACCCTTTGACAGGAGAATTTCTCTGTGGTGTGTTTCCCACATTGTGGCTACATAATAGATGCAACGGCAAGTGCCCTTCTTTGAAGTCAAGCAATTTTATTATGCAAACTCTTTTTTTTTTTTTTTTATTTATGGCAACACAGCATTTCCTCCTAAGTCCCAGAGGCCTAAAATTTGGGGCCTGATGTCATTGCTCATAAAAAAAATCCATATTAAAGACATTCTACACTGTATCAACATATTCATGTTTCACATCCACGGAATGTGGACAGCCTTGACAATAAAGTTAAAACAACAATTTTGACCAACAAAAAGCAGTCACAACAGGAAGCAAATAAGTCTTAAGACTACAAAATTACACCAATGTGCATGTACCAAAATTTTGCATAACTCCTGCTGTTGAAGCAGCAGCAATTCAATTGCATTGTTTGAAACCAGACACCCAGCAGACTGTAACAAGCCAAGTTTGACTGCTGAGCAATGAAGCTTCATTGAACCAGCAGCAAAAGAAAAGCATTTCATCCACCCACCACAATAAAGTTTGTCCTACCTTTGCTGTTTTGTCATTATGAATCATATCAATAACTTCACTCTCTGTGGTCTCTCTAAACTCAGTCCTGGCACACAGAAGCATTCCAGCTGAAAAATCAACCTATACTGCTCCCAGAGAGGCCTGGACATGGAGAGAGGTTTATCCAATCAACACTTACTAGCTTGCTTTGGGCGCTTGTAATTGGTGAACAAAATGCCTTCACTTCCTCGCAATTCTATAGAGAGCAAACGTCATACCCCCTCTATTTTTGTATATGGGACCTTAAAGCTGGATTCATGCTACATTTCCCCTCTGGTGAGGTGAGATGTGTGTCCACTTTGGATGAGGCCGGTACGCATGTAGTTGTGTATATACACTTCACTTCTTTGTTTACCAGGCCAAGCAGTTAATGCATGCACACAACTGTCATTTTCAGTTTCACCCCAGTCCCATGGGTAGTCCAAATGTGCAAACATGCCAGTTTGTATAAAAGTGAAGAAACACGAGAGCAATGCACATTTGTTTGTAGCAACAACAATGACATCGATTTTAAGAAGAGGAGGAATTATGGTTGATCAGCGCTGTTCTCCGCTCAAGCTGCCGTTGCTGCAAACGGATTCATGTATGTTTATTCTCGTCTTCCTCTTTGTCTTCCTTTTCTACTTTGACTTTGTATGCTGTGTCATAATGCCACCTTGTGAACAGGAGGTTCAATCTTCCGCATACGCAGTCAACACGCCCAGGCAACATGGTCATAGAATTTTGGCTGCACATGGCCAGCCGCGGAAAGGGTCTGGAGAAAATCATCTTTTGATCCCGATCAAATTTGGCCATGAGTTACACATATGTTGTTTGTCAACTTAAAAGATAATTTTCCATGTAAATAATGGTGTAGGTTTTTGTCTAATTGTTAAAGTATAAGGTTGTGAAAAAATGTAAATTAAAAAAAACTACAAACACAGAGTCACGTAACTTGCATCACTGTTTTCAAAGCACACCCAGGGAAAAGTAACTAACAGTACTATGGATAAGCTGCAGCTCTCAAATTACAATACAATCATTGGTGTTGTTTTTCCTCCTCTGTGGATCTTTCTTTCATCGGTCAGGAAACACAAGGTGAGCATTGAAATTGAGACCACCGTAGTTGTGTTTGGTGGCGTGCAAAGTTTGAGACAAGCAAATGTAGTCCATTGAGCACTTTCACAAAATCTAAATATTATATGACAACCTACTACTTTAACTACATGGAAACTTATATATATTTTTTTTTTAATTGACAAACATCATATGTGTATCTCGTGGAAAAATACCATTGGGATCAAAAGATACTTTTGCTCTTACCATTCATTCCAATGGAGATTTTTTTCAGATTTTAGGTCCCATATGGGGTAGTAGAGGGTGTGAGATATGGATTTAATATGTAAGTGTAAGATGGACACGCACCACCAGGTGGTGCCTCTGCCCCACCCTACATAAAGCCAAGTCGGCCATCTTATCACTCTATTTTGCCTGAGCTTAGCCACCCATCTCTCAATAGGTGTCAATAGCTGTCATTGTGTGTTGTCAATAAAGCTGCATTCCCAGTCACCTCGCCTCGTCTGTCCAGCAGCAGGTAGTTCCAGACATAAAAGAGGGGGCGTGACTTAGGCTTTCTATAGGCTTAGACCTGTTGATAGAAGGGTCAATCTGTCATAATTGCTTTTCAGGGCAGAGAAGAAGGCTCCACGTGCAGGCTGTGAGTCTGCAAATTTATTTGAAAAGACACTGAGTTACAAAAAACTTGTGGACAGGAAGAAATACAGGTAAGCAAAATAGCTAAAGATAAGGTGAGTGTTGCCGGCTAAACCTGGTAGACTGAGCTAAAACAACTCTTGACCAGGCAAAAAAAATAGCAGAAGCTAAGGCGAGGGGAATCACCGGCTAAACCTGGAGACAAACTTAGGAACGCACGTAGCAAAATAGCAAAGCACTTATGTGTATGAGTTGCGAGCTGAAAGTGGGGTGCTGCACCGGACAAATGTGCGCAGCCCCTTATATAAGGCTAAACACAAAGTAAAATAAGTGATAACGGGTGTGGGTAAACCTGAGCGGGTAGGAGAAAACAAAGAATTTAGACCAGCTGAAAATGATGAGAGGAGGGAGTAATCAGAGTCGACAGCTGACAGGGCCATGCCCACGCAGAGCGAAACCCCAGAAAGCCACTGACAGCTGTCAACCAAGAGAGGGAGAGAACAAAACAGAAAACAAACAAGGATATGGCAGAAATGGGGACTTACAACCTCAAAAACACGAAAAAACAAACTATAAGAACCGTAAACAGGAGAATAAATTGTACTGACAACTCAAAATGACAACACAGTTCAAAATATGAAAAGAAAAGCAGATAACCTGAGCACGGTGGGGTCCCGCCATGCTCAGAACATGACACAATCATTATAATCAGCCAACTGGGGGCTGAGATATGGCCATGTGCCAAATGCATTAATGATTGCAGTTCGCTGTAGATTTTACACATGCTGTGGAGTTTCACGCACAGCACATGTAAAGGTGGTGCTGTTGCTTTTGGACAGTATATTGCAGTGTATTTCACTTTAATGCATTATTATTGAGTGCTTGACTGTTTATTTTCTGTCCCATAATGGCACAGAAAAGCAGAACAAAACAAGTGGTGACCTACAGTGCATCCGGAAAGTCTTCACAGTGCTTCACTTTTTCCACATTTTGTTATGTTACAGCCTTATTCCAAAAGGGATTAAACTGATTTTTTTCCTCAAAATTCTACACAAAATACCCCATAATGACAATGTGAAAAAGTGTTTTTTTTTTTAGATTTTTGCAAATTTATTAAAAATAAAAAATTAAGAAATCACATGTACATAAGTATTCACAGCCTTTGCCATGAAGCTCAAAATTGAGCTCAGGTGAATCCGGTTTCAACTGATCATCTTTTAGATGTTTCTACAGCTTAACTGGAGTCCACCTGTGGTAAATTCAGTTGACTGGACATGATTTGGAAAGACACACACGTGTCTATATAAAGGGCCTTTTCCACTAGCACGCTTTAGCGCGACACGGGACGGCTCAGCACGCTTTGTACGCTTTTCCACAAGCCCCAACATGGTTTAACAGCCGTGATTCTCAGCCCCGCTGAAGGGCAGGGTACAGCAGTGCTGAGCTGTGCCGTGTTGTGACTTTAACAGACTGGTCGCCGCTGATTGGTCAGGTCGTAACCGGCGCTGATTGGTCAGGTAGTAACCGCCCCTCTCCTCCTCCTCCACCAAATCTTCATGACCTTCTCAATAAAGTTTTTGAAAAAAAAAAAAAAAAAAAAAAAAAGAGAATCTTCACGACCTACTCAGCACGCAACCACTGTTGGTTCCTTTTCAGTGTATTGCTGTGCTATTTTTCATTTATTCTCTATCAAAAATGGCTTCGCGTAATAAGGGTGTTCCATGGAGCAGTAAGGAGCTGCAGTGTCTGCTCACTGCATCGTCAGACGAACGTATTCAGCGCGAGTTAGACGGAGCCGCCCGGAATGAAAAAAATATACCGGGAGGTCTTGACATCGGAGTCCTTTAACGGTGAGTTTTAATTTTTTTTTTTTTTATTGTGCGTTTTTTTGCAAATATATTCGGTAAGACGCTCAGTTTATTTATGCAATAAAAAAGCTGTTCATTTGTGGATGGATCGCAGCTTTATTGCAGCACAATGCGGACTAAAGCTTTTATTGTAATTATTCATGTGAACAATACGCTGAAATAAGCTTATGTATTCTTGTTAAAAACTATTGTCTTTTCTGTATATATTTCGTGCTGTATTTTATTGTGTGCATTTTCCTTGTAGAATCATCCCACGCGTCCGCCGCGACAGCCCGCACGGATTATTCAACCGAGCCTTCATGACCCACAGCTGGCAGAGACGGATTAATTCTACCGAGCCTCAGCACTCAGTGGTCGGCGTGTATAAAATGTCGATTAACCTTCATGTTGTGTTGCAAAGTTTTTTTTATTTTAATATTTTGTATATAATAAAATGGAATTGTTTTGGAAAGTGTGGTTTGTCTGTTATAACACTGAATTATAAAACAGTATATTTACATAGAAATTCCATTGCCTAGTCTGATCAAAATGATACTGAGGGTCAACCATTGTAAAGGTAATGTAATTTTTAACTAGACCAAAAAAGAAATATTTTTGTACGCTTTCTGTTCTTTTTATTGAAATATCAAAAAAATTAGCACCAAGTCAAAGGTACAAGTATATGTACATTGAATGTTCTATCGGCATTCCAAATTCAGAGATTTACAATACTTTAGAAGGAGTGTAGCATCATCTAAACGGAAAATAATAATACTGTTGTTCCAAACGTTGACCTGAAGGTGAAAAACATGATTTTTTTTAATTCAGTACATCCAAAATGCCCTAGGATGTGGTGTAGTCCAGTGTGCCACTGTCTCATTATTTAATATGAATAAAAACAAGTTTCAGCTCATTATTTCTAGGTCATTTGGCAGTTAATTCAAAACAAAAGTGACTTGTGTTGTTGCAGCTTAATTATGAGAAAAAATTAATTGTGAGATAAAACCACAGACCGTGCAAGGCAATAATCCTTGGATCCTCCATTTTTTGTCTGGTGTAAATAAGGACTCAGTCCGGTGCATAACATCACGGGAGTGTGGCCCCGCCTCGCTGAGAATCTGCTGCTGCCCCGCAACACTGCTAATGGAGACAGAAGCGTTCCGAGCTGTACTGAAGTGAATCGAGCCGTACCGAGGTGTGCTGGGCTAGTGGAAAACAGGCTTAAGGTCCCACAGTTGACAGTGCATGTCAGAGCACAAACCAAGCATGAAGTCATACGAATTTTCTGGAGACCTCCAAGATAGGATTGTCTCAAGGCACAAATCTGGGGAAGGGTACAGAACATTTTCTGCTGCTTTGAAGGTCCCAGTGAGCACAGTGGCCTCCATCATCCGTAGATTGAAGAAGTTCAGAACCACCAGGACTCTTCCTAGAGCTGACCGGCCATCTAAACTGACCGGTCGGGGGAGAAGAGCCTTAGTCAGGGAGGTGACCAAGACCCCAATGGTCACTCTGTCAGAACTCCAACGTTGCTCTGTGAAGAGAGGAGAACTTTCCAGAAGGACAACCATTTCTGCAGCAACCCACAAATCAGGCTTGTATGGTAGAGTGGCCAGATGGAAGCCACTCCTTAGTAAAAAGCACATGGCAGCCTTCCTGGAGTTTGTCAAAAGGCACCTGAAGGACTCTAAGACTATAAGAAACAAAATTCTCTTGTCTGATGAGACAAAGATTGAACTCTTGGGCGTGAATGCCAGGTGTCATGTTTGGAGGAAACCAGACACCATTCATAACCATGCCAGTGTTGGTAGCAGCATCATGCTGTGGGGATGTTTTTCAGCGGCAAGAACATGGAGACTAGTCAGGATACAGGGAAAGATGAATGCAGCAATGTACAGAGACATCCTGGATGAAAACCTGCTCCAGAGCGCTCTTGACCTCAGACTGGGGCGACGGTTCATCTTTCAGCAGGACAAAAACCCTAAGCACACAGCCAAGATATCAAAGGAGTGGCTTCTGGACAACTCTGTGAATGTCCTTGAGTGGCCCAGTCAGAGCCCAGACTTGAATCCAATTGAACATCTCTGGAGAGATCTGAAAATGGCTGCGCACCAACGCTTCCCATCCAACCTGTTGGACCTTGAGAGATGCTGCAAAGAGGGATGGGCCTAACTGCCCAACGTTAGGTGTGCCAAGCTTGTGGCATCATATTCAAAAAGACTTGAGGCTGTAATTGCTGCCAAAGGTGCACCAACAAAGAATTGAGCAAAGGCTGTGAATAATATGTACATTTGATTTCTTAGTTGTTTTATTTTATCATTTTTAATAAACTTGCAAAAAAAAAAAAAAAATTCTCACATTGTCATTATGGGGTATTGTGTGTAGAATTTTGAGGAAAAATTAATTTAATCCCTTTTTGAATAAGGCTGTAACATAACAAAATGTGTGGTCCTTGAGCAAGGAGCTTAACCCCAACTGCTCGGGTGTTGCTGCTCAGTGGCCATAGGCAAGGGCGTAACTTTGTTTCGAACATTGGGGGGGGGGGTTGAGATCTGTCCATATAGAGAGCCTAAGTCCTGCCTCCTCTACTTCTGCAGAATGGACCTAAAATCGAAAAAAAAAAAAAAAAAATCTGTTGAAATGAATAGCATGAGCTTCTGACCCCAATCAAATTTTGCAATGAGTTACACATATGATGTTTGACAATTTAAAATATAACTTTCCATATAATTAAAGTTGTCTGCTGTCATATAATAACAGTAAAATATAGTTTTTGTTTAAATGACTAGTGGACTACAACTCCCATCATCCCACATCACTGAACACAGGTACATTTTAGTGATGTGAAAAGCATTGATTTCTCATAGCATTGACCCCTGTACTGACGGACAAGTCACTTGGATTAATCTTAGCCTTACTCTTAGCTAAATCACTATACAGTGGTGATAACAATGGATGCCTGACTGCTGCCCTCACCCTGTGTCTCTGAGGAAATCACATGGACAAAAAGAAAATGATAATCAGTTATCAGGACAAGCCTAAAATTCATTAGTTTGTCCAACAGAGCATTATTATGACGATCTAGTTAGCAGTCTGCTCTCTAAGGCACAAAGTTCACTTTTTATTGTTAACTGGTCACTTGTGCCTCCTGTGCTCCCTCACTCTTCCTGTGGTCACCTGGGCAACCTCTCTCCTCCCTCGGCTCCCTCTTTGTTATCCCTGCTGCTGTCACATTCTTGCTCCTGACATAAAATAATCTCAGTTAATGTTCAAATGGTTTTAGGGAGGTACTTCACTGACAATTTTGGAAGATGTAATTCATGCAGGAATTTCCCATGTGAAAAACTTTGAGAGATGTTAAATGTTTCTCCCTTTTTCCCCCTCTTAATAGCATCATATCTGTGTTATCAGCAGGTGCATTAGGTTGTCTGGTTTATTTTGATGCCATGTTCATCACTGTAGCCACAGAACTGAGGTTAATGCAGCTGCTGAGCATTGGATGAGGGTTACCACTGTGTAGCTATTTTTTTTTTTTTTTAACCAAGTAGATGAACTAAGGACACTGATTTAGTCAGCTAGACTATGACAAAAGTAACAGTTATCCTGCCTGCAGAGGCATTATGAGCATAGCACACCACAGGTGTGTGATGCTTCACTCATTAAATGATAAAAAAAATCTGTCAAATTTGTGACAAAATCATCCTGGTATTAAAAACTTACTATGGATTCATTATCTAGACATTTAATTTTTTTACAGTAGCATTCAGTTTTCAAATTTAGGATTCAGGTATTTGCCCCCCCCCTCCCCTCATAAAATATAAACACCACATTTACCTTTACCAAATTTACCAGAAAAAAAAAAATGTATAAATTTAAAAGAAAATAGTAAAAATTCACAAGAAAAAAGTAGCAGCTTGATAGTCAAAAATTTAAAAAAAAATCTGAAACTCTGCAAAAATGTTAGGAAAAAAAATACTTATTTTCGATGACAAATATCCGCTGCCAATGGTGCACATACCTTGTCGGGGTGCAGCGGCTTGCGTGCCTCAGCAACCCCCGGAGCTATGTCGACGGGAGCGTAGTGCTCCCAGAAGGTTCAACCATGTCGAACAGGTCCGCGTGGGGTAGAGGCCAGACTAAAGAGTGCACCCTGGTCCTCCAGGTTGGGGGTTGTGCAGCATGTAACAAATCACTCACGTAAAACCCAAGTTTTTGTTACAGCAACAGATGTCTCAACGGCAGAACAGGCAGAGAGGAGTGTGAACTCCCAACGGCTGTGAAGGCGGAGGAGGACAGACAGTTGCACGGGAAGAAGGGTCTCGGAAAGCCTTGGCAGGCAACCTTTCTACGGGGTGGACCAAGCTCTCGACAGTCCAGCCATGGAAGGCAGTTGGTCTAGGGGAGGGACCCCCAACAAACGTCCATGGCTGAAGACGGAGATGCAGGACCCCTGTGGTGCCACAAACCTCTGCATCACGCATATTCGCTTTATGATGAGTCACACTGATGTTGCACATGATGGTGCTCGTCCTCTGGGGATCCGCCAGGGAGGAAGAGTGCTGGGCCCTCAGCCTCAAAGGGGCCCACCCTCAGCTACCGGAGGTCACCTCACCTCATCCTCCACGATGAGGGGACGGGGAACGAGGAATGCTACTGGCCGAAAAGAGACGCCAAAGGAGAGGAACGTCAACATCCTCCAGTGGAACGCAGAAGGAGTCTATAACAAAAAAATATCCCTTGCCGAAAGACTCCACTCAGAAGACATTGATGTAGCCTGCCTACAGGAGACACACCTGAAGGAAAACCAACGCTTCAGTGTTAGGGGATACCAGGTCTTCAGGAAAGACAGAAAAGGAAAAACAAAAGGAGGAGTGGCGATTCTTGTCAGAAACGCCATACCAGCACAAGAGTTAGACGTCAGTACCAACAACCAGGCAGAAATCCATGGAGTTTGAATTATGGTTCACAATGAAAGCATCATGATTTTCAATGTGTACTGCCCCCCAGAGCGAGAGCTCTCACTTGACCAAATGGAACTCCCAGACCACTGATGCTTAGTCATCGGTGACTTCAGTCACTCAGAGGCATGGGGATACAGTGAAGCAGATAGAAGAGGAGAGGAGGTGGAAGATTGGCAAGTCGAAAACAGTCTTCTGCTAATGAATGATCCACCAACGTTCTTCTCCAGGGTATGGCTGAGTAACACCACGCCCGATCTTGCGTTTGCCACCAACGACATGGCCAGGTTGGCAACAAGAACAGTACTTGGCCAGCTTGGGGGAAGTGACCATAAACCTGTGAAGATCAGACTGGACATCAGCTACAAACCACAAGAAGCTAAGACATTCCCCAGGTGGAATTATAAGAAGGCCAACTGGGTGCGCTTCTCAACACTGGTGGACCGGTACTCTGCGGAGATCTGTCACAAGCAGCAGAACCTCAACAAGAAAGTCAGGGTGCTGAACCATGCTATTCTAAAGGCTGCAAATGAATCTATACCTCGGGGAGCCAGAAAGAACTATAGGCCTTACTGGACAGAAGAGCTCCAGCAGCTTCAAGACAGTGTGGCAGAGGCAAGGAAAAAAGTAGAAGCAGATCCTACAGTAGAAAACAACATTGCCCTGAAGGCGGTCACTGCAAAACACAGGCAGACATTTATACAGGAAGCTCGTAAGAGATGGCAAGAAAAGACAGAGCAGCTCAACTTGGACAAGGATGGCAACAAGCTTTGGAAACTGGCTCAAGCCCTCAATGACAACAGCAAAAGCTCACCGATCACAGTACAGGCAGATCAAGAACTGCTGACCGGCAAGAAAGCAGCAGACCATTTCATCAACCAGTATGTGAAGACGAGCCATCTTCAGATTCCACCAGAAAGAAGAAAGGTGGTCAGAGGAGCCCAGCGAATTCATCAGAACGCACAGATTGAACCAGTGATGAACTTGCCATTCATTCTCAAGGAGCTGGAGGATACAATGACAACACTGAAGCTGAAAAAAGCCCCTGGGTCTGACAAGATCACAAATTAAATGTTGCTGAACCTTGGCCCCAAAACTAAGAAGAAACTTCTGCAGCTTTTCAATGACAGTTGGAGATCAGGGACTGTGCCTCAGATCTGGAGAGAAGCCACGATGATTCCAGTGCACAAAAAAGGCAAAGATAAGTTGAAGGCTGAAAGCTATCGCCCCATAAGCCTTACAAGCTGCTAGAGTGTCTCATCAACACCAGACTCATATGGCACTTGGAAGGAAAACAACACATCGGCCCAGAGCAAGCAGCCTTCAGGCAGAACCGGTCTACAGAGGACCAAATAACATATCTCAAGCCATAGAAGATTCCTTCCAAGAAAAAAAGCACACCCTCGCTGTATGGATTGATCTAGAAAAGGCGTTTGACAGGGTATGGAAAGATGGCCTCAAGCTGAAACTGCACCAGTGCGGTATCGCTGGGCGCATGTACAAGTGGATTGCCCAATACCTGCACAACAGAAGAGCCAGAGTCCAGGTCAGACAGTACTCCAGCAAGAAGGTGTTGAGGGAAGGAGTCCCACAAGGAGGAGTGCTCTCCCCAACACTCTTCCTTGTATTCATTAAGGACATCATCCAGAGTTTGCCAAGGAACGTACAAGGTGCCATCTATGCCGATGACCTAGCCCTCTGGTGCAGTGAGGAAAGCATCGTGACTGCAAACTACAGAGTGCAGCAAGTTCTCTGGCTGATCGAGGCATGGACCAAGTCATGGCTTGTGAGCTTAAATGAGAGGAAGACTACATACACCGTCTTCACCCTGTCCACCCAACCCCAGAAGGTGAAACTGCAGATCAACTCCCATGAGCTCCAGGCTGAATATGCACCCACATACCTCGGGATCACCATGGATTGCAGACTGACTTGGAAGAACCAGCTGCACAAGAACCAGGCAAGAGCAAAGATCAGGATGGCCCTAATGAAGAAACTGTCAGGAACAGACTGGGGTGCAGACCAGGGTGTCCTGAAAAAGCTCTATGTGGGGAGGATTTGGCCTGTTCTGGAGTATGGCATGGCAGCAACCTCAACAGCTGCCAAAAGCAACACTGAGAAGCTGGACAGACTCCAAAACCAAGCCATGCGAATGATGACAGGAGCCATGCGCAGTACACCTATCAAAGTGCTGGAGACAACAGGCCTTGCACCACTGGAAGACAGAAGAAACGTCGAGGTACTGACCCAGGCCGCCAAATTCAAAAGACTGGAAAACCATCCCATGAAGGACTGAACAAGCCAACAAAAGGGAGACTTAAGAGATCGAGCTTCATCCACCAGAGCAGGACACTTGAAAGGAGAGACCCAGAACTGATGGACCACAAACCCACACCAATACCACCCATAGCATCTGATCCCTCCTGGAACAGACAGAACTTCCCAGCCATACGCACAGTCATATCGGGCATTGGGAAGAAAGGAACAGTCAGACCAAGAGAGGAAGTCGCTGGCCCTGGAGTTCAGTCTGCCTACCCTAAAGAGCAGTGGACTCACGTCCACACAGACGGCTGCCATGGAAGCAACCAGGAATGGCGGAGGCGGCGTGTACATCAGGTACGCTGATGAGGAGACCCATATTCCCATTGCGACTGGAAAGTACGCCACCAATTTCAGGGCTGAGGCAGAGGCCCTGAGAACAGCAGCGGCCCACGTCAGGGAACATCAAGACAAGGCACACAAGCGGGTCGTCATCTTCACTGATGCCCTCTGTCTTGGATGCACTTCAGGACCCCCGACGCAAAGAACTGAATGAACTTGCCCTCACTCTGTCTCAACTAGCAACACAGGTGAACGTATCACTCCAATGGATTCCTGCCCACTGTGGAATCTATGGAAATGAGACGGCTGACAGACTTGCTAAGGAGGGTGGGCAGCAAGACCAGGAAGACAGGCAGGTCTCTTACAGTGAGGAGAAAACCATTATTAAGGCCCTGTCTCACAAGAAGTGGCAGCAGCAACACCCAAACTTCTGCAAGGATGACAACTACTATAGTCTGAGCAGGGCTGACCAAGTCGTTCTGTTCAGACTCCGAACTGGACATAACAGAATGCATGCTCACATGCACCAGAAACTTAAAGTTGGACAATCGGACAGATGCCCATGTGGTACTGCCCAAATGACCAGCGAACACCTCCTCCAAGACTGCCCAGACCACGCTGCACTCAGAAAAGCTACGTGGCCTGACCCCACATCGCTGAACCAAAAGCTGCACGGGGACCTCGGGGACCTCTGCAGGACGGCAGCATTCGTCAGGGCAGCTGGTGTGACCATCTAGTGATCGACGAAGAAGACAAAAGGCTACATTTGTGAGAAACTGAATTTAGGAGGAAAACAACATGGGAAAAATACTGCATATTTATACAAAAAGTGGTAAATTTAAAAGAAAATGAGTCTGATTTATAGAAAAGCTGTAAAACTATGACAAAAAAGTTGCACACATGAATGTGAAATTAGAAATGCTACAGTGCTAAATAACACTGAAATTTACTAAGGGAGAAAAAAAAAAGACTGGAGAGAATATTTGGAGCCCCCAAAGTTGGTAGTGAGGATAGCTCCAATTTTAAATGGGTTTATAACTTGCTCTCTCTTGGTGCAGCACAGCGTTCTGCAGACCCCTACTTGACAGGAAAAGCAACAGGCTGGAGGATGTCATAAACTCCCTTTTAAAGGCAGAATTAAGGAACCATGCGCCGGCTGTGAGTTGGTGGATTTAATAGTGACACAACACAAAAACATGAACAGAAGCTTACAAAACTAGTTGATCCAGGGGAATACAGGTGAAGCCAAAAATAGCAAACAGCTAAGGCGAGAGGAACAAGCTAGGAGATACAGGAAACAACAAAGGACACTATCACAGTAAAAGCATGGAGGACATGAAAGAAGAATACCAACCCAGATTCAGACGAAATACAAAAGACAGACAATAATAATAGGCCAACATAGTAAGGGTAAGGTAAGGAAATAATATTCTTACACAAACTGGAGAACTGGCAAACTAAAATCACCAAAACATTCAAAGCCAAACATGAAGTAAAATAATAACACTGAGGTGAGAAAACTAACTAACTAACTAACCTGCACTTATATAGCGCTTTTCTAGTCACAAAGACCACTCAAAGCGCTTTCATTAATACTAACCCTCTATTCTAAGGGCCTATAGGAAACAGATATCTAGGGACAATTTAGAAGAGCCAATTAACCTAACATGCATGTTTTTGGCATGTGGGAGGAAACCGGAGAAATCCCGGAGTAAACCCACGCAACACGGGGAGAACATGCAAACTCCACACAGATCACTATTGGTCGGGGGCTGGGATCGAACCCACGATCCCACGATCCCCACAATCCCCCGGCCAAGGGTAAACTGTGCTGCCGCAGTGCTAACCACTGCGCCACCGTGCAGCCCAAAACTAATCATGAGTAAACTGACAGCATGAGCACAGTGCATTCACTGTGCCCGGCGTCACGGCAGAGCCCCCCCCCCCCCCCCACCAAGGGGGTGGATTGAAGACACCCCATCATAACACCAAAAAAAAAAAAAAAGAATAAAACATAAAAAACCCCGGGCCGGTGGTGGGGGAGACCATTCTTGGAGGGACCGAATCAACAAAAAAAAATAAATAAAATGCTACTGCCCCACAACACAAAACAGAATAGAGGTAGCAAGGCATTAGGGTGAGAGTAACAAAGGAGGATGTGCAGGTGGTCTACAAGAGTCCATAGCCCATCAGACAACGAGCTGGAACAGATCCGGCGGCCTGCCCGAGTTTCTAGACCACCCAAACAGATGACAGTCTTTAGGGGGCCTCCCGGCATACTGAAGCAACCCCAGCAAAGAGAACAGTCCGTCTGGTGGCCTACGAAAGTCCAAAATCCACCCAACCAAATGGCACAGCCTATCAGGTGGACTCCCAGCATCCCAAGGCACCTGGGCTGTGGAGCACGGCCTGCTCCATCCTGGAGGCAGTAGTTGGAAGATCATGGCTCCAGGACCACAGGGATGACAGCTTGGCATGGGAGAGTCAGGAGCTTGGGAGACCTGACACCCGACGATGACTGCTTACGAACCCTGGCGACCACAGGCAAAGGGCCTACAGTGACAACAGGAGAAGAAAGAGGACCCGCGGTGACCACAGGCAACGTAGCACTCAGTGACCTCGGACCGAGGCCTAGCACCCATGAAGGCCCCGCACTGGGATGTAGCTGCACCCACGATGGACCTGGACTGGGATATGGCCACAATCTCAGTGGCCCCGGACTGGGACGTGGCCGCAACAACGGAGGTCTCTGCCAGAGGGGAAACAGCACCCACAGAGGTCCCAGGCTGGGACGGAGCACCCACGAAGACCTCAGCTGGGGGGGGAGCAGCACCCACGGAGATCCCGGCCAGAAGAGATAAACCCACAACAGCTTTGGGCAGAGGAGAGGAACCCACAACGGCCTCGGGCAGAGGAGGTGGATGACTAGCCGCGGACCCAGATGGTGGAGAAAAAAAAAAAAAAAAAAAAAAAAAACCACCACACATGCTGGGCTATTACCACCAGCAGCAGTGGAGCCTGATGAGGAGGGACAAGCAACAGTTTACCACTGCCACTGGCTCTCCCCACCCTGAACAGGACAAAAAAATCTCTAGATCTGATGAGATGGTAACAGAACAGAGCACTTGCCTTGTCTTGGACTCTACCGCCATCCAGGACCCTGGCGGTCAAGGCAGGGGTGACTCGAGTACCTCCATCTGCGCGTTCACACTCGGCGTGGTCACCTTGAAAGACAAACACAAAGAAGATGCCAGAGAAGAATAACCGTCAGCAGTGGAGCCCGGCTAGGGGATCTCAGGAGCAGAGAACATCTACACTTGACTCCTTCCACCCCGAGCCAGACAAGATTTCTCTGAATCTGCAGAAGGAGGAACAGAACAGAGTACTTGCCTGAACTCAAGCTTCACCACCATCCAGGACTACAGCAAACCTGCTGCGGTGGCCCCAGCAGCAGGCTTGATGATGGTTGCAACTCCAAGACCTCAAGGCGAACCGAACAACACAGGTGTCTCCTCCAGCATAGCAGCTGGGGGTCATCTTGTCACTGGCACCAAGTCCTGCGTAGCTGAAGTCTGGGGACACTCCACTGTTGGTACAGGTTTTAGGTTTCCAGATGCACTCTCCCTCCGTCCGGTTCATGGCTGTGGGGCTGGAACCAAGTCCTCAAGGAATGCAGGCTCCTCCATCGTCCATCAGCTCAATCCCAGAACCAGCAGACACTCAGGGGAGATAGGAAGAAGCATGGACAGAACAGGTGAGGGGTTGACATCGGCAACAGGCGGTGAGGACTCAGCGAGTTGCTGGAGCTGAGTCTCACCACCGGGAGTTAGGCAAGATTGTTCATTATTAGGGATAGAATGGAGAAACACTTGCCTTTCCTCCTGGGGTGTGATGGAAGCTGCTGCCCAAGAACCAGATGCTGCTGTCCCAGGATCGGCAGAGGTCATCTGGCAAGATGTCAAAGCCCAGGGGTGCTGGATAGTCAGCGCAGACTTTGACAAGGGTAAGCCCTTGGCCCCTAGGAGCAGAGCCAGAGAACGCCTCACTGATGGCGCCTGGTCCCGCAACGCCAAAACTAGGGGAGGCTCTTTCGTTGGCACAGGCTTCAGGACACAGAAGCGCTTCTCTTCCTCACGGGGCATGGTGGTGGGGTCGGACCATGGCCCTCAGGATCCACTGCTCCATCATCTGAAGGCTCCCTCCCAGTACCGGCGGACATTTCAGAGAGACAGGAGATACAGGTGAGAAGGTGGTAACAGCAGCTGATGGTAAAGACCCAGTGGACTGTAATGACTGAGCCTCACCACTGGGAATTAGGCAAGAGGTTTCAGCAGAGAGAGAAATCGAATGAATAAGCATTTGCCTGAATTCCCAGGGTGTGATGGAATCAACTGCTGTTCCAGAGCCAAACAATGTCCCTCTTGGAGCTCCAGGGGCTGTCTGGTGGATGGGTGAGGACACAGGCTCCTGGTGAGGTGGACGAGCCTTCCGCACCCAGGAACACTTCTTCGCCATCCCAGGGCGCACTGAGGGGGAATCCTTCACCAGCTCACCGAGTTTCCACTGAGACTCGACCACCGTAGTGAGGAGAGCAGTCAGACCTGGGTAGCTCCAGAGACTGGGACATGCCTCGATCAGCCAGGCCGCACTGTCCATAAAACCAAAGGCGACTGTGGGAGTGTGGATGGTTTAAAACTTTGAGGCAAAATGCACGAGTTCTGCCACCACACACTCCTCATTCAGTCCAAATAACCCAATGTCCATTGTGGTCATCATACCCAAAAAACTCCAGACAAAACAAAAAGTGTGGGAGGGAAACCAAACGAGCAAATTCACAGCTGCTGGTGTCCTAACTGGCAGCACCATTCTGTCATAAACTCCCTTTTCAGGGCAGAATTAAGGAACCATGTGCCGGCTGTGAGTTTGCGGATTTAATAGTGACAGAACACAAAAACATGAAAAGAAGCTTACAAAACTAGTTGAACCAGGGCAATACAGGTGAACCCAAAAATAGCAAACAGCTAAGGCGAGAGGAATTGCTGGTTACATCTGGAGAACAAAGCTAGAAACACAAATTGGGATTTCATAGAGAAAACACTGAGGAAAATAAAAGGGAACTTACGTCCTGTAGATGTGAAGGGTGCTGCGCCGGACAATAGCGCACAGCCCCTTAAATAAGGCAATGGAAATGATGACAAAAGGGAACAGGTGTGTGGAACAGGAGCGAAGATAATTAACTGAAATACAAACAGCTGAGGACAACCGCGGAACTAGCTAGGAGATACAGGAAGTAACGAAGGAAACTATCACAGTAAAAGCACAGAGGACATGTAAGAAAAATTCCAAACAAGATTCAGACAAAATACAAAAGACAGTCAATAATAATATGCCAACATAGTAGGGGCAAGAAAAGGAAATAATTTTCTTACACAGACTGGACAACTGGAACCAAACATGAAGTCAAATAGTAACACCGAGGTGAGAAAAATAATCAAAATAAAACTGACAGCATGAGCACAGTGCATACACTGTGCACAGCATCACGACAGAGGAGGTGACAAATGCTGTTAAAAAATGCTGAAAGAAGCATTGCAACATTTAAGCTATCAATTCATTTATTTTTTTTAGTGGGCCCTTTACTGCAAATGGACCCTGAAACACCAACAAACTCAAAAGATACAGTGTTAGGGTGATGAATCACACTAGCAACTAAATTACAATACAGTGTTAATAAGCCATAGCTCAGTGTTTGATCACTGCCTAATTTGTGTAATGCTGTCTCTTGATTAAATAAAATGGGACCAGAAAACTAGAAATGTGATTATAAGCTCAGTAATTAAATTCAATAAATAAATCAGTGATGCTGTATTGTATTGTTTTTGAACTCATTTTAACATGTAAAAAAAAGTTTATAAATATATATAATTGGGCGGCGCGGTAGGGGAGTGGTTGGCACTGAGGCAGCACAGCAACTCACCCCTCCCTGGGGGATCCTGGGTTTGATCCCAGCCCCTGACCAACAGTGATCTGTGTGGAGTTTGCATGTTCTCCCCATGTTTGCGTGGGTTTACTCCGGGATTTCTCCGGTTTCCTCCCACATGCCAAAAACATGCAAGTTAGGTTAACTGGCATCAACTGGGGATTCTAAATTGTCCTTAGGTATCACTGTGAGAGTGAATGGTTGTCTGTCTCTCTGTGTTTGCCCTGTGATGGACTGGCGATCTGTCCAGGGTGTACCTTGAATCTCGCCCAAAGATGCTGAACCCAAAAAGGATTAAGCGGAAGAAGATGGATGGATGGATGGATGGAAAAAAGTTTTTAAAAAGCTTAGGAATATGAAATATATCTATTCTTTCATTGACTTTTTTTGTGTATATTTCTTATATATTTGTTTAGCTACTCTGCTGTGCAGTTGTGGTATTTTAACAAGAGGATAGAAGATGTGAAAATTCAATTCAATTCAATTTTATTTATATAGCACCATTTCACAACAACAGTCATCTCGTCGCATTTTCAACTGGAGGGGAAACCCCCACAGTTGCAGAAAGACCCCAGCAAACAGGCGATCCCCCGTGAGCAAGCATTTGGCAATGGTGGAGAGGAAAAAACTTCCTTTTAACAGGAAGAAACCTCCACCATATCCAGGCTAAGGGAGGGGCAGTCATCTGCTCCGACTGGCTGGGGGGTGAGGGGTAAGAGTAGAAGAAGAAAGAAAAGAACAGACAGCAAACAGTGTGGCGGGGAATCAATCTTTGGGAGAGAACAAACAGATGTTAATGACCAGCAAAAATATTTAATTGAAAGTGAAGGAAGGAGTGAATCCCAGTGCACTGTTGGAGGTCTCCTGGCCGTCTAAACCTATTAGCAGCATAACTAAGGGAGGGTTCAGAGGCACATGATCCCTCCCTAATTAAAGGCTATATCAAAATGGAAGGTTTTAACCCTATTTTTAAAAACAGAGATACAGTCTGACTCCCGAATCCACATTGGCATCTGGTTCCACACGAGAGGAGCTTGATA
This sequence comes from Pholidichthys leucotaenia, assembly GCA_020510985.1. Classification (NCBI taxonomy): domain Eukaryota; kingdom Metazoa; phylum Chordata; class Actinopteri; order Cichliformes; family Pholidichthyidae; genus Pholidichthys; species Pholidichthys leucotaenia. The sequence goes on from CM035840.1 coordinate 260,636,549, forward strand.
ACTGAAGGCTCTGCCTCCCATTGTATATTTGGACATTCTAGGTATTACAAGTAATAGTGCATTTTGGGAGTGTAGTGCTCTGTTAGGATAATAGGATTGTTGCAGATCTTTTAAATAAAAAGGGGCCTGATTATTTAGAGCTTTGTATGTGAGAAGAACAATTTTTAACTTAATTCTAAACTCTATGTGAAGCCAATAAAGGGAGGCCAAAGCCAGAGAGATATGATCTCTCTTTGTAGTACCTGTTAAAACTCTTGCTACAGCATTTTGGATAAGCTGAAGACTTTTTAAAGATGTTTTAGGACAACCTGATAACAAAGATTTACAATAATTCTTCTCGTGTACAAAGCTCTAAATAATCAGGCCCCTTTTTATTTAAAAGATCTGCGACAATCATATTATCCTAACAGAGCACTACACTCCCAAAATGCATTATTACTTGTAATACCTAGAATGTCCAAATATACAATGGGAGGCAGAGCCTTCAGTTATCAAGCTCCTCTCGTGTGGAACCAGATGCCAATCTGGATTTGGGAGTCAGACTAATCTACAGACTAATCTACTGTCATCTCTGCTGGAGTCCGAGTTCCACCCTATGCAGGACATACTGAATGCACTGAGGAGCTCATTTAGCAGCAGACTACATCATCCCAGGTGCACAACCGAGAGGTTTTGCAGGTCCTTCCTACCAACGGCTGTCAGACTGTACAACCTAAGCAGGGCTGCTCGCAGAGATAGCAAAAAAGACGTAACAACCTAATAGTTTGGTTTTTTTTGAATGCAAAAGATGCAATAGACTTACACAATGGTCCCCTCCGCCATACAACTAGGAAAATACCGGTCGCTATGGAGGGTGAGAATATGTATGGGCACATAATCATACCATGTAGGATAACTAAGTAGACAGTTGTGCTGTTTCATCCCATCTAGCAACAATGCTCTGCACTGTGTGTGTTTATATATTTACATATTTATTCCATCTAGCTACAATGCTCCGCGCTGGGTGTGTTTATATTTATATCTCTATATATTTATTCCATCTAGCTACAATGCTCCGCACTGTGTGTTTATATATCTACATATTACTCCATCTAGCTACATTGCTCCGCACTGTGTGTGTTTATATATTTACCTATTTATTCCACCTAGCTGCAATGCTCCGTACTGTGGGTGTTTATATATCTACATACTTATTCCATTTCCATCTAGCTACAGTGCTTTGCACTGTGTGTTTATATACTCATATATTTATTCCATCCAGCTACAATGCTCTGCACTGTGTGTGTGTGTATATATATATATATATATATATATATATATATATATATATATATATATATATATATATATATATATACAGTGTATATATATATATTAGCTGCTCTTGCTTTTCTTCTTGCCTTCTGATTGTTGCTCTGAGTGTTGCTATCCCTTTGCTGTTGCAATCCTGGAATTTCCCCATTGTGGGACTAATAAAGGCTTATCTTATCTTATCTTAGAGTTAACAAAAGCGTGAATCAGTTTCTCAGCATCACTCTGAGACAAGATGCTCCTAATCTTGGCAAGATTACGCAAATGATAGAAAGCAGTCTAAGAAACAAGTTTAATATGTGAATTAAAAAACAGATCTTGATCAAAAATAACTCAAAGGATCCTCACAGAACTATTCAGAGAAAGAGTAACTGCATCCAAACTAAGAATTTGATTTGGAAAGGTATTTCTAAGGTTTTCTGGACCAACTAGAATGACTTCAGTCTTATCTGAATTTAATAGCAGGAAATTACAAGTCATCCAAGCTTTGATTTCCTTAAGACAGACCTCTAACTTGTCTGATTGATTACTATCATTTGGCTTTATTGACAGGTATAATTGTGTGTCATCTGCATAACAATGAAAATGTTTACAGTGCTTTCTAATAATGTTTCCTAGCGGAAGCATATATGAACTCAAAAGAATAGAGCCTATCACAGATCCCTGTGGAACTCCATGACTGAGCTTTAAGTTGGAAGAAAACTCATTATTGACATTGATAAATAAGATCTAAACCACTGCAACAAAGTTCCATTAAGTCCAACATGTTGCTCTAATCTATCAAGTAGAATACTATGATCAATAGATTCAAAAGCTGCACTAAGGTCTAAAAGGACAAGTATAGAAACAAGTTCATTGCCAGATGTGATAAGGAGGTCAATGCTGACCTTCACTAAGGCTGTTTCAGTACTATAATGGATTCTAAACTCAGATTTAAACTCTTCAAATAAACCACTTCCCTGCAAGTGGTCAAATAATTGTGTAGCAACAACTCTTCATCTATCAGAGATAGATGAAATTTTATTATTGAAAAAGTTCAGAGTCCTGACTAGTATGCTCTGAGGGAATGCTACAGCCATGGACAAAATTGTTGGTACCCTTCTGTTAATGAAAGAAAAACCCACAATGGTCACAGAAATAACTTGAATCTGACAAAAGTGGTAATAAATAAAAATTCTATGTAAATTAACCAATGAAAATCAGACAGTGCTTTTGAATTGTGGTTCAACATAATTACTTTAAAAAATAAACTTGTGAAATAGGCCTGGACAAAAATGATGGTACCCCTAGAAAAGATAGAAAATAATGTGACCACAGGGACATGTTCAACCAAGATGTGTCCTCTGGTAATTAACATCACAGGTGTATACAAACTTGTAATCAGTCAGCCAGCCTATTTAAAGGGTGACAAGTAGTCACTGTGCTGTTTGGTGACATGGTGTGTACCACACCAAACATGGACCAGAGGACGCAAAGGAGAGATTTGTCTCAGGAGATTAGAAAGAAAATTATAGATAAGCATGTTAAAGGTAAAGGCTATAAGACAATCTCCAAGCAGCTTGATGTTCCTGTGACTACAGTTGCACATATTATTCAGAAATTTAAGATCCACGGGACTGTAGCCGACCTCCCTGGACACGGCTGCAGGAGGAAACTTGATGAAAAATGGAAGAGACGAATAATACGAATGGTAACAAAAGAGCCCAGAACAATCTCTAAACACATTCATGGTGAACGCCAAGGTCATGGTACAGCAGTGTCCGACTGCACCATCTGTCATTGTTTGAGCCAAAGTGGACTTCATGGGAGACGACCAAGGAGGACACCACTGTTGAAAACAAATCATAAAAAAGCCAGACTGGAATTTGCCAAACTGCATGTTGACAAGCCACAACGCTTCTGGGAGAATGTCCTATGGACAGACGAGACAAAACAAACTTTTTGGCAAGGCACATAAGCTCTAAGTTCACAGACGCAAAAATGAAGCATACCGAGAAAAGAACACTGTCCCTACTGTGAAACATGGAGGAGGTTCTCTTATGTTCTGGGGCTGCTTTGCTGCATCTGGCACAGGGTGTCTTGAATGTGTGCAGGGTACAATGAAATCTCAAGACTATTAAGGTATTCTAGAGTGAAATGTGCTGCCCAGTGTCAGACAGCTTGGTCTCAGTCGCAGGTCATGGGTCTTGCAACAGGATAATGACCCAAAACACACAGCTAAAAACACCCAAGAATGGCTAAGAGCGAAACATTGGACTATTCTAAAGTGGACTTCTATGAGCCCTCTAAATCCTATTGAAGATCTGTGGAAGGAGCTGAAACATGCCGTCTGGAGAAGGCACCCTTCAAACCTGAGACAACTGGAGCAGTTTGCTGATGAGGAGTGGGCCAAAATACCTGCTGAGAGGTGCAGAAGTCTCATTGACAGTTACAGAAATCGTTTGATTGCAGTGATTGCCTCAAAAGGTTGTGCAACAAAATATTAAGTTAAGGGTACCATCATTTTTGTCCAGGCCTATTTCATGAGTTTGTTTTTTAAAATAATTCTGTTGAACCACAATTCAAAAGCATTGTCTGATTTTCATTGGTTAATTTTCATATAATTTTTATTTATTACCACTTTTGTCAGATTCAAGTTATTTCTGTGACCATTGTGGGTTTTTCTTTCATTAACAGAGGGGTACCAACAATTTTGTCCACGTGTGTACATACCAGGAAGCTGCCCAGTACAACCACAGACTGACCTGTGGCCACGGAGCAGCTCCACTGGAACTAGTGGGGTTGAGAGCCTTGCTCAAGGGCACCACAGTGGGGTTAAGGATTGTGGGGCAAACACTGCTATGCTATCTGTCCCACCCAGATCTAATCCTGCCGGTCCAGGGCTGGAACCTGCGACCCTCCACTCACCAGTGCACATCCCTAACCATTAGGCCACCACTTCACACCATGTGATTTCTTATTTTTTTGTTTTTTTTTGTTTGTTTTTTTAACTTTTAAGTAGTGCATACCTGTGCATGCCCAATACCCGTGCATGCCTATAGAAAGTTACTATTATCATGGCAACAGTAACCATGGTGAAACCTGTCTTTGATCTTTGACGTCACCACTCGTTTCAGTGATGCCTGCCTTTGATCTTTGATGATGTCATAGTGAGTGCTATGATCATGAGTGATGCCTACCTTTGATCTTTGATGATGTCATAGCGAGTCCTATGATCTTTTAGCTAGTCCTATGATAATGAGTGATGCCTGCCTTTGATCTCATAGTGAGTCCTATGATCTGTTTTGCGAGTCTTATGATCGTGACAGACAGACTAGACAGAGAACTACCTTTGATCTTTGATGTCACCACTCGGTCAGGGATGCCTGCCTTTCATCTGTGATGCCTGCCTTTGATCTTTGAAGATGTCAAAGCATGCCCTGTGATTGTGAGTTGTGCCTGCCTTTGATCTTTGATGTCCTATGATCCTATGCTTATGAGTGACGCCTGCCTTTGATCTTTGACGTCCTATGATCGTGAGTGATCGTGAGTTATACCTGCGTTTGAGCTTTGATGATGTCATAGCGAATCCTATGACTATGCGTGATGCTTGCCTTTGATCTTTGATGCCCTTTGATTGTGAGTGATCATCAGTGATGCCTGTCTTTGATCTTTGATGATATCAAAGTGAGTCCCATGATCGTGAGTGATGTCGGCCTTTGATCTTTGATGTTGTATGATTGTGAGTGATAGGGAGTTGTTCGGAACTCCTTTAAACAACTCGTTATACAAAGATATAGCGTGATGATAATCAAGTCAGTGGCAGTAATGCACCTGTAAACTGGTTGCCAACCGCCAGTCAGAGCCAGTCAGAGCCCTATGATCACGAGTAAAGCCTGCCTTTGATCTTCAATGATGTCATAGAGAGTCCTATGATCTTTTAGTGAGTCCTATGATTGCGAAATAGTGACATCATGAAGTCGTCACATCGTCACAATTTCTTGAATTATATATAGTGATAAACTTGTCCATACATGTGCATGCCCGTGCATACCCTTGCAAGCTCATATAAAGCAAGTGTTAGCAAGCATGCCCATTGCAAGTCACTGTTACCATGGTAACAGTAACCTTGGTGAAACCTGCCTTTGAACTTTGACATCATCACTCGTTCAGTGATGCCTGCCTTTGTTCTTCTTCTTTTAGATTTGATTGGTGGTTTGCAACCAGCTTACAGGTGCATTACTGCTACTGACTTGATTATCATCACTCTATATCTTTGTATAAGGCGTTCTTTTATGGAGTTCTGAACAACTCCCTATGCGTGAAAAAATTATCACTCAGAACATCACTCAGTATAATTTGCCTGCCTTTGTTCTGTGATGCCTGCCTTTGATCTTTGATGACATCATAGTGAGTCTTATGATCGTGAGTAAAGCCTGCCTTGATCTTTGATGATGTCATAGTGAGTCCTATGAAAGTGACATTGTGACATCGTGACAGATTTTTTGAATTAGGCTATATCTAGTGGCTAGTGCATACCTGTGCATGCCCGTGCATGCCCATAGAAAGCAAGTGTAAGCAAGCATTTCTGCATGCCCGTAGAAAGTTACTGTTACCATGGCAACAGTAGCCATGGTGAAACCTGCCTTTGATCTTTGATGTCACCACTCATTCAGTGATGACTGCCTTTGATCTGTGATGGCTGCCTTTGATATTTGATGATGTCATAGCGAGTCCTTTGATCGTGAGTGATGCCTGGCTGTGATCTTTTATGATGTCATAGCAAGTCATATGATCTGTTAGCGAGTCCTATGATAGTGAGTGATGCCTGCCTTTGATCACATAGCGAGTCCTATGATCTTTAAACGAGTCCTATGATCTATATTACGTCATATACACATAATGTAGAAATCACAGGAACATCATAGGTGATCCAGAGAGATAATGGCTGAAATGGCAGTGATACAACATAGTCCGGTAGGTGGCGGTAATGCACCTGTAAGGTGATTGCCAACCGCCAATCAAATCTAAAAGAAGAAGAAGAAGAACTAACTAACTAACCTGCACTTATATAGTGCTTTTCTAGTCACAAAGACCACTCAAAGCGCTTTCACTAATGCTAACCCTCTATTCTAAGGGCCTATAGGAAACAGATATCTAGGGACAATTTAGAACAACCAATTAACCTAACATACATGTCTTTGGATTGTGGGAGGAAACCGGAGCCCCCGGAGTAAACCCACACAGCACAGGGAGAACATGCAAACTCCATACAGAAAGGTTCCAACCCCTGCCAGCCTGGGGATTCGAACCAGGAACCTTCTAGCTGTAAGGCAACAGTGCTAACCACTGCACCACCGTGCTAAGAAGAATCATAGGCTATCCTATGATCTTTAAGCGAGTCCTATGGTTGTGACAGACACACAGACACAAAGACAGACAGAAAGACAGAGACTTCTTGAATTCTTCTTTTAGATTTGATTGGAGGTTGGCAACCAGCTTAAAGGTGCATTACCGACACATACTTCATTCGAGAAGGCAAGGACAGCTTCAGGAAGAAGATGGAGAACAAGCTGCAACAGAGCGACATCGGTGGGGTCTGGAGAAACCTTAAAACCATCTCTGGGCTCCAGAATAACTCCCCCCAGGCCACGGGGGGCAGGGAGTGGGCGAACAATCTGAACCTGTTTTTAATAGGTTTGACCAACTGCCCTCCCCCCCTGACTGCACAACAACCACTGCTGCCTCTGAAGACATCGAGTCCTGCTGCCCACACCCCACTCCACCAACACCCGCCCCACTCCCAACACACAGCCCCCCAACATGACCCTCACTAAGACCCAGGTGAGGACGGAGCTCAGGAAGATCAAGGCGAGGAAGGCGTCGGGACCGGATGGATCAGCGGACCGGACGGCATCAGCGCAAAGCTCCTCAAGTCCTGTGCAGACCAGCTGTGTGGGATTGTGCAGGTCATCTTCAACCTGAGCCTGAAGCTGGGGAGGGTACCACAGTTGTGGAACATCTTGTGTGGTACCTGTACCAAAGACTTCTCACCCCAATGATCTGAACAGCTACAGACCAGTGGCCCTGACGTCCCACATGATGAAGACCCTGGAGAAACTGCTCCTTGCTCACCTCCGCCCCCTGGTGGGACCAGTGATGGATCCACTGCAGTTCGCCTACCAGCATGGCATTGGGGTGGAGGATGTGGTGATCTTCCTCCTTCACCGTTCTCTGTCCCACCTGGAGAAGCCCGGGAGTGCGGTGAAGATCATGTTCTTTGACTTCTCCAGTGCTTTCAACACCATCCAACCGATGATCCTGAAGGACAAGCTGTTGTGTGCAGGGGTGGACCAGCACCTGTCATCATGGATCCTGGACTACCTCACCAACCAGCCGCAGTTTGTGGGAACCCGGGACTGTGTGTCCGACACAATCATCAGTAGCACGAGGGCCCCCCAGGGAACGGTTTTGGCTCGCTTCCTGTTCACCCTTTATACTGCGGACTTCTCACACAACACAACACACTGCCATCTACAGAAGTTCTCTGACGACTCTGCGATCGTTGGCACAGAGATGAAGCTGAGTACAGAGGACTTATCCAGGACTTCGTGGACTGGTGCCATCGGAACTGCCTCTAGATCAACGTGAGGAAAACTAAGGAGCTGGTGGTGGACTGCCACAGGCAAGGACAACTCCTCACAGCACCAGTAAACATACAGGGAACAGACATCGAGATGGTGACATCCTACAAGTACCTGGGTGTTCATCTGAACAATAAATTAGACTGGTCACACAATACCGACACACTCTACAAGAAGGGACAGCGCAGGCTGTTCCTACTGAGGAGACTCAGGTCTTTTGGTGTACAAGGGGCACTGCTGAAGACATTCTGCAACACGGTGGTGGCATCAGCCATCACTTTTGGAGTGGTCTGCTGGGGCAGTGGCGTTACAGCAGCCGATAGGAAGAGACTGAACAAACTGATCAAGAAAGCTAGCTCTGTCCTGGGGCAATGCCTTGACCCAGTGGAGGAGATAGGAGAGAGAAGAATGGTGGCTAAACTGTCATCTCTGCTGGAGTCCGAGTCCCACCCTATGCAGGACAAACTGAACGCACTGAGGAGCTCATTTAGCAGCAGACTACATCCTCCTAGGTGCGCAACTGAGAGGTTTCGCAGGTCCTTCCTACCTACGGCTGTCAGACTGTATAACCTAAGCAGGTCTGCTCGCAGAGATAGCAAAAGAACGTGACAACCTAATAGTATTGAATGCAAAAGACGCAAGAGACTTACACAATGGTCCCCTCCGGTATACAACTAGGACAATACCGGTCGCTACGGAGGGTGACAATATGTATGGGTACATAATCATGTATCGTCGGCCTCCGTCAGTCTATGATGACCATGGAAGAGAATCCTAAACGTCTACTCTGCTGGAACAGCACCGCCTGTGGCTGAACAGGCCGATGTGCGAATGGCAGTCCCTGTCACACAGGTCGCACTTGTGGGTGGTCTCCGTGCTGCTGGGTCTGTGATGGTTCTTCCTGTGGGTCCTTTTTTCATCTGCTGCAGCAGTCAGTCTCTCTTCACCCGCCTTGAGCTGTCTGGTCAGGGTGCCTCTCCATTTGGAGCAGTCCGTTGCAAGGTCCTCCCAGTGCTCTGTGTTGATCTCCAGGGTCTTCATGTCTCTCTTGCAGACGTCTCTAAAGCACAGCTGTGGGCGGCCAACGTCTCTCCTGCCAGTCGTCAGTTCTCCGTAGAGGACGTCTTTGGGGATTCTGCCATCCTCCATATGGTGAACGTGGCCTAGCCAGTGGAGCCTGCACTGCCTGAGTAGAGTGAACATGGAGGGAAGGCCGGCGTGGGACAGAACTTCTGTGTTGGGCACTTTGTCCTCCCAGGATATGTCCAGGATGTGGCGAATGCAGCGCAAGTGGAAGGAGTTCAGTCTCTTTTCCTGCCGGGCGTATGTTGTCCACGTCTCACTCCCATAGAGCAGTGTGCTGATGACGCAGGCGTTGTACACGCCTACGTTATACAACGCCTACATAATCATACCATGTAGGATAACTAAGTAGACGGTTATGCTGTTCATTCCATCTAGCTACAATGCTCCGCACTGTGTGTGTTTATATATTTATATGTTTATTCCATCTAGCTACAATGCTCCGCACTGTGTGTTTATATATTTATATATTTACATGTACATACAGTGGGGTAAAAAAGTATTTAGTCAGCCACCAATTGTGCAAGTTCTCCCACTTAAAAGACGAGAGAGGTCTCCAATTTTCACCGTAGGTATACCTCAACTATGAGAGACAAAATGAGAAAAAAAAATCCAGAAAATCACATTGAAGGATTTTTAATGAATTAATTGGTAAATTCCTCGGTAAAATAAGTATTTGGTCAATAACAAAAGTTTATCTCAATACTTTGTTATATACCCTTCGCTGGCAGTGACAGAGGTCAAACGTTTTCTGTAAGTCTTCACAAGGTTTTCAGACACTGTTGCTGGTATTTTGGTCCATTCCTCCATGCAGATCTCCTCTAGAGCAGTGATGTTTTGGGGCTGTCGCTGGGCAACACGGACTTTCAACTCCCTCCAAAGATTTTCCATGGGGTTGAGATCTGGAGACTGGCTAGGCCACTCCAGGACCTTGAAACGCTTCTTACGAAGCCACTCCTTCATTGTCTGGGTGGTGTGTTTGGGGTCATTGTCATGCTGAAAGACCCAGCCACGTTTCATCTTCAATGCCCTTGCTGATGGAAGGAGGTTTTCACTCAAAATCTCACGATACATGGCCCCATTCATTTTTTCCTTTACACGGATCAGTCGTCCTGGTCCCTTTGCAGAAGAACAGCCCCAAAGCATGATGTTTCCACCCCCATGCTTCACAGTAGGTATGGTGTTCTTTCTCCTCCAAACATGACAAGTTGAGTTTTTACAATAAAGTTCTATTTTGGTTTCATCTGACCATATGACATTCTCCCAATCCTCTTCTGGATCATCCAAATGCTCTCTAGCAAACTTCAGACGGTTAAGCAGGGGAACACATCTGGCACTGCAGGATTTGAGTCCCTGGCGGCGTAGTGTGTTACTGATGTAGCCTTTGTTACTTTGGTCCCAGCTCTCTGCAGGTCATTCACCAGGTCCCCCCTTGGGGTTCTGGGATTTTTGCTCACCATTCTCGTGATCATTCTGACCCCACGGGGTGAGATCTTATGTAGAGCCCCAGATCGAGGGAGATTATCAGTGGTCTTGTATGTCTTCCATTTTCTAATAATTGCTCCCACAGTTGATTTCTTCACACCAATCTGCTTACCTATTGCAGATTCAGTCTTCCCAGCCTGGTGCAGGTCTACAATTTTGTTTCTGGTGTCCTTTGACAGCTCTTTGGTCTTGGCCATAGTGGAGTTTGGAGTCTGACTGTTTCAGGTTGTGGACAGGTGTCTTTTATCCTGATAACAAGTTCAAACAGGTGCCATTAATACAGGTAACGAGTGGAGGACAGAGGAGCCTCTTAAAGAAGAAGTTACAGGTCTGTGAGAGCCAGAAATCTTGCTTGTTTGTAGGTGACCAAATACTTATTTTACCGAGGAATTTACCAATTAATTCATTAAAAATCCTTCAATGTGATTTTCTGGATTTTTTTTTTCTCATTTTGTCTCTCATAGTTGAGGTATACCTGTGATGAAAATTGGAGACCTGTCTCATCTTTAAATGGGAGAACTTGCACAATTGGTGGCTGACTAAATACTTTTTTGCCTCACTGTATGTATATTCGCTGCTCTTGTTTTTTCTTGTCTTCTTGACTGTTGTTCTGAGTGTTGCTTTCCCTGTGCTGTTGCAATCCTGGAATTTCCCCATTGTGGGACTAATAAAGGCTTATCTTATCTTATCTTATTCTTTTATGGATTTCTTGATTTATATATAGTGAAATGCAAAAATCTCAAAATACAAATTCATATTGCCATTATGGGGTCTTTTGTGTAGAATTAAAAAAAAAATTGGAATAACGCTGTAACATTACAAAATGTGGAAAAAGTGAAGCACTGTCAATACTTTCCAGATGCACTGTAGATTGTTTGTCTAACCTCCCTGTCTCCCTTTTTGAAAGGATTGTCATTATAAAAATGTCAGTTCTATCTAAAATCAATTATTTATTCTCAATGAGCACAGTATCTTCTACCAGTATCTTCTTTTTTTTGAATGAATGAATGAATTTGTTTATTTCGGATAGTACATTACAGGTTAAAAGAAACTGTATAATATAACAACAAGGTCAAATTAGACAAAGACTCCTTCTACTATACAATTCCACGTGTGTTATCCGAAATGGGTGATGGCTGAAGCCGCAGCTTATATTGCCCACCCATATTCCATCCAAGAATTCAAAGGAGAAAAAAGAGAAAACAAGACAAGAGCGATTACAATTTAAAACAAGGCTAAGACAAAATATGACTGAGAGAAAAAGAAAACTGAGCTAGTCTAAGTTAAGCGGTTACTATTCAAAAACAAATCTAAGACATAGTGTCACAGAGAAAAAAGAAAAACTAAGCTATAACACAACACAGGCTGGAAATGTCAATCCTTATGTGAGTTTACATGTCGTTTTGTAAATATGTTTGGAGTATTTCTTCCTTTAGTTTTTGTTTAAATTGTCCAAGCTTTGTACATGATTTTAATTCAGGTCCAAAATCGTTCCATAATCTGACACCTTGCACTGAAATACAGTGTTGCTTGGTGGTTGTTCTCACTGTAGGCTTTTGAAATATACATGTTCCTCTGAAGTGATATCGTTTCTCCCTTGTTTGGAACAACTTTTGGATATTTGCGGGCAGTGATAGATTCTTCACTTTGAACATTATTATTGCGGTTTTAAAGTCGATCAGATCTTTCAACTTGAGAGTTTTTTGTTTAAGAAAAAGTGGGTTTGTTGGTTCCCTGTAAGCTGCTTTGTTGATTATTCTAATGGCTCTCTTTTGAAGCATAAAGAGTGGATATATGTTTGTTTTATATGTATTTCCCCATACTTCATTACAATATGTCATGTATGGGAGTATTAATGAATGATACAAGGTGTATAGTGTGGGTTGATTCAGCAAATTTTTCACTCTGTGTAATATTGCAATTGATTTGGATACTTTACCTTTTATATAATTAATATGTGGCTTCCAACACAGTTTGTTATCAATTATTACTCCAAGGAATTTAGTTTCGGATACCCTTTCAATCTCTACACCATTTACACTGAGTTTGGGTACTGGGTAGTTGTGATGGTTGTTAAAGACTATAAATTTTGTCTTGCTTAAATTGAGCGTTAATTTGTTTGAATCAAACCACAGTTTCAGCTTTCCTAATTCCTTTCCGAGTGTATCCAGAAGTTGTTCCAAATTGTTTCCACTGCATAGCAGGTTAGTGTCATCAGCAAACAATATTAAGTCCATTTTTTCTGAAACTTTACATATATACATACTGAATAATAATGGTCCCAAAACTGAACCCTGTGGGACTCCACAGGTGACCTTCAGTAGCTCTGAGTTTTTGTTGTTAACACATACAAACTGATATCTATTCTTTAAGTAACTTCTTAACCAGGACAGTGCTACCCCTCTAATACCACAATTTTGTAGTTTCTTTAATAATAGATTGTGATCTACTGTATCAAATGCTTTTTTAAGATCCAGGAATACTCCAACTGAATACTCTTTATTTTCAATGGCTGTTGATATTTTTTCTGTAAATTCCATTAAGGCATATGCTGTTGTCCTTTTGTGTCTGAACCCATATTGCTGCTCACACAATAAATCATTCTTCAGTATGAAGTTGTCAATTCTCTCATAGAATATTTTTTCAAGTATCTTGGAAAATTGCGGTAATAGTGAAATTGGTCTGTAGTTGGAGAGTTCCCCTCTGTCGCCTGTCTTGTAAATCGGAATTACTTTAGCTATTTTCATTGCATTGGGAAATATACCTGATTGGAGAGACAGGTTACAGATATACAGTACGTCAGTGGTTTCACTATGCATTCGATAACAGTTTTGACTAGTAGCATATCAATACCATCGCAGTCAGTAGATGTTTTACTTTTGAACGATTTAACAATTTCAATGACCTCTCTTTCGTTTGTGTTCTTTATGAAGATGGTGTCTTTTACAGCAGTGTTATTGCATATTGAATCACCTGTTGGCACCGTAGTGGGTATTTCTCGGGCCAGTTTAGGTCCAATGTTAACAAAAAAATTATTAAATTCATCTGCAGGTGAAGCTATATTCACATTCGGAGTCGATTTATTATTTTTTGGAATGTTAGTTGGGTAGCTGGTATTTCTGCTTTTATTTCCAAGGATACTGTTGATTATTGTCCATGTATTTTTAATATTGTCTTTGTTTTTTTCCAGTTCTTTACTGTAATAGTCTCTTTTACTACATCTTATTATATATGTTAACTTATTTTTGTATGTTTTATACCGCTGCTCTGCTTCTTTTGTCCTTTTCTTTATGAAAGCTTTATATAATAAATTTTTCTTTTTACACGCCTTTTGTAGTCCTTTGGTTAGCCATGGTTTGTCAGTAAATTTGTGTTTAAGCTTTTTTTTAACTAATGGGCAGTTTTTTTCATAAAGAGTGGTTACAATGTTTATAAATGTGTCATAGGCTTCATTTACATCTGATACATAGACTTCTGTCCAGTCTTGCTTCAGCAAGTCCTCTTTAAAAGAACTGATTGCGTTTGGTGATTTGTGTCTGAACGATTTTGAGATTTTTTCTGGGTTGGGCCCCGTGTGGCCATGGATAAGTGCAAAGATTGGCAAGTGGTCGCTTATATCATTTATCAATAATCCACTTTCTATTTTCATGTCGAGAACATTGACAAACAGGTTGTCAATAAGTGTAGCAGAGTGAGCTGTGATTCTACTGGGATGTGTTATTGTGGGATATAGACTCATGCTGTACATAGAGTTCATGAACTCTGTGACTACATTTTGTTGATGTGAATTAAGTAGATCAATATTGAAATCTCCACAAATTGCTACCATTTTCTTACTAGTAATATTATTGTACAGCTCGACTAATTTATCTCTGAATGTCTCAATGCAAGTTCCCGGCGTTCTGTATATGCAGCTTATGATTAGATTTTTTGTTTTGTGTAGGTCAATCTCAACAGTAACACATTCCAGAATCCCTGGTAGTGCTGAGGACATTTCATTTACAAGCTTACATCTATATAGGTCATCAATATACAGTGCAACACCACCACCCTTTTTTTGAGATCTGTTAATGTTAAACATCTGATATCCCTCTATTGCCATCAGGGGAGCCTGGTCTGCATTAAGCCAGGTTTCAGAGACTGCTATAGCTGTGAATTTTCTGTTTAGCTGTTTTAAATAGTCCTGAATCTGTGAGAAGTTTTTGTTAAGACTTCTGCTATTGAAGTGTATTATTGACAGTTTACCATCTAATTGCACTTGACTTTTGAATTGCTTTTCAGTGTAATATTCACAGTGGTTATGAATATTATTGAAAAAGTGGTTATCAGGATCAATATCATTCTCCATCTCTTGTGGTTTATGTTCAGCATAGTGGCATATTTTTAGAGTTTGAGTTTCCTCACTCTGTGTTTCATTGTCAGTGTTCATTTGTATTTATCTAAGTCAGTAGCATCTCTGATCATTATACTTTTTGCTTGCTCAGGTGTTCCATTTAGTTTAATCCAAATTCTACAATTTCTTGTCCAGGTTGTCTGTATCTTATTATGTTTCTTTAGCATCCGTGCCTGCCGTGCTAATTCAGCGTTTTTTTTTGTCAGGTGTTCATTTAGGTAAACTTGAGTTTCCTTTAGTTTTTTGGCCTGCCTCAGTATGTCATTTTTCACCCTCCTGTTCACAAAGCGCATCACAATTGATTTCTTTGTTTTGTTATCTTTCTTCGGTAAAGCATAACAGGCTGAGATCGCATTGGCTTCTACCTTAATGTCTTTATCATTAAGGAACTGAAGCACTTGGTTTTCTAAGGACATTGATTCACTTATGGAAGCATGTTCACCACTCAGTCCTGTAGCGGCATGGGCGTACGACTGATATCTGATGTCTAGTCCACTTATAACTATGTCATCAATGCGAGAACCTTGTTCAAGATCCTCGACGCGTTGCTCCAAAAGACGCCCGTGTTGCTCCAGGTCCATAATTTTTTTGTCTTTTTCTTTTATTATTGAATGTAGGGCTTGTACCTCTTGTATTAGGTCTAATATTTTGTCCTGCTGGCTAGTCACTTTGGCCAGTTCTTCTAACACAAAGTTCAGAGTTTTTTTAATTTCTTCCATTTCCTCTTTTTTGGGTGGCATTTTACTGACCTGTGGATAGAAATAAGCAGAGAATCCGGCTAGGCCTCAACTAGCACGGTCGCTACTGGACCCGCCGCTCCTGCGCAGCTTCTCCGCCGAGTGACGCTGCTCAGCTCCGCAGATCACCGCCGTCTATCGCCGGTGCCTGCCTCCGTCTACCTGGCCAGTTATGTCGTGCACCGCCGGCGCAGCCGGAATCCACCGATCACAGCCACTCGTCGCCGTCTGGCTAGGCGGCTCCTCCGCTGGGCCCCGTCCCCGTCAGTTATGTCGCACTCCGCCGGCGCAGCTCTAATCCACCGATCACCTCCGCCGATCGGTGGCCGATCACCGTCGCTCGCTGTCGTCCGGCTGGGTGGCTTCTCCTCTAGGCCCCCTCTAGGCCCCGTCACCGATCGCCGTCAGTCTGGTAGTTCCTCGGCTGGGCCTCGCAATTGGGCACCGGTTCAGGCCACTATCCTGCTGGATCCAGGTGGCCCCCGTCTCTCACCAACGCCGCGCCCGAGCTCCCAATCGCCGCCTTGGTTGGTTCGTCCTCCTTTTAAATCCTTCTCTCCTCGGCTCCAGATGGCCAGATGTAAAGAATACCTTCTCACTGCTGCAGTTATCTTCTTTAAATCCTTAAATTCCACTTTGCTAAAATTTTATTTTAAAAAAAAGCCCCCATCGTATTAAACTTTCAAAACTATAAAACGCAAAATCTCAAGGAGGACTAGAAGCCTCTAACTGAATTATAATACCTTGCAAACAAGCTTAAATATATCATTAAATTGTTCAACCACTCCCATTCTGACTGCTCCTAGCTAGACACTGAACAAGCACTGTCTGAAGATATGCAGATGGCAGACCTTCCCTTCATTAGTCAATTAAAGAACATGTTTTTCCATAGTATATCAATAGCCTCAGCTCAGAAAGGCAAATGAATAGCACACCTTCATCATTTATTTCAAAACTAGTGCATACCTGTGCATGCCCATAGAAACCAAGTATAAACAAATATTTCTGCATGCCCGTTGAAAGCAGGTGTAAGCAAGGGTGTAAACATGAATGTCAGCACTCGTTCAGTGATGACTGCCTTTGATCTTTGATGGTGTCATAGCGAGTCCAATGATCTTTGATGATGCCATAATGAATCCTATGATCATGAGCAATACCTGCCTTTGATCACAATCAGACACACACACATTTTCTTGAGTCACTCTATACAATGGTGTCTATATGACATCAAAGACATCATGTAGACATCATAGGCACATCATAGGCAATCCAATGATCTTTTAGTGAGTCCTATGGTTGTGACAGACACAGACAGGTTTCTTGAATTATATATAAAGTGAAGTGATGAAATTTACACCATAGCATTTACACCTGTTTACATCATATCAGCATATTTACATTAGTCTTCAGGTTTGATAGAAAAATTCCATATTATCCATTATTTATTATTATTAATATTATATTATTATAATTTTGTATCATGCTTTATCTATTTTATGTCTGATGTTTATATGTGCATTCCATGTAGAATAAGTTCATATATTCCTTTGTATTATTCTTTCATGTCTGTGAGCAATTATTGTATAACTGTCGCCTTCAGAGGATATGTGCGAGACTGAGGGTCAGATGTCAACACTGATAATGTCTTTGGTATTTCCTGCTCTTCTGTGTCCGAGGAATGTGTCTGGAACTTCAAGTTCATGTAGATTAGGTTTATAGACACTCTGTCTGTCTCAGAGATGCCTCTGGATGGTTCTGCAGATGGCTCTCCCCTTCTTTCCTCCTCTTTCTCCTTGTTTACCAATAGTTATAAATACTGAGCTTAGAGAACGTTTGTTCAGAGACTTCAGTGACAGTGTGCTGCTGTAAGCCACGCTCTGTAGTCTCTCCCTCAAATGGCCATTGAGGTGAATAAATGTACATAAATCCAACTTTCCACCTAATTCTTTGACTTTGAATAATTTAAGCTCAAAATTATTCTAACACTTTGGCGCTCCGAACTGCAGATCCATATATCTCCGTCTTTCCGGTGCCTCTGCTTGATTTCAGCAAGTGCACAGCTGATAAAAGACCTTCCCAGGCTGAGTAAAAAAGGTTCAGTGTTACTGCAGTGAAGACATTTCAGACCGGGGCGCTGGAACTGACTGGGTGACAGATCTGAGAATCCTACAGGTGGTGTGGATGTAAGTACATTTGTTGCTGTTGTTTATGGATAAAAGATAGTGAGTGATTCCCTAGACCGATCGTACACTGCGGAAGCTGAAAGGGTGAAACTAACAGCCTGAGTGCAGAGTTATTTTATCCATGGTGAGCGATCTCGTAATAATCCCTTGGGAGGAACAAGGTTTTTCCTCTGCAAACGGTGAACGTTATCGCAAGACCCGGGGTAAATTCTTAGAAATCCACCGCTCTCTACAGCCTAGTAAGTGCAGTGGAGGTCTAGAAGTTGCATGCAAAGGAAAAAGGGAAAGATTTGTGGTCTCGTTCCCGTTTGGAAGAGTCACGTGATCCCAGGGAAGTAAATTTTCGGGGACAGATTAGTGCCTTTGTGTCCATTTCTGCTTATGGTCCGGGGTTTGGACCATCATCATTCGTGGGGAGGTTACTTGAACCCCGAAGGGAAAAGATAGATTTTATTTTGTGAGTTTTGTTGAAGCGCTAGATAAAAAGGTACTGCAGTCTGAATTTGTTTTGTCTCAGTGCTACATGAAATCCACTCCGGTGTGAAACACAGACAGGCTGAGTTCCCATGGAGGCGGAGTGAATAGGGTGTGAAATTGATGTTTGTGATTTTTTTTCCTGATATTTGTGGAGCATAAAAAGGTTGATTAGTTAATTGTTTTCCTTTTGAGAAGTGTTTGAAATTATAGGTATTTGAAAATAGTAGCTCCGAGCAAAATCAGTGGACTGGTGTTGTGTTTTCACGGCAGTGTAGAAAAAATGGAAGGACCTTCATGCTGCTAAGTGGCTCCGACCTTGTGGAGATAACGGAGAAAGGAGCATTTCTGTGTGGGCCCTGTGTGTGTGTGTGTGTGTGTGTGTGTGTGTGTGTGTGTGTGTGTGTGTGTGTGTGTGTGTCTAAAAAAAAAGAGAATGAAAAAACACAGGCTGTGTGGGTGCTGACCTGTGTGACAGGGAAGTGAAAGAGAAGTAATCTATATATGGGTATTTTTGCAAAGTTTTGGGGTTTTACTTTTTCAATCTAACTTTGCGGGTTTTTAACTCTAATGTTGCGTACGTGATAAACTATTTACATATTTCTTAAGCAATTTTTTGACGTATCACTGACTTGTTTCTTTGACTGAAGCATAACAGTGCACTTTACAGGGAAAAAGGATGCAGGACTAACAATTTCCCCGCTGCTTCGAAAACAACCAGCCTCTGCGACCCAGCCCCTCACAGCTGTCCACGCCTCCCTCGACGTGACCACAGGCACATAGAATACTAAGTTAAGTACAAATGCTTGCATCTTAATCAATGCTACCAGCATGACAATGATGAAATTAACTGAATATTACAATATCATGCTGTCACTTGATAATGCCTAATCAGTGAAGGCTTTATGTATACCCTATATTACATGATTCAAAGCATAGAGGTTCAAAAGAGATTGATAATTAATGTGTTTGTTCATATAATTTGCCAGAGACTACTGATTATCAAACATAGGTCTTGGTAATTGTATATCATATTGCTGCTTTGTTTAAATTATACTCACTTTTTAATAAATGACATATGCAATCTTATTTACATTTCGACCCTAGGCCTGACCATGTAAAAAAAGGGGGAGAACACGAGAGCAGGATCTGAGACAGTCCATGCTGGGACTTTTTCCCTCCTAAAGAACACAGCAAGATGATAATGTTTTTTTTTTTATTTATTTTTGGGAGATGGTAAATTTATGAACAGAAAAGAGAGAAATAGCACAAGAATTCTGGTAAAATGGAGAAAGGGAATTTAATTTCAATGGTAAACTCAGACTGATTAGCGAGTTGTGTCAGACTGACCTAGATAAGAACAGACAGAATCAGCCTTCAAAGGGAAAAAACACACAGGCCACAGATTGTGGTCCTGTGCCATAAATTCCTGAAAGGAGAGATTAGGTCTACACCTGCAGTTACTAATTCTAAATGCTGCATTGTTCTAAGGCTTCTAATATATGACACTGTTTTGTTTAAACATAATCCTAAACTAGTGATTACCCATGTCAATTGGTAAAACATTTACTGATTCACAGAGTATTTAGCGAATGAGATAAGATAAGATAAGCCTTTATTAGTTCCACAATGGGGGAATTCCAGGATTGCAACAGCACAGGGATAGCAACACTCAGAGCGACAATCAACAAGACAAGAAAAACAAGAGCAGTGAGTATACATATGTACATATGAATATATAAATATATAAACACACAGTGCGGAGCATTGTAGCTAGATGGAATGAATATATAAATATATATACAGACAGTGCGGAGCATTGTAGCTTGATGGAATAAACAGCATAACCGTCTGCTTAGTTCCTACATAGTATGAATATGTACCCATACATATTGTCACTCTCCGTAGCGACCGATATTGTCCATAGTTGTATACTGGAGGGGACCATTGTGTAAATCTATTGCATCTTTTGCATTCAATACTATTAGGTTGTCACGTTTTTTTGCTATCTCTGCGAGCAGCCCTGCTTAGGTTATACAGTCTGACAACCGTAGGTAGGAAGGACCTGCAAAACCTCTCAGTTTTGCACCTAGGATGATGTAGTCTGCTGCTAAATGGGCTCCTCAGTGCGTTCAGTATGTCCTGCATAGGGTGGGACTAGGACTACAGCAGAGATGACAGTTTAGCCACCATCCTTCTCTCTCCTATCTCCTCCAGTGGGTCAAGGCGCTGCCCTGGGACAGAGCTAGCTTTCTTGATCAGTTTGTTCAGTCTTTTCCTATCGGCTGCTGTAATGCCACTGCCCCAGTAGACCACTCCAAAAGTGATGAATGATGCCACCACCGTGTCATAGAATGTCTTCAGCAGTGCCCCTTGTACACCAAAAGACCTGAGTCTCCTCAGTAGGAACAGCCTGTGCTGTCCCCTCTTGTAGAGTGCGTCGGTATTGTGTGACCAGTCTCGTTTATTGTTCAGATGAATGCCCAGGTACTTGCAGGATGTCACCATCTCAATATCTGAATACTTGCTGTGAATAGCAAAAACACATTCAAATTGTGGAAGCTTTAAGTGTAATTTAAAGGTATTTTTCTGCTATTCTTCATTTTTTGTTTTTCAACAGGAAAGGGAAAGCATTCACAATTTTTTTTTAAGCTTTCACCAGGAATTAGGTTTGCCAAATTAACAAGGAACCATAACATCACCATTACTTTTCAATTTACTAAATCTTTGGTGACATATGCAATATGTAATAAAATAATAACAAAACAATAATTCACGTTTGTTAACATTACACGTTATAATAAACAACTGGGATAAACATTTAAGGGATACAAAACTAATGATGATCACTGGAACATTAGTAAAATACATTTTTGAGTGGTCTTTGAGTGGTCTTTGTGACTAGAAAAAGCGCTATATAAGTGCAGGTTAGTTAGTAATTACTTTAGAAAATTTCCTATAGGCCCTTAGAATAGAGGATTAGTATTAGTGAAAGCGCTTTGAGTGGTATTTGTGACTAGAAAAGTGCTATATAAGTGCAGGTTAGTTAGTTAGTTTATCAGACAAGGGAAAAAAATACAAGGGAAAGAAAAGTGTGGTTAGTGTTGTTACCTTATCATCCTCATCATCCTCTAGTAATACTTAATATTGGTTATTAAGTTGTTCCATTGCTTTTACACTGTAGAGAATGTTTACTCCTTAATAACATTAACACTTGGACAAATCATCCTTTATTGCTAAAATAATGCAGCTACTGCAGGCTGTTTTTTTTTTTTTTTTTTTTTTTTTTTTTTTTTTAAGATAGGCTATATACAGAAATACCATAGCAAACTTAATTTTGAATCACACCTAACACAACACATCACTCCACTGATTAGAAACATGATGACACTCCTTACTCTGCGAATGTAAGGTTAATTTCACCAGGGAACTCCTCTTTTTGAAGTGGTGATGCCCCCTTTCCAACAGCTTAACACTCTCTGAGTATGCGACGGCTTATAGTATGTCTCTCCCCTGTACTGCTACCCTTCTTGACCAACGAAGCGAGCAAGTGTTATACCAAGGATCTACATTGACAAAGGTCATTGAGTCATTGGGCGTATTCGCATTTGGCCAGGACTGGGCAGATATGTGTACCCCATTTTGACAACTGACCGTACCCTCATCATGTCGGCAGGGGAGGTGGGCAGGGTGAAGAGAGATGCTATTCTACCACTTGATGCCATTTATGAAGCATGAATGCAATTTCAGATGGAAAGTACAGGAATGAGGTTTTTGTTCATTGTTTCTTTGAGTGAGAGTGGAAACAAAATACCTTAGGGATTAAAACACTTAATTGTAGACTACAATCATTTATAAAATTATAACAAAGGATAGAACGGTCCTTGATCAACTAATTACCACCCGTAGGGGTGGTGGCCCTAGTATCGGAGAATTATTGTTTTACTTCTATCCATGAAAATGATGCAAATGTTCATATTAATACTTCAGATACACACAGCTTCATTGCTTTGCAGGCAATGATAACAAAATTAATTAATTAAGTTAGTGTTTCTCTTCATGGAAAAGTCTCATCATAAACTTGGTAATGATTTTATAGTGATAACTTCGGACTTTTCTTGTGTGAGTCCTTAATATGATGATAAGGCTGGTTATTGTAAACTTAGTAATATGTCTTCATACAACTGCTGCAGATGATGAGGATATAGTGAAAAGGGGTAATACTAAGGAGCTTGAAGGTTGCAATATGATTTGAGGCTGTTTCAAGTGTTTTCACATTTTTTATGTTCTTGTTTAATGCTGTCTGAGATTAATTTTGATCACATTGCACATATTCCCTCTATGAAGAACTTGATGCTCTTCTGCCTACTGTGAAGCACAATAACAAGCTCATATTGCTCGAGGACTTCAATGCCAGAGTAGGACAGGACAGTTCTGCCTGGGAAGGCATCATAGGCAAAAATGGAGTGGGCAAGTGCAATAGCAACGGCCTTCTCCTGCTACAGACCTGTGCCAAACATAGCCTCCTCATCACAAATACTGTCTTCCACCTTCCCACTCAAAACAAAACCTCATGGAGGCATCCCCGCTCCAAACACTTGTACCTCATTGACCATGTCATCATCAGGCAAAAATATAAGCAGGACATCAGAGTAACAAAGGCCATGTGTGGTGCTGACTGCTGGACCGACCACAGACTTATTGTCTCCAGGATGAAACTGCACATCAGACCTAAGAGAAGGCCACAGGGGAACAAGAACAAGAGCATGAAAAGACTCAATGTCTCCCAAGGCTAATGCACTCACGGAAGACCTGGAACTCAAACTTGCAGATCTGAGATTCACAGCCAATGCCGAGAAAGACTGGGTCCTGTTCAGGAACACTGTTCACTCATCTGCACAGAAAGTCCTGGGCCTTTCAACACGGTAAAGGCATGATTGGTTTGATGAAAATGATGAGGAAATCAAAGCTCTACTAACGGAGAAGCATAGCCTTCATCGTGCCCATCAAAATGATCCCTCATCCATCTCAAAGAAGGTGGCTTTCACCAGCGCACACAGGAAAGAACAACTCAAACTCCGAGTGATGCAAGACTCATGGCTGAGTGCCAAGGCAGATGAAATCCAGGGCTATGCAGACAGGAATGACTCAAAACGATTCTACGAGTCTCTCAATGCCCTGTACGGACCAAAGCCATCAGGAAGCTCCCCACTCCTGGACTCAGATGGTTCAACCCTCCTGACAGAGAAGACCCAAATCCTCCAAAGATGGGCTGAACATTTTGAAGGAGTCCTGAACTGGCCATCTATTGTAAACAATGAGGCAATCGATAGGATGACCCAGGTCGAGATCAACGATGCCATGGATGAGCTTCCTGCTATTGCTGAAGTTCAAAAGGCTGTTGGCCAACTATCAAATGGCAAAGCACCAGGGTCAGACGCCATTCCAGCTGAGATATACAAGACAGGTGGCCCAGCACTCCTTGAGAAGCTGACTGAACTGTTCCGGTCCTTTTGGACCCAAGGCACCATTCCTCAGGAACTCAGGGATGCGTCAATTGTCCACTTGTACAAGAGAAAGGGCAACAGACAAGTATGCGACAACAACCAAGGTATCTCGCTACTCTCCATAGCTGGTAAGGCCCTCGCAAGACTCTTGCTAAATCGTCTGATCACTCACCTAGAACAAGGCCTGCTGCCAGAATCACAATGTGGCTTCTGTAAAGGTAAAGGGACCGTGAACATGATCTTTGCGGCTTGTCAACTCCAGGAGAAGTGTCTAGAACAGAACCGCGAGCTCTGCACCACATTTGTTGACCTCACCAAAGCGTTTGACACTGTCAGTCGCCAGGGACTATGGAGGATAATGTCAAAGTTTGGCTGCCCAGACAAATTCATCCTGATGGTGTGCCAGTTCCACGATGGCATGAACGCACGCATCCTAGACAACGGTGAGGCATCAGAGGCTTTTCCAGTCACGAATGGCGTTAAACAAGGCTGCGTTCTTACACCCACCTTGTTCAGTATGATGTTTTCAGTCATGCTCACTGATGCCTTTCAGAATAGCACCACTGGGATAAGCCTCAGGTACAGGCAGAATGGAAGGCTCTTCAACCCAAGAAGACTCCAGGCTATCACCAAGGTAAAAGAGACTGTACTGAGGGACTTCCTCTTTGCCAACAACTGTGCCTTAAATGACAGCTCAGAGTGTGAGATGCAGTCAAGCATGGACAAATTCTCCATGGCATGTGACAACTTCGGCCTCACCATCAGCACCAAGAAGACCGAAGTTATGCACCAGCCAGCTCCAAATGGCCAACAGGCAGAACCAACTATTACAGTGAAAGGGCAGAGACTGAAAGTTGTAGGCCAATTCACATATCTAGGTAGCACCCTCTCCCAGTCTGCAACAATAGATACTGAAGTCAACCACAGAATAGCCAAGGCCAGCATCGCATTCGGCAGACTCTGCAAAATTGCATGGGAAAGGTGGGGCATTAGCCTAGAAATGAAGCTAAAGGGCTACCATGCTGTTGTGCTCCCTACACTTCTCTATGCCTGTGAAACATGGACAGTGCATGCAAGGCATGCCAGACAGCTCAACCATATCCACCTCACCTATCTTCGAAGGATCTTCAGCATCAAATGGCAGGACAAAGTACCCGATACAGAAGTCCCTGAGCGAGCTAAAATGGAAATGGTCCATACCATGCTAATAAGAGCACAAGCCAGGTGGGCAGGTCATGTTGTCTGGATGCCTGATGAATGCATTCCAAAGCAGCTGTTCTACAGGGAACTCTCAGAAGGAGGGGGGGACAAAAGTAGACGTGGCCTCCTGGGAAACTCTAGCACAAGACCGCTTGGCCTGGTATATGAGTATTAAGGATGGCTGCAGAAGTCTCGA
Source organism: Pholidichthys leucotaenia (assembly GCA_020510985.1). NCBI lineage: Eukaryota > Metazoa > Chordata > Actinopteri > Cichliformes > Pholidichthyidae > Pholidichthys > Pholidichthys leucotaenia. Next base: position 260,661,741 of record CM035840.1, read on the forward strand.
AGCCAGACGTATTGATGGAGCTAAAGCCAAGCGCGAACTGCGCAAGACTAGACAGCCCAGCACACCAGCTAATACGATGATGCATGCCTGCCCCACATGTGCCAGGACATTCCGTGCCAAAATTGGATTGATCAGTCATCTCAGGACTCACCGTCAACCATCAACTGATCAATAGGATTACGAGGTCATCATCGACAACGATGGACGAACAACAACAATATCCAGGTAAACTATAACTATTACTTCGTTCATTTTGAGTCTTTTCAATATCATTACTTACCCTAACTAGCACATCCACTGTGGATCTTCCTCTTCTAAAACCATTCTGACAGTTGTTTATTAATCGTCATTGTTCTAGTACATATGAGAGTCTGTAAACTAACACCTTCTCCATCCATTTCCCTAAGTGTGACATTAATGCTACTGGCCTGTAGTTGTTTGGATGTGCTGGATCTTTCCCTGGCTTATTAAATAGTAAAATTACAGCCTTTTTCCACCCTCTTGGGATAACCCCCTCCTTCCATATTCTGTTAAACAATTTCAGCACCAGTTCCATTAATTGCATAGGCAACTGCCGGAACATAGCATAGCTTAACTGATCATATCCTGGAGCTGCGTATCCACTGTCTTGTAAAGGTCACTTAAGCTCCGACATTGTGAGCTCGAGGTCTAACGCAGTTGTATATTCTTTCACTTCCTTTTTTAAGTTTACATTTTCTCTTAGTTTATACTCCCTTTGCTGTCTATGACTCTCACTAAGATGTTCTCTTCTTTACACTGCTGCAAATGCTCTACCTAGGATTTCTGCCTTTTCTTTGTCTGATACAGCCATCTTGTCCCCATCCACTAGAGCTGGGACTTAAACTGACACTCTTTTCCCATTCATTTTTTTTTTTAAACATACCCCAGACATCACCTAGTTCTGCTTTCCTACCAAGGGTGGAACAAAATTCTCTCCATGTTGTCCTTTTCCTGTTTTAACAGTGTAAACTGGAGTGGTGGCTTAGTTGGTAGAGCATCCGCCCCACAACCGGGATGCAGGTGTTCAAATCCCGGCCAGGTCATGCCGAAGACCATATAAAAGTGGAACTTCCTGCCGTCCAGCTTGGTGCTCAGCAATAATGGAATGGAGGAGGGAAATCTGTGGCGGCGCCTTGCATGGCAGCGGCCCTTCTGATTCTACACATGGGGTGTGTGTGATTGACACTGTAGATAGGATAAAGCACAATTTGGTTCTACTGTACATGATTGGTTGTATGGTTGAATGACAATAATGGGTGATTTAAAGTGAGCAACGCTGCATGCCAGGCAAGGCGGCACGTGCCGCAAGGAGATGCAGAATAGTCGGCTGGCCAGGGACAGTGAATTCCATGCAAGGCACAGATAAGCTGAGACCGAGGAGATGTGGACTAGTCAGCTGGCTGCTAACGCTGCACGGTAGGCGACACACAGACAAGCTGAGACCAAGGAGATGCGGAATATCACATTGCACTCTGTGTTCCTATGATTTCACATGACCATATAAGGAGCTCTGAACAACTCCTATGATGTCATATAGACATCATTGGCACATTGTGAGGTCAGAACCTTTTCTACGGGCATGCAGAACTGCTTGCTTATACTTGCTTTCGACGGGCATACAGAAATACTTGCTTAACCATGTTAAAGATCAAAGGCAGGCATTACCATGGTTACTGTTGCCATGGTAACAGTAACTTTCGACGGGCATGCACAAATGCTTGCTTACACCTGCTTTCTACGGGCATGCAGAAATACTTGCCTATATTTGGTTTCTACGGGCATGCACGGATATGCAATAGTATATATTATCTATAAGAAATCTGTCGGTGTGTCTGTCACGATCATAGGACATCATAGGATGGCCTATGATGTCTGCCTGATGTTCTATGATGATCCTATGATCGCAGGCATCATAGGACTTGCGATGCCATCAGAAAGATGTGTCTATGTGACATCACATAGACATAGCACATCATAGGACACCCTATGATGTCTGCATGATGTCTTTATGATGTCATATAGACCATCACAATGCCTACACTTATGTGTCTTTATGATGTCATATGGTCAAAATTGCCAAGGTGAGTAAGTCACAGGGCCAGTCTTTACGCGTTGGTGTTTTTTGTACATTTCTTCAGCCATGGACAATTCTACATTGCCACGAGCATAGTTGCCGGATCAAGCAGTCTTCGTGTTGTTGCTCACGATGAAGAAACTAAGCAAAAGCGTTGTTTTCTCCGCAATGTGCTTTTTAAAGAGGTGCTGACACTGTAAAAATGTATAACCTTGAAGAATGCCAGTCTATACTACAAATGTGTAAAATGCCAAGCAAAGAGTTGATTTTCTCCGGGTGTTACGGTTTCTTGGTTTCTACGGGCATGCATGGACCTTCCTGAACAGGGTCAAAAGCCACTTTTTGTGAAGAAGAGGAAGAAGGGAAAGATCCAGCTCATCCAGGTGAGTTGGGCTGGCCGGCTGGCCAGCTGGCTGGCACATCTATTGACGCCGTCGAGGTCACAGTCCAAGGATGGATATTTTTTCACACATAGGGAGTTGTTCAGAATTCCTTATAAGAACTCTTGATTCAAAGATATACAGTGATGATATAGATAGAGTGAAGTACGTGGCGGTGATGCACCTGTGGGCTGGTTGCCGGCCGCCGATCGGGTCTAAAGGAAGAAGAAGAAGATGGAGATGGAGAGGCAATAACAATCACGAGAAAGGCTCTTTTCTCTTTTTTAAATAACACAGGATTAAGTCATAGAATTTAGGGATCAGGCTCAGATAACATAATGTTACACACTCTTATACAGTAGGTGGCGGTATGCACCTTTCAGTTGTTTGCTATCTGCCAGTAACCGAGAGGAGGAGGAGGAGGAGGAGGAGGAGGAGAAGAAGAAGAAGAAGAAGAAGAAGAAGAAGAAGAAGAAGAAGAAGAAGAAGAAGAAGAAGAAAAAGACTTTTAAAAAAGGCTTTATTGTACAATTCAAAAATGCTATGGCCCTGCAACACCATCCGCAACACCGTCCACAGCAGCGTCGCGAGTGGAAGCCGCACCGGCAGCCTCAGCAGTGGCTCCACCAGAGCCCCCCGCCGGGCGCCTGTGTGGGCAGGCGAAACGTTTATGGCCCACATCGCCACATTCAAAACATTTCATCTGTCCCGAGTTCGCATACACCATATAGTAGCCGTCCCCGTGTTTGACCCGGAAGGACACTTCCAGAGTTTGTGCGGGCGAGTCTAGAAACATGAACACCTGTCGCCTGAGTGATCTCACATGTTTAAACTCGGCTTCCCTGAGTCCCAAACTCATGTGTCTAAACGGACCCGCAAACTTCCCGAATCTGCGGAGCGCCGTCGCCAACTGCTCGTCAGTAATGAAAGGCGGAACACCCGAGACGGTGATAAGCATTGATGGAACTGATAAGGGGGACACCTGTACATACATGTCCCCGATTACAATACCGCTTGCAACCAGAGCGTGGACATTCTCCTCAGTAGCCAGAAACACAACTACAGCTCTATTCATCCTGGACGCATAGCGGATCGCATCAGGGCCCACCTGGGCACCCACAGCCATAAGGACCCCCTTCACAGTAAGCACGCTGTGGCGAAGAAGAAGAAGAAGAAGAAGAAGAAGAAGAAGAAGAAGAAGAAGAAGAAGAAGAAGAAGAAGAAGAAGAAGAAGAACCAGATTGAGCACAATAGAATGAGAACTGCTGCACGTCAGAAAAGATGTTGTGAAGATGAAACACCTCAGGTTCCAGCAGTACGCTGCAGGCATGACTGTGAACAATACAGCCGTCTGAGAAAGGAGGAGACCCTTCAGCAATGGGCATGCAGAAATACTTGCTTATGGAAGGGTATGCACAGGTATGTACTAGTCACTCTATAAATTCAAGAAATCTGTGTGTCATGATCATTGGACATGATGTCTGCATGATGTCCTATGATGATCCTATGATCTCAGGCTACATAGGACTCACAATGCCGTCATATAGACAATAGGACTGGCAACCTATGATGTAGTGTCCTATGATGCCTACCTTGATGTCTTTATGATGTCATAGAGACCATCACTCACAATGCCTGCCTTGATGTCTTTATGATGTCATATAGACCATCACTCACCAAAGAAGAGACACTCGTCACCCGATTACGAATAGGACACAGCACTTTAAAACACACCCGCAATTCAAAAGCATGGAAACTGTTGAATTGGAGTTGCCAGAAACAGGAAAGAAGAGATAATTATCACCCAATTAAGAATAGGACACACTAACTTAAACTAGACGCTACAAAAATGGAGAATAGAGTGAGAACTGCTGCACATCAGGAAAGATCCCGTGAAGATGACACAGCTGAGGTTCGAGCAGTACCTCCCAGGCATCACTGTGTTGCACATCAGAAAAGATGCCGGGAAGATCAAACACCTGAGGTTTGAGCACGTCATAAAAGATCCCGTGAAGATGACACAGCTCAGGTTTGAGCAGTATCTCCCAGGCATAACTGTGTTGCATGTCAGAAAAGATGCCGTGAAGATGAAACACCTGAGGTTAAAGCACAATGTCGCACGCATGACTGTGTTGCACGTCAGAAAAGATGCCGTGAAGATGAAACACCTGAGGTTTGAGCAGTATGTCACAGGCATGACTGTGAACAACACACCCATCTGAGACAGGAGGAGACCCATAACCAGCATATGGTATGACAGACAAGGGATGCACAGACAGACTGGAAATGTGTGGCAGTGCGCCATGCACGTGCTGAGTCACTTGAAGCCCAAAATGCCCACAAAGCGAGCAACGCTGCACGCCAAGCAAGGCACAGACAAGTTGAGACTGAGGAGATGTGGAATAGGCAGCTGGCCGCCAACGCTGCACGCCAGGCAAGGCACAGACAAGCTGAGACCAAATAGGACACACTACTTTAAACCACACCCATCCGAACCAGTAAAACTGGAAATCTCTCTCAGTAAGGCAGAAGGCACTGTATAAATTCAAAAAATCTCTGTCAGTGTGTCAGTCTGTCACCCGATTAAGAATAGGACACACTACTTTAAACCACACCCATTCGAAGCAGTACCCTTGAAGAATGGCAGTCTACACTACAAACGTGTAAAATGCCAAGCAAAGCGTTGATTTTCTCCGGGTGCTCTGATTTCTGGGTTTCAACAGGCATGCATGGGCCTTCCTGAACAGGGTCGAATGCCACGTTTTGCTCAGATCTATTTTCATGATCCTGTCCATGAACTGGAATTACAATGCACCTACCCCTCAACCAGTGGTCTGAACGAAGAAGAAGAACAATAAGACCCACCAGATGGAGAGCAATACAGTGAGAATTGCTGCACGTCAGAAAAGATGTTGTGAAGATGAAACACCTCAGGTTCAAGCAGTATGCCACAGGCATGACTGTGAACAACATAGCTGTCTCAGACAGGAGGAATCCCTTCAGCAATGGGCATGCAGAAATACTTGCTTATACTTATATCAGGCTCAGATATTTTTGAAGCTTCACGCAGACTTGGGGTTGTTGATCCCCCTTCATTGCGACCCCTCGCCTGAGTGGACGCGGAGGTGGCCTGACCGTCATTTTCCACAACCGCTTCAAATGCCGGTCTGTGAACTCTGAGTGTTTCTTGTCATTTGAACTTCAGATATTGAAGATTAGTGTCTCATCTCATTTTTATTGTGTTTTAATCTACTGCCCACCCGGCTAAGCTGGTGTGTTTTTAATGGAATTCTCAGACTTCTTTTCTTCCATTATCAAACTAGAAAGAGTTTTAATTTTAGGTGTTTTTAATATACATGTATATGACATGTCTTCTAATGCTGCTGCAGACTTTTTAACTATTACAGAGGCTCAGTTTAAGGCAGCACGTCTCTGGCTCTACACATATAAAGGGGCACTCCTTGGACCTTGTCTTTTCACTGGGACTGAGTTTGGACAATGTTAAAGAAGAGGATGTTTGTGTAAGTGATCATTGCTGTATTTTCTTTGATCTGACAGTTAATATGGAACAGCAGGACTGTAAAACAAGACAGAGGTGCATTATTAACCAGCAGGCTGTGGATAGATTTATTTCAGCTTTTGACACTCATCTTGTTGCAGGATGTGAGGATGTAAATTCTATGGCTGATTGCTTTAACCAACAGTGCGAATTTGTACTTGATAAAGTGGCTCCTATTAAATGTAGCTATACTTGTCCTAAGAAACCATGTCCTTGGTTAAATGAAGAGATCTGTATTCTTAGGAGAACTTGTTGGAAGGTGGAACGTTTGTGGAAGGCCACCAAGCTTGAGGTGCACAGACTCCACCTCAAAGACCTCATAACCTCACTAAATGATATGATGAAGGATTAGAGAACAAACTACTTTGCTCAGCTTATATCCTTAAACAAGGGAAATCCCAAGTTTTTGTTTGACACCATTAATTCCATTGTCTCACCATGGTTCCTGCTTATTCTAATGCTGAATGTGATGACTTTGCAAATTTTATAGTAAATAAGGTGAATGGTATTAGAGCAAGCACTGCACCATCTGCTGAGGACCTTGCCCTGAATCAGGCCCCCTTTAACACGTGGTCCTTATTCACTCCAGTCACGCTACTGGATGTAAATGGTCTTCTGGCCTCTATGAAGCCCTCTTCAAGCCCTTTAGATAGCCTCCCAACATCACTACATGTCAAAATATTTGACTCTATAGGGCCTTTAATTGTCAAAATCACTAATTGTTCACTTTTATCAGACACTGTTCCCGTTCTTTTAAACAAGCAGTGGTTGAACCCAAATTAAAGAAACAAAACTTAGACCCTACAGAAATGAACAATTACAAGCCAGTTTCAAAGCTTCCCTTCTTATCCAAATTGCTTGAGAAAATAGTAGCCGAGCAATTAATTATATTTTTAGTTTGCTCTAAAGGTGCGTTCACACCAAACGCGAACGGGCAAATTTCTCAGGTGGCACGATTACATTATAACTCAATGTAAACACGCAAACTGACATTAATTCCCCTTCTGAGTGAGATGCAGACAGGCGAAGTTGCCTTTAAAACTTCTGCAGCTGTGTTCAACCTGCTGTGGAAATTCCTCAAATAATGTCATGCTTATGTTTACATTATCTGACCTGGGGCTCACCTGAAGATGTTGTCTCAAGCCTCCAAAAGTTCACAAGATGAGACGTGTTTAAGTTGCTAGCTTGTTAGCTTGCTAGCTTGTCCGTAACAGGAAACCGGATGTAAATAACAACATCCCAATTAAGCTGAAGGGCTCCCGGTCATTCTGAGTCTCCAAGTGAGTGAGTCAAATTTTCCAAACTAGTTTACTCTGTAATTGTGATACCTTTTCTCCTGTGACGGCAGAATCTCAAAGCTAGCAATTAGCTAGCTAGCTAGCCTTGGATGCGAATGCGCCACTGCAGAAATTTGCGTGTACTCACGTTTTCCCATTAACTTTGTATGGATTTGCGCCGCCCGTTGGTGTTTAGTCTGAATGCACCATAAGAGTGTTGATGGAGAAGTATAGAAGGTCAGAAGGAGTTACACTGCATCTCTGTGGATCTAGAGAAAGCATATGATAGGGTGCCAAAAGAGAAAGAGTTGTACTGTATGAGAAAGTCAGGAGTGGCAGAGAAGTATGTGAGGGTGGTGCAGGACATGTATGAGGACAACGAGATGGTGGTGAGGTGCTCTGTGACAGATGGATTCAAGGTGGGGTGGGACAACATCAGGGATCGGCTCTGAGCCCCTTCTTGTTTGCCATGGTGATGGACAGGCTGGCAGACAAGGTCAGGCAGGAGTCTCCATGGGCAATGATGTTTGCAGACAACATTGTGATCTGCAGTGAGAGTAGGGAGCATGTGGAAGAGAACCTGGAGAGGTGGAGGTATGCTCTGGAAAGAAGAGAAATGAAAGTCACTAGAGGTAAGACAGAATACATGAGTGTGAATGAGAGGGAGGCAGGCGCAACAGTGAAGATTGAAGGAGTACAGGAAGTGAAAGTAGATGAGTTTAAATACCTGGGGTCAACCATCCAAAGCAATGGCAAATGTAAAAGAGAGGTGAGGAAGAGACTGCAGGTGAGGTGGAGTGGGTGTAGATGAGTGTCAGGGTTGATTTGTGACAGGAAGGTAGCAGCAAGAGTGAAAGGGAAGACTTACAAGATGGTAGTGAGACCTGCTATGATGTATGGTTTGGAGACAGTGGCACTGAAAAAAAAGACAGGAGGTGGAGCTGGAGATGGCAGAGTTGAAGATGCTAAGATTTTCATTGTGATTGACTAGGAGGGACAGGATTAGAAATGAGTGTATCAATGGGACAGCTCAGGTTGAGCGTTATGGAGACAAAGTATGAGAGGCAAGGCTGATATTGGACATGTGCAGAGGAGGGATAGTGGATATATTGGACAAAAGATGTTGAAGATGGAACTGCCAGGCATCAGGAAAAGAGGAAGACCACAGAGAAGATTCATGGATGTAGTGAAGGAAGACATGGAGAGTGTTGGTGTTACAGAGGAAGATGCAAGGGATAGGGTGAGATGTAAGCAGATGATCTGCTGTGGTGACCCCTAAAGGGAGCAGCCAAAAGAAGAAGAAGAAGAAGAAGAAAAAGAAGAAAGGGTAAAGACAATGGTGCAAATTTAAATAAAATTATGAGTGAGAATATATACTGTATGTATGTGAATAACAGATGGCTTAATCCTGGGCACATCACGATTAAAGAACAACATTGCAGCAAGGACATTGAGTTGCTAGCTGTTAGCATGCGACCCGCTTACCTCCCAAGGGAATATTCACATGTCCTCAGCTTTTTTATTTAGGTTTCCCCCTCTGTGAGCACTGAGGCAGCGTGTGACGTCATCCATTCAGTCAATAGCAGACTGCAAACACAGCATTCAAATGCTCTCCTCCTCATCTCGGGTGATTTTAACCATACTTCACTGTCCTCCATTGTGCCCACATTCACCCAGTATGTCACATGCCACACCAGAGACAATAAAACATTGGACCTATTTTACGCAAACATTAAGGAGGCCTACACCTCATCACCACTCCCCCCCCCCCCCACCAGGAGATCGGATCACAACTTGGTTCACTTCCTGCCTGTGTACAAACCCCTGGTACACACACTGATCCTGGGCAAGGGTGGGCGCCGTGCCCGGTCTTCAGTTTAAGTTAAGTCTTTTTCTGACTGTTTGTTTCTTTGCTTATCCTGTCTAGTTATTGCGTCTTTTTGTACTTGTAGTATTGTTTACATTTTGGGGGTTGTGTTGTTGTTGTATCATTATGGTTTCCTGTTTGTGTTTTATTTTGACAGCGCTGTGCAGCTTCCGGCTTTCAATATGGTTCATGGGCTGCACAGCTGCCACTGATTCTGTTTCATTTTCCACTCATTTATCCACACCTGTTACTCATTATGGAATGGTATTTATGGGCATGACAACGTTTTCCCATTGACGTGCCCTACTGAGACGTCCTCAGACGATCATCGTTAATCTGAGTGCTTTGTCAGCCGTTGCTGTTGAGGCAATTGCATGAGTTTCGACCAGGTAATTTGTCCTTTCCCTAAACTTCTGCAGCGGTGAGACCCGCTGTTCTTCGGGTGCTCCGGCTGCATTTGTTTCTGTTTCCCCGGCATCCCCGAGTGCCTCAGCCATCATTTCCCTGGGCTGTTCTGCTCCCCCTGGTTGTGAGCTCTGCTCTCCTCTGGCACAAGTGTTTCCCCTTTTATTAATTAGTGTTGTGTTGCTTGACATGTGCATCTTTAAGTTAATTAATGTTACAAACTCACAGACGGCATTTGGTGTCATGTTATGCCCGTGAAACAGGTAATTTATGACACAGACAACCTCCTGTTACCCGCACAGTAAAAATATGGTCTGCGGAGGTGATGGATGCTCTGAAGGACTGTTTTGAATCCACTGTTTGGGAGCAGCTTTGTGATTCACATTGGTGAGGACAGCGACAGCCTCACACACACCATCAATGACTACTGTACATCAACATCTGTGTGGACAACACCATACCCACCAAGACCATACTGTGGTTCTCAAACAACAAACACTTGATCAACCCTGAGATAAAGTCACTACTGAAAGAGAAGAAAATGATCTTCAGGTAGGGAAATAAAGAGGAGCTCAAGTCCGTACAAAGGGAGCTATGGAGGAAGATCAGAGAGGGGAAGGACAGTTACAGGATGATGATGGAAGACAAGCTGCAACAGAGTGACATCAGTGGGGTCTGGAGAAGCCTAAAAACCATCTCTGGGCACCAGAATACCTCCTCCCAGGCCACGGGGGGCAGGGAATAGGTGAACAACCTGAACCTGTTTTTTAACAGGTTTGACAAACTGTACTCTTCTCCGCCTGCCCACCAACCACCACTGCCTCCACCTTCATGTAGTCCTGCTGTCCACAGCCTCCCCCAAAACACCCCCCACTCCCAGCACACAGCCCCTCTGACCCAACCTGACCCTCACTAAGACCCAGGTGACAGCGGATCTGGGCGAGATCAATGCAAGGACTGCTTCGGGTCTGGACGGCATCACCTGGAGTCTCCTCAAGTCCTGCGCAGAGCCCGCTGTGTGGGATTGTGGAGCAAATCGTCAACCTGAGCCCGAAGCTGGGGAGGGTACCACAGCTGTTGAAAACATCCTGTGTGGTACCCGTACCAAAGACCCCTCACCCCAAGGACCTGAACAGCTACAGACCAGCTGAAGACCCTGGAGAGGCTACTCCTTGCCCACCTCCAACCCCTGGTGGGACCATCAATGGATCCACTCCAGTTAACCTACTAGCATGGCATCAGGGTGGAGGATGCAGTTATCTTCTTCCTCCACCAGTTCCCTGTCCCACCTGGAGAAGCCTGGAAGCACTGTGAGGATCATGTCCTTTGATTTCTCCAGTGCTTTCAACACCATCAAACCAGTGATCCTGAGGACAAACTACCGTGCGCAGGGGTGGATCAGCACCTGTCATTGTGGATCCTGGACTACCTCACAAACCGACCACAGTTTGTGATAACCCAGGACTGTGTGTCTGACACCACCATCTGCAGCATGGGGGCCCCCCAGGGAGCAGTTATGGCTCTCTTCCTGTTCACCCTCTATACGGACTTTTCACACAACACACCACACTGCCACCTACAGAAGTTCTCTGATGACTCTGCGATCATTGGCCTCATCTCTGATGGAGATGATGAGGAGTACAGAGGACTTATCCAGGACTTTGTGGACTGGTGCCAATGGAACTGCCTCCAAATCATCATCGTCATAGCAGTCTGTCGGGGGTAACAATGACTGTTTCATTTAGGTCTGATCAGATTACTCCACGCAGCTCTGTCCTTATGCGAGGAAAACTAAGGAACTGGTGGTGGATTGCTGCAGGTGAGGACAACCCCCCACACCACCAGTAAACAAACAGGGAACAGACATCAAGATGGTGGCATCCTACAAGTACCTAGGTGTTCACCTGAACAATAAACTGGACTGGTCACACAACTCGAACGCGGTCTACAAGAAGGGGCAGCACAGGCTGTTCCTCCTCAGGAGGCTCAGGTCTTTTGGAGTGTAAGGGGAACTCCTGTAGTCCATCTACAACTTGGTTGTGGCATCAGCCATCACATTTGGAGTGGTCTGGTGGGGCAGCAGCATCGCAGCAGGAAGAGACTTGACAGACTGATCAAAAAAGCTAGCTCTGTTCTGTGGTGGCGCATCGACTCAGTAGAGGGAATAGGAGAGAGGAGGATGCTGGCTAATCTGCTATTTCTGCTGGAGAGTCCCACCCCATACAGGACACGCTGAAAACACTGAGTAGCTCATTTAGCAGTAGGCTGTACCATCCTAGGTGCACAACGGAGAGGTTCTGCAAGTCCTTCCTACCTACAGCTGTAAGACTTCATAACCTAACTAGAGCTGCTCGTAGAGGTCATATTGAATTTACAAAACGTAACAACCTTGCACAATGAATGGTCCCCTCCATTATACAACTAGGACAGTATCAATCATTACTGAGTGACAACACAGCTGATTCAAATATGAAATATACTGTCTGGGTACAAATTCATATTCTGTGGGGTAACTTAAGAAACCATAATACTGTCTGCACCATCTAGCTGCAGTGCTCCCGCACTGTGTGTATAGTATCCGTGTACATATGTAGATTAATTTGTTCTTAGTATCTTATCTTATTAATTATTGCTCTGTGTGCTCCTATCCTTGTGCTGCTGTAATCCTGGAATTTCTCCATTTTTGGACTAATAAAGACTTATATTTTCTCTTAATTTTTGTGGGCAGCTGTATTCTAATGAATAGTACTTTTATTAGATTAAATTACATGTTTTTCCCCAACAATTCATGTCTTACTTGTCTCAGCAAATGAAGCTTTATGATATCTCCAGAGGTAGGGTTGCATAATAAACCACTGAATACACTGATCTATTCTATATCCCATCAGACGGGGGTGCTGATTTCTGTAATGGGGGAAACATAAATTGATTAGGTTTATAACTTCTTCGATTTTGGTGCATTTTAACTTAAACAAGATACAATATTCATTACTAAACTTGCAAAATTTAACCCAAGTCCTCATTTACAATATTGAGCCCAATAAGAGAACCAGACTGCACAAACTGAAAATCGTTTGACTCCTAACATCTGATGAGAAAAACATTGACAGAAAAGCAAAATTATTTTTATATACCGTACCAGCACGGTACAGGCAGCACGGTGGTGCAGTGGTTAGCACTGTTGCCTTACAGCTAAAAGGTTCCTGGTTCGAATCCCCAGGCTGGCAGGGGTTGGAACCTTTCTGTATGGAGTTTGCATGTTCTCCCTGTGCTGTGTGGGTTTACTCCGGGGGCTCCGGTTTCCTCCCACAATCCAAAGACATGCATGTTAGGTTAATTGGTTGTTCTAAATTGTCCCTAGATATCTGTTTCCTATAGGCCCTTAGAATAGAGGGTTAGTACTAGTGAAAGCGCTTTGAGTGGTCTTTGTGACTAGAAAAGCGCTATATAAGTGCAGGTTAGTTAGTTAGTTAGTACCATAGCAATCACTTTTTGTTTTTTCTTTATCGACCAGTTTACATGTCTCCTCTTGCCCTGGTTGTGACTGGTGTAAGGACTGTAGCAACAGAATCCTCCAAGCATATTAAAAAGAGGAGGTTTACAGTTTTGTTTCAACATGATACTAAATGAATAAGATGCATTTACTTCATTTTAACTTGAGGTAGTTCTCCTATATTTTTTTTTTTGGGGGGGGGGGGGGCATGTCTTTATATATGAGCTAAGTCATCAATGTAAGACAAAGGTACATGCAAATAGGTGTAAAAAAAATGAGTGCACATACTGGTATTGGCGTCATCATTCAGTTATGACCATTTTCAGAATATCAGAAAAAAATTCTAATATCATGCATGCCTACTACAAATGTTGATCGTGATTTAGCAGAAAAATAAATCAATTGTCCTGCTGGCACTCATTCAGGACAGCATATCGGATACCTTGTGTCATATCCGGCTCTAGGGAGCCGGGCAATCAGAGCCAGGGGCAAGCCAGTGAGTCGTGATATTTTATTCAGGGTAAAGGGGAAGGGATGAGGAGAGCACAGATACTCATGCAGAGGTACACTCACAGGTTGCACAGCGCAGAGGTAAGCAGCTCGTACCGGACGTGGGGGTAGCAAGACGTACATACTCACAGCGGGATACAAACACAGGAATGCTGCAAGAGGAGTATAAGCTGACACCAGACGAAGGGGCTTCAGCTTAGCAATGTGTTTATGTCGCAGCCCCGAGTAATCGAGGCTGCTCCTATTTATCCTCATTGGCAGCGCCCCAGCTGATGAAGACTAATTGGCCCCAGCCGTCCATAATGCTGCCAGCTGGGGGCCAGCTGAGACGCTGCTCAATGGGAAGCAGGGATGAGGGAAAACATGGGCTGAGTGCCGAGACGGCATCTCAACCCATGGTGACAGAGCCCCTCCCTCAAGGTCGGGCTCCTGAACGACCAGAAACATCCCAGCCCCCCCACCCCCCCACCTAGGGTGGGAGGAAGGGAGGCGGACCGGAGGGGAAGAAGCCAAGGGAAGGACAACACCAATGGGGCAATGTAGGGTAGCGGGAAAGAAAAACCCAAATACAATACTGACAAAACAGAATAATTAACCCAGGTACAGATGGGGAGAAGAACTGGGTCAGCACGCCGGTTACATACTACCCAGAGAGTACCAACCATGCGTGACCCAGAGCAAGGAAAAAAGAACCACCAAAAAGGTACAGGGCAAAAAATGCTGAGTACGGTTAAATAAAGGGGAACCTATACACAGTGCTAATTTAAGTACATACACACAGTCACCAAGAAAAGTGAGGGTGACTGGAACAAATGACAATTATAGAGCATGGTGTTACGGAAAACAAGGCACATGACTCTATAATGAACCAACAGGACAAAAAAGAAATACTGAGTGCAGGCAAAGAAAAACCCACACACACGAATATATAAATACCCAGTCACCTAAAGAAATGAAAGTGACTGGAATAAATGGATAACTGCAGAGCATGGTGTTACGGAAAACAAAACATAACTCTACAATACAAAAAACGAGGCTAAAAACATGGCACAAAAAGCTGAGCATGAGCGATGGAAAACACAGCACTATAAAAACGAATCCACCAACAGGACAAAACATTACACCCGAGTGACCTTAATAACAAAAGAAAAAGTGACACCCGAGGTGAATGGCAGGCAGAGTCCAAAAATGGCCGAGATGGCTCCGGAGATCTCCCCGCCCATTGTCCAGCTGGCGAATCAGGGGAAGAGAAGTGTTCGGACGGCGAACTCTGGACCCAGATCCCAGGAATCCAGTCCACCGGCAGCCGAACCAGGCTGCTCAGAGGGAAACACAGACCAGTGGGGGGAACCAGATCACCGAACCGAAAGTTCTGTGGGTCGGGTCGTCGACCCGCATCACTCAACCACCAGGACCGTTGAGACGGGCGAAGGATCAGAGCGGATCCCGGTGGAAGAGGCTCTGGGGAGAGCCGATGACGAGGGCGGCGGGCGTCAGGCCGCAGGAAAACGGCCACCTCCTCACCGGACCTGGACAATACTGGGGCAGCACCCACGTCGGACCCCGATCGGGCCTCAGGCGAACCCACGTTGGACCCCGACTGGGTCTCGGGCGAACCCACGTTGAATACTGCACCAGAACCGACCTCCAACGTTGAACCCGGACCCTCCAGCACCACGAGGAACAGCAACTCCTTGCCGGTGACCCTGGAAGAAGGCTCAGAAGAGAAAACAGAACCGGGATCAGGATCACCGGCAGCGCCAGAACCCGGCGAGACGAGCTCAGACGCAGCGGACGGCTGCACCCGGCTCGTCTCCCCTGGAGATAGGCTGAAGTGCTCGGGGATAAAAAGAGAGAAAAGAAAGGAGAGCACTCGCCTGATCTCGGGTTCTGACGCCGTCCAGGACTGCGAAGATCCAGGATCCGTCGTCAGGAGGTCGTTGTCAGGCTCCCATCTAGCCGCGTCGGGCCCCGCAGCCAGCACGATGGTCAGCGCAGCTTGAGATCCCTCCAGCTCAGGTAACCCCGCCGACGATCTACTCGGCGTGAAGCCAGAAGAATCTCGTCCCGCCGGACCGAACCGCTCCTCCGTGGAGACCCGGGGATGCTCAGTCGTCGGCGTAGACTCCACGCAGCAGTCAGTCCCCCTCCTCCGTCCGCAATGTAGCTGCGGAACCACAGGCCCTCTCCATATCCCACCACGTTGACCCGGAGCCGGGGACAGCTCGGCGGAGAGAGACACAGAGGATGCGGGATTAGGCATACGGGTTACAGCAGGTGGGGAGAGTTCAGGGAGCTGCGAACCCTGAACTTCTCCTCCAGGGATGTGACAGAGCAAATCATTAAGCAGATGTGAAAAAACAATGACTTGCCTGCCCCCTGGAGGTTGAGTATCGCCTGCTGTAGTGGAATCTGCTTCTTCCTCTCCCCGCCCGGCGATAACGGAGGACCCCCCGGGAATTCGTCTGAGGGTCGCTCGCGTTGTCTCCAGCAGAGAGCTCACCAGGCCGGGATTCCAGGCACACACAGCGGTCAGGAAGCGCGTCGAGGAGGAGGGGGAAACAGCCGGGGTGAGCCAGCCCGAATGTCCAGGAATGACAGCGGGGGAACGAGGCTCAAGGGACGAGGCTGTAGAATCTCCACACTGACGAGGCGAAGGGATGACAGCTGCGTGGGAGGAACGGTCCTGACGATGACCCAGAACTGGATCCGGACGAGGTTCGTGCAGAGGTGACTCGGCGATGTGATGACGACTACTCCCAGGGGACGAAGCGAGGGGGAAACCCAGGATTCGCCGCTCCAGATCGGAGATCGAGACGAGGAAGGCGTCGAGCACGGGAAAGCTTCGTAGCCCTGAAGTCCTCACCATCAATCTCACTGCCGCCGCCACATGCCTGAAGGTGGTGACAGGAAACACAGTAGAGCTCGCGACAGCCACTCGACCCCGGACATAACTGCTGTCAGCTGCGGCTCCTTGAAGGGAATCCCGAGTGACGTGGCGCAGGTCGGGGGAAGTCCTCTGGTTGGCGCGAACTCCCGGACTGGAATAGCGGCAGGAACGGGACTCCGAAGCGGGGAAAGACGTCGCCCACTTCGACTCCCTGCCGGGATTTCCATCCACCCCGTGGAGCTTCTCTCGCTGTGTACCTGCAGCGTCTATCCTGGCACTGTCCTCCAGATGGTACAGAGAGTGAGGGTGACAGTCCAGGAGTTCCTCAGCACGGCCCGGATGCCAGCGTCTCGCGTTGGAGGCGTCGTGCAGGGTGAAGAGCGTCCCGTCGACAGCCTCCGAGATGGACCTCAGCTCGTCGCCCTGGCGCCGGAAGTGACACCTGGGAAACGGCATGCTAGCAGCGCTGACACCCCGACAGAAAGGTACGTTTCCACAGCGACCCACGGCCGCCGGCAACTCTTCTGGCTGCAACATACTGTCATATCCGGCTCTAGGGAGCCGGGCAATCAGAGCCAGGGGCAAGCCAGTGAGTCGTGATATTTTATTCAGGGTAAAGGGGAAGGGATGAGGAGAGCACAGATACTCATGCAGAGGTACACTCACAGGTTGCACAGCGCAGAGGTAAGCAGCTCGTACCGGACGTGGGGGTAACAAGACGTACATACTCACAGCGGGATACAAACACAGGAATGCTGCAAGAGGAGTATGAGCTGACACCAGACGAAGGGGCTTCAGCTTAGCAATGTGTTTATGTCGCAGCCCCGAGTCATCGAGGCTGCTCCTATTTATCCTCATTGGCAGCGCCCCAGCTGATGAAGACTAATTGGCCCCAGCCGTCCATAATGCTGCCAGCTGGGGGCCAGCTGAGACGCTGCTCAATGGGAAGCAGGGATGAGGGAAAACATGGGCTGAGTGCCGAGACGGCATCTCAACCCATGGTGACACCTTGGACCCCCTGCAGTATGCCTACTGGCCCAACAGGTCCACCTCAGATGCCATTGCTGCTGCACTCCATTATTCTCTCTCCCACCTTGAAGATAAAGACTCCTACATCAGGATGCTCTTTGTCGACTACAGCTCTGCCTTCAATACAGTCATCCCCCACAAACTCACCTACAAGCTGTCTTCACTTGGCCTGCACGCCACCGTCTGTGACTGGCTACTGGACTTTCTGATGAGCAGGCCTCAGTCTGTCAGGATGGGCAACAGGACCTCAGCCAGCATCATCACAAACACAGGTGTTCCACAGGGTTGTGTTCTTAGAATAATCCTCTACAACCTCTTCACCCCAGGACTGTGTTGCCTCCCACAAGGACAATGTCATCTTAAAGTTTGTGGATTACACAGCAGTGATAGGACGCATCACTGGTGGTGATTACGCATCCTACAGGAGGGAGGTGGCCAGCCTGGTGTCATGGTGTGTGGACAACAACCTCACCCTTAACACGGAAAAGACAAAGGAAATGATAGTGGACACAAGGAAGGGGAGGAGACCTCATCTGCCGCTGTTCATGCACTAGCTTGAGGTGGCGAGGGTGAGCAGCTTTAAATACCTGGGCATCCACATCAGCGAGGACCTTACATGGGCACTCAACACCACAGAGTTGGTTAAGAGAGCCCAACAGCAGCTGTACTTTCTGAGGAGGCTGAGGAAGTTTGGGATTTCCCCCAAGATCCTCAACAAATTCTACAGCTGCATCAAGAGCATCTTGACCAATTGCATCACTGCTTGGTATGGCAAAACTACTGCTTTGGACAGCAAACGCCTTCAGAGAGTGGTCAAGACAGCAGAGAAGATCATCAGGACTCCACTTCCCTCTCTGCAGAGCATTTAATCACCACAGAGTCAAAGGAGAGCTGCTGCCATCCTCCAGGACCCCACCCACCTCCAGCAAAGAATGTTCACACTTCTACCCTCAGGCCGGAGGTACAGAAGTGTGAAGTGCAGGAAATCCAGACTAAAAAACTCCTTCTTTCCCACTGCCATCCGACTCCTGAATAAATAACAAACTCCCTATACAGCGTTGCAAATAGGAATTCACACACTGGTTACTAAAGTTGCACATTGTTCATTAGCACACTGTAAATAGTCTCAACCCGTCTCATGTCCATATCATCTCTGCTTCTAAATTATCGTTATACAGTCTACTGGGTATTACTGTATAAGGGCACACGGCTTTGCACAGAGAAATTCTCACACTGGGTGCTAATTTGTACATTGCTCATTTGCACATTGTACATAGTCTCACGCCATCTCAGGTTCATATCATCTCTGATATTAAAACACCATTGTCCATTATAGTCATCCAGTGAATTTTCAATTTTCATTCTTCTTGTTTCCTCTAGTTTAACAGCTTTAACTGTCCTAATGGTCTAAAGTGTATTTATAAGCATTTATTAGTATTAGTATTTGGTATTAAGGTGTGTTTATTACCTTTATTAGTATTGATGTGTATCTATTACCTTGGCTGTCATGAATCTGGGTTTGGAGGGCAAACCCAGTTCTGACTCATTGTTATGTTTTGCCCTAGTTTTCCTCTGACAGCTCAGGCACGCCCCCTCCTCCTGTCTAGTGCGATCAGCTGCACTGTCACTGGTGTTCACACACACACGCACACACACACACATGCACACTCTCCATTCACTATCATTCACATGCCCTCTCATACACTGGATGCCAGTCAGTCCTCCCCACACGTTCTCTCACTGGCAATCGCTTTCCTTGTTAGCTTCAGGAGTACTTGTTTGCCGTGTCGGAGGAAAGAGATTGTCGGGGCATTCACCCTCGTTTATGGCAGCTAGTTCTCCATGAATGACGTTTCACTCCCTTCACGCATTCAGTCTGGCATCATCAGACATCTTCAGATCTTTCCCTGGGTGTCCGCGGCTGTCTCAGCCTCCTATCTTCATCCGCCAGACTGCACGGTTCGCCCCAGATCAGCTCCAGACCTGTAAATGTGTTTTAGCCTTTTTCCTTGTGGTTGCAGCCCTGCAGCACTAGGCTGCTCGCCTTTCCTGTTTCGTGCATAATGCAGCCCTGCAGCTCTAGGCTCCATATTCACCAGGCTGCTGAGCATTCAGCAGTCGCCCTGTATGTTTGGTGGTCAAACCCTGTCATTGCACCTCTCTGTATATTGTGTAGTTAAACTGGACTGAACTCGGTGATTATTTGGACTGATTTCCTTTGTGTTTGTTAATAAAAGTGCACCATCAACTCTCGCTTTTGGGTTTTATTCTCTCTCTCGTGCACCGAGCCATGGCGCATGGAGGTTTGTGACACTTGGCATTTGTTCGAGAGCAGAGAAAGAATCGCACTGTTCAGGAAATGTTACATTTCTTAACTGTGCATATGACAATAAAGCCTTTGAATCTTGAAAAGCAGGTAATTTACTCAGTACAAAGTAAACTGGTGAGTTTTTCCCAGTTATATAAAATCTTATAATGCTAACGCTCATCTCTTAGTGTTGTTGTTGATACGACAAACTTGTATCCACTATTTCGGTACCAGTCAAAAGTTTGGACACATATACCCACTGGAAATGAATCTGTTGGTGTGTCCAAGCTTATGATTGGTAGAGTAACTGTGCAGTTTAACTGGTGTTAACTCCAGTTCACAATACGTGATTCAATTTGCAAGGAGTTAGACCAATACTGTACATGATTTAACACTTGTTCTCGACTTGTGTGTCTCTTTTGTAACAAGTTAGTATAATCAAATGCTATGTTTAGTTGAATTATTGCTTCCTGTACTGTAACTGTAGTTTGCATAATTGTTTGACTAAATTTGATTAAAAAGTTAAATATGGTAATATGGTATCAGTGACAATGACATGTGACATTAAATCCTTCTGCCTAACATGGAAACTGTGGCAGCCATAATTCACTATGACGGCCTACCTGAGTTACTGATTTATGAGCCTGCCAGCTCAAGAGGAGACAGTCTGGTTCAGACCGATGCCATTGTAGGTCAAAACAATTCCAGCCATTGCTCACTGGGTCAGTGGAGCAGGTGGTCACAAATTGAATGGTATATGGTTGGTAATTTCATTATACCATACAATCTATTGAATTAAGATAATTAATTAGGTTTATTGAACCCTTTATATTAGGAGATAAAGATCCTTTACACCAGAGTTTGACTCAGCATTAAAACTGCCATTATTCTTTACCTTTGCCTTACTTTATTGCACAGAGTTAATTGAGTCATTTAAATTAGGTAAGTGTAGATCATCTGAATGAATTCCACTGATGAATTCTTTGGTATACTATAACCAATAAGAGGATTCATATGGAAACAGAAAAAAAAATACAGTGTAGTGGAAAAGGAGATCTAAGTGAGCTTTTATGCTTTTGTCAATAGATGGTGTTTCATGAGTATTAAAAAGATGTCCATTCATGAGGTATTGTGGATATCTAAAGAGGATGTTTCAGAGAGAAAGGGCTAGTGATACAGGGGATGGAGAGCTTTCCAGTGTCTCAGGACTGAAGGTTTTTCAAGATGTATTGAAAGAGTGTAAAGAGGCTGGAGAGGTATTCTGTAGTTAGGGCATGACATAGGAAATATATAGGTGAGAAGGAGGATTTTGTAAGCAGCACAGAACAATCCAATCTCATGTTTTAGATGTATTGCAAATTACTTGAAAATGGCAGAGATTAGCAAATAAGTCATTACCATCTCCAAAGGACAGCCAATATGAAAAAAAGATATGCAACATCCTAGATGTAACAAATCTGTTTTACTAGTATGCATTACAGGAAATCATAAATATTACTGTATTGCTGTTGTCAACTGTACAGGATATTAGAGATAACAACAGCCATAGTATGAGACTATTCAAACCCAAAATTATGGAGGTCTTCATACCTGAAACAGACTTTCCCATGAAATACAGTTATGTGAAAAAAATAAGATATCTCATTAAATATTCAGTTCTTTATTAAGAAATGTTCACATATCTACGTCTAACCTTGTTTTTGTTTTTATTTGCATTTTTAAACATTTATGTTAGCCATTTTAAGTGGGAATGAATGTGGGGGTGTCCTAAAGAAGATGGGGCTTATCCTAATTCATCCCTCACTATTTGTTTAGAATTATATTTTAGAGAAAATTTGAAAAAGAAAGTCTTTAATTCATTTTTAATTGTTTAGAGGTATTACATGAATTTCCCAGGATTTTAAACACTGATATTAAATATCCATATGTCCAAATATGTAAAAAACAAACAACCCCCCCCCCCGGCTTATACAGGGTATCCTAATTTTTTCACATGACTGTAGCTATAGCTCTAAGCCTGAAAGCTTTCCAGAATCACCTTCATCAGCAATGACATGTATACTGTCCCCAACTCATCGACTATACTTACAATTTGGCAAGTCTTATAAAAACAAACAAACAGTTGAGCCAAATCTGTTGACACGTTCACAAGATAAGATGAAGCTACAGTCACAAACACCCTTGCAAAGTGCTGCAACCACCGTATGAATGATTTTTTGGACCATTTCATTCCCCTTGTAGGCCATTTACAATTTCATGGCCATATCAATGTTCTTGTCCAAGATTTCTATGAACGCACCACGAAAACCCCTCACTGTACAGCTGACGTATGAATGCCATAGAAACAGCATAAGATGTTGACGTAAGTATGCTACAAGAACACCTTAAGTTGCTCTTGAGGGCCCACTTACAGCGGTTGTAGGGAAGACCATACAAATCTGCGTTAGTACAGAGATTTGTACAGCATGTGTAAGGCAGTAGTGAAGTGCTCATAAGGCAGTAGTACATCATTCATGAAACATTTGTGTCGACAAAATGTACCAAAAGCTGTAAGATCTTCCTATCAATGACTTGAGAGTGAAATGAGTTGTAAGAAAATTTTCATGATGGCACTAAGTATGCTGTAGGAAGATCCCAGGACACCCTTACGAAGAACGTAAAAACTCTAGGCCCATCATATGACAGAAAATCACCTCATTTCTCAAGAATGCCTCACATTGCTCTTGCAAATGTGAATGGCAGCTGTAAGAAGCTAAACCCCCTCAATGAATGTCTGCGAACTCCAAAATTCATAAGAACTGGGAGATTCTTACAAACCCATTTATCATAAGAATCTTAGCTCGAGATAAGATGGAAATACAATAGATCTGAAACCTGTTTGTGTTTTTTGTGATAGTAATTTGGTCTGAAATCCGGAAACTCCACTTTCAAAAACTACTGATTAATACTTCTCATTTTCTTATTTATAGAATTCACACAGTTATGATCTGTGGTTTATTTGTAGCCCAACCTCAGGACTTTGCCATAGACTCAGATGGAAACCGAAAAGAGGGCATTTAATCAATCCCGACACAACAACAATGTATAGCCTCCAGTAAGAACTGCAGTTTTTGCAATGTTTGAGTCACTGTTTTTTTTGTTTTGTTTTGTTTTGTTTTGTTTTTTTCAGACACCCCAATGTACAGCACTGGGAAATTTCAGAGGCCAAAGAAACCACTGCAAAGTGATCACTTCATCTAGTTTCACTAATTATATGTAATTTTATTTTATTGATGAAGATTTGGGAAAGAGTCAGCAAGCCAGGTTAAGAGGAGAGGTGACAATCAGTGAGCAGCAGTACACGGTTTCATGCCAAGAGAGAGTGCTGCAGATGCAATGTTTGCTTTAAGAGTGTTGACGAAGAAGTATAGAGAAGGTCAGAAAGAGTTGCACTGTGTCATGCATCTAGAGAAAGCATATAATAGGGGGCAAAGAGAGGAAGTGTGGTACTGTATGAGGAAGTCAGGAGTGGCAGAGAAGTATGTGAGGGTGGTCCAGGACGTGTGTGAGGACAGTGAGACTGTGGTAAGGTGTGCCGTAGGAGTAACAGATGGATTCATGGTGGGGGTGGGATTACATCAGGGATCAGCTCTAAGCCCCTTCTTGTTTGCCATGGTGATGGACAGGCTGACAGATGAGGTCAGGTAGGAGTCCTCGTGGACCTTGATGTTTGCAGACAACTTTGTGATCTGTAATGACAGTAGGGAGTGGGTGGAAAAGAATCTGGAGAGGTGGAGGTATGCTCTGGAGAGAACAACAATGAAAGTCACTAGAAGCAAAAGAATGCATGAGTGGCAGGGAGGCAGGTGTAACAGTGAAGATGGAAGGAGTGGAGGCAGTGGAAGTAGATGAGTTTAAATACCTGGGGTCAACCATCCAAAGCAATGGACAAATGAACAAGAGAGGTGAAAAAGAGAGTGCAGGCAGGGATGGGTGACGGTAGTGACGGTATAAGATGGTAGTGAGACCTGCTATGATGTATGGTTAGGAGACGGTGGCACTGACAAAAAGACAGGAGGTGGAGCTGGAGGTGGCAGAGTTGAAGATACTAATATTTTCACTGGGAGAGACTAGGATGGACAAGTTTAGAAATTAGTATATCAGAGGGACAGTTAAGTTTTGGAGACAAAGTATGTGGCAAGTAAGAGACACACTTTCTTAGTTTGTTTTAACTCCTTATAAGGAGTTCCAAACAACTCCTTATATAGTCATGTGACCAGGCACTGCACTAGTTATCGCATAAATTCAATATACATTTCTATAGAATACAACTATAACTTGATATTGCTGATTTTTTTTTTTTTTTTTTTACATACAATACACTTTTCACTCTTCAAGCAGGGTGTCTAAAATCCATCTTGTAAAATCCATCTCGTAAATTGTCTCATCATGTTTCAACTCCAGTATGTCACTTTATATGTGGCTATTTGTGTTCTGAAATGAGTAATAATGTTTTGTAAACAACAACTATCCACATGATAAAGAAATATAGGTAAGGGAAGGATGGTAGTACTTGTACACACCCCCATCTCAGTTTGACAGGTGCCACGCCCCCTAACCTGACCCTGACCCCATCCCCCATGACCCTGTGTAATTAGGTTGTCAATCAAAAGTGTTTTGAAAACATAACCTTTGACCCATCTAATTAGGTTGTCAATCAGAAGTGTTTTGAAAACATGAGCTGTGACCCCGCGTAATTAGGCTGTCAATCAGAAGTGTTTTGAAAATACAACCTTTGACCAGAACTTCTTGTCAGACTGGCAGACTGTGATTTTAATATGTTGTCCATATGTGGGTTAGAGTGAGAATTGAATGTTAACAATGTTTTTCACACACACACACACACACACACACACACACACACACACACACACACACACACACACACACACACACACAAAGTGTAAAAATGCTTTATAAAACACAGACACTGTGGCGGACATCAAACCACCATCAGCCAAAACCCCGCATCACCATGAGCAACCCAAAGAGAAACTAGATCGTCAGACGTATTGCGCTTACCTCTGTGAAGTCGGGTCTGGATCCTTCAAAGTTTCCGGGTCCTCAATCCAAAATTAAAACCTCGGTCGTTGAACTGGCGGGGGAGATCCTATAGCCCGAGCAGACCCTAGAGTTCCCGGGACCCATGCAATGCGCAGGGACCCCGGAGATCCAACAGCCTGAGCAGACCTTAGGGGCCCCAGAGCCTCCGCTGTCTGTGGAGATCCCAGAGAGCCAATACCCTCTACGACCCATAGATCTTCCAGACACCAATGATATAGACCATCCTAAAACTCCGAGTCCCGTGGACATCGAGTGTGACTGTGGGGGGTGTCTGATCCCATACCCTCCACATACATTATTGGGCCCCAATTCACCATCAACCCCGGTAACATTGCCAGAAGATCAACCTGACGGGTGGATGACCGACGTGTTCTTCAGACTTGTAAAATCAGCTGTGCTTCATTTGCTCAGCAAAACTCTGGAGGAGTACCAGCATGAGAAATGTCTGGGATGTTGTATTGATCACCCCAGTCAGAGACAGCATCAATGCTTGGATGTGATCACCGAGGGTTTCTACCAGGGAAACTTTCAATGGTTGATGGAGAGACTCTACACATGGGGTTTATTCCAGCCATCTTGAGATTGAGATTGAGATTCAACTTTATTGTCATTACACATGTATGAATACAAGGTAACGAAACGTGACTTGGCATTTGGGCACGCTCTGCAGAGCGCATCCAAGGCCGGAGCAGCCGCTAGGCTCCAGTCACCTCTTACAACTCCACAACATTCAGGCTGACAATCAACGAATCAAAACTATGGCACAGACTCTTCTGTTGGAGCTACAATCTGACATAACGTTCGGCTCAGGAGACGCACACACACAGGCTCAGAGTAGTTCAAATCATTTATTAACAACAGGGGTGTATGGGTGTGTGTCTGCGGAATGTTAATGTGTTGGTGGCGGCGTCTGCTTCAGGCACAGAGGCAGGAGACCGTACAGCCAGCAACCCTATGGGAGAGAACACAAAGACACAGGGTGATGGGCACACACCAACACAGGAGGAGAATAGGCGAGGGAGAAGCTTACTTGCTAGGGACAGATGACTGGCACAACAAGGACGGAACCCGGGAGACAGCCACCTGCAGGGCTCGGTGCAGCAGCGAGGAAGGACGAGGGAACGGAGTTGTCCGCCGCCGAGGAATCCACCTGTGCACAGGGGAGCAGACTGGAGCAGATGAGGTAAATGTTTCTTACCACACAGCGTCGTGCTGAAGAATAAGTTGCGTCACGTTGACGGGGAATGAAGTCTGACGGCTTCAGGCCGAAGCTCAGGGCGAGGTGGCTTATATTCCTCGCCGCTGATGATGAACAGGTGTGCGAGCAGGTGGCGCCACTGATGAGCGACGCGGCGTGACAGTACTCCCCCCTCTAGCAGCGCCTCCTGGCGATGGTTTCTCTGGGTGCGCTCGGTGGAAGTCAGCGATGAGCGATGGGTCCAACACGAACGACAGGGGCACCCACTGTCGATGCTTGGGCCCATAGCCCTCCCAGTCCACCAAGTACTGCAACCCACGCCCCCGGCTCCGGGAGTCCAGAATGGAGGCGACGGACCAGGCCAGATGGCCACCAATCATCCGGGGCGCGGGTTGCGCAGCAGGAGGAGGGCAAAGGGGGTCGGAGACTGCCAGCTTCACCTTAGACACGTGGAAGGTGGGATGGATGCGGAGGGAGGGGGGAATAGCCACGTGCACAGCCACCGGGTTGATGATCCGGGTGATGGGGTAGGGACCCATGAATCGCTGTGCCAGCTTCCTCCTCTCGCCTTTTAGAGTTACGTCCTGGGTAGATACGTAGACAAGTTGCCCAACTCTGTACGCCGGGGCAGGTCTTCTGTGCCGGTCCGCCACAGTCCTGTTGCGCTCCGCTGTGCGTAAAAGCGCATTGCGCGCGGCAGCCCAGATGGAGCGGAACTGCCTGAGATGCGCCCGAACTGAGGGGACAGTTACCTCACTCTCCTGCACCGGGAACAGCGGGGGGTCATAACCCAGGGACGCCTTGAAGGGGGACATCCCTGTAGCAGAAGAGCGAGCGGTATTGTGGGCGTATTCAACCCAGGCACGATGGTTGCTCCAGGACGTGGGTTTGGATGCGGTCACACAGCGGAGCGCAGCCTCCAGCTCCTGGTTGGTCCGTTCACACTGCCCGTTGGATTGGGGGTGATGGCTGGAGGAGAGGCTCACCTTGGCTCCGATGGCGTTACAAAACGGCCTCCAAACCTCAGATGAAAATTGGGGACCCCGGTCCGAGACCACGTCCACCGGAATCCCGTGCAGCCTGACCACGTGTTGGATGAGGAGATCCGCCGTCTCCAGGGCAGTAGGGAGACCTCGCAGGGGGACGAAGTGCACAGCCTTGGAGAAACGGTCAACGATGGTCAGGATGGTGTCATAGGAGTTGGAGACGGGGAGTCCGGTGACGAAATCCAACGCGATGTGCGACCAGGGCCTGCCAGGGACGGGCAGGGGCTGGAGCAGACCCGCTGGAGGGGCATTTCCCGACTTGCAGGTGGCACAGATTGGGCAAGCCCGGGCGTAGCGGGCTGCGTCCCTCCGCAGGCCTGGCCACCAAAAGGACCGTTGGAGGAGGTCTATCATCCGGGAGGTGCCAGGGTGACAGGTGAGCTTGGAGGTGTGCAGCCAGTGGATGACCTCTCCTCGGACCGCGGATAGCACGAACAGCCTCCCCTCCGGTCCGCCGCCAGGGTCAGGTTCCACTTCCTGCGCCTTCCGGATCTTGCTCTCAATGTCCCACGAGATGGCTCCCACGACGCACGACCTGGGCAGGATGGTGTGAGGCGTTTCCTCCGACTCCACGGGGGTGAACTGCCTAGAGAGGGCGTCAGGCAGGCCGTTTTTGGAGCCAGGCCTGAAGGTGATGGAGTACTGGAACCTGGCGAAGAACAAGGACCAGCGCGCCTGGCGGGCGTTCAAGCGCTTGGCAGATCGTAGGTATTCCAAGTTCTTGTGGTCCGTCAGGACCACGAATGGCAGGTTCGCCCCCTCTAGCCAGTGGCGCCACTCCTGCAGGGCGAGTTTGATGGCCAAAAGCTCTCTGTCCCCCACATCATAGTTCCTTTCCGCCGGGGACAAGCGCTGGGAGAAGAAGGCGCAGGGCCGTTTGACGCCATCGTCCGGCGATCGCTGGGATAGCACTGCCCCCACTCCCGTGTCCGAGGCGTCTACCTCCACGATGCACTGCAGCGCGGGGTCGACCTGGCGAAGGACCCAGGAGGAGGAGAACTCCGCCTTCAGCGCCTGAAAGGCAGCAGCGACCTCTTCGGTCCACCGGAACGGGACCTTAGGGGACGTGAGGCGGGTCAGTGGTCCGACGATGGAGCTGAAGTTGGGGACAAAGCGGCGGTAGAAATTGGCGAAACCAACGAACTGTTGCACCTGCTTCCGGGACGCAGGTGTAGGCCATTCCACCACCGCCTTCACCTTCTCTGGGTCTGGGAGCACCTTGTCGTGGGCGATGATGAACCCCAGGAAGGATGTAGTCCTGGCGTAAAATTCACATTTTTCAGCCTTCACGTATAGCCGATTCTCCAGCAGTCTTTGGAGGACCCGCCTCACATGGACCTGGTGCTCGTCCCTGGACTTGGAGAAGATGAGAATATCGTCCAGGTAGAAGAACACGAAAAGGCCGATGAAGTCCCGGAGGACGTCATTAATGAGGCGCTGAAAGACGGCAGGAGCGTTGGTCAACCCGAACGGCATTACCAGGTATTCAAAGTGGCCGTTCGGGGTACGGAAGGCTGTCTTCCACTCATCTCCCTCCCGGATCCGGACGAGGTGGTATGCGCTGCGTAGATCCAGCTTGGTGAACCAGGTCGCCCCCTGGAGGGAGTGGAAGGCAGTGTCCATGAGGGGCAGGGTGTAACGGTCCTTCTCAGTGATGTCGTTGAGGGCCCGGTAGTCAATGCAAGGGCGGAGGGACCCATCCTTTTTCCCTACGAAGAAGAACCCTGCCCCCACGGGTGATGATGATGGGCGGATTATCCCAGCGTTCAATGATTCTTTCAGGTAGGCGTTCATTGTCTCCTTCTCCGGCGCTGACAGGCTATAGAGCCGACCAGAAGGTAAGGGAGCCCCCTGGCGGAGGTTGATGGCGCAGTCATAGGGCCGATGAGGGGGGAGAGACATAGCTTTCGTCTTGCTGAACACCATACCCAGGTCGTGAAATTCCGGAGGCACCAGAGACAGGTCCGGGGGTGCAGCGTCCGTAGCAGGGGGAGAAGCGGACGGAGAGCAGGCAGCGGACTGAAGGCAGGTGCCCATGCAAAACGTACTCCATGCCGATACCCCAGCTGACTTCCAATCCAGGACAGGGTTGTGGAGGCGTAGCCAGGGATACCCCAGGATGACGGGCGACACAGAGTTGGGTAGGACATAAAAGGTCATCTCCTCCCAGTGGTTTCCTGAGATGATGACCAGGACGGGGATGGTCTGGTGTGAGACTCTCCCAAGGGAGGCACGGGAGAGGTTGACAAGGGAGATGGGATTCTTGAGTGCCTGACAGCGGATGCCCAAACGGGTTGCCAGGCTTTGTGAAATGAAGCTGCCTTCTGTGCCCGAATCCACCAGTGCGTGGGTGAGATGCCCAGTGGGGTTGTGGCAGAAACGGATGGGCAGCTTCAATTGAGTGAGGGGATTGAACCGATTGACGTCCGCGAGGCCCCCTACAGTGACTCGCGGACCCCGCCGTTTGGCTTTTGTGGACAAAGCTCCACCGTGTGTTGACTGTCTCCGCAATACATGCAGAGATTCAACTCACGGCGGCGTTGTCTCTCTGCCGGGGAGAGCTTTGTCCAGCCTGTCACCATTGGCTCCGACTCCTCGGGGCGCGATGGTGGCGGCGTCGCCAGGGGGCGAGCTTGGGGCAGGCGCAGCGAGGACGAGAAGTAGACGACTTCCGTCCTGAGGAGCGCTCGCACAGCCTGTTGTCCAAGCTGATGGCTAGGGAAGTTAGCTCCGCTAGCGTTCCAGGGATATCCCGTCCAGCCAGTTCATCCATCAGATCATCATTGAGGCTGCGGAGGAACAGGCCACAGAGGGAGCGTTTGTCCCAGCCCAGTTCCTCCGCCGCTACCCGGTAGTCGACCGCATAGTCCGCTGCCGACCGGCTTCCCTGCTGGAGAGTGAGGAGCCGATCGACTTGGACCGTCTCGGTTCGAGAATGGTCAAAGACCTCCAGGAAGCGCCCCACGAATTGGTCGTAGGTGAGGGTGGCGTAACTGGGCTTCGCCATTATGGCGTAGGTCCAAGTTAACGCGCGCCCCTCCAGAAGATTCCCTATGTAACCAATTCGACTGTGATCCGAGGGAAAATCTCCGGGCACACGGTGGAACACGGACTCACACTGCATAATGAACCCCCGCGCTCCGCCGAGCTTTCCGCTAAAGCGGGCGGGGGTCGGAATTGGTGTGAGCCGAGCCGGTGCCACTGGAGCCGGCTGGACGGCCGCTGGAACAGCAGGAGCCGCGCCACCCTGGCGAGCCGGGGGGAACGGCTGCTGGGGGTCCAGGCGGTCCAGTCGGTTTGTTATGTTAACTAATTGATTAAGGATCACCTGTTGCTGATAAACAACTTGATCCACTCGAGCCTCGAGAGTGGTAAGCCGGTGTGCGAGCCCGCCGTCTGCCGAGCCGCTCCGCTGAAGCCGTACTGACATAACGTTCGGCTCAGGAGACGCACACACAGAGGCTCAGAGTAGTTCAAATCGTTTATTAACAACAGGGGTGTATGGGTGTGTGTCTGCGGAATGTTAATGTGTTGGTGGCGGCGTCTGCTTCAGGAACAGAGGCAGGAGACCGTACAGCCGGCAACCCTATGGGAGAGAACACAAAGACACAGGGTGATGGGCACACACCAACACAGGAGGAGAATAGGCGAGGGAGAAGCTTACTTGCTAGGGACAGATGACTGGCACAACAAGGACGGAACCCGGGAGACAGCCACCTGCAGGGCTCGGTGCAGCAGCGAGGAAGGACGAGGGAACGGAGTTGTCCGCCGCCGAGGAATCCACCTGTGCACAGGAGAGCAGACTGGAGCAGATGAGGTAAATGTTTCTTACCACACAGCGTCGTGCTGAAGAATAAGTTGCGTCACGTTGACGGGGAATGAAGTCTGACGGCTTCAAGCCGAAGCTCAGGGCGAGGTGGCTTATATTCCTCGCCGCTGATGATGAACAGGTGTGCGAGCAGGTGGCGCCGCTGATGAGCGACGCGGTGTGACACAATCGACCAGAGTCATCCAGGAGCCGATCTGTGATATGTACGAGAAGCTGATTGGAAAAAATAAGATTGATCCAGCGCATCTCCAGAAAGCCACGGAGCTGTGGATGAATCCTTTGTTTTGGGACATCTAAAAAAAAACAAAAAAAATGTTGAGAATGGAGAATTTCATCAAGAAACTTTGGAGCAAGTTTGAGACCCATCTTAACTCACTTTAATTAGCAAATCTCTTGTATTGTGTTATTGATAACAGAGTAAATAAAAAAAAAATGTAGTGGGTGTAAGGGGCGACATGGAATGTGAGAGACTGGAGAACCTGCTAGAAAAATATGGACTTTATCCGTTGATAGACATTGGAAAAGACTGGTACGAGTCTTTGTGACTGAGTGCAACTCCAACTTCTCCAACAGTTTTAGAGAGATCATTAAAGATATGGGGAATGACCCTCTCGGGCCTAGTCATCTACTTGCATTCTATGCTTTGTTTGTTGATGTTACCACAGAGCTTCTGCAAACCAGACACCCTATCGACATCTTTGGTGAACTCCTGAAAATACACGGAGTCATTCGTTATACGGTAGCTCATTCTGTCCCATCTCAAACTTTAGCTGTTATAAAAGGTGGGTGCTAAGTTTCTGATTCATTTTGTAGCGTTAATTTCTTTTGTTTTTTACTTGTCACACATTTTATCCTGTGTAGATGTTAGTTTTAGGTTATTTTTAAGAAATTGTTATTAAATCTTTGATCAAAAGTGTTTTTCACACATCCATGGCTACGAAGTAACGATGGTAAAAAGATGTTTAATTAAAAGAAGCTGAATAAAGATCCTCTGCCCTGTCTTTTTTTCTCATTCTGATTTCATCATGTCAGAGACACTCTTCATGAAAAAGGTGTATTACAACCCCACACACCCAGGTAGCTTCAGAGGTGTAGAACGATTCCGCAGGGGCGTGCAAGATGAACTGGGGGAGAAGGTTGGGGTTGAAAGGGTCAAAAAGTTTTTATCTGAACAGGATGCTTCCACCTTACACAACCCTGCCAGAGTACATTTTCCAAAAAACAAAGTTTTTGTTCCACGACCGTTAAACCAATTTCAAGCTGATCTATGCGATTTGCAGGTTTTAGCCAAATATAACAATGGCTACAATTATTTATTAATGGTTATAGATTTATTTTCCAAAAAAGCGTATGTACGGGCTCCTAAAAGAAAGACAGCCGCCGGGGTGGAACGGGCCTTGAATCCATTTTTGAAGGAGGCCAAACACCCGTCAAACTACAAACCGAAAAGAATTTTTCAAAAAAAATGTTTGAGGCTTTAATGGAAAAACATGGAATAACACATTTTTCCACGGCCAGCGATCTCAAGGCCTCTGTGATCAAAAGGTTTAATCGCATATTAAAAGGTCAGAATGTGGAGGTATTTTACAGCCAACAACACACTGCAATACTCCGACGTCTTACAAGACTTTGTGGCGGGGTACAATTGAGGTTATCACAGCAGTATTAAAATGGCACCTATGCAGGTGACCAGCGAGAACACGAACAAAGTGTTTCAAAACCTGTATGGCACACCCCGAGCTCTACAGAGCCACTGATTAAAGATGAATTTTAAAAAGGGGGACTCCATCAGGATATCAAAGTTGGGGGTGTTTGATAAGAAATAAGAACAGAGTTTTACGGATCAAGTGTTTATGGTGTCCGAGTGCATCCCCCATGACCCCCCTGTCTACAAACTGAAAGATTATGATGGAGAACCGATTCAATTCAATTTTCAATTCAGTTCAATTCAACTTTATTTATATAGCGCCATTTCACAACAATAGTCATCTCATAACACTTTCAAACGTAGGGGAAACCCCTACAATTGCAGAAAGACCCCAGCAATCAGGCGATCCCCTGTGAGCAAGCGCTTGGTGATGGTGGAGAGGAAAAACTCCCTTTAAACAGGATGAAACCTCTAGCAGAACCAGGCTCAGGGAGGGGCAGTCATCTGTCCCCAGGCAGTCTAAGTCTATTAACTGCACAACTAAGGGAGGGTTTAGAGACACATGATACCTCCCTAATTGTAGGCTATATCGAAAAGGAAGGTTTTTACCCTATTCTTAAAAAGAGAGCTCGAGTCTGACTCCTGAATCCAGATTGGTAACTGGTTCCACAGGAAAGGAGCTTGATAGCTGAAGGCTCTGCCTCCCATTGTACTTTTGGAGATTCTAGGTATTACAAGTAATCCAGCATTTTGGGAGTGTAATGCTCTGTTAGGATGATAGGGTAGTATCAGACCTTTTAAATAAAAAGGGGCCTGATTGTTAAGAGCTTTGTAAGTGAGAAAAAGGATTTTAAACTTAATTCTAAACTCTGTGGGAAGCCAATGAGGGGAGGCCAAAACCCAAGAGATAAGATCTCTCTTTCTAGTACCTGTTAAAACTCTTGCTGCAGCATTTTGGATCTGAACTGAACTGAAGACTTTTTAAAGATATTTTAGGACAACCTGATAATAAAGAGTTACAATAATCTAATCTAGAGCTAACAAAAGCGTGGATCAGTTTCTCAGCATCACTCTGAGACAAGATGCTGCTAATCTTGGCAATATTACACAAATGATAGAAGGCAGTCTTAGAAACAAATTTAATATGTGAATTGAAAAACAGATCTTGATCAAAAATAACTCCAAGGTTCCTCACAGAACTATTCAGAGAAAGAGTAACCACATCCAAACTGAAAGTTTTATTTGGAAAGGTATTTCTAGGGTTTTTTTGGACCAACAAGAATGACTTCAGTCTTATCTGAATTTAATAGCAGAAAATTACAAGTCATCTAAGCTTTGATTTCCTTAAGACAGGTGTCTCACTTGGCTAATTGATTACTATCATCTGGCTTCACTGACAAGTATAATTTTGTGTCATCTGCATAACAATGAAAATGTATACAGTGCTTTCTAATGATGTTGCCTAATGGAAGCATATGGGTGTTTTTTTTTTTTTTTTTTGGGGGGGGGGGGTCCAGTGCACTATATCAGGGGTATCCGACGTTCAAGCGCTCTCTCTTTTTCTGTAATTTGCAGATGTCGGTTTCGTTTTTATAATATGCAAGGGAACATAAAAGAGTTTCAGACTTGCATTGCAATTTTTAAAAAAAATCATTGATTTTGCCGTTAGAATCGAAACTATTGGTGGTGTCCCCTCATTTTTCGCAGTTTTTGTGTGACATGAAAATCGCATCAATTTCAAAGTACTGTAACGTGATCTCTGAGTAACTCTTTCTACTCAAAATACAAGAGATAACAGAGTTGTAATGCAAATTCAAAATAAAACATTCCCCAATGTGATCGTATCTATGGTTTTTGTACGGCGACCCCTGCAAATTTACTCGTACGACATAAATTTCCGTGTCCCCAAATTTACGCAGCAACATGCAAGTTATTTGGTAAAGTAACCAGAAAACAGGAAGTGCTGATGCTTTTCACTTTGCACCTTTCAAATCCCAAACCATACACGTAAAAAGGAGATCAGTCTTTGTGAAGCTCAGATGTAGAATATTTCAATAAAATCTCAAACATTTATGACACATCGAATATGGTGTCCTTTAAAAAATTTACGTCTTCGGTCTTGGTCGGCCGCGCGCAGCCCCGTCTGGCGAGGTGACCGCCCTGGGAAAGCACTTTTATTTTCTCTACCCCGGATGTGCTCAACCCACGTGGAGAGGATTAACCGTCGTCACTTTATATTGAAGTTATCGAAGGTCCAAACTTCCGTGTCCCACATTTACGCCTTTTGTGATTTTACGTCTTATCCAACAAACAGGGAGAATTTGAAGGTATGTATACACGTTATCACATCTTAATATGTCATGAAAATGTAGCTGTTGATGAGTTTTGATGCGTGAAAAATACTGGAAGTGTTGAAGTTGTTTTGTGTAAAACGTGTGCCATTGCAAAGTGCATTGGCACACGGGGAAACAAAAGCCCGAGTGTCCCATTTACGTCTCCATTTACAAGTAGTTGAAGTGAGCGCTCATCCTCAAGAGTTCCTGAACGTGAATGCCGTTATGAAAATAGTTAATAGTTTCACAAACCTGACACAATTGGATAGTGATTAGTCAATTTCATGTGCAGATTTGATCAATTTTAAATTAGGCCACCAATGTCACACATTGGACCCCTAATAAATAAAAACACCCATATATAAACTAAAAAGAGTAGGGCCTAACACAGATCCCTTGTGGAACTCCATGACTGAGCTTAGAGTTGGAAGAAAACTCATTATTGATATGAACAAACTGAAGCCTATCAGACAAATAAGATCTAAACCACTGCAATGAAGTTCCATTAAGTCCAACATAGTGTTCTAATCTATCAAGTAGAATATCATGGTTGATAATATCAGTGGCTGCACTAAGGTCTAAAAGGACAAGAACAGAAACAAGTCCATTATCAGATGCAATAAGGAGGTCATTACTGACCTTCACTAAGGCTGTTTCAGTACTATGATGGATTCTGAAACCAGATTGAAACTCTTCAAATAAACCATTTTCCTACAAGTGGTCAAATAATTGCGTAGCAACAACTCTTTCTAAGATTTTTGAAATGAAAGGGAGATTAGAGATTGGTCTATAGTTAACTAAAACTCCTGGATCCAGTGTTGGCTTTTTGAGTAAGAGTTTTATTACAGCAGTTTTAAAAGCCTGCGGTTCATGGCCTAATGTTAAAGAAGAATTGATTATTTGAAGAATACTGCTACCAATAAATGGGAAGACTTTTCTAAATAACCTGGTAGGAAAAGGGTCTAAAAGAGAAGTTGAAGGCTTGGATGAGGAAATTATTTTATTTAACTGTAAAAGGTCAATTGGAGTAAACTCATCCAAACAGATATCAATTGAAGGAGTTGTAGTAGTTACAGTATTTAAAGTTTATGGTGAGAAGAATCTGATTGATTTTTTCTCTAATAGATTAAATTTTATGATTGAAAAAGTTCATAAAGTCCTGACTAATAAGCTCTAGGGGGATGAGAGGATTGACAGAGTTCTGACTCTTTGTCAGCCTGGCTACAGTGCTGAAAAGAAACCTGGAATTATTCTTGTTCTCTTCTATTAATGCAGAGTAATAACTTGTTCTAGCTTTTCTAAGAGAATTTATATATATTAAAAGATGATTTCTCCAAGCTGTATAGATTTCATCTAAATTAGTGGAACGTCATTTTCTTTCTAATTGACGAGGCTTCTGTTTTAAGCTACGAGTTTCTGTGTTAAACCAAAGGGTTAGAAATCTCTGATTGGACTTTTTTTTCTTTTTTAAAGGGGCCACCAAGTCTAGAGTCTAATGCAGAGACACTGTAACACTATCTACCATGCTATCAATTACGGAAGGAGCAAGCTCTCCATGGCTTATTTCCATTGTGCTGACACATTGCATAGAGAAGACAGTCTGCATAAATTTGGTGTCATCATCTGAAAGACATCTGCCATAGTAATATTTTTCTTTAGGAATCAAATAGTCAGGGACAGTGAAATCAAAGGTTAATATGCAATGCTCTGACAGTACATGATTATGAGGAGACACTACCAGATTTTCTATTTGTAGGCCATATGTCAGAATAAGGTCCAATGTGTGGTGGAGATAGTGGGTAGAATTTTCTACTTCCTGGGAAAACTCCATCAAGTCTAATATTGAATTAAATGCCTTAAAGACAGTCACTATCTACATCTACATGTATATTAAAATCCCCTACTATAATTATCCTATCTGATTTCAGCACTAAATCAGCTAAGAATTTGACAAATTCAGATAAAAACTCTGAGTAGGCTGAGGAAGGACGGTAAACTATGGCAAAGAAAATTAGGTTTAAGCTAAGATTGCTAACATGCCCAATACTGAGGACCAGACCCTCAAAGGAATTAAAACATGTTTTTTGCTTTACATTAACTAGTAATTTAGAATGGTAAATTGCCGCTACTCCTCCTCCACGACCCGAACTTTTGGGATTTTGATAATTTAGATAACCAGAGGGAGTTGATTCATTTAAACGAACATAATTATCTTGCCCTAACCAAGTCTCTGTAAGGGATATTAAATTAAAGATTCAAGGTTCTTTTTATGAGGCGGCGCTACAAAAAATAACCCTGGACCATGACAGTCTACCATGTGGAGAAGATTCTAAAACATTGTACCGTCAAAGGTGAAAAGCAGGTGCTGGTTAGGTGGAAAAACTGGCCTGAGAAATTTAACAGTTGGATCAAGGCCTCCGATTTAAAAAAACAAAAAACAAAAAAAACATATAGACATTCGCACGCACCCTCGAGCACAGTGCTTACGGTCATTCCATCATGTACGGATCTAAAGATGAGGGTTTTTTCATCACCCTACCTTCCGCTAAAGACAACACAAGTTCCAGTTTTCATGTGGATTTGGCACAACATATTGATTTAGAAGGACCGTGGCATGTTGCTTTGATGGAAATTTCATACCCACACACTTGGTATAACCTAGGTCAAAAAGATGCCTACTTTTAATGGAGAGCAAAACCGCAAGAACCAGAAACAGAGACTAAAATGCATTATCAAAGGATTACAGGCAGTTATTACAACGATATAAATTGGTTCAGGTCTGAGCTGGAGGGGTACTTTAGAAAAATTAATTGTCATATTTATATGGTCTACAGCAACATTCAGAAAACAGTGGGTTTCCAGAGCGGAGGTCAAACTCACATATGCTTTGATGTGCCGGCGGCTTACATGCTGGGTGTTGAACCGGGAGAATGGTTCAAGTTTGATTGGAAGTTGGCGCCCTATCCAGCCTATTTGAAGGACGGATTTTATCACATGTACTGTTACAGCAACGTGGTACGTCTGCAATTAGTGGGGGACTCTTACGCACCACTCCTGAGAACGATCAATATTGAAGGAATATACGGTGACCTTATCACAAAGCATTTCAACCCACCTTATTATTTACCCATGGTGAAACAGCACATTGAAACCATCCACGTGGAAATAAAAACGGATCAGGTTCAGGTTCAGGTTCAGGTTACTTTATTTGTACCCGTAGGTAGATTTGTTTTGCAGTTGGTGACATCCATATTTACAAGCCACTAATTACATTCAACATAGACACAAACACAGGCACACATCTTACAAAATAGGTAAATATAAAATATGTACAATATAATTTTTATAGCTTGGTCAACTCTTTGACAGCAGCAGGGACAAAGCTGTTTTTGTAGCGCTGGGTTCTACTTTTTGGGACAGCAAACCTCCATCTGGAGGGAAGAAGCTGAAAGTTGCAGTGCAAAGGGTGGGAGTCATCATTTAAAATCGAGTCGGCCATCCTCTGTACTTGTCTGATGTACAGGGATGTCAGAACAAACCGGTGGAATTTACCTATGGGAAGACTATAGTGACGCTTCACTCTAGACCAAAACCTTGAATAAACAACGTGTATGGCACGTCCATCCACACGTGTGCACATCATTCCGTCTACAACCGCCATTGTGCAGCGGGTATCGGTGTGTAATTGGACGTGCTAAGGTACAACGTCTCAACAAACAAAATTACTCTTGCAGGTCTGAGGGAGGATCCCCACCATATTGTACATCATTATGAAAATCAAGTATGGGGTGCTTTACCAGGGTTTTACGGAGCACCTGTCATGTATGGACGAGGTATCGGCTCACTGTTTTCAAAATTGTTCCGTTTTGTAGCCCCTCTGGTGAAGAGAGGTTTCACCATCACGAAACCTCATCTTAAAACGGCGGCTAGCGGCATCACATCGGATGTGTTTAACCAAGCTGTGGGAAAAATGATGAACAAAGACTTGGGACAAGATGGCTCGGGGGGTATTATGATCTTGTCACGCAGATCGAGGAAGTGACCCCCCGGCGAGCGTGTCTCATCACTCTCTCATAAATGCTCCGGACCTAAAAAGAGAAAATCAGTTGGGAAAAGTAAGCGGGTGACGAGGAAGTCCAGAGCCAGGAGCTTGGATATATTTTAACCCTTTGAGTGATAGATTGAGTCCCCATCGTGCTGTTTGCTCTCTACATGTCTGTTCTTTTCTTCTTCTCTATCCCCTCACCCCCCAGCCAGTCGCAGCAGATGACTGCCCCTCCCTGAGCCTGGTTCTGCTGGAGGTTTCTTCCTGTTAAAAGGGAGTTTTTCCTCTCCACCGTCGCCAAGTGCTTGCTCACAGGGGATCGCCTGATTGCTGGGGTCTTTCTGCAACTGTGGGGGTCCTCCCTACAGTTGATAGTGCTATGAGATGACTGTTGTTGTGAAATGGCGCTATATAAATAAAGTTGAATTGAATTGAATTGAATTGAATTGAATTGAATTGAGTGTGTAAATTTGCGTGCCCCTAGTGGCAGAGCGTGGCACTGCGCCTGTCGTCTCACTCTGACATGATCGCCTGCATTGGGGATTTGTACTGATTTGTACTGAT
The DNA here is from genome assembly GCA_020510985.1 of Pholidichthys leucotaenia. Classification (NCBI taxonomy): domain Eukaryota; kingdom Metazoa; phylum Chordata; class Actinopteri; order Cichliformes; family Pholidichthyidae; genus Pholidichthys; species Pholidichthys leucotaenia. The sequence goes on from CM035840.1 coordinate 260,701,320, forward strand.
TTGCCAGTTTCAAAAGGTGCCAGACATCCATTGGACGGCTCAATGGATGACATACATGATAATACATTTTACATTGGTGCCCATTCCCACTGCAGCCATGGAGAGGAATTCATCTGGGACTTCTGCAGCAGGCACATTCACACCACGGGAATCTTAAGGCAAGCACATTTTCATTGTCTAACACCTGATGATGAAATGCCTTGTCTTATTCCCGGTGGGCAGGTTAAGCAGCAGCTGCACACTCTGGCTGAGCTCTCACCACCTGCTGCTGCAAGTATTCATGTCTCCTCACCTGCTTCTCCCTTACCCTCCTCTGTGTTTCCTGTGTGTCTGCCTGTCCTGAGGGGGAGCCACCGGACAACGGAGGGGCCTACGGTTTTGGATGGTCTCGTTCCAGCCTCACAGCCACATCCTTCACTGGAAAAGAGCACCCCCTGTGACCCGGAACTTGAGTTGACAAGAGAGCATCGTCTGGTTTGGGCATCGCAGGACCCTGCGTCATCAGTGAGATGATCCCTAGCATCAGCCTCCACGTCTGGGGTTCCACCTACTTCAGCTGCCATGTCTGGAGGCCTGCCATCATCAGCCACCATGTCTGAGGGTCTGCCAGCAGTACCCACCATCATACCTGCTTCTTGGGTCGCCACAGCAGAGTCTCTGGAGTCCTGGATGGCGGTGGAGCTTGAGTCTAGGCAAGTACTACATTATCAGTTGTTGAGAACGCTTTTCTTGCTCATGGCGGGGAGAATCAGTTGCAAATGCCCTCTGCTCCTGAGTTCTCCTTGTCAGCTCCACTGCTGCCAGTAATAGTATTCTGGTGTCTTTTTCTTCCTCCCTATCTGAGGTGGCCATGTCGGGAAGGGATCCCTGGGCGAGTGGATTTGAGATTCCTCAGCCTGTATCGTTGGAGTCCTTGACGGCGGTGGAGCTTGAGTTAAGGCAAGCCCTCTTTTTGGTTTAAGAGAGGTCTTGTTTGCTCTTGATGAGGAGAGCCAGTTGCATCTGCCATTTGCTTTTGCTTCCATTTGCCATTTGCCTTTGAGTTTTTCTCGTCATGCTCCACTGCTGCCAGTGATGTTAACCCGGTGTCTGACTCTGTTTTTCTGTCCGAGTTCTCATCTGGTTCCAACGATGGTCATCAGCCTTTGCCTAAGATCACTGAGGGTCCTCTGCCTTCACCTGAGGTCACCGAGGGTTCTCCGCCTCTGAATGATGTCGCCAATGGTATTCAACCTTTGCCTGAGGTCACCAAGGGTCATCCGCCTTTGCCCGAGGTAAACAAGGTTCCTTCACCTTTGCCTGAGGTCACTGAGGGTCCTCTGCCTTCACCTGAGGTCACCGAGGGTCCTCCACCTTTGCCTGAGGTCACAGGGGGTCCTCCGCCTTTGCCTGATGTCATAGAGGGTCCTCTTCCTTTGCCTGAGTTCACTTGGGGTCATCCGTCTCCACCTGAGGTTGCCAAAGGTCACCCGTCCCTACCTGAGGTTGCCGCTGATCAGCTATCTTCTCCGCTGTTGTGTCTGCCATCGTCTCTGCCTAGTTTCCTCACCGATCATCTGTTTTCTTCATCTGGTTTCCCCTCTGATCAGTCAACTCTGTCGCCTGGTTTCCTCACTGGTCAGCCACCCTTGTCAGCAGTCTTTTTCACCTGGTTTCTTTGCTGGTCAGCCATCCTCTTCATCTGGTGTTCTTGCTGGTCAGCAGTCACTTCGCCTGGTTTCCTTGCTGATCAGCCATTCTCCTCATTTGGTTTCCACGCAGGTCCCTGTGGTCTGTAGGAGGCATGGGTTCCAGCTGCCACCTTCGGGGGGGGGGGGGGGGCATTGTGCCCTGTGGCCCGTTAGCTCAGGGATTTGTGGAAGACCACCCAAAGGACTTTATTGCTTGCTTTGGTGGCTTAGGATCTTTGGGAAGCTGCTCGATCTATTCCACTGCATGATCTGGTGGTTCAGGGACTTTTGCAGGACACCTGAACTGCCTTATTTTTTTTTCACCTGGTTGTCCTAAAGTTTCTGTTGTCACTTGATCTGTTCTTTTTGTGAGTCTTGAGCCAGTATTTTCTTTTGGTCCTTCTTAGCCTGGTTTCCCCCTCCACCCTCCCGGGTTTGATTATTGTTCCAGTTCTGTTGAGGTGGGTTGTCATGTATTTTTTTCTTTTTTCTTTTTTGATGTTATGTTGGGGTGTCTGGATTCCACCCCTTGAGGGAGGGGCTCTGTCATGATGTGGAGCACGGTTGGGGAACCATGCTCACACTCCTTTATTAGTTTGTTAATTTTCTGTATTTCCCCACTTCTTGGTTGTATTTAATGTGTATAATGATATTTGAGTTTGCCTTTTGTTTTTGTGTTCATTATTAGCCTTGTTTATTTATAAGCAGGGCTGCTCGCAGAGATAGCAAAAAGACGTAACAACCTAATAGTTTTGAATGCAAAAGATGCAATAGACTTAAACAATGGTCCCCTCCGGCATACAACTAGGAAAATACCGGTTGCTATGGAGGGTGAGAATATGTATGGGCACATAATCATACCATGTAGGATAACTAAGTAGACGGTTGTGCTGTTTCATCCCATCTAGCAACAATGCTCTGCACTGTGTGTGTTTATATATTTACATATTTATTCCATCTAGCTACAATGCTCCGCACTGGGTGTGTTTATATTTATATATCTACATATTTATTCCATCTAGCTACAATGCTCCGCACTGTGTGTTTATATATCTACATATTATTCCATCTAGCTACAATGCTCCGCACTGTGTGTTTATATATTTACATATTTGTTCCACCTAGCTGCAATGCTCCGTACTGTGGGTGTTTATATATCTACATATTTATTCCATCTAGCTACAATGCTCCACACTGTGTGTTTATATACTCATATTTATTCCATCCACCTACAATGCTGTGCACTGTGTCTGTGTGTGTATATATATATAACAAACCAAATCAAAATCAAATCAAACTTTATTGTCATATTGCTGTACATAGAACTGTAGTGCAGGCAAGATGAAATTGCGTTTCTCTCGGCATCCATATAAGAAGCAGCATGATTTAAGACACATTCCCACATAGCTCCCCCCCACCCCCACCCCCCATCCATTCACACATCCCTGAGACATACTTGGGGGAAAAAAAAAGAATAACTAACTATAATATACAAAATGTCCGTAGGTGCAGTAGTGTGTATGAGAGATTCCGGGTCAACTGTTCAGCATCCTGACAGCTTGTGGAAGGAAGCTGTTGATCAGTCTGGTGGTTCTGCCTCCGATGCTCCGGAATCGTTTACCAGATGGAAGAAGCTCAAAGTGTTTATGCAGAGGGTGAGAACGGTCCTTGACAATGTTTAGTGCCCTGCTCCTACAACGGTTCTGAAAAAGTTCTTGGACAGAAGGGAGGGAGACTCCAATTACCCTCTCCGCCCCCTTGACTATCTTCTGCAGGGCTTTTTTGTCTGACATACTGCAGGTGGAGTACCATGTAGCAATGCAGTACGTCAGAACACTCTCCACCACACCTCTGTAGAAGGTCCTGAGGATGCAGATGGGGAGAGAGGCCTGTTTGAGTTTCCTCAAGAAGTGCAGTCTCTGCTGAGCCCGCTTCCTGATCTCCAAGGAATTCTTGCTCCAGTTCAGGTCCTGCGAGATCTGCACTCCGAGGAACTTGATGTTCTCCACTCTCTCCACTAAACGGCCGCTGATGCTGAGGGGGGTGTGCTCAGGCTGCGACCGCCGGAATATAAATATATTCCGGCGGTCGGAATATATTTATATTTATAATTATAATTTATATTTATAATTATATTATATATATAATTATATAATATATATATATATTTATTTATTTATTTATTTATAGTAATATGTACATATGTATATTAGCTGCTCTTGCTTTTTTTCTTGCCTTCTGATTGTTGCTCTGAGTGTTGCTATCCCTGTGCTGTTGCAATCCTGGAATTTCCCCATTGTGGGACTAATAAAGGCTTATCTTATCTTATCTTATTGACCTTAGCTATCCTATTGTGTTTTGTAATATATCTATCTGCCTGTTCTGACATGAGCCTACCCTCACTTTTTCCTCTAGTCCTCTTTTTGCCTTTTGACGTTAATATTGTTTTATTTGCTTCTCTTGGTTTTTGTATTTATCTTGTTCTCACCCTAGGTCTCTCTTTGGAACATGATTTATTATTAGGCACTCCTGTCCATACATGTGTTTTTGGTTTATTTCTTATTCTGGTTGTGCTCTTATTTTTACAGTGTGATTTGTTGACTTCCTCTTTAACTCAAGTTTTCGTGCTGTCTCAGCTGTCAGCTGTTTAGTCTGATTATCCTCGCTCCTGTACCCACACCTGTCATCATTTGTATTGATTCCCTCTTTGCCCTATTTATAGGGTGCTGCAATGCAAGCCATTGCAGTGTCCTTCTCCGTTATCCAGCTGTTTTTTTTTTCCACAATATTTTTTATTGACCCTTTTTTTTAACAAACATGACACAAACACTAACACTAAAGTAAATTAAAAATAACTATTCTAAAAAACACCAACAACCATTAACAAAAGTAAGTCAAACAATGCTCCTCTGTTTAGCCTAGGTAATCCATTACATAAGCATACATATTATACATTCACCAATTTGGAATTTACATGGTCCACACACATCATTCACCTTCTTCTTCAGAAGTTATGTTTAATTTCTTTACATAATCAATGAAAGGTCTCCATATATTCTCAAACACATTTTCCTTTGATTTCAATATGTGTGTTATTCTTTCTAGCAGAAGGTTTGTTAACATCTGTCTTAACCACTGAGTCACATCTGATCTATGGGTCTTTTTCCACAGTATTGCAATACATTTTTTGGCATTAAGCAAACTGAGGTCTATGAATGTTCTTTCACTCTTATTAAAATTATGCTTTTCTGGATACAGACCCAACAAAAACAGTTTGGAGTTCAATATGAATTGCTTTGAAATTATTTTTTTCAATTGTTACCCTCACCTCTTCCCAAAACATTCTATTTTTTCTACATTCCCATAAACAATGAAATAGGCTTCCTTTACTTCCCATACATTTTGTGCACGTATCTAGTATGTTTTTGTTATATCTATTTAACTCCACCAGTGTAACATACATCTGCATTAACCATTTAAAATGTATCAATTTAAGATGTACATTTATTGATTTGGTTTGAGCTTCTGTGCAAACTAATTCCAATTGTTCCTCTGAAATTTCAGTTTGCAGGTCTTCTTTCCAATAATTCATTCTTTTCTGTGAGATTTCACTTGAGGATAGAGTCAATGAGTTATAAAACTCTGAAATAATACCCTTTCTCTTACTATCTTTCGTCAATTTTTTTTCCAAGAATGAATATGTAGGTCGGGTGAGAACATTATTTTGATTTGATCGGATAAAATTCCTAAGCTGGAGATATTTTAAAAAATGTGTTCTATTAAGATTAATTTTGACCCTCAATTCTTCAAAAGACATTATGTTATCTGAACGTGACAAATATAAGTCTTGGATCTTTTGAATCCCTTTTAAATTCCATACTTTAAATACAGCATCCGCTCTCCCTGGTGTAAAATATTGATTACCCCATATTGGGTGAAATGTGACAATAAGTTTGGCTCTTTTAAATATTTTTTGATTTCACACCATATTTTGATCATATGCTTTCCTATAGGATTTTTAACTTGTTTCTGTAATTTTTTAGCCGAGTCTGAGTATAAGAATAAGGGAAGAGGTAAAGGTAACTTGTGTGATTCCATTTCAGTCCAGTGAGGGAGATCATTTGATGAAAAATAATATGTCTTAGACCTCAGTTGTGCTGACCAGTAATACAACATAAAGTTTGGACATTTCAGACCTCCAAGATCAAATGGTAAGTATAGTAAGGACAGACGTAATCTAGCCTTCCTATTGTTCCATATAAATTCCACTAACTTTTTTTTAATTCTTGAGAATAAATCTGAAGGTGGTGGTAAAGGAATGTATTGAAATAAATATAATATTTTGGGTAAGATATTACTTTTAAGTATATTAATTCTCCCGATCATCGACATTGGTAGTGACATCCATCTCTGAAGTAACTCCTTAATATCTGTCATTAAGGCTTCATAGTTGGCACTGGCGACTGATTCTAACTTAGGCAGAATTTGGATTCCTAAATATTTAAATTGATTGACAAAATTGAATTGATTTACCTCAGGAGCTGGGTGTTTTCTCTGAGTCTCATTTAGCATTAATATTGAAGATTTAGTTTTATTTATTTTATATCCTGATATTTCCCCAAAGTTCTTTATTAAATTTAACAAGGTCGGAATTGATTTTTTGAGATTCGACATAAACAAAATTATGTCATCAGCATACAGGGAGATTTTATGTTCTGTTGATCCTACTTTAATTCCATATATTTGTGGATGTAAACGTACTGCCATCGCTAAAGGGTCAATTGCCATAGTAAACAATAAAGGTGAAAGTGGGCAGCCTTGTCGACATCCTCTATTGATTTTTATTGATTTTGAGATATTGCTATTTGTTAGGATTTCTGCTGTAGCATTATTGTATATTATCTGAACCCATTTTATGAAATTATTTCCAAGTCCAAACCTTTGTAAAACTTCAAAAAGAAAGGGCCATTCGACCCTATCAAAGGCCTTTTCAGCGTCCAATGATAGGAGAGCTGTATCCGGTGCTTCTTTATTAGAGTAAATAATATTAAATAGTCTTCTTACATTATGGAAGCCTTGTCTTCCCATTATAAAGCCATTCTGATCTCCGTTAATAATATTTGGTAATATTTCTTGTAGTCATCTTGCTAAAATTTTACAGATTATCTTAAGGTCTGCATTTAATAGGCTTATTGGTCTCATGTTTTCACATTTATTAGAGGGTTTACCTGGTTTTGGCAACAGTATAATTAAGGCATTATTCATGTATGGTGGTAAATTACTATTTTGAAATGCTTCTAAAACCATTTCCAAAAATGGTTTTATTAATTTATTCTTAAATTTTTTATAGATGTCAACTGGAAGACCATCAGGTCCCGCACTTTTTCCTGATTTCATATTATCAATGGCTAGCCCAACTTCTTCTTGACTAATTTTTGACTCCAGTATCTCCCTGTTTTCATTTGGAATACACGGTATAGATAATCCGTCCAAAAACCCATTTAGTTTTGTTAAGTCAGTTTCATTTTTTGTATCGTATAATTTTTCATAATAATCTCTGAAGGCACTGTTAATTTCTAAAAGATCTACAACTGCCTGTCCGTTACTTATAATACAGGTAATTGGTGTTTTAAATTCTAATTGTTTAATCTGCCATGCCAATAATTTTCCTGATTTTTCACCTTGTTCATAAAAGGTTTGCTTCAATCTTAGAAGACTCGAGGCAGCTCTATTCGCTGATTTTTTTTTATCATATTCAGCTCTCAGAATCAGTAATTCGTTCTCTAATTTTGGATTACTTCCTGCATACACTTTTTCTTGAAGAATTTTTATTTTACGTTCCAATTGGACTCTCTCCTCTCGAGTCTTTCTAGATTTTGAACCTGTATAACTAATAATGTGTAACTAATAATTAAAAGCTTCCCACTTTGTACATGCTGATGTTTGTGTAGTATTGATATCAAAGAACTCATCTGTTTTTCTATGTAATTAACAAATTCTTCATCCTGAAGCCATTTATGCTGAAATTGCCACCTACCTTTTTTTTTTTTTTTTTTTTTTGTTACTTATTTGTACCCGTAGGTAGACTTGGTTTGCAGTCTGGTGACAAGCCACCGGCTGCTGGTCGCTGCGTGCGCGAGCGCCCTTAACCTACATGTTTTTGGTGTGCGGGAGGAAACCGGAGAAATCCCGGAGTAAACCCGCGCAACACGGGGAGAACATGCAAACTCCACACAGCTCACTGTTGGTCAGGGGCTGGGATCGAACCCACGATCTCATGATCCTCGCGGTCCCCCGGCCGAGGGTAAAACTGTGCTGCCACAGTGCTAAACCACTGCGCCACTGTGCAGCCCTGGAACCTTTGTCAATTTCTTATCTACATATATTAGACAGCAGGGTGCGTGATCAGATATCACGATGTTATCGTAGAAACAATTTTGAATCTTGCACCTTAATTCTGTGGAGATCAAAAAATAGTCAATACGTGAAAATGTCTTGTAGGTATTAGAATAGGAAGAATAGGCTTTAACTTGTGGTTTCATTTCTCTCCATATATCTAGCAATCTCAATTCTTTCATAAAATGATTAATGATCATCCTGCATCCATTGTGCGTACAGTCTAGTGCTGTTGATCTATCTATACCGGGATTCAGTGTACAATTAAAATCCCCTGCTATTATATGTTGCCCTGTGAGTGATACTAAAGTAAGAAATAAATTATCAAAGAAGTTTTGATCTTCCATATTGGGACCATATAAGTTCACCAGATTTATATTTTCTAATAACAAAGATCCTTGGATGATTAGATATCTTCCCAATGTATATCCAATTACATTTTTCACTTGCAATGGAACTGTTTTATGTATGAGAGTCATAACTCCCCTGGCTCGGGATGAAAATGATGAGGTGAACACACGTCCCTGCCATCTCCTCCTTATTCTTTTTACATCCTCCTCTATTAGATGAGTTTCTTGTAAAAACACAATTTTTGAGCCTATGTCTTTTATTTTATTCAAAACTTGTTTAAGTTTTTTTTAGGTTTTGTAGACCTCTGCAATTCCATGATGTTAAATTAAGATTAACACTTTGGTCTATGATTGATAAAGAGTTTGAGATTACCTTGCAAAATAAGCAAGCTCATACAGAGAAGCAAAAACATGAATGGTTGAACATTCATCCCACAAACTACACAAAAAACAAATTCCCCCTCCCCACATTCGTGGTAATCCCCCCAAAATCAAAAAAAAAAAATGTCTCCCGTTATAGCCTGATCCTGCTCCTCCCCCGTGAGGTTCAGTCAAACCACTCTCTCTTTCTCCTCTCAATCACCCTGTCTCTGCTACTTTTTAATGACATGACAATAACTCCCTTCTGTAGTTTTTCCAACTTAACTCCAAAACTTTTATAGCAACTTTGTACATCAGTTTTGTTTTTTTTTTTTGTTTTTTTATATAATACAATCTATATTTTGTAGACTTGTTATATGTTTCAAATCAGTCAGATACTTGTACACATGCTTAAATGTTCTACCTTTATATCTTGTTCTTGCTTCATGCTTAGCTCTCGCCAGTCTCTCCTTGGATCTGCTTATTGAGTTCCTGCGCCTCCTGAGGGGTCTTGAAGATATGAGTTCTCCCTTTATATGTGACCAGCAGTCTTGCAGGATAAATCACTCTGTGACGAATCCCGAGGCTGCGTAGCTCTTTACGGGTGGGGTCAAACTGTTTCCTTAATTGCTGGATTCCTGTGGCCAAATCTGGGTAGAACCGCACCTGTTGATCCTGATATTTGATTTCTCCTTTAGTACGTGCCGCGTTGGAGACCATCATCTTGTCTTTGAAGTTAAGGAACCTCATAATCAGCGTCCTCGGTGATGTCTTCGTATCTCTCGGTGGGCCAATTCGGTGTGCGCTCTCCAAGACGACTGATGACTGTAGATCTGCATTGTTCAGCACCTCTGGAATCCACTTTTCCAAAAAGGAACATGCATCCTGTTCCTCCGCCCCCTCTGGAAGGCCCACCAGCCTTAGATTATTCCATCTCGACCAGGATTCTAAATCCAAGACGTTATCTTCCAGACGTTTATTTTTTTAAAAACGTTTATTTTTTTATAGTGAGTGACGGAGGGAGGAAGGCCTGAAATAGGCAAATGTGAGTTATGTTATATGTGTTAAATGTGAGTCAGGCTGTTATATTTGTGTATTTATAATATTTATAATATTTATAATTGTGTATTTATAATTTTTCTGCATTGATGTATGTGGTTATTGTGTATATTTTTTATCTTGATTCTTTTTTCTAAAGCCCATCCAGGGACAAGAGTTGCAAATTAGCTAATAGCTATACACTCTATGTGCAACACATCAGATTGATTGTCTTTGATTAATTGTCTATGTTTATTGCACTGTCCCTGTCAAATAAACTAATCTACTAATTCCAATGTTTGGACAATTAATTGTAGGCTGGTGACGTCATCTTCAGCGTTGGAGATCCGGAGTTCTGCCTGTGATACTCGCTCCATACAGTCGCTTAATTCTTTTCTCATGCCTTCTATCGCTGCTATAATCCTGTCAAACTTAGATGAAAAGTCTGCTCTCATAGCGCCGATAGCAGCAAGGACCGCGTTCGTTCCTTCGGCAGCCACCGCTCCGCTGCTAGCTCCGTCCTCAGCCATGGTCCCTAGAGATTTTCCTGCTTCGTCACTAGCGTGGAAATCTGTTAACTTGGATTGTCTCGAATCAGTTTTTTCCTCCGCCTGATTTCACAGCCTTGGTTTTTACCATATCTGCGCTTAAACGCTAGGATAGGTTTTTGCTCCAATTGAGAGTGTTTTGGCCTATTTTTTTATTAGGAGCAGAGCAGAGCAAAACACGTCCTTCTACGTGGCTGCCATAACCAGAAGTCCCGTTATCCAGCTGTTAGTTCTACATCTCTATCTTTCTCTGACTGTATGTTCAGATGAGCGTGCTCCATCTTAGCTCTCTTTCTTCCCCTGGCGTTCCCATACGGCTCAGCCAGGATCCATCCAGGCTGTTCTCCTGTTTTGTCCATACATGAGCCCCGTCTTCCCCGGCATTCCCGTGCACCATTTCCTCCTGATTTCTCAAGTCTTTGCAAGTGCTGTGTTTTGTGTTGTTTTTGTATTTTTTTTATTAAACATTATTGCAACTCACAGTCCAGCATTTGAGTCTTTGTCCTGCCCTGGTGGGCAATTTATGACACATATACATACTGTACAATGACATACTGGAGTTGAAACATGATTAGCCATGTGCTAGTTGGAGTATAGTTTCAGAATTGCAAATCAATTTCATGGGTGAAAAATGTATATTATATGTAAACATCTTAGCAATATCAAGCTACAGTGATTTCGAGAGAAATGCATGTTTAATTTAAGGTATAATGTATTTGGGTTTGATAAAAATTATTTGAAAAGCTGAATGAACCAACATAGTGAACTATTTACTATACCTAAAATTTCTGAAAAAATCAATATCTAAAGGTGTATAAAAATTCCAAAATATAGTATGAATGAAATTATATAATGTTACCTTCACATTTTACTTAAGGGTTCAGATGAAAAAAAAAGGTGCAAGGGGACCCTATCTGGCTCCTGCACTATGTACAGTATTGTCAGGATATCTGAAAGTATTTGAACTCACAAGGACAAAAACATTCTATTATAAATATTTGTCAATCAGATACGAGACATTTATTGCTCATTTAAGTCTTTACTTGTGCACAAGGAGCGTCACTGACCTTCTGTTACAGAATTGGAAGTGAGCGCTGCTGTACATAGGCAGCACTTCCTTTATATACACAAAGTAGAAGCTGGAAATAATTACATAACACTTGTCGCCCCCTTGTGAGTGGCGCACAGAAATCAGACTTCTCATCACAAGATTCATCACAAGATTCTTTAGACAACAACTCAGCAGTTTCCAAACTTAAGTACAGACAAGACAAATTATTTTTAGTTCCAGACATCACCAGACATGTTCATTAAAGGGCAATAGTGAAAAGGTACAAATCAGCAGGTATAGTTCAAAATCCATTATGAAATGATAACATGTATATACATATGCATAATATGCATAATTTTCTGACATTCCCTCCTGTTTATCGTTTCATAATATTCTCATCACATGCAAACATCAGTACAATGTAACTTCAGCAGATTTTCTACATTGACTTCACAAAAGCATCATTTCCAAATATATACAGGAGTGCAGTCATCATTGTCCTCAGGTTTGGGGTTATGGTCATTATCAGTCTCTTGGGGCAGTGGGGTATATTGTCCGTATTGTCCTTCAGTGGAAATGGCCAGAAGAGTTTGTTGGAACATGAACGCATGCTGTGAAAAAGCGCGAGATACCATGGATCTGATACATGGAATGATGCAACAACAGAAAAATGACATACAAATCAGAATCACACCAAGTGGTATAAGACTCCTTAAAAATACCTGCCACCAAGCACCTGAAAGGAACCAGTGCAACCAACCTTGATCTGTCACATAATCTGTAGACATGGCTTTTTGAATATTACTAACTAACTAACTAACTAACCTGCACTTATATAGCGCTTTTCTAGTCACAAAGACCACTCAAAGCGCTTTCATTAATACTAACCCTCTATTCTAAGGGCCTATAGGAAACAAATATCTAGGGACAATTTAGAACAGCCAATTAACCTAACATGCATGTTTTTGGCATGTGGGAGGAAACCGGAGAAATCCCGGAGTAAACCCACGCAACACGGGGAGAACATGCAAACTCCACACAGATCACTGTTGGTCGGGGGCTGGGATTGAACCCACGATCCCACGATCCCCACAATCCCCCGGCCAAGGGTAAACTGTGCTGCCGCAGTGCTAACCACTGCGCCACCGTGCAGCAGTAAAGCAGTAAGAGCATTAGTCATGTTGTTATTATGTACACTATCTGGGACGTAAGTACAGCAGGTAAGATTAAATTTAACACATATTCCTCCATCTGCAGCTGTAAGCAAATCTAAGGCCATTTGATGCATCATTATCATTTCCCTAAGAGAATCAATTTCAGTATTTTGTAATTTCACAATATCATAGGAAGTATTGACATAAAGACCAAGTCTATAGTCGAGTGTTTCCACACGGAGCATTAACTTTGCAACCCCTTCCCAAGGAAACAATGAGAGGGCAATCTTTTGACCAGTAGTCTATAATTTAAAATTCTCAGGGACATCTGCTCCCCAAATACGATCACGTGTTTTCACCTCTGGTACCTGTCGCTTTTTTCGTGAGGGCTGTTGTATTTCCTTATCAATTACAAATGTGTGATCACTTACAAATATTGGAGCACACACTCCAGTCCAACCAGGTGAAAGTACAGGATAAGCCTTGTGTCCACACAGCCACCATCCCCCTTGAACCCAATAAGTGCCATTGCTTGCTTCTCCTAATACTACTGGGGCTCCTTCACCTTGAACTGCAGTTTGTTTGCAGTTTTTAGTAATACCGTATGACTCTGTACCTATTGACTGTTTGTAACACATGGGGTGGTCATAACCAGAATACTTCATAACAACTCTTTGCGGTTTAAATCTATGCTTAGTGGTGAACTTCCAATTTACCCAGAATGTTTTATCACATGTGCCATTTTTCAGGCCATGAGAATAAGGATCTTTATCATCTATTTTAATATAATAATGCTGATAACCAATTCCAGCCATACTGGCATAACATTTGGCCTGAGATTTATTCATGGGCATTCCATAGATAGTTACCTGTTTAGCTGATTTAGGCATATAAGAGCATACATAACAGTTTGACCTGTTAACAGACTTAACAACATTTGAAACATATTGATACCATGAATTAGAATATATTGGGTCAGGTTCATGATCTCCCTCTGTGAGCCACCAATGCTGGGTGTGATAGGTCCATCTCCGCTGTCGCTGTAGAGCCGGGAAGGTGGTGAAAACGAAGGCCAGGACCAGAAGTGTAACAAAACCACAGGCCAGAATGCTTCCATGGGCCGCCATGGTGTCTGTTACCCCTGGGAGTGCACCTGTGATCTCAGGTCACTATCTTCACCGGGGTTGAGATGGATCTTATCCTTAAAAGGACTGGACCCCCCTTTGTAGCCGGACTTACCCTAGGGGTGGCTGGAGGTCACCTATGGGAACCTGAAGTCTCTTAATGTGGGAGAGGTGAATCCAGGATGGTCGTTCAGCAATTCTTACTGCAGTAGGGGTAGTCAACAGTACTTCATACGGTCCTAGCCACCTAATCGAATTCCAGGCCTGGCGGTGATGATTTTTTATGAAGATGTGATCACCTGGTTGGAGGGGATTCTCTTGGCCCTCCTGTGGATCAGAGAGAGATCTGACAGATTCAACATAGTCTCTGTTTTGTTTACAGGTTCTCAAGTGTTCCCCTAGAGTTTTGTAGGGGTTAGTAGGTATTAATGGCAGAAGGTCAGGCAACACATAGGGCCTATGGAAAGCACATTCAAATGGCGATAGGCTGCTTTTCTTATCTGGGATGGTGTTAATGTTCAGTTTGATTATGGTTAATGCCTTAGGCCACAGGATGTTTTGATCATGCATTACCTTGTTAAGCATTTGTTTAATTGTCCCATTTTTCCTTTCCGCTAGGCCTGCACTTTGTGAGTGATAGGCTGTGTGGAATTTCAGCTGTGTACTAACAGAGCGGGTCAAGTCTTTGACCATCTGTGCGGTAAAATGTGCACCATTGTCTGCATAGAGGATTTCAGGAATGCCAAATGTTGGAAAAATGTTGTTTTGTAAAACCTTACAAACAAACTTGGCATCTGCTTTAGCAGTGGGATGTATTTTAGTCCATTTGGTGAATGTGTCAATGAGAACCAGACAATATTGTAATTGTCCAACCTTAGACAGCTCAATAAAATCCATACACCACTGTGAAAAGGGTGTTTTAGGTGGTGGAAAACTACCTTGTCTCGTTCTCATGGCACCTTGAGCATTATTTTGTATGCAAACTAAACATTGTTGGCACAGTTTTTTTCAGTTCCTTCAGGATGCCTGGGCAATAAAAATGTTTTTTCAGCTATTATCTTCATACCCCCTGCTGACACGTGGCCTCTGCCATGTGTCAGGAGCGCCACCCAGCGGTACAAGGAGGGAGGAAGAATTATTTTGTCATCATCTGTACAATAAACCCCATTGGAGGCTTTGACTGAGTGTGGAGGCATAGTCATTTGCTGTTGCTCGTCCAGTAGGACTGTAAGATCTACTGTTGAGGACACAAAACTAGTGGCCAGATGGCCCCTAGCAGCACATTGAGCAGCATGGTCAGCTAAAGCATTCCCTTTGGATATCAGGTCAGTGCCTTTAGTATGAGCAGGGCAATGGACAATAGACAGTGTTTTAGGAAGCTTAAGAGCATCAGTAAGTTCCTTAAGGAGATCACTGTGTTGTGTGGGTTTACCAGAAGAGGTCGTAAACCCTCGAAGTTTCCACAATGCAGTGTGAGAGTGTGCCGCATTAAAGGCATATCTGCTGTCTGTGCAGATGGTGACATCAATGTTAGCAGCCCAGTGTAAAGTAGCAATTAGGGCCAGCAGTTCTGCTTTTTGAGCAGAGGCTGGCTGAGGCAGGTTTTTAACAATTAAGATCTCTGTCAAGGTGGTTACGGCAAAAGCAGTTGAAGTGGACCCGTCAGGCAGTTTAGTAGATGATCCATCTGTAAAAAGCCAGAGGGAGTCCTGATTCACCTGTTGTGAGAGATCTGGACGAGGTAGGAAATCTGTTAATGACTGGTGAATGCAGTCATGATCTGGTGGATCTGTGTTGTCACCTGCAGAGGGTAGCAGTGTAGCTGGGTTCAATGAGGCACATCTCACAAAAGTAAGGTGTGGTTGTGTGAGTAGTGTCATGGTGTAACGGAGACATCGTGCATTTGACAACATGGTGTGTCCATGGTGTGTCCATCCTCTGAAAGGAGGATGTCCACAGCATGTGGCACATGAACGACCAGTGAATGGTACAGGACAATGTCCAGCACCGCATTTACAGCGTCAACAGTGGCAGCAACTGTTTTCATGCATGGTGGAAGACCCATAGCAACCGAATCCAGTCTTTTGGAATAATAAGACAGAGGTTTATATTGCCCAGCATGCAATTGCGTTAGTACAGCTGACATGTGTCCCTCAACAGCATCACAAAACAAATGAAATGTCTCTTCATAATTAGGGATGTGTAGAGCACAAACATCAGATAGCATGGATTTCAGATGGTTAATAGCTTCTTCATGTTCAGGAGTAAGGACAACCAGGGAATGTAGGTTGCCCTGAGGGCCCTGAAGTAATGCATACAGTGGTGCAGTGTGTTGTGAGAAATTGGGTAACCACTGCCTGCAATAATTCAGGGTGCCTAAGAGTGACATGAGCTCTTTCTTTGTTTTTGGGAGTGGTAGGTTCTGTATTGTACTGATTCGTGATTTTTCTAACATTTTCCCCCCAGCTGACAATGTATGCCCCAGAAATTTGACACTGCTTTTGCAAAATTGCAGTTTTTTCTTGCTGCATTTTAAGCCACTGTCAAAGAGGAAGTGAAGCAAAGCCAGAGTGTCTTGTTTACACTGTTCCTCAGTAATTGATGCCACCAGTATGTCATCCACATACAGGAGGATTTTAGATCCTGCAGGTGGTGAAAACCTAGCTATTAAAGCTGACATTTCTTGTGAAAAAATGGTTGGGCTCTCACAGTAACCCTGTGGCAGTCTGGTGTAAGCGTATCTGTTACCCTTGAAGGTAAATGCAAACCAAAACTGGCTATCTTCATGTATTGGAATAGTAAAAAATGCATTACTGAGGTCAACCACTGAGAAAACAGATGAATCATGACCCACAGTGTTTAACAATGTATGCGGGTCGGGGACGGAAGGAGCCCTGGCCACAACTGCAGCGTTTACAGCTTGTAAGTCTTGGACTAATCTCCATCCAACACTAGGTGGAGCCTTTTTTACAGGGAAAAGAGGAGTGTTCACAGGAGAATTAAGTCATGGTATGATCACTCCACTTTTCAACAGATCAGAAATGATTGGTTGGATGCCTTCTATTGCTTCTGGTTTTAAAGGATACTGTTTTTTGTAAGGGAATCCTCTCCCATTAGAATGAATTTGGACGGGAGTAGCATTTTTTAATTTCCCAACGTCTGCATCTCCTGCAGACCACAAAGTTTTTGGTAGAGATTGCAACTCTCATTCACTAACAAATACAGGAGCAGACGGTACTGTGATTCCTAAAGCGTCAGGTGGATGCTCTGTGCCACACAAATAGGTAATGTCAAAATGTAGAAGAATGGACATGTGCATAGGAACACGATACAGCATTGTTGTGGGGGAAAATTTAACATTGAGAATGCCAGTGTTCCTCCAGTCTGTTACCTGCTGTCCCTGTTGGACTAATTTGCCTGCATCTGCCCAAAAATAATTTTTAGGTCCCCACATAGACATGTGTGGGGGTGTTCCTGTATTATGCAAGGGCAGAAGCTTCTGGGGCAGCACTACGCCCAGTGCTGCTTCACCCTCAGCTTTAAAGTAAAGATGATTTGTTATTACTGTGATGGTAGGCTCACTGTACAGCGCTTCAGCCAATGCACAATCAAATGGCTCATTACAGTGTGTGTATTTCATGGTAACATGTAGTGGCCTTGGCCCATGGAGATCCCTCACAAGGAACCAGGTAAGAATACTTGTCATGTGTCTAGCACTTTCTAAACTGAGCGCCGTTTCTGTTTTGCTGTCAATTTGGAGGTTGTAAGAATATAGGGTACCACATCCGTGGTCGTCACAATCCTCATCATTTATAAAAAATGCATGCTGGTTTCTGAGAATAGTGTAATCATCCTTAATTTTGTCAGGACCCAGAATGATGTCTAGCTTGAAAAGCACATCTCTACCCAGTAAGTTCACCGGGCAGGAGGGTGCTACTGCTACTGTGGTGACGCAGGTGAGTCCAGTATTTGGGTCAACTATGGTTGCTGGGCCACAAACACTTTCAGTTGTGGTAGTTCCACCAGCATTTTGGACTCTTATAGTTTCACCTGTAGGGAAACACTGTGGTGGAATTTCACGCATTGTTGTTTTTGTGGCTCCTGTGTCACACAGGAATTTTACTTCTTTCCCATTAACCAGTAAAACAATGGTGGGGGCTGAAGTTGTGCTGCAGTACATGTTTAAACTAGTCAAGTCTAAAGTCTCAGTTGGTCTATTTACAGCTGCAGCTAGTCGTCGGTTTTGGTCATCAACAATTGATTGGTCCTCTGGGGAGAGCGGGTCTTTGTCGGTTAGTCATGCTCTCCACTCCTGCTGTCCTTGACCCCCTGAGGGTCCTGAGTTTGTGCTCTGTCCTTGTCCTTGAAAAGGCCCTCTGCCTCTTCCTCTCATCCATCCATCAAACCTTCCTCTCCCTCTACTTCCTCGTCCTCTCTCAAAGAATCCCTGCCTCCTGGACATGGGGCAATCTCGCCACCAGTGTCCAGGTTGACCACAATTAAAACACACATCCTGACTTCCTTCATCCCTCTCCCTGGTCTGATACCTATTCCTCGGTCTAGCTCCTCCTCGTGTCATTTGGGCCACATATACAGTGTCTGTATCATTGTCTGAGGAGGCAAAAAGCGAAACTGGTTTAGCTGGGGTTCTCTTTTTTAGTTTTGCCTCTGCTACATGAAAAACATGATCTTTAAACTCCTCCTGAGTGTATGTTTTAAGTGTCACACATGATACTTTGATTGCCTCTTTAAGTTCTGTGGGTAGAGTGTCTAAAAATGTGTATTTAAACAAGAGGAGCTCTTTTGCAGTGTCTATTTCTCCCACTTCATCCGTAAATATCTTATTGAAGCGGCACCAGTATTCCTGTATGTCTTCACCTGGTTTCATCCTGGTCATTGCCACATCAGAGAGGGTTTTAATGGGTTTATAATGGCCTGACATTCTTTCAAGTATTTCTGCTATTAGACAACCAAGAGTAGCTTTGTCTCTCTCTGGGTGATATGCACCATCTCCCCACGCGTGATTCTCCAAATCTTGGCAAAATAAATCAAATTTAGCTCCTAGGATTACTCTAAGAATTTTAATCATTTCCTCAGCACTTGGATTATACATCAGCCTAATCTCATCTATTTCTTCAGTGCACCTTTTTATATCACTCTCTGGTTTGGGTACAGCTTTTGCAATGTTATGCATTTCTGCTAAGGTCCAAGGTTTGTAGGCAGTGGCAGTTCTAATTATACTGGTTTTAATTCTACCTCTAGCCGTTCCATCGGGGTTTGTCATATCGTGGGTAATTGGCACACAAATAGGTTTTTCAATAAATGGAAAATTGGCGCTTGTTTCTTCTTTTTGTTTAATAACATTTTCTATTTTGTATATTTCCGCCACTAATTTAGCATATGGACCCTCCTTAGGATCTCCACAGTCTGTGTTAGCGTAAGGGGGCGGAGGCTCGGCGCCGCTGTGAACCAGGGGTAAGGGCGGCGCTGAGCTGGAGCAGCCAGCGCTGGCTTGGACATTCATTTTTGCGTTCACCGCTCCTTTTTCTGCATTTTTCTTTTTCCCTTCATCTGCTTTTGTTTTAGCTTCTGCCACGGCATTTGCCCAAAGTGTAGCGCATTGTAATTCTGGGCTTGGTTTGTTGGTTCTTTTATTTTTTCCCCACATTTCTTGACGTCATTTCTATTGTACTCACTAACACTTGACATTCATCCACGCTCAACGTGGGTTTGAATGAGAAATCCTTTTCCCATTTATTTAGATACTTATTAGGATCCTTCACTTTTTCCTTATCCCTTAATTTATCATTGTAGTTTCTTATTGTCCTGCGCGCAACTTCTTCTCTCTTCTTCTGCTTATTTTTCCTTTGTCTATCCGGTTTTGCTATACAATTGCCCATTATTATGTAGCTGTGAAACGCCGTCACACTACCCTGAAAATATTGTGCTCACTTTTTGGATGGAAATAGATTCTCACACAACAATTATTTTTACCACCAGGAAAATTGTGGCCTCACAATACCATTACTTAGCGTCAGCTTGACCTGTGGTTACACTGATAGCAATTGCATTTCCGCGATTTAGACAATAAACTTCACTTACTTTAAACTCTACTAGTGCGGGACGCCGGCACCAGACAGAGGTAGGACGTCGCAGGCTCGCAGAGTTCTCTGAAGGCGAGTTTCCAAAACTGATTGTTAAGTCAGACCATGCATGGGTTTCAACCTGGAGCCCGGTCCGTTCCTCACTCTGGCTGGGTTATTGGCGAACCATCCTCTGCTACCAAGTATGTCAGGATATCTGAAAGTATTTGAACTCACAAGGACAAAAACATTCTATTATAAATATTTGTCAATCAGATACGAGACATTTATTGCTCATTTAAGTCTTTACTTGTGCACAAGGAGCGTCACTGACCTTCTGTTACAGAATTGGAAGTGAGCGCTGCTGTACATAGGCAGCACTTCCTTTATATACACAAAGTAGAAGCTGGAAATAATTACATAACACTTGTCGCCCCCTTGTGAGTGGCGCACAGAAATCAGACTTCTCATCACAAGATTCATCACAAGATTCTTTAGACAACAACTCAGCAGTTTCCAAATTTAAGTACAGACAAGACAAATTATTTTTAACTTTCTTAGTAAGTTCCAGACATCACCAGACATGTTCATTAAAGGGCAATAGTGAAAAGGTACAAATCAGCAGGTATAGTTCAAAATCCATTATGAAATGATAACATGTATATACATATGCATAATATGCATAATTTTCTGACAAGTATTAATGGAAAACTGTTATAGCTTAGTTAGTTAGTTAATCCCTTCACACCTGAAGGTGTATATGGGCGGCGCCTATCTCCGTTTCTCTGACCCTAGGCCACACAGCTACTGTAAGTAGTGAAAGCTACAGCGGGGGGTCAGTCCTCTGGTAGCTCTGTGTGTAACTTTACTTTCCCCATTCCATTATGCGGAGCACCACGCTAGAAGGCAGAAAGCACCATTTTTATATGGTCTTTGGTACTGTTATAGCTTAGGAGATTCATATTAATGTCAATAAATGTTAGGTGGAGGTTAAAATCTTTCCAGTAGTTTTTGTGAAATCTTGCTAAACCATTGCAAGGACATTGAGCCTTTGTGGAGGTATGCATTCATGGATCACATCCAAAATATAATGGGTTCATGCGTAGCCCAAATGTCGCTGTGGTGAAAATTTCATCAGACTGTCCAGTAATTTTAGGGTAATATTGCTAACACACTGTGAGAAGGTAGAGCCTTGGTAGAGGGATGCACTCTCAGATCATCAGCAAAATGTAATGGGATACTTTCTAGCATAAGGACCACCTCTGGTGAAAATTTCATCCAAATCTACGCACTAGATTTTGTGTAACCCTGCTTCACAAATACAAACAAAGTCCTTCGTGGAGGTATCTAATTATCTGTTCCCCATTAAAATACATACAGTACCTTTCCTGAAACTTTTATCAAAATCTGTTTATATCTTTTTGAGTAATTTTGCTAAAAGACAGACAGACAGAGAGACGAATGCTGGCAAAAACAAAACTTCCTTGGTTGAGGTAATAAGTTTAATAAGAAGCTCACTGCACTATATATATATATATATATATATATATATATATACTGTATATCAACAATTTTCTCATTAAACATATTTCTGATGGAGCCACTGACCTGAGATTTTCACCAGATATCAGTATCGTCCAAAGTAATCCATGTATCATCATCACTCTATAAAAGCAAGGAATCTCTGTGTGTCTGTCATCTGTCATGTTTATAGGACATCATAGGACGTCCTATGGGCTCAGGCATCATAGGACGACTTGCGATGCCTATATGACGGCACATAGACAAATGTGTCTTTATGATGTCATATACATCAAGCCCATGTCTTTATGATGTCATATACATCGAGGCTGCCTTTATGTCTTTATGATGTCATATACACGCAGGCATCATAGGACGACTCGCAATGCCTATATGATGGCACATAGACAAATGTGTCTTTATGATGTCATATACATCAAGCCCATGTCTTTATGATGTCATATACATCAAGGCTGCCTTCATGTCTTTATGATGTCATATACAGTGAGCCCATGCTGGAAAGCCTCTTTTTGCTCAGATCTACTTTTATGATCTTGTCCATGAACTAGAATTAGGACGCACCTATCCCTCAACCAGTGGTCTCGAAGAAGAAGAAGAAGAAGAAGAAGAAGAAGAAGAAGAAGAAGAAGAAGAAGAAGAAGAAGAAGAAGAAGAAGACCCACCAGATGGAGAGCAATAGAATGACGACAACTGCTGCACATCAGAAAAGATGCCATGAAGATGAAACACCTGAGGTTCCAGCAGTACATTGCACCTGTCTGAGACAGGAGGACACCCTTCACCAGCACAGGGTATGACAAACTTTAAAGCACATTTCTAGGACATCATAGGACTGCCTATGATCTCTGCTTCATCATCATAGTGCGTCCTATGAACTCAGGCATCATATGACGACTCGTCATGCCTACATGATGGCAAATGTGAAACCTTGACGAATGCCAGTCTACACTACAAATGTTTAAAATGCCAAGCAAAGCGCTGATTTTCTCCGGGTGCTCTTGTTTCTTGGTTTCTACGGGCATGCACAGGCCTTCCTGAACAGGGTCGAAAGCCACTTTTTCAGGATCGTGCCCATGAACTGGAATTACGATGCATCTATCCCTCAACCAGTGGTCTGAATGAAGAAGAAGAAGACCCACCAGATGGAGAGCAATAGAATGAGAAGAACTGCTGCACATCAGAAAGGATGCCGTGAGCATGAAACACTTCAGGTTCGAGCAGTGCGCCGCAGGCATGACTGTGAACAACACAGCCATCTGAGACAGGAGGAGACCCTTCAGCAAAGGGCATGCAGAAATACTTGCTTGTACTTTATTCCTACGGGCATGGATGGGTATGTACGGGTATGTACTAGTACAAAGAAATCGAGGCAACTGAGTTCGCAAAACAAGCTATATTTAATAAAGTGGAATGTCACATGGAATAAATGTGGAACACATTAAGAAAAAAATAGGTGCAAAAAGGCATAGAATGCAAAGAAAACAGCTGAAATCCATCAGAATTAAGGAAGTCATCCCATTCCCGATCAATGCAAATGAATTTGCAATGGTTACAGGTGCATTTCTAAACTGCCGAATGTTCCAGTGAGCAGTGTTGGAGCCATCATTCGGAAGTGGACAGAACATCATTTTACCATAAACCAGCAACGACAAGGAGCTCCTTGCGACATTTTTGAGAGAGGAGCCCAAAGAATTATCGGAAGAATTATCCAAGAGCCAAAGACGACTCGTGGAAAGCTCCAGAAAGACCTGAAGTTAGTAGGTACTGCTGTTTCAAAGAAAATAATAAGTAATGCAGATATCAGATATCAGTCATCATCATCATCCTCATCGTCATCATCATCATCACTATCATCATAGCAGTCTGTTGGGGGCAACAATGACTGTGGTCTGATCAGATTCCCCCACGCAGCTCCATCCCTCACTCTCAGCCGCCAGGAACCCCCGACCTTGCTAACCCGGGTGACATCCAAGCTGGTATGAGTTGCTCTCTGACTGACCAATTCATGAAACTGCTTGCAAAGTATTTGAGTACTGCTAGCTTTTGCTGGACTAGCAGGACATTCTTGGCAGATAGAAGTATTATCAGTGGAAAGGACAGGCCAAGACAATCTGACTCCAGTATCTGTTGCAGTAACTGACCAGATGAGAGGTTTGTTTATCTCTGCTCTTTGTGTAGTGCATGTCACAGTGCACCGACTGGCAAAAGTCCACCACAGACCTTGCGAGAGAACTGCTTATCTGCCAGGATGTCCAGTCTCACCCCGTGTAACTGGGAGTGGTCCACCACAGACCTGTGACAGATATTGTTTTTAGTTCTGCCAGGATGCCCAGTTTCACCCTCCACACCCTTGGAAGGGCGGGGTTACCGGTTGAGTCGCCGACGGCCCGACCCATGAGACAGGTAGTGGAGATATCTGTAAAAACCCAAGAAATCCATACAAAGAAATCAAGGCAACTGTGTTCACAAAACAAGTTATATTTAATAGAGTTGAATGACACAGGGAATAAGTTTTGAACACACTTGGTGAAACTTGTTTAATATTTAATAGAAATGTCTTTTTTGGTAAAAGCAGCTTCCAGATGCTTCCTGTATGGAGAAACTAGGTGGATGCATTGCTCAGGAGTGATTTTAGCACATTCTTCCACACAAACTGTCTTCAAATCTTGAAGGTTCTGTGGCTGTCTTCTATAAACTCTTATCTTCAGTTCATTCCATAGATTTTCTCTTGGATTCAGGTTAGGTGACTGACTGGGCCATTCTAGCAGCTTTCGTTTCTTTCTCTGGAGCCAGTTGAGAGTTTCCCTGGCTGTGTGTTTGGGATCATTGTCTCGCTGAAATGTCCACCCTCATTTCATCTTCAGCATTTTGGCTGATGGCAACAGGTTCTTCTCAAGGATGTTATCAAGGATGTCCATTTATCTTTCCTTCAATTATATGAAGTCTGCCTGTACCATGTGCTGAAAAACACCCCCACACCATGATGCTCCCACCAATAAAATTCACTGTTGGTATGGTGTTTTGGGGCTGATGTGCAGTGCCATTTTTCCATACATGCTGTGTGTCGAGGCATCCAAAAAGTTCAAAAAGTTCAGTTTTGGTCTCATCTGATCAGACTATATTCTCCCAGTATTTTAATGGCTTGCCCAAATGTTATGCAGCAAACTTTAAATGAACTTCAGCACACTTTTTTCTTCAGCAATGGAGTCTTGCGAGGTGAGCCAGCATATAGCCTATGACAATTGAGTGCATTACTTATTGTTTTCTTTGAAACAGCAGTACCTGCTAACTCCTCGTCTTTCTGGAGCTCTCCATGAGTGGTCTTTGGCACTCAGATAACTCTTCTGATAATTCTTTTGAATCCTCTGTGAGAAATTTTGCAAAATTCTGGTTGTGGCTGGTTTATGGTAAAATAATGTTCTTTAAATTTACACTTCAGAATGATGGCTCCAACAGTGCTCATTGGAAACAACAGTTTAGTAATGTGCCTGTAACCAATGCCATCATTATGTTTAGCAACAATAAAGTTGTGAAGGTCTAGAGAGATCTCTTTGCTTCTACCCATCATGAGTTCTTTGTGGTGTGACAATTGAATATTCACAGACCTTTTTAAAAGCTACCAGCTGAAATTAATTTGAACCAATGGGGCATTTGATGCCATCTTAAATTCTAATGGATTTCTGCTGGTTTCTTGGTTTTCCATGCCTTTTGCACCTCTTTTTCTTCAGGTGTTCAAAACTAATTCCCTGTGTCATTCCACTTTATGAAATATAACTTGTTTTGTGAACACAGTTGCCTTGATTTATTTGTATATATGGATTGCTTTGGTTACTAGTGATAATTGGTGAAAATCTCAGGTCAATGGCTCCATCAGAAATATGTTTAATGAGAAAATATATATACACTAACAAAAAGTTAGGGATATTTGGCTTTTGGGTGAAATGTTGGATGCACCTAAAATGCACTATAACATTTATGGGTGAACTTAATTTGACCTTCTCTAATCTTTGAAATGTACATGTCTAACTATTCAATGTTTCAATGCTTTTAACATTACTTGCTGTTCTCTAACAAGGTGCTTAATGGCAAAATTCACATCAGGTGTTAGATCCATGAATTGACCAGTACATTTTCTGGTTCAATTAGAATTGGTATTTAAACAGTCCTCTTCATCATGCTGTTGTTTTGGTTTGACATCATGAGACAAAGCCAGTGCCTAACAACTGATCAACAGTACCTTGCCATTGCAAGGCTTCAAACAGGATATTCTCAGAGGGAAGTGGCCACTTAGCTTAGAGTGTCACAGAGTGTCATCAGCAGGTTGCATGAAAGATACAGAGAGACACAGAAAGGCATAGAAGTGGACATCCTTTTGTCACATCCCATGCTGATGACCACTTCATTGTGAATAGTGCCGGATGATGAATGCTACTCAACTCCAAGCAGATTTAAGGGAAGAGAGAGGCATCCAATTGTCACGCCAGACCATTCAAAACAATTTACATCAGTGTGGTCTGCATTCTAGATGACCTGCAAGAGTACCTGACCACATCACCAGGCACAGGCATCATTGTCTTGTGTAGGGTGAATTGCCTATAAAAAATATTTGTCATAAGGTACAGGAATTATTTATTTTATTTAATAGTGGGTGTGAAAGGGGGCGCAGTTAAACCGTCACTTCTACACCCGCTAAATTAAATAAAAGCACTCGTAAAAGGGGCACCAGTCCTAACGGACAATAATATTAACTTTAATTTTATTTAACTTTGTACCTTAAATTACTTAATGAATCAGTCTCAAAGTTTCAGTGAGTTTTTGTCCTGCCGTGATCAGGAAACCTGTATATGCAAAAGGAAAACGCTTCAACTGCTCTCATTCACTCTTTTATTAAACTCATTCAGGTTACATGACATGGCGTTCAAATGATGAATAAACAGATTCAGATGATAACAGCGTAATATATCACATCAACTGATATTGGGTTCCTGAACATAAAATCCAGCGTTACACCTCTGTATAACCAAGGAGAAACTAGACTTATGTTTCAACAGTAAATGAGGCTGCAATGTTTTAACAAAACAATGCAATTTTATGGGGAAAATTCATAAGCTAATTATCTAAAAATGACTCCTGAATTAATCTACAAAAATTTAAGGGCAGTTACTTAAAAATGACTAAGAGTTTTCCTTCAGTTTACAGCTTTATCCTGTGGCTGAGAGACTAATTGAGCCCTGAAATATGGGCCATATTCAACTGTAATTTAATTGTTAGGACATCACGTTTTAACCCAGCAGATAGGAGAAAATAAGAGTTTCACTCACACAACAGCCGTAGGTCCACGTTTCCGTGGGTCGGTACCGCTGGGTTTTGAAGTTGGGACGTCGGAGGAAGCGGCTGCTGTCCTCACTCACAGCCGTGGAGGTGATAACTCAGCTGGGGGGCCCTTCAAGGAGACACTTGCAGCCGTGGATGATTTGTCTCAGGGCGGCGTGAAAAGTCCTTGGAAAAGAATCCCAATTTTGAGGTCTCTTGTAGCGGGATAGACCAAAAAAAACTGAAGGAAAATCTTCTCAGTCTCTGTTCACTTTAAACTAGGCAAATTAAAGGTCCACTTTAATGGCGTGAAAAGTCATGAAAAAAAAATATTAGAAAAAACATTTACTAGGATAAGAATGGCTTCTGAGGTGAAGGAAAAAGTTTGAGAATTTGATTCTCTAAAAGGACGAGCTCTAAAGAAAAATGGTTTCTCCTCAGTGACCAGAATATAACGAAAGACTTGACGAACACACAGAGAATAAAATAAAACTTCACAGGGCCTTGAAACGGTGGAATAAAATCTTCTTCTGAGATCTAGATTACTATCCTGCTTCTTTAATCTTAATTTAGTTCCTAATCCTTCTCAAAATCTCTTTCTTTCTTCTTTCTGTGTTTCTAATTCTTAATCTCATCACCGCTTTCTATTTTGCTTCTTTCTAATCTTCCTGCCTGTTGTCTCTTACTTTTTTCTACCCTTTTTCAACTTTTCTGATCTCTGACTTCTCTCTTTTAAAGTTACCTCGCCGGGTCGTAAAACTGATGATGTTTGTCGCAAGAAGACCAATCGGCTTTTTCAGAAGCAGTTTGAAATGGCTGCTATCCAATGTGAGAATACTTCTTTGTTTGAGAGCAGCCAATCAAATGAAGACACCATCCCATGAAATTTCAGAGGGAAAATCAACACTCAGTCAGTTCTTATGAAATAAATGCTCAATATAAAACCTAACTAAATTAAATGACTTGGCTAATATTTGGTGATCATGCACTTATACCATTACTCCAATAACACATGAATATAACATTTCTTATACATAATTATAATACATGCATTCACATTTAGATCAAAATGCAGCAAAAACATGCAGCAAACCATGGTTGGTGATAAAAGAGGGATGATTTTCAGTGTCCTTAGGATCCAGAGGATAAGCTGAAAGAAACTTAATGTTTGGAACAAATTAAAAGTCATCCTACATACTGAAAACACATTCCGTAGACCTCCGCTAGGAGGTACTGTTGAGCTGTAGATGATTTCCTTTAGTATCTGGGTGATGAAACCTGGACAGCATTGGCTATAAACCCGTCAGATTAAGTGGTTTATGACTCTTTTAAGAACATTGGTTTCCTGTGAAAAGGTACGTTATCAAATGCAGTGTTCACGTTGAGAGGTCTGGTCTACTGAGTTTTATGTTCCTTTGAGCCTTTAAAAGCAAGTTCTGATCCTTAAAATCTCTGCAAGAAGCAACTGTTTACATTGGGGTCCTGGGAAAGCAAGCATCTTTGGTCAGGCCCGGAAGAGGCCTGGCATGAGTCGACATAAAAGCCAGTGATATTCCTGAAAAGGCAGAAAAGTGATATTCCTGTGTAATGAATAAAATGAAATTCCTGTAAACTGGAGAGAAGTGATCTTCTGTCTTGGTTTGAGGAGACAATGATGCTACAGATCCCCCCTTTGTAGCAATGGTGAGCATCGGTCAGCGTTGGTACACACCCATGGCAGCTTCGTCTCCTTGGCAACACTTGACCTAAATACTGGGTTAAAAGGTTTTTGTGATGTCCATACACACTAGCATGCAAACAGTATCTATTACTAAGTACAGATATTTGACTTTGGTTAACTGGAAGGACTTCCATGAATTTCCAAAAATAATTTGAATATGGACAAATGTAGATTATAGAATTGGCTTGGAGTAGTACGCTAAGACATAGGTCTTGAAATGACTCGAAAATTCTAGCTACAAAAATAAGTGCGTAGTCTTACATAGCGGTGAAGGCAGACTCGTTGTCAAAGTGTTAGCTGAAAGTCTAATATTTCTAGCTACCTTTCGAAGAAACACAGGCATTATATGTGGGTGAGCAGGGTCACCCTCTATCATGAAGAGTGACAAGTCCAAGACCTTGTTGAGTTTGAATGAGGCTTTGGAGCAAACATTCAAAACCAACACAGTATCTTGCAAAGTTTTGGTAACAGTTGGTGGTTCAACTATCTGGCATTTCAGTGTAGCAGTGTTGACTGATTTAACAGTAGACCTGCTAAGGCTAGCAAGGGGCCCTAATGATGAGGCCGTGGTTGAGAATCTACTTAAGGATTGTTGACTTCTTGTCTGGGTTCTTTCCAGTTCTAACTGGGCGAAAGTAGATGAGAGTGCTAGGTAGAGGGCTAAACTGAAAAACAGGAGGGCCATCGTCCTGGCCAACGAATAGAAGTGAGTCATTTTAATCTGGAGCTTCTTGTCAGTTTTCCTTTTCTTGAGGTACCTGAGTGGTAGGTGAAAGTTATTCTTAGAGGTGGAACAACTTTGTTAGGACTGAGCTCTAAGCTATTAGTGTTTTATCACCTTTAGAGGGTTTTGTGATTATTGCCTTAAGCTAGTGATGTTGTTGATTTTGTTTGTACTACTTTGAAATAGTAACTTGATGATACTGAATGAAATTTTGCGGGGTCTTTTAAGGTTAGATTTTAAGGAAGTCAGTTAGTTTGGGTTAACTTTCTCCTTTTGAAGGTTTAATGCAGTTACCTGATTGAGGAAGAGAAATGCGACCGAGAATGTCTGAGGCTGATAGTCAGCTAACAGTTATCTATCGGGCGCAAACAAGATTTAGGTTTGTTTACTGACTTAATGGAACAGTGTTGTCCCCGACAAGTCCCATGGGGTTTTTGTAAGCTTTGATTTGATTACGATGGACCCATTTGGAGATGGGGTCCTGGCGACCTTTGCTTATTTTGATTTGGTAAACGACTGGAGAGAGTTTATCTGTGATCGTGTGTGGACCTGTCCACCTGGGGAGGAACTTTCGAGCGAGTTTTCCTGCTCGTGCGTTGGTCTGTCCTGTCTGAGGAATGAAAGCATAATAGAAAACCTTGTCTCCCACTTGGAGTTCATCATGTGAGGCTTTCTGATCGTAGTAGGCTTTGCGTCCTTCAGCTGATCGGTCCAAATGTTTTTGGGCAAAGGCAAAAGTCTGTCGGAGATGTTTGGTCAGGTCAGTCATGTACTGGTGAGTAGTGTAAGCTGTAGCAACACTGGCTTCTCCAGGTTGATAGAGTAAATGCAGGGGCAAAGTCATTTGCCGGCCTGTCATCATTTCAAAAGGTGACACCCCCGTAGCTTCATGGGGTGTGGTTCGGATGGCCATTAAGACCAGCGGGAGTTTTACATCCCAGTCTTTTTGGTGTGGTGAAACATACTTCTTCAGTATGTTGATCACAGTTCGGTGGGTTATTTCAACCTGTCCGGAGGATTGTGGGTGGTGACTAATATGGAAGTTAGCTTTAACTCCCAAGGTTTCCCACAGTTGTCGCATGACTTCGGCGGTGAAATGAGTGCCGCGGTCAGAGTTGATTCGGCTTGGCAGACCAAACCTAGAGAATACGTGGTTCATCAACAAGTAGGCCGTGGTTTCTGCCGTGTCATTAGGAGCAGGCAGGCACTCGACCCATTTGGTGAAAGCACATGTGACTGTGAGGACGTATTTGTTTCCTCTGGATGACTGTGGAAGGGGACCTACCCAGTCAATTTGAAGGTCAAACAATGGGAATGAAATGCCTCTTTTCTGTAGGGGTGCTCGATGCATCGGGTTGGTTGGTTGAAACTGGCAACATACGAGACATCCCTTGATGTAGTCGGCTACATCCTTTCGCATGTATGGCCAATATGCCACTTGTTTGAGCGCGTTGTACGTCGCTTTGACGCCTTTGTGTCCTGCAGTTGGGAAATCATGGGCATGAACAATCATCACCCCCCTCTGGTTACGAGGGACCACAAGCGCAGGCGTAGGGAGTTCATCGGAAACATGAACTAGAATGCCGTTTCGCAGCTGCAAGGATGATCGTGCGGCAAAAAGTGGCTTCAAGTCTGGAGTGTCAGCGAGATCCGAGTCGGATGGTGCATTAAGTGCAGGATCTGAGATGTATTGTATCATTTTATGGACCGCAGGGTCAAGGTTTTGAAGAGAGATAAGGTCAGCGTCAGTGAAAACAGGGTCAACCGCAAGGGGACCTGTGGTTTGTGTCGTGTCTTGGGCCCTGTTAGTCTGGGCCCTAGTGACTGCGCAGACTGTAGGGGTGGGTGGGTGGGACTGTGAAGTCGGCACCTGAGCAGAATCAAAGGACCAGGGTGTGCCTTGTATAGCTCCTTGTTTTGCAAGTGAGTCCACAAGGTCATTCCATTCTTTGTCCTGACCTGGTGTGCGCGAGCGACCTCTGACCTTTTTCCAGTACACCTGGAGGTTGTTGGAGGTGACCAGGTGATCACATGCCTTGAAAAGGTCTTGATGTTTAACCGGTTTGCGGTTGGAGGTTACAAAACCTTTGGCCTTCCAGAGTGCTAAATGACAAGTGAAACTGAGGCGTGTATAGTTGGAGTCAGTGCAGATGACCAATGTGCGAATGCCATGGTCTACAGCAAGTTGCAGTGTAATGAGCACACCTGCGATTTCCGCATACTGAGATGATTGGGAACCCAGTTGATAGTTGTGGGGTTCACAAGGCTGATTGTTCAGCCATGCCACACCCACACCAGCACGAATGTGAGTTTCATGGTGAAAAGAACAACCATTGACATAGGCGGTGACCATATCTTGGCAGATGTTCTGGTCAAAGTAGTGATGGTTTGGGTCTTCAGTGACTGTAGGTGGCTCTGCACGAATGGATGGTCCTGGAGTGTCCTCAGAGCACCGTTGGCAGGCAGCCAAGTCTGTGCCGAGAGGGCTTCCCAACTTTTGTGCGTAGCGGACCTCCACATCAAAGCTTTGTAGAGCCATCAACCAGGAGGCTATTCTGGCATTTGTTACAACGCCTTCTCTGATGCGTTGACTGTTGAGGAAGACCACTGGTTGGTGGTGAGTCTCAACTGTGATTCTCTGGCCTCCTACATAGTTGGAGAAATGTTTGACTGCCCATACAGTGGCCAGAAGGGCTTTTTCACAGTCCGAGTATTTCAGTTCCGGACCAGAGAGGGTTTTGCTGGCATAGGCCACGACTCGTTTGTCGTGGTCGTAGATTTGGTATAATCCAGCACTTAAGCAGTTGGCAGAGAACCCCACTTGTAAGAAGAATGGCTGGTCGCAGTTGGGATAGGCCAAACATGGTGCTGTGCATAACTTTTGCTTCAACACTAGCATAGCCTGTTCTTGAGCCTCAGACCAAATGAAAGGGATGTCCTTTCGTAGGAGGTCTGTAAGGTGTTTTGCCACGTCTGCAATGAACTGACGTGAGTAATTGCATACCCCTAGGAAGCTCCGGAGTTCGGAGATGTTGGTAGGGGCTTTGATGTTTAACACACCTTGAATTCGTGCCGTTTGTGGTAGTACCCCTTTGGATCCTACCAAGAGACCGACATAGTTGACTTTGGTTTTGCACCATTGGCATTTGGAGAGAGAAATTTTGGCTCCAGCTCGCGTGAGCTGGCCAAGGACATGGTCAATTTCAGTGAGGTGGGTGTCCAGAGTTGGACTCCGAATGAGAATGTCGTCGACATAGATGAGGTTACCTCTGTCTCGGGTGTCTGGACATGCTTTGTTCAAGAAAATGTTGAACTCTGCAGGAGAATTGGCATAACCGAAAGGGCATCGGGTGAATGTGTATTGGCGATTCGCGAACGTGAAGGCCAGTTTGTGTTGGTCTTCAGCTTGGACAGGAATAGTCCAAAAACCAAAAGCAATGTCCAGTGTTGAGAAGTATTTGGCATCTTTGACTCTAGGGAGTTCTTGCTCCAGTTGAGTCATAGGCCACCTAGAGAGAGGAACTTGAGTGTTCAATTTCCTGTAATCAATGGTGAGTCTCCACTTACCATTGGGCTTTAGGACCGGCCATAAGGGAGCCAAGTAGGTACTGTTGCATGGCCTGATTATGCCACGGTCCAGTAAATCATCGATTATTTCTTGTACTGGGCCGTACGAGGCCAAGGGAATCTTGTACTGCCTGACGTAGGTTGGAGGGGCGTCAGGTGGTGTAGGAATACGTACTGAGTGGATTGTGGTCAGTCCACAGCCCAAGGAGTCTTTGGAGAAGGATTGTTCATACTTAAGAAGAACTTGGTGAAGTTTTTCACATTCTTCGTCAGAGGTTAGGGCATCAGCATCAGCTACCACCTGTGCAATCTCTTCAGCAATAGTAAGGACTGGTTTCGGCGGAGCATCGCTGGGATTGTCATTGGTTTGCTGATCGGACTCCGATGGAAGGAGTTCAATGGCTTGGACGAGCATTTGGTCATTGTTAGTCAAGTCGATTCGTCCCACTGACTCTTTGTCAGGGGTTGGTATTGACACAAGAGCGATGGCCTTAGAAGGCTTAAGGTAAATGACTGTAGGTTCAAGAGAGTCGGCCCAAAGAGAATCAGGGAGGCCGCCTCGCACAGGAACAGTCAGTTCAAAATCGTGGAAATCTGTGGTGATGAGCCAGCCAAGAGGCGTGGCCTTGGGCAGGACGATGGTCTCTGCCATGGGATTGTTAACCGGTAATGTGGTGGTTCTGTATTCTAGGCTTAGAAGGGGCATGGCCTTGAGTGTTAAGCCTAGATTGTTAAGCAAAGGAGCCGGTTGGAAAAATGCTTGTGGATGCATAAGTTTCTGTCCTGTTTGAATGCATAGTTGGACCGGGTAGCACGTGACATTAGCAGGTATGAGACAATGTTGAGTGTTCAGTACCTGGCAGGCCTCAGGGATGGTCTGGCCTGACTTTAGAGTGTCAAGATCTGGTTTAGAGTGAGCGTCTCGAACTGAGGTGAGAGACCATAAGACATTGTTTATGGTATCAACCTGGGTTTCAAGTCTCACAAGAAGATCACTGCCGATGTTGACTGCATGTGGCAGGTTGGGAACGACCAAGAAGGGATGCGTTAGCAGTCTGTGGTTCCACTGAAGGTGGAGGACGCAGATACTTCTGGCGACCAATGTTTTGTTTGATTTGGTCCCAGCAGGGAAATGAAAAGACTTGTTAGTGACCATAAGGTCAAGGTATTTCTCGTGTAGAGAGTCGAAAAGTGTCTGGCTGATTGCAGATTTATCAGCCCAGAGAGCCAGTACCACGTCTTCTACGTGGGAGCTTTGGATAGCTAGTCCTTTGACTACTTGGGGGCAGTACTCTTCATCGGCTGCCCCTGGTTTTAGAGTGCAAAGAAATGAACTGTGTTCATTTAAGGTTGGGTTGTCAGATGTGGTGACCTGAAAAGGGGTGTCTGTTTCAGCCTGGTCCCCAAGGTCACTTTCCATCAAACTTTGTTGGGTCAGCAGTGCAAGTGTGTTGACTCCTGGAACATCCAAGGTGTCAAGAGTGTAGCACTGTGATCCGGTTGCTTCAGGTAGAGTGGTTGGAAGAGGTTGTCGAACCTGAGCCCATAGCTTGAGATTCTTGAAGTCTATCAGAGGCTCAAAGTGATTAAGTAGATCCTTGCCTATCAGCAATGGAATTTAGTTGAGATTGGACACATAGACCGGGTGGATCAAGGTCATGGGCCCAATGGAGATTTGTATCAATGACATGTGTGACACAGTCGTGTTTGAGGGTGCATAAGGTTGAATAGCTAAGGAGCAAGGTCTTAGTTTCAAGTCTTTGTGCGCAAGGTTAGCAGTGACACGTAGGTGCTCGAAAAGGTCACGCGACATGAGTGTGATGTCCACTGCAGTATCCAGTAGGGCTTCGTGCGTCATCACATCTTCCAAGGTCAATGACAGAAAAAATTTTCGTGCAACCCCCCTCTCGGTTAAATCACACAGAAATTCTTGGACTGGTGGTTCAACGCAGATTAAAGAGTCGCTGGTTTCGGGTGAGTGAGGTTTCCCAGGTAGCTGGACTACCAAAATGGCACTGGGTGGCGTTGCATTTTGGAGCTCCTCCTGAGTTTTGGGTCGAGGATGCTCGGTTGTGTCTTCGGTATCCTTCCCCTTTGTAGTAAGAGAATCCTCAGGGTTGACTTGTGGCAAACCTAAAGGATCATTTGGGGTGGTCACAATATTTATGGCTAGGACATCTGGTTTCTTGTCCTCTTTCGCCTCCTTTTTCCTCTTCAGTTCGTCAAGTATGCGTTGGAGAGTCTCCAGGTCTTCTTGGCTGGAAATGGGCTTTTCTTTCTTCTCCCAGGGTTTGGAGTTAAACTTTCCAGGGGGAGGTCTTGCTTCCCTGTTGAAGTTTTTCCGGCGGTACGAAGGAGGTGACCACCTCCCGCGATTATGCGAGTTTCGAAATCGATATCTGTCATCCCGGGTATCCGTACCGTATTCTCGTGACTTACCTGGTGGACTCAGTCTCCGACGGTAGTCAGGTTTTGGTGATGTTGTCTTGGAACTTGGTGTCAAAAATTTTTCCGGGTCATGACTCGACTTATCTTGACTAGAGGACTGTCGTCGTTTTATTTGTGACCGAAATGCTGGAACAGGGGCTGGCCTTGGGGCGCCCTCTAGGTCCAGGGTGTCTGATGCGGTGTTGACAGCTAACACCGCGGTAGACTCGGTATGCTTCTGATTGCTTTGTCGCTGTTTCTGGAATGCATAATGTGCGAACTCTCTTAGCTGGTTTATCGAGTTTGTCTTTGGGTTAGCCATGACTCCAAGGTGGTGTCCAATCGTGGGATGGAGATTCTGAATGAACAGAGCCTTGAAATTGTGGTCTTCTTCCATCTCAGGCGTGTTTTGAGATCCGAAATATGCGCGCAGGAGTCGCTGGTATTATGCCTGTGGGGGCTCTAAGCGACCCTGTTTCACAGCTAGGGCTGTCGCTAGCCCTGACTGTAAACAGTCGTCGGAAAACTCTCTTTCGATGGCTTCATAGAGTTTCCGGTGGTTCATCTTGATGTCAAATGGTTGCCGATCTAAAAATGTTGATACTGACCTGTTGGATGTCAACTTGATCAAATAAATGCAGTCGTCAACAGTAGCATCAGGGTATTTACGCAAGTAGCAGTCAATGTATTGCAAATAAGCCCTGGTATCAGGTGACCCACTGGTTGAGGGGTCAAATTTTGTGACGTGGCGAGCGATCTTATTGAGATCTCCATCGGATGGAATTTGCGCACGTCTTTCACGTTGCCGTTTGGGTCTGAACGGGTCAGGTGAGTGTGAGCCGGGGGAGTCCCCATCCCATGAGGGGATGCCCCCCTTTGTCGAGGGAACCGGCCTGTTCATGGATTCTGATCTCAGATCCCTTTGTTTGCGGTGGTCTTCCAGCTCTTCTTGGACGTCCTGAAGACCTTGTTGTCCTTCTCGTAGGAGCAGTTTGCATTTCCCATAATCGGAGCTTGTTTCGTCCAATTGACCTTCAACTTCCTTGAGTTGATTCTTTTTGTGAAGCAGGGCGGTTTTCAATTCCTCGTTTTCTTGCTGAAGTGAGGTATTGTTGTCTTCTAGTTGTTGCTTTTCTTCCTCTGCTTGTTCCAGATTTAGCAACGTCTGATCGAGCGTAGCTTGGGTGTCTGTTTTCTCTATGCGAGCTTGTTCTTGCTTTTTCACAAGGGATTTGTTCTCTTCCTGAAGAGAAAGGAGGGTTGTTTGTCGTTTCACCAGTTCCTTTTCGGCGTAGAGTACTTGGGTTTCAGCTCGTTTTAGCCTTGCAACTAATGCTAGTGCAAACTTTCCTAACACACCGGGGATTTCCTTTGCTTTCGGTGGGTTAGCTTCGCATTCATCTGAAAGTTTTTCCGTGATTTGCTTCAAATCTTTTGGTGGAGTATCCCGAACATGTTTGGAGAAACCGGGTATAAGGTCGGAAGCCAACTCTTCCAATATTACTTGAAGGTCATTTAATTCGTCAAGTGGATTCGACATGTTTGACCGTTTGTGTAACGCTTAGCTTGAAATCAATTCGTTGATTATAGCTAAAGTTGTGCGTCAAGAGTTAACCTTGAGTGTCGTTTTACAGTGAGGGTAATTACAAGCTTCCTTTTGGAGTTTGTTTCAACTTCTAGGCTTGTAAGAAGGAAAGCAAATATTTTGGAATTCTTTAGAAATGTGGAGTACGTGTTAGTTTATTTGTTGACACTGTATTTTGATTTGTATTTCACAAGACAAAAGCAAAAAAAAAAAAAATTGTGTCGATTGACTTCTTTCAGTTCAGTTATCAAAGTGTAGTTTTGGAATAGTCCTCAACTAGGTTGTGAATTTTTTGTTGAATCTCACTTGAAAGTAATGATTTTACTTACAAAAGAAAAAGAAAGCAACAAAAATTAGAAAAGGTTAAATGCTTTAAGGCTTTAGAGTTACAGTATAAGTCTTCACTTTGTTGGGCTCATCTCCAACGGCGACAAGTCCGCCTACAGGAGAGAGGTGGTCCAGCTGGTGTCCTGGTGCAGCAATAACAACCTGCAGCTGAACGCTCTGAAGACAGTGGAGATGATTGTAGACTTCAGGAAAGTCACTACTCCTCTGCCCCCCCTCACCCTCTCAGGCTCTCCCATCACCACTGCTGATTCCTTCCGCTTCCTAGGCACTACCATCACCAGGGACCTCAAATGGGAGCTGACCATCAGCTCACTCATCAAACAAGCCCAGCAGAGGATGTTCTTCCTGCGGCAGCTGAGGAAGCTCAAGCTACCCACCAAGATGTTAGTGCAGTTCTACACAGCCATCGTCGAGTCCATCCTCACCACCTCCATAACCGTGTGGTACGCAGGAGCCACTGCCAGGGACAGACTAAGGCTGCAGCGCGTCGTGCGCACTGCTGAGAAGGTGATCGGCTGCAAGCTCCCATCTCTCCAGGATCTGTACATCTCCAGGACCCGGAGGCGTGCTGGCCGGATCATAGCCAATCCCTCACACCCTGGTCACGTACTGTTTGCCCCCCTCCCCTCTGGTAGAAGACTTCAGTCCATCCAGACTAAAACCTCCCATCACATGAACAGCTTCTTCCCCTCTGCCATTAGACTGCTGAACACTAAGTGACTTATTGACTCTCGTGCACCATGTACAGCAGCTCAACCAGACTCATGTCAATCATCACTGTTTTCTTCCTGCATTACCGACTGCACTATATAGTTCTCCACAGTATCTGCTGCTGGCTAATATATATTTTAACTGTTGACCAGTATCACTTAATCTTATCCTACACTTTATTACATGTATAGTTTATTTCTCTTATCTTATCATGTTTAATGTTGCAGCATTGTACCGAGACAAATTCCTAGTTTGTGTACTACATGAACAATGGCAATAAACCTGATTCTGATTCGGTTTTAAAGTTAGAACTGGCTTGGTTCTATTTGTTAAAGCTTATCTTCATTTAAAGCCTTTCAATGTTTTAATATTTACAAGTTAGGAAACAAATGAATTGTCTTTGTGTATTGTCACTAAGGCTTCCTTAGGATTAAAGTTAATGATTATTAAAAAAAAGAAGAAAAAAAATGTTTTACAGACTAGTCAAAGTTTTCACTTTTGACTTATTTCAAATCCTGGTGAGAAATAGTGAGTTGGTTAAATGTTTTCCTTCTCCTGGGGAGGAAATATGAATCAAAAGCAACACTGACTGTAAATAAGCTAAAGCTTTCAAGTGTTAATTGCTGGATGTGGTTTCCTAATTTTTGAGAATTTTGGTTAAATATTTAGTAAATCACCAAATCCTTTACCAACATGCACAGGATTAACATTAACTTGAGTCTAATGAACATGAAAATGAATAAATGAACATTGTCATTTATTTGAGTCCCTAAGTTGAATGGCTTCCTGTGAAAGAAATTGCACAAAGTGATCTTTAAAACAAAACACATATATATAGCTTCAAAAGTTTGCAGACTTTTAGCGTAAGATGTGTGAATATATGCTTTTAACTAAAAAGATTAAAATATGTGGTTAACATATGTGAGTAAATACAAAGTCTCTGCTTCTATGTTCTTTCACTATGTATATATGCAGTCAAAAGCTCTTCCACCAATGAGAACAAACTTCAAACCCACAGGTTTCCTTTTCCTTTTGGTTCTTGGGATAAACCTTTGAATTGGGTTTAAATTTAGATTGTTCCGGATAATTCGGATTGATTTAAAGTCAATTTGGAAGCTCTGTTTGATTATAAATCAGCTTAATAGATTTGCTCTGCTTTAATCCGAGTGTGCATTCATGCAAGAAATGCAACTCCTATAGTTGACCACACGATGGAGGCAGTTGTCTCTGCCCTCCCAGGGGGAGGAGACACTGGTGACGTCGCTCTGGGCGGGTCTACCGGTCTCACTCAAAATGGCGGCTAGAGAGACTCCCTCTTAGCGCCTTCAAAATGGCGTCTGCACGCTTACTCTGCTCATGCGCAGTTTTCATGCACGCCTTTCGATCACGCGCGCGACTGTGCGTGTTCACGTGACACGTGATGCGGACGCGAGTCTCAGCGACAACGCCACGCCTTGCTTTTCAAAATGAGAGTTTAATCTCCAACTTTCACAAATAATGTAACCCCTTTAATTCCGGGTATCGTTTAGCGCTACTTCCCCCAGCGGTTTATCCAGTGACCAAATCAAACCGCGTCCAGCTTAATCTGACGTCACCACGCTTGGGTAATTTACAGAACTGGCCAGTTTAATTACTCCTTTCGGGATAATCGCTGGAAGGTTAAACTGGCGAGAGACAGGACGGTTTTCTTCGCGTTTCTGTCACTCTAGGCCTCTATGTTTCTTAATCCAGCGTATAATAATACTGCTTAAACTTTGCATGCATCAAAAACTGTTGACTTTAGTGGGTGAATCACTCACCCTCCCCTTTGCTAACAGCCACCAGCCTCCTCAGCGGGAGGTTAGGTAAACAAGCACAGCAGACACACAAAGGCAGGAGGAGAGATGCAGGCCTCAGCCTCTCAAACAAACACACAGACTGCCGAATAGTGGATCAATATTTGCAGGAAAAAATCATGATTTCAATGAATTTTCTTTTTGCATATACGTTTCCCAATTACAGAGGCCTCACAGCAGGGAACCAATAAACTGTAGGGTGAATTGCCTATAAAAATATTTGTCATAAGGTACAGGAATCATTTATTTTATTTAATAGTGGGTGTGAAAGGGGGCGCAGTTAAACCATCACTTCTACACCCGCTAAATTAAATAAAAGCACTCGTAAAAGGGGCACCAGTCCTAACGGACAATAATATTAACTTTAATTTTATTTAACTTTGTACCTTAAATTACTTAATGAATCAGTCTCAAAGTTTCAGTGAGTTTTTGTCCTGCCGTGATTAGGAAACCTGTATATGCGAAAGGAAAACACTTCAACTGCTCTCATTCACTCTTTTATTAAACTCATTCAGGTTACATGACATGGCGTTCAAATGATGAATAAACAGATTCAGATGATAACAGCGTAATATATCACATCAACTGATATTGGGTTCCTGAACATAAAATCCAGCGTTACACCTCTGTATAACCAAGGAGAAACTAGACTTATGTTTCAACAGTAAATGAGGCTGCAATGTTTTAACAAAACAACGCAATTTTATGGGGAAAATTCATAAGCTAATTATCTAAAAATGACTCCTGAATTAATCTACAAAAATTTAAGGGCAGTTACTTAAAAATGACTAAGAGTTTTCCTTCAGTTTACAGCTTTATCCTGTGGCTGAGAGACTAATTGAGCCCTGAAATATGGGCCATATTCAACTGTAATTTAATTGTTAGGACATCACGTTTTAACCCAGCAGATAGGAGAAAATAAGAGTTTCACTCACACAACAGCCGTAGGTCCACGTTTCCGCGGGTCGGTACCGCTGGGTTTTGAAGTTGGGACGTCGGAGGAAGCGGCTGCTGTCCTCACTCACAGCCGTGGAGGTGATAACTCAGCTGGGGGGCCCTTCAAGGAGACACTTGCAGCCATGGATGATTTGTCTCAGGGCGGCGTGAAAAGTCCTTGGAAAAGAATCCCAATTTTGAGGTCTCTTGTAGCAGGATAGACCAAAAAAACTGAAGGAAAATCTTCTCAGTCTCTGTTCACTTTAAACTAGGCAAATTAAAGGTCCACTTTAATGGCGTGAAAAGTCATGAAAAAAAATATTAGAAAAACATTTACTAGGATAAGAATGGCTTCTGAGGTGAAGGAAAAAGTTTGAGAATTTGATTCTCTAAAAGGACGAGCTCTAAAGAAAAAATGGTTTCTCCTCAGTGACCAGAATATAATGAAAGACTTGACGAACACACAGATAATAAAATAAAACTTCACAGGGCCTTGAAATGGTGGAATAAAATCTTCTTCTGAGATCTAGATTACTATCCTGCTTCTTTAATCTTAATTTAGTTCCTAATCCTTCTCAAAATCTCTTTCTTTCTTCTTTCTGTGTTTCTAATTCTTAATCTTATCACTGCTTTCTATTTTGCTTCTTTCTAATCTTCCTGCCTGTTGTCTCTTACTTTTTTCTACCCTTTTTCAACTTTGCTGATCTCTGACTTCTCTCTTTTAAAGTTACCTCGCCGGGTCGTAAAACTGATGATGTTTGTCGCAAGAAGACCAATCGGCTTTTTCTGAAGCAGTTTGAAATGGCTGCTATCCAATGTGAGAACACTTCTTTGTTTGAGAGCAGCCAATCAAATGAAGACACCATCCCATGAAATTTCAGAGGGAAAATCAACACTCAGTCAGTTCTTATGAAATAAATGCTCAATATAAAACCTAACTAAATTAAATGACTTGGCTAATATTTGGTGAGCATGCACTTATACCATTACTCCAATAACACTCATGAATATAACATTTCTTATACATAATTATAATACATGCATTCACATTTAGATCAAAATGCAGCAAAAACATGCAGCAAACCATGGTTGGTGATAAAAAAGGGATGATTTTCATTGTCCTTAGGATCCAGAGGATAAGCTGAAAGAAACTTAATGTTTGGAACAAATTAAAAGTCATCCTACATACTGAAAACATATTCCGTAGGCCTCCGCTAGGAGGTACTGTTGAACTGTAGATGATTTCCTTTAGTATCTGGGCGAAGAAACCTGGACAGCATCAGCTATAAACCTGTCAGATTAAGTGGTTTATGACTCATTGGTTTCCTGTGAAAAGGTACGTTATCAAATGCAGTGTTCACGTTGAGAGGTCTGGTCTACTGAGTTTTATGTTCCTTTGAGCCTTTAAAAGCAAGTTCTGATCCTTACAATCTCTGCAAGAGGCAACTGTTTGCATTGGGGTCCTGGGAAAGCAAGCATCTTTGGTCAGGCCCGGAAGAGGCCTGGCATGAGTCGACATAAAAGCCAGTGATATTCCTGAAAAGGCAGAAAAGTGATATTCCTGTGTAATGAATAAAATGAAATTCCTGTAAACTGGAGAGAAGTGATCTTCTGTCTTGGTTTGAGGAGACAATGATGCTACACTTGCATGTGCCAGGGAGCATTTGAATGAATGAATGAATCTTTATTTTGAATAGATTATATTAAAAGATTAAAAGAAAGAACAGAATGATATATCATTCATTCATTCATTCATTCATTCATTCATCTTCTTCCGCTTAATCCTTTTCGGGTCGCGGGGTGGGGGGTGGGGGGCTGGAGCCTATCCCATCATCTTTGGGCGAGAAGCAGGGTACACCCTGGACAGATCGTCAATCCATCGCAGGGCTAACACAAAGAGACAGACAACCATTCACTCTCACAGTCATACCTAAGGACAATTTAGAATCCCCAGTTTTGATGCCAGTTAACCTAACTTGCATGTTTTTGGCATGTGGGAGGAAACTGGAGAAATCCTGGAGTAAACCCACGCAGACACGGGGAGAACATGCAAACTCCACACAGATCACTGTTGGTCGGGGGCTGGGATCGAACCCAGGATCCCCCGGCCAAGGGTGAGTTGCTGTGCTGCCGCAGTGCTAACCACTCCTCCACCGCACGTCCCAGAGAATGATATATCAAGGGGGAAAAAAAATCCAACAAGGTCAAATTAAACAATCGCTCCTCAGATTATACAAATCAACATAAGTTATCCGAAATGGGTGATGGCTGAAGACGCAGCTTATATTGCCACCCATGTTCCATCTAAGAATTAAAAAAAAAAAAAATAAAAAAAATAAAAGTGATTACAAATCAAAACAAAGCTAAGACAAAACATGACAAAACAAAACTAAGCAACAGCACAACACAGACTGGATATGATAATCCGTATGTGATTTTACATATTGCGTATGTTTGGAATATTTCTTCCTTTAGTTGTTGTTTAAACTGTCAAAGCGTTGTACATGATTTTAATTCAGCTCCAAAAGCGTTCCATAGTCTGACTCCTTGCACTGAGACGCTGTTGCTTGGTGGTAGTTCTCACTGAAGGTTTTTGAAATATACAGTACATGTTCCTCTGAAATGTTTTCCATGAAAAGTCAGACTTATTTACCACCATGAGTTGTAAAATGAATAGAAAATATAGTCAAGACATTGACAAGGTTAGAAATAATGATTTGTATTTGAAATAATAATTTTTTCCAGATACCCAACCTGCTCAAAGGAAGGTCAGTTTTATCGGTTCTCTAACCAGCTAAACTGTTTCCAGCTGTGCTAACATGATTGCACAAGGGTTTTCTAATCATCCATTAGCCTTCTGAGGCAATGAGCAAACACATTGTACCATTAGAACACTGGAGTGATAGTTGCTGGAAATGGGCCTCTACACACCTATGTAGATATTGCACCAAAAGACAGACATTTGCAGCTAGAATAGTCATTTACCACATTAGCAATGTATATTAGATATTAGAGTGTATTTCTGATTAGTTTAAAGTTATCTTCATTGACAAAAACAGTGTTTTTCTTTCAAAAATAAGGAAATTTCTAAGTGACCCCAAACTTTTGAACGGTAGTGTATGTTTGTTTTATATGTATTTCCCCATACATCAGTACAATATGTCATGTATGAGAGTATTAATGAATGGTACAAAGTATATGGTGTGGGTTGATTCAGCAAATATTTCACTCTTTGTAGTATTGCAATTGATTTGGATATTTTACCTTTAATATAATTAATATGTGACTTCCAGCAGAGTTTATTATCAATTATTACTCCAAGAAATTTAATTTTGGACACCCTTTCCATCTCTACACCATTTACACTGAGTTTTGGTACTGAGTTGTTGTGATGGTTGTTAAAAATTATAAATTTTTTCTTACTTAAATAGAACGTTAATTTG
Source organism: Pholidichthys leucotaenia (assembly GCA_020510985.1). Classification (NCBI taxonomy): domain Eukaryota; kingdom Metazoa; phylum Chordata; class Actinopteri; order Cichliformes; family Pholidichthyidae; genus Pholidichthys; species Pholidichthys leucotaenia. The sequence goes on from CM035840.1 coordinate 260,745,245, forward strand.
TTTGAAACAAACCACAGTTTAAGCTTTCCTAATTCTTTTCTGAGTGTATCCAAAATTTGTTCTAAATTGCTTCAACTGCATAATAAATTAGTGTCATCTGCAAACAATATTAAATTCATTTTTTCCAAAACTTTACATATAGCATTTATATACATATTGAATAACAATGTCCCCAAAACTGAACCCTGCGGGACTCCACAAGTAACCTTCAGTAACTGTGAGTTTTTGCTACCAACACATACATACTGATATCTGTTCTTTAAGTAACTACATTACCAGGACATTGCTACCACCCTAATACCAGAATTTTGTAGTTTCTTTAACAATAATTTATGATCCACTATATCAAATGCTTTTTTTTTTAAGATCCAGGAATACCCCAGCTGAATACTCTTTATTTTCTACAGCAGTTGATATTTGTTCTATAAATTCCATTAGCGCAAATGCAGTTGTCCTCTTGTGTCTGAACCCATATTGCTGCTCACACAATAAATTATTCTTCATTATAAAGTTGTCAGTTCTCTCACAGAATATTTTTTTGAGTATCTTTGAAAATTGCGGCAATAGTGAAATAGGCCTATAGTTGGAAAATTCCCCTCTGTCACCCGTTTTGTATATCGGAATTACTTTGGCTATTTTCATTGCATTGGGAAATATACCTGTTTGGAGATGACAGGTTGCAGATATACGTCAGTGGCTTCATTAAGCATTCAATGATAGTTTTGACTAAAAGCATGTCAATACCATCACAATCTGTAGATGTTTTACTTTTAAACCATTTAACAATTGCAATGCTTTTCCGCTGGACAAGGGACCAGTGGACCTCAGTGCTGTTGTCTGATGAAAGTCAATTTACATTGAGCAGAAATGATGGCCGCCAATGATGTTGGAGACGTCAAGGAGAGCGCTATGCATCATCCACTGTTGGCCTTTGGTGGTGGTGGTGTTACAGTCTTGGCAGGTGTGTCTAGTCAATACAGAACAGCCCTACATCTTGTGAATAGTACAGGAACATGCTGATACTACATGAATAACATCATTGATCCTGTATTTGTTCACCTGCATGAACAACACAGGCCAAATATCATCTTCATGGATGACAGTGCTTCAGCTCATCGAGGTCCCATCATTAGGGAATGGCTGCTAGAGACTGGTATACCTCAAATGGAGTGGTCTGAACTTTCTCCAGACCTGAATCCCATAGAAAACCAATGGGATCAGCTGAGTCGTGATGTAGAGGCTTATCACCCTGCACCCCACAACCTCAACGACCTGAGGGCCGCCCTTCAAGAAGAGTGGAATGCTATGCCTCAACAGACAATAAGCCGAGTTGTGAAGAGCATGAGACATCGTTTTCAAGCTATAATTTTTGTTCAAGAGCACATGACGTGTTATTGAGGCATTGACATTTTTGGTTGTGGTATACCCACCGCTGTTGTTGGCTTTTGTTTCAATAAATTGGTTGAGATGAAGAAATCACCATTGTATGCTTTAACTTAAATGCCCTACTTTCATGATATTGTATCACTGTAGCATGAACCTTTTTACATTATTCATAAAATTCACCATGTTTATATATATATATATATATATATATATATATATACAGTATATATATATATATATATATATATATATATATATATATATATATATATATATATATATACAGTATATATATATATATATATATATATATATATATATATATATATATATATATATATATATATATATATATATATATATATATATATATATATATACAGTATATATATATATATAGTATGCTTTTGTATGCATTTACTTATATATATATATATATATATATATATATACTGTATATATATATACAAAAACATGGTGAATTTTATGAATTTTATGAATATGAATTTGAATTTTATGAATATATATACTATATATATATATATATATATATATATATATATATATATATATATTCCAAACACAAAATAGGTGATGGGCTGGTTCTTTACCAGAGTGAGGAGTTCAGCTCCTTCTACCTCCCTAGCTGTCTGATTCATCTCTGCCTTCATACTTTCAGCTGTGCTCTTATCTTCCCTTCTTTTCGATGAATTCCCTGTCTACTAGGGGTAGATGAATGTGGGTAGGAAGGGTTAAAGGTGCCCGCTCCCAGGAAAGGCCAAAACTTCACTAGTGCTGACGAGGGGGCCTTTTACCCCCTTGCTGGCAGGAATATCGTAACCCTGCACTGTGGTACAGGAGTAGACAGGTGAATTCTGACTTCCATGCTCCTATCTGCCTTATTCCTGTGCTACTTTGAATAATCCGAGCTGATGGAGCCCAATAGCCTTGGCTGGCATCCATCTAGGGACTTGCTCACCTGAATGACAAGCAAAGACTGCTTTGGCAGACCAGGCAGAAGAAATCTTAATGATTCAAAGGCATAGAAGGCGATGCAGCAGCGCACTGTAGAGTGCAACGAGCATGACAGAGGACCGAAGACGTTACGGTCATCCACTGCAGCCAACGAATCCTCCAGTTGTGATGATACCTCGTACTACAGGAACCCAACTTCTGCAGCCGAGAGAGTGGGATTGCCCCCGTGCAACGGCTCTACCTCTTTTAAAAACCCTCCCGCACAGGTTCTATGTGCAGCCTATATCTTTCTTTCTATTTTCTTCCAAAAGTCCTGTGGCGATAGAAGAGTGGCGAAGGGACAGGCAGAGATGATCACTGAAGTCGTAGCCACAAACCTGCACATAGGCAGCCCTTGGACCAGTGGTCACTTGTCTTCAACACCTGGGTAAAAGAGACGTTCGGCAGCATCCAGGGTGACTGGGCAGCCTATTTAGGACAGCATTGCCCACCCTCGCATGAGGAAGGGGATTAGAAAAATCACCCCAAAAATTGCTTGCCCTACACTATCCGGTCAGCTTACCGCAGTTGACGGATCATCCTCCAAGCGGTCGAACAGCAAAGAAACTCAAACATAATCAGCTTCTAGTTTGAGCATGGAATGTCTGCACCTTGTTAGACAGGGACAACACTGCAAGACCAGAGAGAAGAACAGCCTTGGTTGCAACGGAGCTAGGGTCTTACCGGATTGACATGGCTACATTGAGTGAAACAAGGCTTGCTGATGAGGGAATGCTGAAAGAAGCTGGGGGTGGTTACACCTTCTTTTGGCGAGGAAAGCCAGAGACTGAAGCCAGAATACATGGAGTGGGGCTTGCTTTCAGAACCAGTCTGACAAAATCCATTCCCTCTCTACCTGTCGGGATCAACAAGAGCCTTATGAAGCTTCTCTTCCACTGGACAAATCACGCCATATAACCATCATCACTGCCTACGCCCCTACACTTACCAGCACTGATAAAGCCAAGGAGCAATTCTATGAAGACCTTGACCAGCTCAAAAAGTCCACCCCTGCCAGTGACAAGCTGTTGATTTTGGGTGACTTCAATGCTAGAGTCGGAAAGGACAGAGATAACTGGAGAGGTGTACTAGGCCCCCATGGCGTGGGAAACAAGAATTGCAATGGAATGCAATTCCTCTTCAGCAAATGCATGGAACATGCACTGTGCATCACCAACACCCTCTTTCATCAAGCCGACAAGGTCAAGACCACTTGGATGCATCCAAGATCTAAGCAGTGGCATCTGATAGACTACATCATAGTCAGGCAGAGAGACATACAAGATGTATGGATCACATGCGCCATGAGAGGCGCTGAATGCTGGACCAACCACAGACCTGTACGAGCAATCCTGCAGCTACATATTGCACCCATGCAGCGACGGTGTCCCAAGACCGTTAGGGCTGTGTTTAGCACTTCGTGACTGAAAGATGACATACACCGTCAGCAGTTCAAGGTAGTGCTAGATGAGAACCTCAAGGCAGGAGCACACTCTGCTGAGGACAGCACGGAGAAGTGGCAAGAGTTCAAGAACATTGTCACCGAGACTGCCAAGACCATCCTCGGCCCAAAACAACGCATGCACCAGGACTGGTTTGATGAGAACGATGAACAGATCACCCAGCTCCTGCAAGAAAAAAAAACAGTGCCTATGTGGCTTGGCAGAATGACCCCAGTTCCATCTCCAAGGTCGATAGGTACAAACACCTGAAAGGTTCGGCTCAGAAATAGCTGTGTGAAATGCAAGACAGGTAGTGGGATAAGAAAGCAGAAGAGGTTCAAAACTATGCTTATTCCCACAATTCCAAACAGTTCCTTAGTGCCCTGAAAACCATCGATGTGCCTTCCAAGTCGGGTCTCATCTCCTTGCTGTCGGCAGACGGGTCCATGCTAATCAAAGACCAGGAAGGCCTGAGGAATTGATGGGCTGAACACCTTAAAACTCTGCTGTACAGGCCATCGACAGTCAGTCCTACAGCTCTGGACCAAATCCCTCAACAGCCAGTGAGGGAAGAACTCGACCAACCTCCCACAATCGTGGAGCTTACTAAGGCCATCAATCAGATGAACTCCGACTGGGCACCTGGAAAGGATGGCATTCCGGTAGAAATCTATAAAGTTTCTGGTCCAGGAGCTATTGAGGTGTTCCATGATGTAATACAGCTTATCTGGGAGCAAGAGAAGATGCCAGAAGACTTCTGTGATGCCTTGATTGTATCGTTGTACAAGAACAAGGGCAGCAAAGCCGAATGTGGAAACTATAGGGGCATTTCACTCCTGTCAGTTGTAGGCAAGATCTTAGCTCGGATCATCCTGAACAGACTCATTATGCTGTCAGAGACCAACCTACCAGAGGCTCAGTGTGGATTCCGCCTGGTTCGCAGCACAATCGACATGATATTTACAGTGAGGCAGGTACAAGAGAAATGCCGAGACCTCTACTCTGTCTTCATCAACCTCATCAACTCTGTCTTCAGACCAACCTCTACTCTGTCTTCATCGATCTGACCAAGGCATTTGATTCTTTCAGTAGGGAGGCCCTTTGGTCAGTGCTCGCTTGCTTTGGTTGTCCACGCAAGTTCATCCAGATCATCAGGCTCTTCCACGATGGTATGACTGGGCAGGTGCTTTCCAGTGGTGAACATTCAAAACCCTTTGACATTTCCACTGGGGTGAAACAAGGCTGTGTTCTGGCACCAGTCCTGTTCAACCTGTTCTTCACCTGTGTCATCAGGCAAGCAGTGCATGACCTAGAAGAGGGTGTGTACATTCGCTACTGTTATGACTGGCCCATGGTCGACCTGCACAGACTGACTGCTAAAACATAGACGCTCATCAGTCTCATCCAGGAAGCTCTCTTTGCAGATGACTGTGCACTGATGGCTCACAAGCCAGAGGATCTGCAGACTATGCTGAATAACTTCTCTGAGGCTTCAAAGCGGTTTGGTCTCACCATTAGCCTGAGAAAAACTGAGGTGTTATTCCAGCCTGCACCAAACTCGAATGCTCCCCAGCCCACTATCGTGATTGACAACACAGAGCTGAAATCTGTTGACAACTTCACATACCTCGGAAGTTTAATATCCAGTGATGGCTCTCTGGACAATGAGATCTCGGCCAGAATCATCAAAGCAAGCCAAGCTATTGGATGACTTTGCAACAGGGTACTGAACCATCACAATGTTACCCTGGCCACACAACTCAAAGTGTACAACGCTGTCGTCATTGTTCTTTTTCTTGTAACAACATGGCCACCATCTCTTCTCCCAGTTCATTTTCCTATTCATTTGCTGATGTCATTTGGATTTTGTCAATTATGCCCTGAATTATTAAGAAAGGCTGACATGCCATCCTCACTTCTATATGGCTGTGAGACATGGACAGTTTATCGGTGGCATCTGAAACAGCCGGAGAAGTTCCATCAATGTGCTTTACACTCTATCCTTAGCATACGATTGCAGGACAGGGTCACCAACATAGAAGTTTTTGACAGAGCTAGATCTGTCCCCCTTGAGTCAATGCTTCTGAAGGCATGGCTCCACTGGTCAGGCCATGTCATCAGGATGGAGGACCACGGCATCCCAAAGCAGCTGCTGTTTGGTGAGCTTCTGCAGGGGTACAGAAAATGAGGTTGCCCTTTCAAATGCTATAAGGATGCCTTTAAAGACAGCCTCAAGTGGTGTGGCATCTCCCCCGCTGAACTTGTTCACAAAGCACAAGACAGGCAGTGCTGGCATGCTCTCATGAAAAGAGCAATAGCCTCACTAGAGGAAGAGCACCGCAACCAGGCACAGGCTGCCAGAGAACATCGCCACAGAGCAGCGTCCGTCCCTGCAACAACAGTGGAATTCCTGTGCCCTATCTGTTCCAGGCTCTGCAAGTCCAGACTTGGTCTGCAGAGCCATCTACGTGTCCACAAATAGCTGCACATGCATGTCATCCTTGAGATCAAGGGACCACCGCAGTAGCAACTGTTTAAGACCCTTTATGACAAAACTTCTGGCGACCTAAAAAACTGTTTGCAAATGGCTTTGTAACCTTTTATGAAGCCTTACATAACCAAAAAAAAAAAAAAAAAGCACAGTATTCATGAACTCTCCTCAGGATTTGCTGCTCCAAGATACTAGAGTCAAGATTCAAGATTCGAGAATGGAGCGAGCAAACATGTCTGCCTCTGTGTGTGTGTGTATGGGGGGGGGGGGGGGTGATTCAACGACCTAAAACTTTGACTTACTAAGACTTTGACTTTCACTTACTACCTAAGGCTTACTACCCTAATACTTTGACTTTTTGCTCAGCTTCCACCTGATTGTTTGCTCATTTCTTAAGTGATCATGAATTTTGAAAGCAGTGGTACTTATTGAAGCTACTAAAAATCATGGCATTAAATCTGTTAAATTATCATGGCTCTTACTCAGTATTTGTTCAATTTTTTTAATCAAGATTCAAGATTCAAAGGCTTTATTGTCATGTACACAGTTAAAAAATGCAACATTACCTGAGCAAAGAAATTCTTACTCTGCTCTCCTAACGAATGTGAAGGTAATAGATACACAGCAATACTAATAAGGTAATAACACACGTAAAACTAATGAATACTAATAGCACACACTAATAACACACTTTAGGCAATTAGGACACCTTAAATGCACCTCAATGCTAAGTACTAATATTAATTAAGACTAATAACACACATTAGGCAATTACGAGAATTAAAGAGGTTAAAGCAGTTAAAGCGTACCTATGGTGGTCGTGAAAAAAAAGATATTATATTGAGCCCCTGTCTCACGTTCTAGTTCAAGTTTAAGTTGAAATTCACGTTCAAAGCAATTTGACATAAATCCATTGCTGATGTGCTGGTTCAGCTATGTCAGCAAAACATGGGTACAGCCATACTAGCGGCTATATGGACTTCCAGGACGCTTCCTGTGACGTAATTTCGTGGCTACCGCGATCTGGATCAGTATTGGCTGAGCCTCGAGTACCCGGATGTGCAGTGGCTTTGGGGATATTCAAATTCAAATTCAAACGTTTATTTCAAACTCAGGGTTCATATTAAATGCAGAACTGAAACGAGTAGAAAATAAATAAATAAATGCTTAAATTCGGCGGGTCCTCTTGTCTGATCTGAGGTCGTTAACAGCCGCAACACGGCAGATAATTCGGCTCCTCCCTCGCCGCTATAAAGAGCGGCAGACAGCGCGTTGCGTTGTGTGAGGACCAAAATTCAAACGTTTATTTCAAACTCAGGGTTCATATTAAATGCAGAACTGAAACGAGTAGAAAATAAATAAATAAATACTTAAATTCAGCTACTTGTCTCATCTGATCTCGTAACTGCCGCAACACGGAAGATGATTCTACAACTATATACAGAGCAGCAGGCACTCTTGTAAAAACAAAAACATACAATGCGATATGGATATCGCAACATGGCGGAATGTAAAGCCTTTGGATGTCTGAATAATAAGCGAAAAAAACAAAGAAACACTTTTTTTGTGTACCCAAACCCAGCTCACCTTGTCAGAAGATCGGAGCGGAAACAGGGCACAGACAAATAATTTCAGACGAAATTGCGTTGTGTGTGAGGACCACTTCATCACTTTAACCCTCAGAAGACCTTTCTGGCTCAAACCTGTAGCAATGTTGGACAAATTCTTCCTCAGAGTCCGACAGTTCAGCCATAATAGAATAAAAACACTCACAACAGCACCCTAGTCTCTCATACAGGCGGAGCATTGACTGTTGAGTATCAACGAAGTGACGTCACATCCGCTTGTGTCATGGCTGCGCCCACAGTTTTCATTGGCTGCCCATGGCCAAGGTCCTACATATGTCTGGTGGTATATGGCTGGCAAGAATTATTTACCAAAATAAGAAATACTTTTTCATAATGTTTTCAAGTTAAATGCGTCTTCACGACCACCAGAGGTACGCTTTAAACTAGAGGAAACAAGAAGAATGAAAATTGAAAATTCATTGGATTACTATAACGGACAATGGTACATTAATATCAGAGATGATATGAGACTGAGATGACATAAGCCTACATACAGTGTGCAAATGAGCAATGTGCTAATGAACAATGTACAAGTTAGCACCCAGTGTGAGAATTTTTCTGTAATGATAATACCCAGTATACTGTACAATGATAATTTAGCAGCAGAGATATGGACATGAGATGGGGTGAGACTATGTACAGTGTGCAAGTGAGCAATGTGCAAATTTAACAACCAGTGTGTGAATTCCTATTTGCAAAGCTGTGTCCTGAGGTTGTTATTTATTCAGGAGTCTGATGGCAGTTTGAAAGAAGGAGTTTTTTAGTCTGGATGTCCTGCATTTCACACTTCTGTACCTGCAGCCTGAGGGTAGAAGTGTGAACATACTGTGCTTGGTGTGGTTGGGGTCCTGGAGGATGGAGGCAGCTCTCCTTTGGACTCTGCGGTGGTAGATGCTCTGAAGGGAGAGAAGTGGAGTCCTGATGATCTTCTCCCCTGTCTTCACCACTCTCTGCAGGTGTTTGCGGTCCAGGACAGTAGTGCTGCTGTATCACACAGTGATACAGTTGGTCAATATGCTCTCGATGATGTAGCTGCAGAAATTGTTGAGGATCTTGGGGACATGACAAACCTCTTCAGCCTCCTAAGAAAGTACAGCTGCTGTTGAGCTTTTTTAACCAGCTCTGTGGTGTTGAGTGCCCACATAAGGTCCTTGCTTATGTGGATGCCCAAGTATTTAAAGTTGCTCACCATCTCCACCTCAAGGTTCCGGATGAACAGCGGCTGATGGGGTCTCCTCCTCCCCTTCCTCATATCCACTATCATCTCCTTCGTCTTGTCTGTGCTGAGGAGGAGGATGTTGTTCTCACACCATGACACCAGGCTGACCATTTCCCTCCTGTAGGATGCTTCATCACCACCAGTGATGCGTCATATCACTGCTGTGTCATCCGCAAACTTTAAGATGATATTGTCCTTGTGGGAGGCAACACAGTCATGGGTGAAGAGGCTGTAGAGGATGGGGCTGAGAACACAACCCTGTGGGACACCTTTGTTCATGATGATGCTGGCTGAGGTCATGTTACCCATTCTAACAGACTGGGGCCTGCCCATCAGAAAGCCCAGTAGGTAGTCACAGAGGGTGGGCTGCAAGCCAAGTAAAGACAATTTGTTGGTGAGTTTGTGAGGGATGACCGTATTGAAGGTGGAACTGTAGTCAACAAAGAGCATCCTGATGTAGGAGTCTTTATCTTCCAGGTCAGAGAAAGTAATGGAGTGCTGCAGCAATGGCATCTGAAGTGGACCTGTTGGTCTGGTAGGCATGCTACAGGGCGTCCAGGGTATCTAGTATGCTGTCCTGAAAGAGGGGCAGCACCACTCTCTTGAAGCACTTCATGATGATTTGAGTGAGTGCTGCCAACCTGTAATAATTCAGACAGGTTGGCGCGCTCTTTTTGGGGAGGGGGACAATGGTTGTTGTTTTGAAGCAGGAGGGGACTATGTTCTGGTTGAGGGAGAGGTTGAAAATGGATGTGAGAACGTTAGTCAGCTCGGCAGTGCATGCTCTGATAGCCCATCCAGGGCTGTTGCCTGGTCCTGCTGCCTTGCAGGGGTTGATATTCCACAGTGCTCTTTTTACCTGGCCTGATGAGATGTTTAGTGGAGGGAAAGGGTGCGTGTGTGCATGTATCCTCTCTGCACTGCAGCTGGAGTTCTCAAAGTGGGTGTAGAAGATGTTGAGATCATCCAGCAGGCTTTCTGTGGAGCTAGTGGTGTTGCTGTTGGTCTTCTTGTAGTCTGTGATGTGTTGCAGGCCTTGCCACATGCAGCCCGGGTAAGGAGTGCAATAGAGGCTGTCCAGCTTTTCCCTGTACTGCCTCTTGGCTGTTGTTATAGCCTTCCTTAGTTCATACTTTGCAGCTTTGTATTCAACCTCATTGCCTGATTTAAATGCAAGTGAGTGAGCACGCAGCATCTGACACACCTGACTGTTGATCCAGGGCTTCTGGTTGGGGAACTTCCTGACTTGTATGCTGAGTACGATGATATCAACACGTGCTGATGTACCCAGTCACATACTAAGTGTAGTCCTGTATGTTTACAGAAGAGTCATCCCGGGTGGCTGCAGCTTTAAACACATCCCAGTCTGTTCAGGCAAAACAGTCTTGCAGGATGCTCCCAGACTCTGGAGTCCAGCGTTTGATTTGTTTATTGACAGGGTCTGTTTGTTTCAACTTTTTTCTTTAGGCTGGGTACATAAACAAGGAGATGTGATCTGATTGTCCGAAGTGGGCATGGGGTGCCCCTCTGTATGCACCGCATATGTTTGTGTAAACATGATCCAGTGTGTTCTTATCGAAGGTGGGAATGCCCACATGCTGGTTTATATTTGGGAAGTACAGTCTGTAAATTGCACTGGTTAAAGTCACCAGCAACAATAAAAACAGCATCGGAATGGGTCATCTCTACTGCGCTGATGACATCATGGAGTTTGCTTTGCGCTGCATTTTAGTTTCTTCATGGGGAAATGTAGACAGCAGCCAAAAACACTGTGGTAAATTCCCTCGGTAGATAATAGAGATGGCATTTCAGCAGTTAAGACTCCACATCAGGCCAACAGTGCTTGTAAACAGTCTGTACATCTCCACACCACGAGTTGTTAATAAACACCCCCCTCCATCTTACCCGAGGCTTCAGTCCGGTCAGCCCAATGTGCTGAGTGAGTCTGTAGCTGAATGGCACACTCAGGGATTCTGTCTGACAGCCAGGTCTCAGAAAATTGGGGCAGAGCACGTTCTTATCTCCCGCTGGTCTTCAAACCTTATTCTTAGTTCGTCTACCATGTTTTCCAGAGACCACAGGTTAGCTAGCAGGAGGCTAGGTAGCAGTGGGCAGGTAGCGCAAGCTTTTAGCCTAGCATGTATGCCCCCCTCTTACCTCACTTGCGCCGCTTCAACACGCTCTCTTGGGGTCAGCATGCTCACATGGGCTCGGTGCTTCGGGGCCTTCCTGGGGGTGGTGCTCCTCGCTGCGTTGTGTCACAATGCATTGTAGATCGGGGAGTATGGAACCAGTAAATTCCTTGTGACTGCTTGTCTTGGCGATGTCCAGTAGTGTCAGTTGGTCGTATGTTAGCAGTGAATGACCTTTATGCACTGTAGAAAGAGTGGCAAACATGCAAAAAAGGAGGAAAAGTCAGCATTCGTGAATGGAACAAGCAAACATGTCTGCCTCGGGGGGCGCCATGTTGCATTTGCCATGTTGCCATCAAAACCAAAGCTTTAGAATAGGTGACCAAAAATCTACCTTCTATCATGTTAGTAGATCCTACTTGGTAGTATATCCTTTCTGTGATATTGCAGTGTAAATTGTGGACAGATGTGATCACTTATGTGGAATAAACTGACAAACAGCCTGGTTAAAAGAAATTGCTTTGGTAGAGAAATCAGCCAGCTACAGAGGCATAAACTTTATCCACATAAATCCACAGAGTAAAAAGTGGCCACAGTGGCTGTAATTTGACTGACATAGGATCCTATGTCTTTTCCAAAGGCTATTCAGCAGGAGTTGGATGATGTCCTCCTCTTGAGACACTTGATGAACACAATGACCAAATGGCTCCTTGTCAAGAGGCAGCTTCAGAGAGCTTGGCACTGGACAAAGCTCCATGTGTAACATTCCCTGGACACCCATTATGAGATCTCATTTAATTTCAGCACACAGTATGAGACTATTACAACCAATTTAAGTGTAATGAGCCAAAATGGTCATGTCTTTGTGGCTGCACAACTCAGCAATTTACAAGAATTGTTCTTAGTGTTCCGTTGTTGTATGTGATGGATTTCACCACCTGCCAGTCTTAAGTGCTTCTGCATACTAACTTTTTCATTGCCTAAAGCACAACTTGCAGTTTAATGACCACAGAATATGAATACTATAAGACGACATACAGGTGCATCTCAATAAAATAGAATGTCATTGAAAAGTTGATTCATTTCAATAAGTCAGTTAAAAAAAATGAAATTCATATATTGTATAGATTCACTACAAACAGAGTGATATGTTTCAAGTGTTTATTTATTTTAATTTTGAGGATTATGGATTACAGAGAGCCTAATTCAAGCCCCCTCTACTTCTGCACATGGGACCTTAAATTGGAAAAAATCTCCATTGAAATGAATGACAAGACAAAAAAAATCTTTTGATCCCAATCGAATTTTGCCACAAGTTACACATATGAGGCCTTATTACAAGGACAGGGTCGGTCAATCAGTTGTCACTGATACAGAACACCTTTATGGGCATTTCCAACTTAATTTCCTTATCACAAAAGCGTCGAAACAAACCTTCCGCTGAGCGCATGACGCAAAGAGGCCGTTTAATTATTCAGAGGTGTGTTCTGGATAGTCCAGTCCAAAGAACTCCTGTCCATCCCTTTAATGCAAAGAGGCACATTATCTAAAGTGAACTGTGATAATGATGGTTTAAGAAGGGTTTTTTACTGACCAAAGTCCCTGTGTGTGAGCCAAAATGCATGTGATGGTATGCTGTTTGGTAATAAAGAAGACATCAATCACAGTTGACGGCCAGTAAGTTACGTATGTTAGAAAGAGCAGGGAAGAATGGGCTGAAAAATCAGCTGAATTGTTTAATATACTGAACACTCCATGGAGTGTAGAACTTCAGGAAAAGAGGATGATGGCTGTACAAATGTTCGTAAACTTTCATTAAGGATAGCGTGAAAGTTGCTCCCGGCTGTGGGGAGATGGAGTGCTTCCTCTTTTTGTAACCTTTATTTTACCAGATAAAATGTTTGAGAACCAATTCTCTCATTGCTTTCGCTGACTAAGGGTGTCCCCTCTCTCGTGTGGGAGTCTGCCAAGGTTTGCAGCTGTCTGTCCCAGTTCCTCCAAGGTAGGAGGGCTGGATGAGATCTGGCATGGCTTCCCGTCTGCTGCCGTCCCCCACTCTCTGTGGTCTCTGCCGGGGCTGATAGGTGGCAGTCAGGGAGCTTGCTGGGGCTGTTGGCCTGATCTTGAAACCCAGGGCGTGCAGCCAAGGCAAATGTGGACGCATCTCCTCTCTCTGCACACTCCTTGTTCATTCATTTATTTTCCTAAAAATAAACACATTAATGCCTAATAAGTTTGTGATAAAAACAAAAATGTGGATAAAAATCTTCAAATGGACCCCCCCCCCCCCCAACGTGCACCACACATCGCGCTCCCTGTTCATTCAATCATTCCCCGAAAACAAATCCTGCATTTATGCATGATATATACTGTAGAGTCCAGTGGTAAGTCTGCAATAAAAAATAAGTGTGGATGGAATAATTAAAAAAAATAGTGTGTGATCATCATATAATTGAAATGAAAGGTGATTATATCATGACTGTTACAGCTCTCTCCATTAAAATAACAAATAACAGAAAATCCCAGTGCATGCCATTTCCTCATGAGCTCCGGAGCTGCGCAATTTCAAAACACGGCACTGAAATATCATGAAACAATGTGCTTCTGACAATAGACCTTTTTCCTGATCAAAAGTGGATTCTCATAGAATGCACTATGATAGTAATGTGCATTAGATTGTGTGCCTCCACACCTCTTTGAAATGAGCCTCTACCTCTCAGAGCATAGAATAGAATAGAATAGAATAGAATAGAATAGGCTTTATTGTCATTGTACAGTTGTACAGCACAACAAAATTGTGGGTTCTCCACCAGGCTATGACGCAATAACAATATGACAGAAGACTTGTCAATTAGAAAGAAAATGGCGCTCTACTAATTTAGATGAAATCTATTTAGCTTGGAGAAATCATCTTTTAATTTATAAAAAATCTCTTAGAAAAGCTAGAACGAGTTATTACTCTGCATTGATAGAAGAGAACAAGAATAATCCCAGGTTTCTTTTCAGTACTGTAGCCAGGTTGACAAAGAGTCAGGACTCCGTCAATCCTAGCATTCCCTTAGAGCTTACTAGTCAGGACTTTATGAACTTTTTCAATAATAAAATTTCATCCATCAGAGATAAAATCAATCAGATTCTTCCCACAGTTAACTTAAATACTGTAACTACTACAACTCCTTCTATTGATGTCTGTCTTGATGAGTTTACTCCAATCGACCTTTGTGAGTTAGACAAAATTGTTTCCTCATCCAAACCTTCAACTTGTCTTTTAGACCCTATTCCTACCAGGTTATTTAAAGAAGTCTTCCCACTTTTTGGTAGCTTTATTCTTCATATAATCAATTCTTCATTAACTTTAGGCCATGTACTGCAGGCTTTTAAAACTGCTGTAATTAAACACTTACTCAAAAAGCCAACGCTAGATCCAGGAGCTTTAGCTAACTATAGACCAATCTCTAATCTCCCTTTCATTTCAAAAATCTTAGAAAGAGTTGTTGCTATGCAATTATTTGACCAACTGCAGGGAAATGGTTTACTTGAAGAATTTCAATCTGGGTTTAGAATCCATCATAGTACTGAAACAGCCTTAGCGAAGGTCACTAACAACCTCCTCATTGCATCTGATAATGGACTAGTTTCTGTACTTGTCCTTTTAGACCTTAGTGCAGCTTTTGATACTATCGATCATAATATTCTACTTGATAGATTAGAACACTATGTTGGACTTAATGGAACTTCGTTGCAATGGTTTAGATCTTATTTATCTGATAGGTTCCAGTTTGTTCATGTAAATAATGAGTTTTCTTTCAACTCAAAGCTTAGTCATGGAGTTCCACAGGGATCTGTGCTAGGCCCTACTCTTTTTAGTTTATATATGCTTCCGTTAGGCAACATTATTAGAAAGCACTGTATACATTTTCATTGTTATGCAGATGACACACAATTATACCTGTCAATGAAGCCAGATGATAGTAATCAATTAGCCAAGTTAGAAGCCTGTCTTAAGGAAATCAAAGCTTGGATGACTTGTAATTTCCTGCTATTAAATTCAGATAAGACTGAAGTCATTCTTGTTGGTCCAAAAAACCTTAGAAATTCCTTTCCAAATCAAACTTTCAGTTTGGATGTGGTTACTCTTTCTCTTAATAGCTCTGTGAGGAACCTTGGAGTTATTTTTGATCAGGATTTGTCCTTCAATTCACATATTAAATTTGTTTCTACGACTGCCTTCTATCATTTGCGTGATATTGCCAAGATTAGGAGCATCTTGTCTCAGAGTGATGCTGAGAAACTGATCCATGCTTTTGTTAGCTCGAGATTAGATTATTGTAATTCTTTATTATCAGGCTGTCCTAAAACATCTTTAAAAAGTCTTCAGCTGATCCAAAATGCTGCAGCAAGAGTTTTAACAGGTACTAGAAAGAGAGATCATATCTCTCCGGTTCTGGCCTCCCTTCATTGGCTTCCCATAGAGTTTAGAATTAAGTTTAAAATCCTTCTTCTTACTTACAAAGCTCTAAACAATCAGGCTCCTTTTTATTTAAAAGATCTGATACTACCGTATTATCCTAACAGAGCACTACGCTCCCAAAATGCAGGATTACTTGTAATACCTAGAATCTCCAAAAGTACAATGGGAGGCAGAGCCTTCAGTTATCAAGCGCCTCTCCTGTGGAATCAGCTGCCAATCTGGATTCGGGAGTCAGACTCAATCTCTGTTTTTAAGAATAGGGCTAAAACCTACCTTTTTGATATAGCCTACAATTAGGGAGGGATCATGTGTTTCTGAACCCTCCCTTAGTTATGCTGCTAATAGGTTTAGTCAGCCGGGGGACCTCCAGTAATGCACTGGGCCTCACTCCTTTCCTCACTATCTATGAAATATTTTTTTTTTTGCTGGTCATTAACATTTGTTTGTTCTCTCCCATAGATTGAGTCCCCATCGTGCTGTTTGCTCTCTACATGTCTGTTCTTTTCTTTTTCTCTATCCCCTCACCCCCCAGCCAGTCACAGCAGATGACTGCCCCTCCCTGAGTCTGGTTCTGCTGGAGGTTTCTTCCTGTTAAAAGGGAGTGTTTCCTCTCCACCGTTGCCAAGTGCTTGCTCACAGGGGATCGCCTGATTGCTGGGGTCTTTCTGCTACTGTGGGGGTTCCCCCCTACAGTTGATAGTGCTATGAGATGACTGTTGTTGTGAAATGGCGCTATATAAATAAAGTTGAATTGAATTGAATTGAATAAAATAATTGAGAAGAATTTGAAATATAACAATTTCAGAAAACAGAATTAGCCATACGACTGAAATAAAAATAAAAGTAAAAATAATAAATAGCCCATTGGTATATACAAAGGTACGATAATGGCTTCACAGGTGGAACTATGTACTGTACATAAGAGTGCGGAATGCAGAACACATAATAGAATAAAATGGTCCAAGGATTATGAAAAATATGTACAGTAGTGATTTCACGGATGGGTCAATATACATGAAAGTGTGGCATGCAAAGACAGGTGAGTTACAGTGATAATTAAAAGGTCCTTAGTTCCGTGCATGTGAGCATTCAGAGGGAGGGGGGTGGGACCTCTGACTGTTTGCAGTTCGGCTGGCCCAGGGAAAGAAAATGTTTGTCAGTCTGGAGGTGTGGGACCTGATCCATCTGAACCGTTGTCCAGAGTGAAGCAGGTCAAACAGGTGGTGGGTGGGATGTGAGGGGTCTCCTGTGATGGCCTTGATCCATCTGAGCCAGGAGACTCTGGAAATGTCTTCCAGGGAGGGCAGAGGGCTGCTGATATTTTTTTGGGCAGTGTGGATGACCCTCTGCACAGCCTTCCTGTTCTGAGCCGTGGAGCCGGCATACCAGATACCCAGACAGTAGGTGAGCACTCTCTCCACTGAGCAGCGATAGAAGACTAGCAGAAGCTACTGGTTCAGGTTGCGCTTCCTCAGGACACAGAGGAAGTGCAGCCGCTGCTGGGCTTTCTTCACCAGGGCCTTGGTATTGACAGTCAAGGAGAGGTCAGAGGAGATGTGGGTGCCCAAAAACCTAAAGGTGGGGAGGTTCTACATGCGGTCGCCATTTATGGGGGGGGGGGGGGGGGGTCCTGTCTGTTCTTCCTGAAGTCCAGTGTGAGATCTTTGTTTTTTTAGACATTCATTTTCCTCATCTCGTGTACCTGTAGAGTGAGGGGGAAGGGGAGGGGGAGAGAGGGAGGATGGGGTGAGAGGGGAGGGGGGAGAGAGGGGAGCAGTGGGGGACGGGTTTGGGAGGGAGGTGTGCTCAAACCGTGCATTGTCGTCGTTGGCTTCAGCTCGTGTCCGAGCATTGGTTTCGTCTTAGTTTTCAGGATGTTGCCATCTGTGATCGATGTCGATGGCGGATGTGGCTCTGAAGGCCCAGCCTATGATAGAACTGTCGTGGGCTCAAACCGTGCAAAGAAGCTGTTAACTCCTAACTGTGAATGTCGCCAAACTGTGCCATAACCCCTAGTGGTCAACAGTGGAAATGATTTTTTTCAAGAAAAAATTTTTGCTGGGGTCTTTCTGCAGTTGTGGGGTTTCCGCTACATTTGAAAGTGCTATGAGATGACTATTGTTGTGACATATATAAATGCGAGGGCCAAATAAAATTGAATTGAATTGAATTGAAGAAAATATTCAGAACAGATGTCAGAAATTTCTAAGCTATAACATAAAAGTGGTAAGAGATAATGGCTTACTGTCAGTTAGAAAGATGTAGAATATGATCCAAAGTTTGAGATAGGAGTAAATTTACACATCTAATTTGCATAATGCCACGGCACCCATATCGAATAACATAACTGTCAGTCAAAAGTGGAGTTTCTGTAGTCACATGGCGTTGCAGAGTGGCACCAGGTGAATACAGGCAGCATTGCACTCCCTCTGTTGTAACAACATGTAAACATTTATCTTCATAAGCTAAATAATCTCTTATTATAATCATAGTTGGCAAATTTGGGAACTTTGCTCCCAAATTTGCTCCTCCATCTGCGATTTCAGTATATCCACAGCGATAGGTAGCTGCCAAATTTGCTTTCTAATCTCAAAGAAGAAGAAGAAGAAGGGTTTCTTCCTCTTTGGTGTATTCCGTGTCAGCCATAATTCCTCCAAAGCGTGTCTGCCACCTTTTGAACTGGCATGATCAGTACAAATCCTCAGTCCAGCTCGGGAGTGTTTTGCAATCATATCAGTTGAAAGGAGCAACGCTGTGCTGTGCCACTAGGGGCGTAATCTGGCAAAGAAATTAACACAGTCTAAAGGTTAAGGTCCTCTGCCAGGGTGAAGCTGCTCTCTGATGTTGGGGGGCCCTGGCCCCTGTAGTTGGCGAGGGCCTGGATGCCTCTCCACATCTGTCGGGGGTTGTTGTCTGTGAGGAAGGCCTCCACCTTCCTCCTATAGGTGATCTTAGCGACTTTTATGCCTCTCCTCAGGTTAGCTCCGGCAGTGCTGTACAGAGAGCCGTCCCTCTGTCTGAAGTCTGAGTTGCAGGCTCTGATCAGAGCCTGAACCTCACTGGTCATCAAGGGTTTGCGGATTGGAGAAACCCAGATGTGTTTGATGACTGTAACATTTTCTACATTTTCTTCTGCATTTCAGTTAGAAAAGGACAGACTCGGTGTAGGAGTCCAGGTCCTGCTGTTCAAAGATGGTCCAATCAGTGCAGGCAAAGCAGTCTTGTAGTGGTGGAAGAGCGTTTTAAGGCCAGGTTTTAATTGTTTGTTTGGTGGGGGGGGGGAGTCTTGCTAAGGGGGGAGTAGGCAGGAATCAGAAACAGAGAGAGATGGTCTCATTGTCCAAGGTGGAGGAGGGGGATAGCTCTTTAGGCATGTTTCATCATCATCATAGCAGTCTGTCATGGGCGACAATGACTGTTTCATTTAGGTCTGATCAGATTCCTCCATGCAGCTCTGTCCTTCACCTTCCACTGCATGGAACTCCTATCCATATACAACTTCTTCAGGATTCTTTTTACAATGTCTTTAATTTCTGAGCCTTGGTCTACCCTGATTGAGTTTGCCCTCGCATAACTGTGAGTAGAGTAACATTTCTGGACCATATCAGGTTCATCTGTATTAGCATGTCCTCCATTGATGGTAGACCAGCTCGTTTCAGCACTTCTATGTTGGATATCTTGTCTTTCCATGAGATGTTCATTATGGCTCGAAAGTGTCTCATCATGTATGTGTGGAGTTTCTTTCCCTGCACCCTGTAGACAGTCCAAGTTTCAGCTCCATATAGTAGAGTAGCCAGTACTGTGGCTCTAAACACTTTGCATTTCACATGGATAGAGACATATCTATTGTTCCACAGTCTCTCCCTCAAGTTTCCAAACACAGCACTCACTCGTTCCATTCTGAGAGATAGCTCATCCTTCAGCCTAGCATTCTATGAAACAGTACTCCCAAGATACTTGAAAGTCATACACTTGACTAGTGGCTCTGTACCAATGTTGATCTTTTCTCGTAGTGAAGTTGGTGGCTCCAGGCTGGAGAAAGACAGCACCCGTGGTGGCTCCGGGCTGGAGCAAGGCAGCACCAGCGGTGGCTCCGGGCTAGAGCAAGGCAGCACCCGTGGTGTCTCCAGGCTGGAGCTCTGCAGCAACCGCAGTGGCTCTGGGCTGGAGCTCTGCAGCAACCGCGGTGGCTCCAGGTTGGAGCTTTGCAGCACGCGCGGTGGCTCAGGACTGGGCCAATGCTTCGCCCTCAAAGGGCCTAGGCTTGGCCAGCGCTGCACCCTCAAAGAACCCGGGCTGGAATGGAGCGCCCCTCGACGACCTCAGTAGGCAAAGGCGCAGCACCCCCGGAGGTCCCGGGCTGGGATAAAGCGTCCACGACGGCCTCAGTGGGAGGAGCTGAGCCCATGATGACTTCAGGTGGTGAGCCTGGACCCACGCAGACTTCTGGCTCAGGTGGATCTTCCCCGGAGACCCTGGGAGAAGGCTCAGGAGAAACATGCAGAAGAACAGGGTCAGGGTCACCGGTAGTGGCAGAGCAAGACGAGGTGAGCTCAGCTGCAGCTGATGGCTGCACTTGGCTCTCTTCTTCATGTGCCAGACGAGACCTCTCAATATAGAAACAATAGAAACAGAAGTGGGCACTTGCCTGAACTCAAACTCCAAAGTTGTCCAGGACTCCCTCGATCAAGGCAACGATGCACCGGGCTCAGTCCTCTGGAGGTCCAGTTGTAACTCTGCTGTGGCAGCCTCCACAGCAGGTGTGATGGTGTGTACAGTCCTGGTGCCCCCAGGCGAAGTGACCAATGCTGGCGGCTCGTTTGGCATGGCAGCTGGGGGTCGGCTCTCCACTGGCACTGGAACTGGGTCCTCCAGGGCCACGGGCTCCTCCATCGTCCGGCGGCTCAGTTCAGGGACCGGCGGATACACAAGGACAGCTGGAGGAGACACGGAGGTAGCAGGTGAGAGACAATTATTAGCAGGTGGTGGAGAAAACCCAGTGGACTGCACGAACTGTTTTGTCTCCCCAGGAACAAGGGAAAAATATTCATTCTCTAGTAATGGAAAATGAGAGTTCACTTGCCTGAATTCCTGTGAGGTGATGGAGTCAGCTGCTGCTCCGGGGTCAGGCTCTGTCTCTCCGGGAGTCTCGAGCACTGTCTGGGTGGAGGGTGATGGTGTGGACTTGAGGCGGGAGTGGCAAGCCCTCCGTCCCCGTGAATGCTTCTTCAGCCCGGGTTGCACTGAGGGAGAATCTTCCAACAGCTCTCCAATACGTCGTCTAGTTTCAAATATCATTGTGAGAAGAGGAGTCAAACCTGGGTAGCTAAAGAGATTGGGGCAGGTTTCAATTAACCCAGCTGCATTGCTCAAAAAGCCAGAAACGGTCTCGGGAGTGTGGGTGATCTGATCCTTAGAGATGAAATCCACAGCAAGTTCTGCCACTGAACACTCCTCCTCACTCAATCCAAAAACCCTGAAGTCCATGCTGGTAATACTCCTCTACACCTCAGACAAAAAACACAAAAAAGAAAAAAATGCCAAAACCTACAGCGGCTGGTGTTCACACAGGCCGTGTCCTTCTTTCATAACGCGCCAGTTTCATAGGCGCAAATAAGACACCAAACACTTGCTGCAGGTTGGCATATTTATTAATGGAAGCACAAACAAGAACGTTTCAAACATACGATAAATAAAAGTGCAATGTGATAACAAGTAGACATAAATACAGACGCTGGAGGAGAGTGAGGCTCAACGTTCGAAGGTACAAAGTCAGGGAACGCCTGACCAGGGCGAAACCCAGCCGGAGGACCCCGAGCGCTGTGGGGCTCGACAGCTGAGACACTGGGGAAAAAGGTACCAGGACGGAGCACTCCAAACTCACCTCGACAGCGGGGCTTTCACCCATGGTTGCAGTCAGCGGGCAGGAATACACAAGAAGAGAAGATGGAAATGGCAACGGCAGAGGTTGTCGTGTCCCTTAAATACACACATAATAATCAGAGATAGGTGTAATTCAGGTTGGTCGAACCTCGGATTCAGGAGGAGCAATGTGGTTTTCGTCCTGGCCGTGGCACATCGGACCAGCTCTTTACCCTCTCGAGAATTCTTGAGGGTTCGTGGGAGTTTGCCCAACCAGTTTACATGTGTTTTGTGGACTTGGAGAAGGCATTTGACCGCGTCCCTCGTGGATTTTTGTGGGGGGTGCTTCGGAAGTATGGGATATCGGGCTTGTTGTTACGAGCTATTCGGTCTCTGTACGACCGTTGTGAGAGTTTAGTTCGCATTGCCAACACTCGGTCGGAGTCATTCCCAGTGAGAGTTGGACTCCGCCAGGGCTGCCCTTTGTCACCGGTCCTGTTCATAATTTTTATGGACAGGATTTCTAGGCGCAGCCAGGGAATGGAGGGTGTCATGCTTGGTGACCACAGGATCTCATCTCTGTTGTTTGCAGATGATGTTGTCCTGTTGGCTTCATCCAGCAATGACCTACAGCTCTTGCTGGGACGGTTTGCCGCTGAGTGTGAAGCGGCTGGGATGAGAATCAGCACCTCCAAGTCCGAGTCCATGGTCCTCAGCCGGAAAAAGGTGGATTGTCCTCTCCGGGTTGGGGACAGGCTCCTGCCCCAAGTGGAGGAGTTTAAGTATCTTGGGGTCTTGTTCACGAGTGAGGGGAAAATGGAGCGAGAGATCGACAGACGGATTGGAGCAGCATCTGCAGTGATGCGGACGTTGTACCGGTCTGTTGTGGTGAAGAGGGAGCTTAGTTCTAAGGCAAAGCTGTCGATTTACCAGTCAATCTACGTTCCTACTCTCACCTATGGTCACGAGCTTTGGGTAATGACCGAAAGAACGAGATTGCGGATACAAGCGGCTGAAATGAGCTTTCTCCGTAGGATTGCTGGACTCACCCTCAGAGATAGGGTGAGGAGCTCAGTCATCCGGGAGAGGCTCAGAGTAGAACCGCTGCTCCTCCACATTGAAAGGAGTCAGTTGAGGTGGTATGGGCATCTGATTAGGATGCCTCCTGGACGCCTCCCACTTGAGGTGTTTCAGGCACGTCTTACTGGGAGGAGACCCCGGGGCAGACCCAGGACTCGGTGGAGAGACTATGTCTCCCAGCTAGTCTGGGAACGCCTTGGTATCCCCTCTGAAGAGCTGGAGCAGGTGGCTGGGGAGAGGGAAGTCTGGGCTTCTCTGCTTGAACTGCTACCTCCGCGACCCGGACCTCCGGAAAAGCGGTAGAAGATGGATGGATGGATGGATGGAGGTGTAATTCATGAGTAGCAGAATAGGCAGCAGCTGTGCAGCCCCGAAGGAATTGACAGTCGGAAGCTACACAGCGCTGTCAAAATAAACCAACCAAAAATATAAAACTAAAAACACAACAGAACTCAAAAACCATCATAATAGTCTTATAGATAACAATAAACAAACAGAAAAATGCTCACTGGGTTGAGAAACTGGGCCCCAGGATCATGACACAAAGTTTGTGTAGCTGGGCATGAAGGCCAGCCCTGCAGCCTCGTTTCTGCTTCCTCTCCTGCCATCGTCTGTGCCGCTTGTGGCTCATAACAAACCATGGAGCGCCCGGAGGTCTTGCGATCTCCCCAGGGATGTGGTGGTAATTACTGGAATATGCGCTGGAGATGTCAGAGGTGAGTTGGTGACCAGTACCTATAAGTTCCTGGCAATTGTAGGTAATTAGTCCATCACAGAAGGAACACAGAAAAAGGCAGAAAAGACACAAGAAGGGGTGCACTGTCTTCTGTTAATTTGAAGGTGTGATGCAAAGGGTAAAAAAACAAATAATGCACTGACAGAAGCTAATAAAAACACTGGCGTAAAGCAAAAAGTCTGGCGGAAAAGTCCGCTGATGATTTTCTAAACAGGGTCCATGATGTTTGTAAATTTAAAAGATAATTTTCCACATAAATAATGGAGTAAGTTGTTGTCTAACTGTTAAGGTTTCAGGTTGTGAAAATATGTAAATTAAAAAAAAATACAAACACAGACATGTTAAGCTAGGTCACGTTTTCAAAAAGCGCTCAGGGTGAAGTAACTAACAGTGCTTTGGATCAGGTGCAGCGATCAAAACCATACCTTTGTGATGTTTTTCTCATCTTTGGATCGTTCTTTCATCGGTCAGAAGACCGGATGTGAGGTTTTAGTAATCTCCTGCCATGATCATGCTTGGTGACGTGAGATGATGGGAGATGTAGTCTACTGAGCATTTTTACAAAAACTAAATATTAATGTTATATGACAGCTGACAACTTCAATTATGTAATGTGATTATGTAATGTAATTATTATTTAACTTGTGGCAAAATTTGATCAAAATCAAAAGACAATTTTGCTCTTGCTATTCATTTCAATGGTGATTTTTTTTTTTTTTTTTCTGATTTAAGGTCCCATATGCAGAAGGAGAGGGGCATAATTTAGGCTCTCTACATCTCATGAAAACCCCAAATTCAGTTTCTCATGTCCATGTCCGGCAGTGGCCGTCGGTCTCCCAAGCCACTGCCGGGCGCTGGTGCACATTCATGCTTGCTGCATCTGCATTGCGGTCGCCCTAAGTAATGAGGGTGAATGAGTGTGGGTGAGTGTGTGGGGGAGAGCACGAATGGATGTGAGTAGGTCGGAGCGTGAATAAGAGTGCGTGTATGGGTGAACGTGAGTGAGTGTGGGTGACTCTAAGGGCAAGTGGGATTGAGAGCGAGATTGAGCAGGTACAAGAGTGAGAGAGAATGAGTGGGTCCGGGAGTGCGAATGTGGGGGAGTGGATGAGCGAGAGTGAGTGAGTGCATGTGGGTGCGTATGAGAGCATGAGGGTGTGAAGGTGTGGGAATGGGTGTTTCTGTTAGTGGGGAGGTGCTGGATTGAGGGGGTAGTGCCTCTTGGCTACGTGGACTCCCCTGGATTGGGGGGGGGGGGTTCTTTGGACGTTAGGGTCCCCAGGGTGTGTGGCGGTGGAGCTGGGGGGTGCGGGCCAGCTGTGGGGTGTCTTGAGGGGTTTGTGTGGGGGGTGCTGGCTGGTCTCCGGCACAGGGGTGGGGACACTTGCCTCCCGGCGACTAGGGCTCGGAGGCTGGCTTTGGCCCCACAGGGGGGCTGGGTGGTTGGCGGGCTCTGAGGCGTGGGTCCACCACGACAGTCCCCTGGTGACCTGGCCTCCCTTGGCTGTCCCTCCTGGGGTGGATGCCTGACTTTCCTGGGGCTTGTTGTCCTTTGACATTTGTGCTCTGTGGGGGTTAGTGGTGTTGTCCTGCTTGCTTGGAGTTTCAGTGTGTGTGTGGGGGGGGGGCATTGCTGCGACCGGCCACCCTCTTCGTATGTTTCCTGACAAAACACTCACATGCACATACGTATTTTGCGTGCACACTCATATACACGCGCACAGATGCATACACACAAATGTCTCCCCTTTAACAGGTGTGGATACCAGACTCGTGTTGAGACCTCTTCGGTTGAGGAAGCAGTTTGTCTTCTGTTTGTTTTAGTTGTTGGTTTATTTGTCTTTTTTGTCTGTTCCTCTCCCTTTTCTTTCCCTCTCCCCACACCTCCTTTCCACATTCGCCATCCTGTTGGGTCCTTCATGGGTAAAATAATTTGGTTTACAACAATATACAGTACATAGATAGGTACTGCATAAATTAAGCTCACCTAGCTGCCTGACAGGACAAGGTGAAAAAAATCTGTTTCTTATTTTATAACATTTAAATAACATAAGTTGAGTAGTTACTTCAAGCTCATCTATTTTTTAAAATTTATTTATTCATTTATTTATCAGGGACAATGCAGTGAAACATAGTGGTCATATAGAACATCAGACGTTCTGCACAAAGAGTATGTAGCATTAAGCTAGTTTTCAACTCCTGTTCCTGCTTGGAAATCATTGGCCACATTAAAAAAAATTCTGGTTAACAATGTATTGTCTAGGGCTTAGAGTGTATTTATGGACATATCCATGTCCTTTTCACTATTATACCAAAACAAGCCGCGGAAAGAGCAAAGTGGCTGTCCTAATACTCTTAATTATTCAGAGGTATGTTTTGGCTGTCACGTGAAATAGAACAATCACTGTCTTTGCTCTCATTCCTTTAATAATCTGGGGCATAAAGATCTAAGACATAGAACTAATATGACAGTATTTAAATGGGAGGACAAATCCATTTTCTGCTTGGGACAATGCAGTCTCATTCACAAAGTGAAAATGGATTTAAGGATTTAATGGATTTATCAACACTGCTGATGGAGAAGAAAGGTAGATATACTGTATGTTCAAGAAACAAGATGGAAGGGGAGCAAGGCTCGGAGCATCGGAGGTGGATTTAAACTGTTCTACCATGGTGCATATAGGAAGAGAAATGGAGTAGGATTAATCTTGAAGGAAGCGTATGTGAAGAGTGTTCAGGAGGTAAAGAGGGAGTCAGACAGAATCATGAGTTTAAAGCTAGAAGTCAAAGGTGTGATGTTGAATGATGTCAGTGCGTATGCCCCACAAGTTTGATGTCAGGTAGAAAAGAAAGAGGAATTCTGGAGCAAGTTGGATGAAGTTGTAGAGAGTATTCCTAGGGGAGAAAGAGTGGTGATTGGAGCAGACTTTAATAGACATGTATGTAGCATCATCTCACTTTGGCTCAGCAACAATTATTTTTCTGCTTAAAGACATTTTTGTTCACCCAGGAATAACGCAAAGAAATGGATTTTCTTCCCCCAGGCCGCAGCTGAAATCCCCTCTGTTTTGTTAAAACCAGCCTAAGGAATTTCCCCCAATGTCCGGCTTCACTTTTATTGCCCCCATAAAACATGCAACAGATCCACACTCAGCTAATTTCCTTAAACTGTGAAAACGCTGGATTTAAACAACTTTAAAGTACATTATTACAAACTTAATTCTAAACCGTCATTCTTTTCAGAACTATGAAAATGCAGATGGACTCTGATGTTTTTGATGTGGAAGATATGTGTGAAATGCATTAATCTGTGATTTTATATATATATATATATATACATATATATGCATGCCAATGTTTAGATGAATGTTTACTCCTGCATGTTGATTTAGAAGCACTGCTTATAATTTATACTAATCACTAAAGTTATCTTAGTTTAATACATAAAGGGAAATATTAACTTCCAGTATGTATCAGTTTTGCCTCTAAAACCATGTGACTCCCACAGCCAATCTCTGCACGACAACTCTTCACTCCAAAGGACTCCGAACAATAGACTGTTTGTTCATTGGACTAAAAGTTCATCGAGCCCGCCCACGAAGGACACTCATTGGCTGAGATTCCGGTCAGGCCGGAATCCCGCGAAACTCAACAGAGCTTATAAAAAGGAGAGAGACTCTTTTTCCAGCCTCTTTCTGCTCCGGACGCGCTTTTCGCCTCTCTCTCTTTTCGGCTGCTCCCATTGTCTACACACAGCCAGGGAGAACAAAGGACTTCGACCACATGTCGCTTTTCAGAACACAGAGCAGATAACTTGTAATTTATGTAACTTTGTATTTTCTTTTTCTCTTAAATGCCTAGGAATTCCTTTTTCTTTGAGCTCAATTCTTAATCGGAGTCAAACTCCAATTTTTATTCATCACTTTTTCTTTGTTAAACTTTCTGTAAAACCACCGTTTGTTTAATTTTAAGGTAAACTTTAATCTTGACTTTATTTTTATAATATTTTTCTTGACCAAGCACCTACCAGAAACTACTATTTTTATCTAAAGTCCGAAAGTTTTTTTTCTAATTTGAAATCGGATTAGATATCTTTTAATTATTATCGAAGACCTCTTGAAGAAAGACGCAGCCTTCCACGTCACGTGCAGCTGAGGAATCAAGGCTGTTCATCAAACGCTGAAGAAAGTCATCTAACCCAGTTACAACTCTGGGTCATACAGCCCAGAATCCAGCCTCCTTCGACCGCTTGAATCTAAAGGTCGAACTGTGGACCCTGAAGTATCTGCTGGCAGATATTTCCCTTAACTTCCACGAAATCTTGGGCTGAGGACGGACGACAGAACTATCATCACCGAGAAGCACGTGAGCTGCAAAAACTTTAATTCCACTGCTGAATAAACTTCTGAGGTTCGGTAATAATTTGTATATCTAATCAGATGCAAATTAAGAAGCCCTTAACATAACTCTTCTTTTCATTAAAATTCTGTTTTTATTTTCTTAAGATTAATTTAGGACTTTTTCATAATTAATAAACTTTCTCCATAAATTTGCGTTGTTTTTAATAATCTGTTAACTCAAACTGATAGAAATTCATTTCTCAGTTTAACCCTGGTTCCGAAAATATTGACATTGTTAATCTATCATTTACAAGATTGATTTTATGATTAATGAAATTATTTCAATGTCTATTAATCATTTCGTTTAATAAATATTTAAAAATGAGAAGTTGTTGGGAATTTATTTCATTCTGAGTCTGTTTCAAGCCCAGGTATCGAATTCACGAAAAATTTTTGAGACTGATTATTGATTAATTTATTGAGTGATCAAACAGGTATAAAGTGAAATTAAAGATCAAATTGCTTCTTAAAGATAGAAGCTGGTGCCCCTTACGAGTGTTATTAACTTTTCTGATGTATATGAAATGAGATTTGAGCTCAGATTCCAATACATCAATATAAATTAAATAATTCATACCTGATCATATTTATTATTTATTAATATTCTATATATTTACGTTACATGTAGGTGAAGGGAACAGAGGTGATGAGGATGATCTGGGGAGGCATGGTCTTAAGGAGAGAAATGTGTAAGAACATATGGTTGTGGATTTTGCTTAAAGGATTGAAACGGCAGTGGTGAACACATACTTCAATAAGAGATAGGAACATAGGGTGACTTACACAATTGGAGGAAGGTGCACACAGGTGGACTATATCTTATGCAGGAGGAGAAATTTTAAAGAGATAGGTGACTGCAAGGTGGTGGCAGGGGAGAATGTATCAAGGCAGCATTGGATTGGACTCTGTAGGACGACTTTGAAAAGCAAGAAGATGAAGAGAGTGAAGGCAGAGCCAAAGATTAAGTGTGGAAAATTACAGATGGAAGAAGGTCACACAGAGTTCAGGAAAGAGCTGATACAGACTCTGGTGGATAGGGAAGAATTACCAGATGACTGGGAAAGTACAGCAAAAGTGTTGAGGAAACCGATTAGGAAGGTATGTGGTGTATCCTCTGGAATGAGGAAGGAAGACAAGGAGACTTGGTGGTGGAATGAGAAGGTACAGGAAAGTATTCAAAGGAAGAGGTTCATAAAGAAAAAAGTGGGATAGTAAGGGAGATGAAGTAAGTCGACAGGAGTATTTGAAAACTAGGCGCATGACAAAGAGAGTGGTGGCAAAGGAAATGAGTGTATCAGAGGGACATCTCAGGTCAAGCAGTTTGGAGACAAAGTAGGACTGATAAGGCTGAGATGGTTTGGACATGTGCAGAGGAAGGATAGTGGATATATTGGACAAAGGATGTTGAAGATGGTGCTGCCAGGCAGGACAAAAAGAAAAAGACTGTATAGTAGATTTATGGATGTCGTGAAGGAGGACATGGAGAGGGTTGGTGTTACAAAGGAAGCGAAGGGATAGGGTGAGATGGAGGCAGATGATCCGCTGTGGTCATCCCTAATGGGAGCAGCCAAAACAAGAAGAAAGAAGATCAACACTGCTGCTCTGATTTACATACAATCCCAAACAGTGGGTAATAAATGAAAAAAAAAAGTATGTGTTTAATGGCTGCTTCATAGGTGCTTTTCGAGGGAACATTTTCATCTTTAACAACAGGTACACTTGAGGAGTGATTTTTTTGTGAAAGTGCAGCAGGCCTCCCAAACATCAAGTTCCATCACAGCATCTCTAGCACTGGAGATCAAGGTTCATTCTCTGTGACACAAGGTGAGGCCTCCAACCACCCACCATGGCTGACATCTGAACTGTTCCGTTAAAATGAGCAAGAGCGAGACAGACTACTTCGTACTTCGTACTTCAGACTACTTCCGTACTTCGGCAGACAAGAGCTGCTCGAGGAACCTTCTTCTGTATTGACTTTGAATAATTCTGTTAAAAGAATAGCACTGACTGAGGAGAAAAAAATACTTAAAATATCAACAGTAAGCATTACACACTTTGATGTTCTGGTGGGTGTGCAGAATCCTGGTCGGCCGGCTATTCTCCATCCCCAGGTTTGAAAGCTGTTTACAACTGTCGGTCAAACTGTCATGGGCAGCGGGAGGGCCGTCTCACCTTCACCAACTCATCATTACACCTGAGGCAGAAGACGCACCTGCTCCCGCTCATCAGCCAGCGTACTTAATGAGGCTCTCGCCACGCATTCAATGCTGGCTCGTCTGGGTATACTACCCCATTTAAGGACAAGCAAGTATAGTTTGACAAACTAAGACACATCGTCAAAATTTGTTTCTCTCTCTACCTCATGTTGCTGCCACCATGCAGGTGTGTCTCTGGGACTGCGCACGCTCCCCTGCTACATCTCCTCTATCCCGCGGCTTCCAATCTCCACCCAACCAGGCACCACCAGCTCTTCTCCTTCACCCTACTGGTTAGTCTGTTTCGTGCTGGGGCCCTGCCGGTTCTCCCTTGGGACCCAATTAAGTGGCAATTTGGTTTTGGTTCGCCCATTTCTCCTTACTCTGTTCCTCCTCTCACAGCTCTCGTCTTCTCTCTGCAGGTTGATTCCTCAGGCGAGTGACTGTTTCCATAGCTGTGCATTTATCTTGAAATTTAATAAACTCTCAAACATGCCTCTTCGTGTGGTTGTTCTCCTGTTGCTCTTGCATTGTGCACGTGGGCTGTCAGCTTTTGAAAATCATGACACAAACAGTGGTCCACTACACAACAGCATGGTAAAGTTTGGTGTTTACATTAAGAAAAAGAAGAGTGACCCACATTCTGTTCACTTATAGAGAGGATAAATAAATTAGTGAATGCATAATGTGTGTACTTGTCTTTAAGTAATTAAAAACAGAAAATAAATAAGAGCAAAAGCCATCAGCCTTTTTTAAACATGAAAATTAAACGATAGATCAATGAAAGATTTTTCAAAAATTAGTCCTGCAAAATAATGAACACATAAATTCCAGCCCTGGTGTAGTAACGTGTGCGTGTGTGCATTCTTGCTTTTTAAACGTACTGCTGAAATTAGTGGTTGATCGTGCACTGCTGACTTTATACATATATTTTCTTTATCAAAGGCGCACTGACAGAGAATGCACCATAATGCCAACTCACCCAACTTTTGGCGATCCTCACCCACTTTAAATGAGTCCTTTCCTATGGGTGCAGGCCACAATCACAGTCATTTCCTAATTAGGTGGCGAGGGCATACAGCGGAAAAACAGACAACCTGCTGACAGAAACTAATGAAAGCAGTGGCACAATAATGCAAAATGTGGCACAAATGCCAGCTTTAGACCATCATAATCGGGCCCCTTGTGACAAAAGGTGATGCAGTGGAAAGGCAACAATTGTTTACTTAGGAATGAGTAAGAGCAGTATGTTGGATTTACTGCTCATCTTGTAGGTGATATCTTAGAGCAGAAAAGTAAATCAGCTATTGTGATATCTGATCATTTATGTTTTTTTCACTTTCAATTTCATAATTCATACTGTTGAATATTACTACACTAAAACTGACTGCGAGGCATCTACTGTATGCTCAACAGTTATCATCATGCTTTTTATTCCTCTTTTTGCATCTTAGACAGGGGTGAGGTGGATCTCTGAGGAATGCGTTACTTGGCAACAAATTCAACACTATTTCTTTTCCCTGGAGTTGATTTTTCAACCAGTGTGAGCTGGCATTGACTCTCACCTCTGTTTACTGTAGTCACATTCTCCCAAGTCTCTACCCAAATCTAGCCAGCAAGTATTTGCCTTTGGATAAGCCAACATGAGTTCCAGTCTCTGGGGTGGACTTCCAGACCTCATGGTGGAATCTCGACGTATACCAAGGGACTGATTTCTTGGCAGTAGATTCCTTGTATATAGAAATTCCTCAGTTCCTGAAAACAGATCTTTACTCTCTCACTTGCCAAATTAATCAGAGTAATTAGCTATACAGTGATCTGTGTGTGTCTTTAAGGCTTCAGACTTATCTCACGACTAATGAATGACTATATCATATGATTCTTAAGACTAGATCCTTTTATGGTATCTGGTTCTGTGAAATTCCAATTTTTACTTTTGTTAGTGGGATTGTAACTGTAAAATGTGCGTACACTCAAGTCATCTAATATGCAGTCAGCCGTGAGTGTCTTTAAGCCTTCACGCTTACCTTACACCCGGTGAATGAATAAACTGAATTCCTTTGAAGACTAAAGCAGATCCTTCCTTTGCATCTGTGCCTATACATGGTCTCATTTTGATTTTTTATGGCATTGCTTTTATTTCTTGAATAGAGCAGGTGGGGTGTTACAATTCAATAGTTCTGGAAATATTAACATGTTAACGCAATTAATTACGGTTGTTCCATTAATGGATCAAAAACTATTAATGCAAATTAAAGCCCCCATTGCACTTCCTGTTAAAGTTGAACTTAAAACAAGCAAGTTTAGACAGAAACTGTTCTTATTTCTTTGAGTGGTTTTTGTTGTGTGGAAACAGCATTTTGTTTTTATTTTTACATGAAAATAGATAGATAGATAGATAGATAGATAGATAGATAGATAAATAGATAGATGTACTTTATTGATCCCAAACTGGGAAATTACAGTGTAACAGCAGAATGACAGTAGACAACCAAACAACAGAAACACACACATGACAGACAAAGGGATTACCCATGGAAAGTAACACTAACACAACTATAAAACCTATATGGGTGATTCCATTTATTAGGGGTCCAATGTGTGACATTGGTGGCAAAATTTAAAATTGATCAAATCTGCACATGAAATTGACTAATCACTATCCAGTTGTGTCAGGTTTATGAAACTATTAACTATTTTCGTAACGGCATTCGCGTTCAGGCACAGATAGCATGCAAGTGTGCACACATGTGTCCAGTTTTCTGGTGTAAAGGGGACACCAAACCTAAAAATGGTTTTGTACATAAAAGCAAAGAACACTTTCATTCTTTGAAAGTTGGCATGTGTTAGGTACTCTAGTCTGACTACTTTCCCAAATAGCATGACCTATTTAAATCCTCTTTTCATGAAAATGCAATTTTGAGTGTCTCTTTATAGACTTGTTTGAGTCCTTGTTTACGTCTTGATCTCATTCAAGGTACAGCCACTCATTTCGACACATATTTCTAATTTTTTACCTTAAAACTTATACAGGTACTTGCAAAATGATCTACGGTAACAAATATAATGCGAAATAAACCATGACATTGACTTGATTTCCAGAAAACGACCTGGTGCAGGCAACGTAAATGGAGACGCTATTGTTTTGGTTTCCCTTTAATTTGCTTTACGTCTATGGCGTTTCCCTCGTTTTTAGATTATACTTTATAAGCGACAACTCCAATAGGTATTTTATGAGGATAAAGAAGCACCAGAAACAAGTATATAATTCAAATGTCCAAAACTCTTGAGGATGAGAGCTCACTTTAACTACTTGTAAGTTAAGGCGTAAATGGGACACTCGGGCTTTTGTTTCCCGGTATGGAGTTGAATGCACTTTGCAATGGCACACGTTTTACACAAAACAACTTCAACACTTCCTGTATTTTTAACGCATCAAAACTCATCAACAGCTACATTTTCATGACATATTAAGATGTGATAACGTGTATACATATCTTCAAATTCTCCCTGTTTGTTGGATAAGACGTAAAATCACAAAATGCGTAAATGTGGGACACTGAAGTTTGGACCTTCGATAACTTCTATCCAAAATGGCCACGGTAAATCCTCTCCACATGGGTTGAGCACATCCGGGGTAGAGAAAATCAAGGGCTTTCCCAGGGCGGTCACCTCGCCAGACGGGGCTGCGCGTGGCCGACCAAGACCGAAGATGTAAATTTTTTAATGGACACCATATTTGATGTGTCATAAATGTTTGAGATTTTATTGAAATATTCTACATCTGAGCTTCACAAAGACTGATCTCCTTTTTACGTGTATGGTTTGGGATTTTAAAGGTGCAAAGTGAAAAGCATCAGCACTTCTTTTTTTCTTGTTACTTTACCGAATAACTTGCATGTTGATGCGTAAATTCGGGGACACGAAAATTTATGTCGTACGAGTAAATTTGCAGGGGTCGCCGTACAAAAACCATAGATACGATCACATTGGGGAATGTTTTATTTTGAATTTGCATTACAACTCTGTTATCTCTTGCATAAATGAGTAGAAAGAGTTACTCAGAGATCCCTTTCAGGTACTTTGAAATTGATGCGATTGTCATGTCACACAAAAACTGGGAAAAATGAGGGGACCCGACCAATAGTTTCGATGGTAACGGCAAAATCAATGATCTTTTTTTAAAATTGCAATGCAAGTCTGAAACTCTTTTATGTTCCCTTGCATGTTATAAAAACGAAACCGACATCTGCAAATTACAGAAAAAGAGAGAGCGCTTGAAAGTCGGATACCCCTGATATAGTGCACTGGACCCCAAATAAATGGAATCACCCATATACATCATAGCTTAAAATATGATGACCCATATAAACACATGAATCATCCCATTGCACAAAGAAGGACTATCAGGAGCAGAGTGAAAATGTGAGGTACCAGTTAGTTTGTAAGGTGCAGTGTGGCAGCATAGCTACGACCAGAATACAGCATCATAGTGAGTTATTGTACAATGAAACTGCATGTGGCAGGAAAGATTTCCTGTACCTGGCCGTTCGACAGCGAAGCTGTAGTAGTCTACTGGAGAAAGTGCTTCGCTGTCTATCTAGTGTGTGGTGGAGGGGGTGATCAGGATTGTCCATGATGGATCGCAGTTTATTTAGTGTTCTCCTCTCCACCACTGTCTCAAAGGTCTCCGGTCTGAGACCAATTACAGAGCCAGCCCTCTTGATAATCTTGTCAAGTCTGTTGGTATCTCTGGCCCTGATACTCTACCCCAACAGACAGCAGCAAAGAAGGTGGCGCTGGCGACATCGGTCTGGTAGAAAAGCTCCAGCATCCTGCTGCACATGTTGAAGGATCTCAGCTTTCTCAGGAAGTAGAGTCTGCTCATCCCCTTCTTGTGCGCAGCATCAGTGTTGGATCTCCAGTCCAACCTGCTGCTGATCCTGACACCCAGATATTTGTAGTCATCAATCGCTCCCACATCCTCCCCCCTAATCTGCAGTGGCTGAGAAGGAGTCTTCCTCTTCCTGAAGTCAATCACCATCTCTCTGGTTTTGCTGACATTCAACCTCAGGTGATTCTGCTCTGTCCACTCCACAAATCTGTTTACCAGTGCCCTGTACTCCCCATCCTCTCCTCCTCTTACACACCCCACAACAGCTGAGTCATCAGAGAATTTCTGCAGGTGGCATGACTCAGTGTTGTACTGAAAGTCAGTGGTGTATAAGGTAAAAAGAAAAGGAGAGAGCACAGTCCTCTGTGGAGCTCCCGTATCACTAGCCACCACTCCAGACAAGACATTACCCAGCTGGACAAACTGTGGTCTGCCTGTCAGGTAGTCAGTAATCCAGGAGATCACAGAGCTGTCAACCCCCATCACCCGCAGCTTCTCACCCAGCAGCAGTGGCTGGATGGTGTTAAAGGCATTGGAGAAATCAAAAAAAGTGATTCTCACAGTATCTCCTCCGCCATCCAGGTGCAGATGGGCTCGTTACAGCAGGTAGATGACAGCATCTTCAACTCCTAAATGGGGCTGATATGCAAACTGCAGAGGGTCCAGTCACGTCTTCACCCGCGGCCTCAGGTGGGCTAAGACCAGTCTCTCCAGAACCTTCATCACATGAGATGTGAGGGCAACTGTTCGATAGTCATTCAGATCCAATGGAGATGACTTCTTGGGGACAGGAACCAGGCAGGATGTCTTCCACAGCACTGGTACTCTCTTCAGACTCAGGCTCAGGTTGTACAGGTGTTTCAGTACTGGAGCTAGTTGGTTGGCACAGGTCCTCAGGGTCCTTGCGGAGATGCCATCAGGGCCTGAAGCCTTCCGCTGACGGAGTCTCTCCAGCTGTTTCTCCTCCTGATCTGTAGTCACTGTGAAGTGAGGGAGGGTCCTGGTGCCCCCTGAGGAGGAGGAGGGGGAAGATGGAGAGAGGTTCTGCACAGGAGGGTGGGTGGGGAGGGGTGTGTGGGGGTCTGGTTGTGTTGCTCGGGTGACAGACAGATTCAGTTCCTCAGCTCTCTCCTGGCTCCCAGATGGCTGCCCGACTCTCCCCTTGCACCCAGTTATTTGTTTCATTCCCTCCCACGCATCTTTAGTGTTGTTTTGCATGAGTTTATCTTCCAACTTCCTCCTATAATTGTCCTTGCACCTCCTCAGCATCTCTCTCAGCTCATGCTGCTCTCCCATCAGCTTCTTCTTGTCTCCAGCCCTAAAAGCTCTCTTCTTTTTGTTCAGAAGTGCTTTCAGGTCACTGGTGATCCATGGTCTGTTGTTGGAGAAGCAGTGTAAAATGACAATAAAGGGATCATTATCATTATTATCATTCACTTTAAATTGCCCCATTGTGTGACTAATAAAGGTTTATCTTACAGAGGTGTGAAAAGTGTTTACCCTTTACTGATATCTCTTTTTTTTCATATGTTTGTCACACAAATGTTTCAGATCATCAAACAAATTTAAATCTTAAACCGTGGAGGTAGAAGATCAGGCAAAATGCAACGAGGTGGAAAGTTGCAGGGTTTTATTTTCCTCCAACATAATGAGACACACTTTGTAGCTCTGTGCGCTACTGTGCTCCTGAGGCATGTATAGCAAGCTCTTTTATACATGTTATACACACAGAGAGAGAATTACACATTAGCATAGTGATATACATATCAGTCAATACATATCATTACTGTGACCAACTGGCGCCCAGATGTCTTCTCCCTCATCCGGGGATGTATAAACAATAGTCCATTGTTCTGGTTGGCCCCAGGGACTCTCTGTCCATATGTGAATTGCCCTCTGTATGTAAATTGTCCTCTGCTTCCTCCAGACCTGCTGAGTGTGAGCAATGTCCATGTAGAGTGTGGTGGGTCACCACAAAACAAAGATAACATAAGTAAACACAAAATGCAGTTTTTAAATTATGGTGTTTTTTATGATGGGGAAAACAAACAAACAAAAACAAACAAAAAAAACCCCCTCCAAACCTACATGGCCCTGTGTGAAAAAGGGATTGCCCCCTCCCCCCACCCCCGTTAAAACATGAATGAACTGGGGTTTATCACATCTTTGGAAAGATGAGTTCAATTTCGTCAACCACACCCAGGCGTGATTACTGCCACACGTGTTCTCAATCAAGAAATCACTTAAATAGGACCTGCCTGACAAAGTGAAGTAGACCAACAGATCCTCAAAAGCTAGACATCATGCTGTAATCCAAAGAAATTCAGGAACAAATGAGAAACAAATTGAGATCTATCAGTCTGGAAAAAGTTATAAAGCCACTTTTAAAGCTTTGGGACACCAGCAATCCACAGTAAGAGTCATTATCCACAAATGGCCAAAACATGGAACAGTGGTGAACCTTTCCAGGAGTGGCAAGCTGACCAAAAATACCACAAGAGCGCAGCAACAACTCATCGAAGATGTCAGAAAAGTCCCCACAACAACATCCAAAGAATTGCAGGCCTCACTTTCCTCAGTTAAGGTCAGTGTTCATGACTCCACCATAAGAAAGAGACTGAGCAAGAATGGCTTGCATGGTAGAGTTCCAAGACAAAAACCACTGTTGAGCAAAAAGAACATAAAGGCTCATATCAGTTTTACCAGAAAACATCTTGATGGTCCCCAAGACTTTTGGAAAAATACTCTGTGGACTGACAAGACAAAAACTTGGACCTTTTGGGAGGTGTGTGTCTCACTATATCCTGTGTAAAGGCAACAGCATTTCAGAAAAGGAACATACCAACAGTAAAAACATAGAATCATATCAACAGTAAAATATGGTGGGAGTAGTGTGATGGTCTGGGGCTGTTTTGCTGCTTCGGGACCTGGAAGACTTGCTGTGGTAAATGGAACCATGAATTCTGCTGTCTACCAAAAAATCCTGAAGGAGAATGTCCGGCCATCTGTTCGTGACCTCAAGCTGAAGCACACTTGGGTTCTGAAGCAGGACAATGATCCAAAACACACCAGCAAGTCCATCTTTGAATGGCTTAAGAAAAACAAAATGATGACTTTGGAGTGGCCTAGTCAAAGTCCTGACCTTAATCCGATTGAGATGCTGTGGCATGACCTTAAATGACATGATTTCTGGCCCAGGAAACACGCACAGAGGCTCGGGTGAGATTTAAGAGCTTTATTCAGCAACAGGTGTGTGGATGAGTGAGTGGAAAATGTAAATGTTCTCTTGGGGACAGGAAAGCACCGAGGGCAGAACAGACACCGTACAGCCAGGCAACCCTGAAGACAGAGCAGAGAACAGTGGATGAGCAATTGTCTCAGCAGGATGGTGAAAGTAATAATGTGGCTTACTTGCAGACGTATTGGTGACTGGCGTTGCCAAGAGAAGCTCCCGCCTGGAAGACAGCGTCCAGCTGCGCTCGATGGAGTGAGGATGCGAAGAGGGGCGATGAAGGGATAATTCCGCTGCCAGGAGGATCCACCTGTGCACAGGGGAAGAACTAAGGAGAACAGGTAAGAGCACCTTACTTGAGGATGACGTGTTGCGGCGTTGGCCGAGAGGAGTAGGCGAACGCAGAGCTGAGTGTGGAGATGAGCTGACGGCTCCAGGCCGAGGCTGTGGGCAGAGCGTTAAGTAGCGGCAGCCTGATGAAGCACAGGTGTGCGCACGGCTGGAGCGGATGACAGGCGGGAGCGAGTTGTGACAGTACTCCCCCCCCCCCCCCGAGCAGCGCCTCCTGGCGCTGGCTTGTCAGTGTGTGCCCGATGGAACACCTCAACGAGTTGCTTGTCCAGCACAAAGGAGGGGCGCACCCAGCATCTGTGCTCAGGGCCATAACCCTCCCAGTCCAAAAATACTGCAACCCCCGGCCCCGACGTCGGGAATCCAAGATAGCAGTGACGCTCCATGCCGGGTGTCCATTGATCATTCTAGGAGGGGGCGGCACCCTGGGAGGAGGACAGAGAGGATTAGACATCACAGGTTTAACCTGAGAAATGTGAAATGTGGGATGAACACGGAGGGGGGGAGGAAGCGCCAAACGCACAGCCACCGGGTTAACCACCTTCGTGACAGGATAGGGTCCAATGAAGCGCTGAGCCAGTTTCTTCTTCTCCCCCTTCAGGTTAATATTCTGGGCAGACAACCATACCTGTTGACCCACCTGGTAGTGTGACGCAGGCCTCCTGTGGTGATTAGCAGGCTTGGCGTTGCGCGATGCAGCATGAACCAGGGCCTGGCGCGTCTTAGTCCATAGCCATTGACACCGTCTCAAGTGGGCCTGGATGGAGGGAACTGCCACCTCACCTTCTTCCTCAGGGAACAGCGGGGGATCGTAACCTAGAGACGCCCGAAAGGGGGACATCCCAATGGCTGAAGACAAAGTGGAGTTATGGGCATACTCCACCCAGGGAAGATGAATGCTCCAGGAAGAGGGACTGGAGGAGGTGACGCAGCGCAGAGCAGCCTCCAGCTCCTGGTTGGTGCGCTCGCACTGCCCATTAGATTGAGGATGATGTCCCGAAGACAGGCTAACTGTGGCTCCCAGAGCGTTACAGAAGCTCCTCCAGACTTTAGACACGAATTGTGGCCCCCTATCAGAGACAATGTCAGCTGGGATGCCATGCAGCCTGACCACATGCTGCACCAACAGATCGGCCGTCTCGCGCGCCGAGGGAAGCCCAGGGAGAGGCACGAAGTGAGCCGCCTTGGAGAACCGGTCCACAATGGTCAAGATGGTATTATAAGAGTTGGAGACCGGCAGGCTGGTGACAAAGTCCAAAGCAATGTGTAACCAGGGCCTCCCGGGGACCAGCAAGAGGTGGAGAAGACCCGCAGGGGGAGCATTAGATGACTTATTCATGGCACACTGCAGGCAGGCGTGCACATAGTTGGAGACGTCCTCCCAGAGCCCGGGCCACCAAAAGGACCGCTGGAGAAGATCCACAGACCGGGAGACACCAGGGTGGCAAGCGAGCTTGGAAGTATGAGCCCAGTGAATGACGTCACCTCGGACTGATGAGGGCACAAATAATTTCCCCGCTGGCCCGCCGCCAGGATCGGGTTCGGACTCCAGTGCCTTCAGGACTCTATCTCTGATGGCCCAGGAAACAGCCCCCACAACGCATGAAGCAGGAACGACGGTATAGACCTCCTTTTCTGGTGCTTCAGGGGTAAACAGCCTGGACAGCGCATCAGACTTCTTATTCTTGGAAGCCGGGCGGTAAGTAATAGTGAACCTGAACCTAGCAAAGAACAGCGACCAGCGCACCTGGCGGGCATTCAGGCGCTTGGCCGTCCTGATGTATTCCAAGTTCTTATGGTCGGTCCAGACCACTAAAGGCTGAGCCGCCCCTTCCAACCAGTGATGCCAGCGCGAGCTTCACGGCCAGGAGCTCTCAGTCGCCGATGTCATAATTATGCTCGGCCGAGGAGAGACGGTTGGAGAAGAAAGCGCAGGGGCGCAGCGCCCCATCCGTTGGGGAGCGCTGAGACAAAACCGCCCCGACCCCAGTGTCAGAAGCGTCCACCTCGACAAAACACTGTCGCTCAGGATCCACAAGAGAAAGGACCTGGGAGGATGCAAATTCCTTTTTGAGGGTCTCGAAGGCCATCTCCGCTTCCGTCGTCCACTGAAAGCGCACCTTAGGTGAGGTGAGGCGGGTCAAAGGGGGAGTGATGGAACTGTAACCAGGGACAAAACGGCGGTAAAAATTAGCGAACCCCAAGAATTGCTCTACCTGCTTCTTCGAGGAGGGGGTAGGCCACTCGACCACTGCTTTAACCTTGGCAGGGTCAGGAAGGAGCTGATTGTGCGAGACAATAAAGCCCAGGAAGGAGGTAGTATTGGTGAAAAATTCGCACTTTTCAGCTTTGACGTACAGTTTATTCTCCAAAAGACGTTGAAGGACCCGCCTCACATGGACCAGATGCTCCTCCTGAGACCGGGAGAAGATCAAAATATCATCCAGGTAGACGAAAACGAAGACCCCCAGGAAATCACGAAGGACATCATTGATTAGGCGTTGGAAGACAGCAGGAGCGTTGGTGAGGCCAAACAGCATGACAAGGTATTCAAAGTGGCCGCTGGGCGTTCGGAAGGCTGTCTTCCACTCGTCACCCTCCCGGATCCGGACGGGGTAATAAGCACTGCGGAGGTCCAATTTGGAGAACCAGGACGCCCCCTGGAGAGAATTGAAGGCTGAGTCCATAAGTGGCAGCGTATAATGATCCTTAACAGTGATGTCATTAAGGGCCCTAAAGTCAATGCATGGCCTTAAGGACCCGTCCTTCTTCGCCACAAAAAAGAACCCAACACCCAGGGGGGGATGAAGAGGGGCGAATAATTCCTGCACTGAGGGATTCCCGAATATAGGTGTCCATGGCCTCCCGTTCTGGGGCAGAAAGGCTATAAAGGCGGCCAGATGGGAGAGGCGCCCCCTGCAGGAGATCAATGGCACAGTCATACGGGCAATGGGGTGGGAGGGATAACGCCTTCGACTTGCTGAAAACCAGACCCAGGTCGTGAAACTCCGGTGGCACTGTAGAGATGTCCGGCGGGGCGGGGTCAAGGGCAGGTGCAGGCACAGACGGGGCACAGGCCGCAGACTGAAGGCAGGTTCCCAAACAAAAAGTGCTCCAAGATAAGATGCAACCGGTCTGCCAATCAAACACAGGGTTGTGGAGGAGTAGCCATGAGTAGCCTAAAATGATGGGCGCTGCAGAGGTGGGAAGGACATAAAAACTAAGGTCCTCACGATGATTGCCAGAGATAATGACGGAGATGGGCTTGATAATATGAGTGACCTTCTCCAGGGGAAAACTGGTCAGAGCGACGAGATGAAGGGGAGTGGGCAAGGCTTGGCAATGGATGCCCAGGCGGGTTGCCAGGCTCTTAGAAATAAAACATTGTTCTGCCCCCGAGTCCACCAGTGCATGAGATGCGTGACCAATGGAGTTGTGGCAGAGTCTAATTTGAACCTGACATTTTGAGAGGGGATTAGACTGGGTAGCGTCCGCGAGGCCCCCTACAGTGACCCGCGGACCTCCCCTTTTGGCTTCATCGGGCAGACTTCCACAGGATGTTGGTCGTCTCCGCAATACATGCAGAGACCCAACTCCTGGAGGCGCTGTTTCTCCGCTAAAGAAAGTCTAGCCCGCCCGATGATCATAGCGTCGGGATCGTCGGCGACATCCAGAGGAGGTAACATCAGGGGGCGAGACTGAGGCGCGCGGATGGGAACTCCGCACGAGCGGTTAAAAAATTTCTGCTCGGCGGCCCGCTCCCTCAGCCTGTTATCCAAACTAATGGCCAATGAAATTAATTCTGGCAGCCGATCCGGCTGGTCCCGGCTGGCCAATTCATCCCGCAAATCAGAATTTAGACTCCGGATGAATAGGCTGCAAAGGGCAGCATCATACCAACCAACCTCTTCCGCCGCCACCCGGAAGTCGACAGCGTAGTCAGCCGCTAAGCGGCTACCCTGGCAAAGGCTAAGTAGTCGCTCGGCCAACACGCTATCGCGATCCGAATGATCAAAGACCTCGAGAAAATCTTGCACAAACTGGGTATAGGTCAAGGTCGCGTAACTGGCCTTCGCCACAACTGCGTAAGCCCAGGCTAACGCTCGCCCTTCCAGAAGATTAGAAACGTACCCAATTCGGCTTTGGTCTGACGAAAAATCCCCGGGCACGCGCTGGAACACCGTCTCTCACTGTAGAATAAACTGCTAAAGCGTGCTGGAGTGGGAATTGGGGTGAGATGGGTCGGCGGACCCGGGGCAGAGGAGCTGGCCTGAGGAGCGGGAGGAGCTGGCCCACCGAGCTGAGACGGA
The DNA here is from genome assembly GCA_020510985.1 of Pholidichthys leucotaenia. Lineage (NCBI taxonomy): Eukaryota > Metazoa > Chordata > Actinopteri > Cichliformes > Pholidichthyidae > Pholidichthys > Pholidichthys leucotaenia. The sequence continues at coordinate 260,788,088 of CM035840.1, forward strand.
GGGGGCGCCTGTGGAGGATCAAGGCGATCCAACCGGCTAGTAATGGAGATAAGCTGATTAAGGATAACCGGTTGTTGATGAACAATTAAGTCCACCCGAGCCTCGAGATTGGAGAGTCGGCATACGTACCCGCTGTTCGCTGGGCCGCTATGCTGGAGCCGTACTGACATGATTTCTGGCCCAGGAAACACGCACACAGGCTTGGGTGAGATTTAAGAGTTTTATTCAGCAACAGATGTGTGGATGAGTGAGTGGAAAATGTAAAAGTTCTCTTGGGGACAGGAAAGCACCGAGGGCAGAACAGACACCGTACAGCCAGGCAACCCTGAAGGCAGAGCAGAGAACAATGGATGAGCAATTGTCTCAGCAGGATGGTGAAAGTAATAATGTGGCTTACTTGCAGACGTATTGGTGACTGGCGTTGGCAAGAGAAGCTCCCGCCTGGGAGACAGCGTCCGGCTGCGCTCGATGGAGTGAGGATGCGAAGAGGGGTGATGAAGGGATAATTCCACCGCCAGGAGGATCCACCTGTGCACAGGGGAAGAACTAAGGAGAACAGGTAAGAGCACCTTACTTGAGGATGACGTGTTGCGACGTTGGCCGAGAGGAGTAGGCGAACACAGAGCTGAGCGTGGAGATGAGCTGACGGCTCCAGGCCGAGGCTGCGGGCAGAGCAGGTTAAGTAGCGGCAGCCTGATGAAGCACAGGTGTGCGCACGGCTGGAGCGGATGACAGGCGGGAGCGAGTTGTGACATTAAAAGGCGGTTCATGCTCAACAACCCTCTATTGTGGCTGAATTACAACAATTCTGCAAAGATGAGTGGGCCAAAATTCCTCCACAGCGCTGTAAAAGACTCATTGCCAGTTATCGCAAACACTTGAATGCAGTTGTTACTGCTAAGGGTGGCCCAACTAGTTATTGAGTTTAGGGGGCAATCACTTTTTCACACAGGGCCATGTAGGTTTGGATTTTTGTTTCTATTAACAAGTAACACCTTCATATAAAAACTGCATTTAGTGTTTAGTTGTGTTATCTTTGTCTTATATTTAAATTTGTTTGACGATCTTAAACATTTAAGTGTGACAAACAGAGAAAAATGAGAAATTAGGAAGGGGGCAAACACCTTTTTACACCACTGTAACTGTTCCTCCTGGACTACTTATCCTTATCCTACACTTTATTACATGTATAGTTTATTTCTCTTATCTTATCATGTTTAATGTTGCAGCATTGTACCGAGACAAATTCCTAGTTTGTGTACTACATGAACAATGGCAATAAACCTGATTCTGATTCTGATTCTGATTCTGGACAGTCTTTAGCATGGCACATGATCAAGCTCATCATTTTGTTGCTCTCATAAAATGTGGACATTTGGACCACAGACTACATTTAATTAGACATTAAAATGTTTAACCGTGGTGAATGCATCTGTTATGCTTCCCTCTGGGTTTTTTTGGAGGGGTCGTGGGGCTCAGACATCCTGAACTTCAAAAGTAGAGTGAAGCAGGAAAACCGTTCAAAGTAAGTTTTATTCTTGAATTATGAAGTGGTTTGAATGTTAAAACACTAATGACTTAGAAAACAGCAACATCTCATTATTTAAGCTTATGTTAGGTGACATTTTTTTTCTGATGTGCTGTTAAGCTAATTCCCTTTCACAGCATCTGGAACACCATGTGGTGTACAGGAGCGGTGCCTATCACCGTTTCTAGGTAAAGTCAAGCTGATATTTCATTAATGTCAGTTCAATAACTAATGTCAGGGTGTGACGTGGTTGATTAACTTGCTTTCAAATAAGTTAAAGTCCTGTAGAGACATACAATTGAAACTATATGTTTACATACACTGTATAAAAAACTGTGTACATAAGCATACACTGTCACTGTCTGATAAATCAGACTAAACTTTTCCTGTTTTAGGTCAGATACAGTAGCATTAATTAAATTATTTCTGTTGCTTTTTAGAATATTTTTTTTATTTTTAAAAGATTTAGTTTATTATTATTATTATTATTACTACTTTCTTCAAAGTCACATGGTTACATACAACAAGATTCACCACCATCACATTATGCCACTAAACAATTTGGGACAGCCCAGATGATGATGCCATGGCTTTGGAAGCTTCTGATAGATTAACTGACACCATCTGAGGCACAACTGTGGATGTACTTTTAGGCACACTTCAAACACACTGCTTCCTTGTGTGACAGCATGTGGAAATAAAAAAAATAAAAAATAAAAAAAAAGCAGCCAAGATATCAGGAAGAGAATTGTTGACCTCCACAAGTCTGGTTCATCCTTCGGTATCTCTTCCCAATGCCTTTTCAAACAATCATACCAAAATATAAACAACATGGGAATGTCCAGCAATCATAAAACTCAGGAAGGAGAAGAGCTCTGTGTCCCACTGATCCGTTCTCCATAATGAAAAAGCAAGCCTTCACAGGATTTCAGCATTAATGCAGGAGTTCTGTTATTTTTCTGACTTCAAACAATGCTTCTTCTCTAAAAATAATATCATAAAATAAAAAATAAAACATGGTAAACATGTAAAAATGGGCATTTATGCCTTGTAACATTTGTTGTTTAAATGCTGAAAAGCAACTTAAATAAAAGCACTATTAACAAAATACTGAAATGAATAGAAAAAAAATGTATTTTGTAAAAATATACATGCTGTACATGGGTGTAATTTTTGCATTTTTTTTAAATATATACAGTATATATGCACAGTGTATATACACACATGCATAAAATACTCAATTGTAAACTAACATACTGGTTAAACCTCAAGACATTGCAAGGAGTCTAGTTCAGAATTAATCTGTAACCTACATCACACATACCCCACCTTCCCAAACTCCAGCTGCTCTATGGTCATGAATGGATGCAAGCCTTTAAATACAAACTTCATTAGAGTTCCGTGAGCAGCTAGCATCAGTGAGTTTTCCTGGCAAGGAGTGGCGAGCAAGCAGGTTTGTAAAACCTCAGAGCTACTGCTATTGTCTATAAAGAATGAACTCATATTGAAATGTTTTTCAGTGGGTTTTGCGAGTTAAAAAATATTTAATTTAGCCTGCAAGGCTTCTAGCATTTTGCTAATATTCTACTACTACTAATAAGTAAATATTATCGCCACTAACGCAGGTGCTGTTGTTTGAGAATCGAGTGCGAGCTTGCTTCGTAGACTGTCGAACACGTCACAGTCTTTCATTGTATCCCATGTTTCCACGTCAAGAGATGTTTCAACTTGTATTTACTATACTAGTGCATACCCATGCATGCCCGTAGAAACCAAGTATAAGCAAGTATTTCAGCATGGCCATAGAAAGCAGGTAGGTGTAAGCCAGTATTTCTGCATGCCCGTAGAAAGTTACTTTTACCATGGCAACAGTAACCATGGTGATATCTGCCTTTGATCTTTGACGTTATTATCTGTTCAGTGATGCCTGCCTTTGATCTTTGATGATGTCTGTGTCTGGCAACAGTAACCATGGTGAATGTTGAGTTTGATTTTTGCTGTAGAAAGCAGGTGTAAGCAAGGGTGTAAGCAAGCACGTCTGCACTCGTTCGGTGATGCCTGACTTTGATCTTGGTGCTATAGCGAGTGCTATGGTCTTTGATGATGTCATAGAGAGTCCTATGATCTTTTACGACGGCATAGCGAGTCCTATGATCGTGAGTGATGCCTGCGTTTGATCTCTGATGATGTCATAGGAAATCCTATGATCGTGAGTGATGCCTGCCGTTGATCACATAGTCAAAGACACCTGTCTATATGTCTATGTGATGTCATATAGACATCATATCTATATGACGGCATTGTGAGTCCTATGATGTCTGAGATCATAGGAACATCATAGGTCATAGCTAGTCCTATGACCGTGAGTGATGCCTGCTGTTGATCACAAAGTACTTGTACATACCCGTACATACCCGTCCATGCCCGTAGAGACCAAGTATAAGCAAGTATTTCTGCATGGCCATTTTTTATTTAGCGAATGCAAAGTCCTTAAGCCAAGCAGTTGCCTCCTGGTTTGCTGTATGGAGGGTGTGTAATCCTCCTTCCAGTCTTTGGAGCGGGCAAGCCTCTATGATGTGCTCCATTGTTTGCTCCTCTCCACATGCGCACAGTGGGCTAGGGCTACTGCCCCATCTGTGAAGGCTGGCCAAGCAGGGGCCATGTCCAGTCCTGAAGCGATTGAGTGTAGACCACTGTCTCCTTGGGAGGTTGGTGCCCGGGACCTGTTGGTTGGGGTTTATCACCAGCTGTTTGTTTGGGACCTCCTTGGTCTCCCATTCCTCTTGCCAAGCTGTCTGGATGGTGAAGTCAGCTGGGGGAGGGTTTTTCCAAATCGGCCGTCTGGATGAAAGTCGGGCAGTGGGTGGGGTGTAGATATCTGCATGGATTGGTAAGTGAGGAGAATCTTTAACTTTTTGGAGCATCCTTTGAGTTAATGCTGCTCGCCGGATGTGTGGAGGGGCTATGTTTGATAGTACAGAGAGCCAGGGGAGTGGTGTTGAGCGGATTGTTCCAGTTATAGTTCTCATGGTTGAGTTGAGCTGGGTGTCTATATGGTGTGTGTAAGATGACCTGGACCAGACAGGGGCACAATATTCTGCTAGAGAGTATGAAAGGGCCAGTGCTGAGGTGCGCAGGGTGGAGACTGCCGCCCCCCATTTTGCACCAGCGAGATTGCAGAGCAGGTTGTTTCGTACCTTCACCTTAGCAGCCGTCCCCTTTAGATGTTCCTTGAAGGATAAGGTCCTATCAAGGGTCACTCCAAGATAAGTTGGATTTGGGGCATGCTTAAGCTTGAGTCCGCTCAGGTGGATGTTTAGTTCTCTGGCAGCTTTTGCATTGTGGAGATGGAATACACTGGAGACGGTTTTTGCTGGGCTTGGTTTTAGGCGCCAGATTTTGCAGAACTGGTCCAGTTTGGCAAGATCTTCCATGAGCACCCGTTCCAGTGGTTCAAAGTCTGGTGCTTGGAATGCCAAACAGATGTCATCTGCATAGATGAATTTGCGGGATTTTGTAGTAGGCAGGTCGTTTATGTAGAGGTTGAACAGAGTTGGAGCTAGAACTGAGCCTTGTGGGAGTCCATTTTTCTGCATTCTCCATGCACTTGTGTTCTGACTGAGGTGGACTCTGAACCTTCGGTTGGTCAGCAGGGTTTTTATAATTGCTGTTGCCCAAGCAGGGATCGCCTTTATAAGTTTCAGGAGGAGGCCTTTGTGCCAGACCGTATCATAGGCGGCTGTAAGATCGAGAAACACAGCCCCTGTCTTCAGTCTGCTCTCGAAGCCATTTTCGATGAAGGTGGTTAGGGCCAGTACTTGTTCTCCTGTACTGCGGTCCTTGCGGAAACCTGCTTGATCCACACTTAGAATATCCTCTATTTCTGGGGAAATGCGTTGCAGTATTAGGCGCTCCATGATTTTGTAAGGAACGCTGAGTAGGGATATTGGGCGGTAGCTTGCTGGTAGTTTGTGGTCTTTGCCAGGTTTTGGGATGGCAATGACCTTTGCTGTCCGCCATTTCTTTGGGATCGAGTTTGTTTGTGTGATCCTTGTGTAGAATTGCGTCAACCAGGTTAGGGCTCGGGGGCCAAGATGCATGGCCATTGCTGAAGGGTCTCCTCCTGTCTCAGACTGCTGTATTGTTAACAGTCATGCCTGTGGTGTACTGCTCGAACCTGAGGTGTTTCATCTTCACAGCATCTTTTGTGACATGCAGCAGTTGTCCTCACTCTATTGCTCTCCATCTGGTGGGTCTTCTTCTTGGTTCAGACCACTGGTTGGGGGATAGGTGTGTTGTAATTCCAGTTCATGGACAGGATGATGAAAATAGATCTGAGCAAAAAGTGGCGTTTGACCCTGTTCAGGAAGACCTGTGAATGCCCATCGAAACCTTACTGTTGTGCTCTCCCTCTGAGTTGACAGCTGTCAGTGGCGTTTCCTGGTTTTTGCTTTTTGCTTTGTTAATGTGTGGATCTGTATTGTCTGCTAATTGTGCAATTAGGGTTTTTTTTTCTATGTGATCACAATCTAGCTCATTCGAGCTATATTATGATAACTATGTTTTTTCTCTCTGCCCAATGTATCATCCCCTCCCCCTCCCCCTCTTTACCCCACACTGTATGAGGCGCCTTGTATGGCTGCCGCATCATTAGGGAGCGCTTAACATGAGCGCACCTTAGTGATAAGTGAAATTCCTTGTATGTGTAAGCATACTTGGCAATAAAGTTGCTTCTGATTCTGAAACCCTGAAACTGGAGCACCCGGAGAAAATCAGTGCTTTGCTTGGTATTTTACAAATTTGTAGTGTAGAATGCCATTCTTCATGGGTACTGCTTCGACTGGGTGTGGTTTAAAGTAGTGTGTCCTATTCTTAATGGGGTGACAGACTGACAAACTAAAAGACATTTCTTGAATTTATAGAGTGCCTTCTGCCTTACTGAGTGAGATTTCCAGATTTATTGCTTTGAATGGGTGTGGTTTAAAATAGTGTGTCCTATTCGGTCTCAGCTTCTCTGTGCCTTGCCTGGCGTGCAGCGTTGGTGGCCAGCCGACTATTCCGCATCTCCTCAGTCTCAGCTTGTCTGTGCCTTGCCTGGCATGCAGCATTGCTCGCTTTGCCGGCATTTCGGGCTTCAAGTGACTCAGCACATGCATGGCGCACTGCCTTACAATTCCTGTCTGTCTGTGCATCCCTTGTCTGTCGTACCCTATGACATGCTCAAACCGCAGGTGTTTCATCTTCATGGCATCTTTTCTCACATGCAACACAGTCATTCCTGGAAGGTACTGCTCAACCCTCAGCTGTGTCATCTTCACGGGATCTTTCCTGATGTGCAGCAGTTCTCCTCACTCTTTTGGTCTCCATTTATGTAGCGTCTGGTTGGTCAATATGACATCATAAAGACATCGAGGCAGGCATCATAAGACACTACATCATAGGTAGCCAGTCGTAAAACACACAAGGCAGGCATCGTGAATGATGGTCTATATGACATCCTAAAGAATCAAGGCAGGCATCATAGGACACTAAATCATATGCAGCCAGTCCTATTGCCTATATGACAGCATCACGTATATGTGGGCATCGCAAGTCCTATGTAGCCTGAGATCATAGGAGCATCATAGGACATCATGCAGACATCATAGGCAGGCATCACAGGACACTACATCATTGGTAGCCAGTCCTATTGCCTATATGATGGCATTGCCTATATGACATCATCGCAAGTCCTATGTAGCCTGAGATCATAGGATCATCATAGGACATCATGCACACATATGACGGCATCACCTACCTATATGATGGCATTGCGAGTCCTATGTAGCCTGAGATCATAGGATCATCATAGGACATCATGCAGACATCATTGGCCATCCTATGATGTCCTATGATAGTGACATACAGACACACTGACATTTCTTGAATTTACAGAGTGATGGCATACTGTTCATGTTTACATGCACTTCTGCCATTACCCTGTGGGAGCAAGATTGTCATGGCGTTGCTTGGTAATGCCTTGTGATGTCATGACGCATGCTGTTGTAAAAAACAAACAAAAAAAAAACAACACACACATAAGTGTTTAAACCCATAGCATTGAAAAGAGGAATTGATAACATCAGTGACATTCGATTCCAGGGGCTTGAAAAATTCTCAATTCCCAAACCTAGATCTGGGCACCCAAAACCAACAATTGCGCAACATATATTTCCACAGGGAGGAAGCATTTGCTCAAAATTTTTCCACCTCTGATTCTAAAAGGGATTATTTAGCTTCTGAAGGGAAATATTTACCTTCTGGACAGCACAAGATGGACCGGAGCGGAACACTTTTCATCCGCCATTGATTAAGCTGCACGTGACGGAAAGGATATCACTGCCGGTTCCACGGGGTAAACTAACCGAAACTGAGGCGGAATAAATCAGAAGATAAATGTGATTGTTTCTGGAGTTGGGAGAGAAAGTTAAAATGGCCGACAGAAGACAAAATAAGGACCGGGGTTATCACACAGATGAGCACATGGATGCATGGCGCATGTTTTTTTTTATCAGTTTGTTTCCATTCTATTGATTTTCTGTTTCATATATTTTGAAGATAAGATAAGAAAAAAAAAAAAAACAACAACAAAAAAACAATGACAACAAAAAACAAAACCATCCTTTGTGTAAATATGTCCAAATTCCACATTGACCAAAAGTAATGTAATCTGATATGGCTGCCATCACAATATGCAAATTATATGTGTAAATTTACTCCTATCATAAAGTTTGGAGCATATTCTACAACATCTTTCTCTTTGACAGTAAGCCATTATCTCTTACAACACTTTCAAGTTACAGCCTTTGGAATTTGTGATATCCAAACTGAATATTTTCTTGAAAAAAATCTTCGTCATCAGAGGATACATGCAGATAGTGCAGATCTGCGACCAAAATCCCCAAGTAGTTAATTTGTTTTAATGGGGGGGGGGGGGGGGACAATCACTTTTGGTTCCAAGGTTGTCATAACCAGGAGCGGCACTGGGGTTAAGCTCCCAGTGCTCATAAAATTCTCCTTACGGCGTGCGTCTCGAAAAGCCTCTGACAACTAAGTCCAACTCCTGGCCTGCCCGTGTGGTTTAGTCTCTAAGCCCGGCGGAACTGCTTTTACTAATAGGAGAAGGGGCGAGGGCGGATCTCTGGCACCTTAAAACCAGATGCTTCGGGTAGATGGTGGCTCGTCAACCTGGGAAGGTAGCCCATCTAGGGGAAGGTAAACCCTGATTTCAAACCTCCGCTGCCTTGCAGCACACCCGGTCACGGGAAAGGCTTTGGGAGTCAACCCTGAGGAAAAATCCGGAGTCGGAGCCCATAAGGCAGTTGTCTGTTGTGTTCAACATCGTTCTGGCAGCTCCTGTGACGGCGCTGGTGCCAAACTATAGCAGCCCTGCTGTTCCTTTGGATTCATCAGTGACGTGGAGAGGGGGGACATGCTGCATGGGTAACATCTTGTCCTCCATATCATCCTGCCCAGGCTTGAATCCTACCAACGCCCAACGCTGGAAGGTAAAACACCAGTGCGCATCGGCCTGTTCAGCCACAGGCGGTGCTGTTCCAGCAGAGTAGACATTTAGGATTCTCTTCCATGGTCATCATAGACCGACGGAGGCCGACAACAACGATGACGACGAATCACTTTTCCACAAGGCAATATATATATTTTTTTTGTTCTGTTTTTTTACCCTTAATAATAATAAATCAGATTTATAAAGCACTTTTTCATAGACACTCAAAGACGCTTTTACAAATAGATACATTATTCAGTCACTCCAGACAGACAATGGTTGTGGCAAGTTACTACTGTAGCCACAGCTGCCCTCGGTAAGACTGACAGAAACGTGGCTGCTAATCCACGCCAACGGCCTGTCTGGCCACCACCGAACATTTAAACAAATTCATACCCAGTGTTATGGACACTGGAGCCAAGGTGGGTAAAATGTCTTGCACAGGGACACAAAGGCAGGATATCCCTTGTATTATGTTGAAAAAAAATTACATTGATTATGTTGCGGGTCATTTTGACCCGTACTGTGTAAATCCACTCTAAACAGTAAAAAAACAGGTTAAACCAATAACAACTATATTTTAGATTATATAAACATTTATAAAAGAGACATAACAATACATTTTTAATTTCAACACTATATTTAAGAATTATTTTGTTCAAGTTTTTCCCTCTGCATTTTTTATTTCATTTAACTTGCCCCTTTTTCTCACATTTTCAATGTTCAACATTTTCAATGCTCTCCACATGATGGACAGAATGTAACTGTGTGCTTTCTGCAGATGTATTTCTTGCTTTTCACACAAGAGGTACTTGTTTTACTGTTCTCTCGGGAGGGACAGACCTGGCATCTTTTCCGTTTCTTTACACCTGTGTCCACTGGATCCATTGCAGATTGGTTGGATGACCTGACCTTGACCTTTTCAATGACAGCTGCAGCTGCTGGGGATCGAGCTGGCCTGGCTCGCCTCTGGATCTTGGGAGTGACAAGTGCTTTGCCGAGTTCTTCCAGGAAAAGCCAACGTCGGTACAATTTGCCGGCATTCCATTGCTAGTTGATTTCAGTCCACAGGACATAGGGCATTGTAAGCAGACACATCGACAATGTTGTAGAAAATCACCAAGGGCCAATGGGCAGTCTTGCGCTGGCAGCTGTATGTTGCTGTTACTTTGTCCAGATTGTCAACTCCTCCTTTGGTGGAGTTGTAGTCCAGGATCATTTGTGGCTTCATGTCTTCTCTTGTGCTCAGAGATGCATCTGTGTGCATTGTGCTCATTACAAGAACATTCTTGTTTGTCTTTGGGCAGTATGAAACAACTTCTGCTTTCTCAGTGAAAACAAATATTGAGGAATGCAAAGGTCTGCCCTGCATCTTCAGAATTTCACTGGGAAGTTCTGGCTTATTTCTTCTGACTGTTCCCAACATAGTCAGCTTTCTCTTCTGAAGTTCATCTCCAAGGCGGTAGGATGTAAAGAAGTTGTCACATGTGATGTTATGACCTTGCAACCCTTCACTCATCTCCAGCACCACACGCATCCCCTGATTCTCCTCAGATGCTCCTCCAGGTAGCTTTCCAGTATACACTTGCATATTCCATGCATAGCTAGATTTTGCATCACAGGCTATCCACATTTTGATGCCATACTTGGCAGGCTTGTTGGGCATGTACTGTCTGAAAGGACAGCGCCCCCTGAATGGTACAAGGCACTCATCTACAGTAACATGGGGACCAGGATTGTACAACAAAGGTAGAATTTCAACCCATTTATCCCATGCATCTCTAAACGCAGCTAGTTTGTCTCTTTCATGTCGACCAGCTCTGGTGTCACGGTTGTCAAATCGGATCACACGAGACATCATGTGAAATGTCTCCAGAGACATTGTTGCTCGAAAGATTGGCCTTCCATACTCTTCATCCCATAGACTTGCAGTTGCTTCTCCTTTTGACCTGTACACTCCACCTAATACCAGAATTCCAATGTAAGCATGCAAGTCAGTCTGATCCAGTGGCTTCCATTTCTCCTGAAATACACGTCTCCCCTCCAAGTTGGTCATTTCCAGTATAATCTTCTCTATTGGTGGGGATATGAAGAGCTGAAATGATGATTGAATATCATCAACTCATGTGACAGCAAATCTTGTAGGACCGGGAGTCATTTTGATGACATTGGAAGATGACAGTCTACCTCGGCTTTGGTGTGGTGATGTTGACCATTTTATATTACCATCTTTAGATGACCATGTTCCCTCTGTGGATGATGATTGCTGCATTCCTTGGCTTTCATCCGATGGAGACACAATGGCAGGCTCGTCCTCTGAATCCTCCTCATCATTGGAAAATTGACATTCTGGATCATCAGTTACACTGTCCTCGGTCTCTGAAATCTCTTCCTCTGTGTCACTATCCCAGTTCAAAATATGTGATGAAGCTTTTTCAGCTGTAAACCTTCTGGAGCTCATTTTTGGTGTGTTTGTCAAAGAGATGGCATGAGAAAAGTGACAAGGACAAGGGAGAGAAAGTCCCTTCTCGACACACACCTGGGTCTCTGGCAGTCAAAATACAATTAACTGGGCAGTCAAAATAAAGTACATCAAAGAGGCAAGTTTATTTTGGATCTGTACAGCTACTTACCCACATAAAAGTGTCCAGGTCAAAATGGCCTGCAACATCATCTTTGTATACAAACTCTGCACATACATTCCACTACACATCAAAGTGTCCAGATTTTACACACCAGTTCATGACCCGAGATGAGGAAAAGTCACAAAATTTCATGAAGAAAAAGAAAGGATAACCCATACTTTGGTCAACACAAAAACTGAAATGGGTCAAATTGACCCTTAACATAATACAAGGGATATATCTGGGGAGAGTGGGATTCGAGCCACCAACTATCCAGTTATTGGATGACCTGCTCTACCTCCTGAGCCACTGCCGCCCCAATAATAAACACCTTCATTTAAAAACTGCATTTTGTGTTTGCTTATGTTATCTTTGTCTAATATTTAAATTTGTCTGATGATCTTTTTTTTTTTTTTTGTTACTTATTTGTACCCGTAGGTAGATTTGGTTTGCAGTCTGGTGACAAGCCACCGGCTGCCGGTCGCTGCGTGCGCGAGCTCCCTAAACCTACATGTTTTTTGTTATGCGGGAGGAAACCGGAGAAATCCCGGAGTAAACCCACGCAACACGGGGAGTACATGCAAACTCCACACAGCTCACTGTTGGTCGGGGGCTGGGATCGAACCCACGATCTCATGATCCCCGCGATCCCCCGGCCAAGGGTAAACTGTGCTGCCACAGTGCTAAACCACTGCGCCACCGTGCAGCCCATATCTGAAATATTTAAGTGTGACAAACACACAAAAAAATAAGAAATCTGGAGGCGGGCAAACACTTTTTCACACCACTGTGCATACACATAAGAACATCAGAACTATCAACATATATATATTTACAGCACTGTTCCTTAGGCAGGAGGAGTAGAACCGGCATGGGGAGGCCCAGGGCAGCCCTCAACAAGCGCGTCCCTGGAAGCAGCAGGTCCCTGGGACGATGGCTGATCTTCCGGACAAAAGCGCCTCTCCTCTTAACCACAGACTCCCGCTCTCGTCCAACCCAGTCACTTGAAGCCTCTTCCCCGACACGCCGAAGCTGATTGGCATGCCTCACCAAGCCATCAGACAGCTTGACATATGCTGCGCCTAGCTTAGCCAATATTTGCAGACACTCATGATGCTTCGCTGGCGGTCGTCTGGCCTATCTTCACCATGGACGTTCCTCACTTCGAACACGAACCAAATCCATAACCTCAATGGGGCTTGGCCTGGCCTGAAATGGTGCTGCTTAGCCTCGTCGATCTGGCCCCGACCTCTTCTGAAGTTGTTGTAGCTGTCACCATCATAGCTGCAGATCCTCCATCCCTCTGCGGCCAAGCTTTGGCAATATCTGGAGCTAGCACAATGGTTTCACTCACTGGCGCAGACGTCTCTCCGCCATGCTCAGAACCCCCTTCTACCATTTCCCAAGCACCGGCACTGAGACCTTTCTGCACCAAACCTGAGTGAGGCTGGTCCTGCTTGACCACTGTGGTATCCGTTAGCTCGTCATCCCACATAATGTCCTCATCGACCACCGGAACCGGAGGGTTCCACTGGCCACAACCGGACCATTCTTTTCCAGCGTCGTCTTTAATGGCAAAACCCAGTCCTTAGAACAAGTCACAGCCTATGAAGTTGTCGCCTCGGGCTGTCACATGGAACATGAAGTCAACCATCATTGTAGACTTGTACCAAACTGTTTACTCCAAATTTCCAACCATACACAGCCTGCCACCTCCATAACCATAAAGCGGCGCTGGGTTACCTCTAACCCTGTAGTGGGGGAAAAACTTCCTCACCATGGCCCAGTTGAACAATGACCCCTCCGCCCCTGTGTCATGCAGCAGTGGCACCTCCACGCAGTCCAGTTCCACTGTGCAGAACGTGTACCAATTAGTTCTGGGGAACACTATATGGATTGTTGTCGGTGACGGGCGGAGTGATTTCTTCCATGGGCTATCCAGTTCAGATACACAGCACACTCTAGCATAATGGTTCAAGCGTCCACATCTGCTATAACACTTACTTCTAGCTGGGCAGTCCTTAGCCTTATTGCGGTGCCGCAACCCACAACTATTGCAAAGGAGTTTTCCCGGGGCAGACCTTTGACTGGCAACATTGGCTTCCATAGCAATGTTGTCCAAACTATCCTCGCTATCCAAGTCCGCGACATTTGCCGTGGTGAGAGGCTCTGGCGGCTGCTGTGACTGGCGCCAGTTTAGCTCCAAAGCTAGCTTGTCTGTGACCTCCAACTGGAGAGCTAGCTCGACAGCTCTGGCTAATGTTAAATCACTGGGCGCCATGAGTAGCCTAGCCCACAATGCATGTGCTTCGCAAACTGTTCCCATACCAATTAATCTTCCAATGGCCCAAAGTGACACTCACTAGCTAGCTGCTTTAAATTGGTGACAAACTGATGAATAGTCTCACCCCCTTGCTGGTGTCACTGCCAAAAGCAAATCCTCCAGAAAGTCACGCTATCCGGGGTATGGAAATGGTTTGCTAGCAACTCCACAAAGTCTTCAAAAGAGTCCGAAGCGCCGGGTGTGTGCAGGACTTGCTGGCTGTCAATACCCAGGTTGTGAACAAGTAGCACAGATGCTCTTAACTTGTCGAGCTTACCCAGGTCGAGCGCAGTGATTTATGTCTGGAAAGCCTCAAACCATCTTGGCCAAGGCACCGGCGGATCACCCAGCAGCTTGAGGAAGGGGCGTAATGGTGTAATGCGCACCTCAATGAGTTAACCCTCGATCGCCAAATGTTATGTATGTTAAAATACCTTGGTAAAGGATGAGGCAAGATGGCTGGACAAGCACAGCTTTATTGAATGATGTGGAACAGCGATTACACGGTAGGCACCAGGCAGAGGGCATCGGTCGAAGAGGCCGCACTAAGGGTGCCCTCTGCTATTTATAGGGTGGTGCAGTGGCGTAACAGGAAGCGCTAACCACTACACCGCACTTCACAATAACGTGCTAAACCCCAAAACCACATCCCCGTAAACAACTGGTTCTTTATTTAAAGAAAAATCTTAATAAATTATGAAGTTTTTAATTGAAATTAACTTTTTCCATTTTTAAAATAACAGTTTTTTCACATGAATTTTAAATTTCTGTGAAAATGTGATTTATTTATTTATTTATTTTAATTTAGCGCTTGTTTTTTAACTAAAAATGTTTGCTGTGAGTATTTTTTCTTTTTTTCGGTCAGGACATGTCAGAGTTAGAGAAGTCCAACCAGAACACCAGCCCAATAGTGAAGCAGCCCACCAGAAATTCTATTGAATCTCCCAGTGTCCTACTCCAGGCCTACCCAAAGGGAATCAAAATGTACCAGAGCCCATAAAACACAACCAAAGCAATAACAATAAAGTAAGTGTTTAAATATACTATATAATTATTACAACTCTTTTGAATTGAAAATGTGTTCCATTAAGCAAAGCAGCTGCAAACTTCTTAGAATACATTCATTTAAGAGACAACTATGAAATCCCTAACTCTCTGGTTTGGTGTGAAAAGAGAGTTAAAGGTCGCCACAGTGTTGTTGGCCAACATACACCTCATCCAACAGGGAACAGGGTATTGCCATGGTGGTGAACTTGCCAGGAGTTACTGCCTACCTTCCTGTAGCAACAGCTTCCCGCGGGTCTTGTGAGGACATTTTTAGGATTTTTGGAGACATTTGAGGTCCTTTCTTGGGCTGAACTTTCTGCCCTGACCATGTTAGCAGTTGCTATAAACTTTATTTACTTGAATATTTTGGAGACAGTTGGATGGCTTTTTACAAATTCTGTTGAATTCTCTTTTATATTTTCTTTATATTTTCCCTTCCCAGACTTGCATCCACAATCTTATTTCTGCAGGCCTTTGACAGCTTTTTGAATATGAAACCTACAGTATGTCTGGGGCCACACTTTGATATAAATGGGAAGTAAACTGTAAAATAAAATAGGAAGTCCCAGACTCACAGGAACAGAAGACACATGGGACATTGAGAGACAAGGTCAGACTAAAACTAAAAATATAACTGAATCACTGAAATAAAAGTACAGCTAGGAACAAAGGAATACTGCAAACTCAAACTAACAAATATTAGGAGCATGATGACAATAACATGATGAGGGACATATTTAACAAAGTGGTACTAACTGGGAATAAGTGACTATAATTCTAAAATGAAAACATATTGCCAGTAACTTTAGAAAATGTGAAAACCAAGCTGTTCTCACAGAATTCAGGAATGAATTAAAGGCATGGGCACAAACTGTAGAATTTCTTTTCCTAAGCTTCCTCTCCCTGCTCAGTGGTTGCGTTGTATTTTACTAGTAAATGTAGGCTTTTTTTTTTCCACCAGAACATGTCTACTCTGAGAAAACGCTACAGATTCACAATATGCTGCACCGTTTATCAAGTGTGCAGTGGAGCAGGAGTGCACTTGGTTCTATAGTTAATCTTCTACAAACAAAATGTCTGTTGGAGTTATATGGTGTGGAAGACAAAGACAAAAACAAGCATGTGTATCGAGGTGAGGGCATTGTGCCGGAGTGTGCAAGATGTCAGGGAGTCGGTAGCTGTAATTTCACACCTGGAAACCAACAGGAAGGTGGCAGGCTGACTAATCGCATTTGACAGGCAGACAAAACCCATAGCTGCCCACAGGCAGCGGAGACAGAGTTTATTATGACCCTTTCTCTGACTGTGCTTTATGCAAGTATGAGCCAAACTACTCTTTTTGTTTTATTTGGACATTTCTAGCAGGTAGACAACATATGTTATATCAGCATTCATACTCAACATGTATGAACGTTGTGTTAAAAAATTAACTTTTTACATAAAAGTAGCAGAAATGTTGCAAGACAAGACAAGGACTGCATTGCCGTTGACAGTTCAAATGTGATCTAATATTGGTAGAAATGGCACTCATTGCTGGGCGACCACAGTGCATCGTTGATGAAGACACCATCCAGCAAGTGGAGGCTACTATTATTGAGGATCACCACATCACTGTTCACCAACTAGCCCAAGATGTCAAGATCAGTGTTTGACCTGCAGAAAAAAAAAAAAAAAATCATCCACGACCATTTGTCTGCACGATGTATTCCCCGGTTGATTATACCTTTCCAGACGCAGGAACGAGTCATGTGCTCTTTTGTGATGTGATGTTGAAATGACCGTGAAAATGAAAAAAAAAAAATACTTTGTTGGTGAGCTTTCAGTGAGAGTTACAAGTCCACCTGTGCTAAGCCAGATTTCAGTTACAATCATACAGTCAATACGAGTTTCTAAAATAAAGTCATTAGAGATCTAACATTTAAAAGTGCCAGATTTAGAGTAACTGGTAAGGTCTTCTTATGTTTTGTGTCTGCAAATATTTCCTGTGTGCACAAGAAATTAAGCTTATTAGCATTCAGTGCACTTGTCTGTTTGGTGTTCAGTCTGACAGTGATTAATACAGGGACTGATGAGTAGTCACTGTTTGGGATTTACTGTATGGTGAGCTGTTGGTGTTAGGAGCTGTACCAAGTAGTCAGTCGTGCAATGGGATGTACGTTGATGGTGATGATATTGATCCATGGTGCTCAGCAGTGCAGTGATTGTCCATGTGGTGTCTTATGGCAAAGTTAAAACTGGAGGAGAGCAGCTGCAATCCATTGAAATTCAGATGGAACCCATTTTGCTTAAAAGCATCTCTAAGTTCCCATAAAAGGTTAAATTAGTCAATAAAAGCAGCACCATTCTCCCTGCAGATCACTGAGAACCATGTGTGGAGGCTCAGTAATCTTGAGAACTGCCCTGTCCTGTAGCTGAGGGTTGGGACTGGTCCTGAGGTGAAGGCTCTCTCTCCTGATTGTTTCAAGGTGTTAAAGAGCCCAAAGAAATCCTGTTTAAGGATTTCTGGCTATTAGCATAGGGTATGATGAGTATCAATGTGTACCACCACAGTCTTCACAGTGGGGTGAGCTTCCAGTGGTCCCAGAATTACATCTGCAATATCAGTAACCATGGCTGTCAACGAGTGTGTTTAAACATACCTAATCATGGAGTCCCCAGTGATGATGGTAGTGGTGCCATGGTAGGTGGAGAATTAGACCCAAATGCAGTATTTAAAGTTTGGCAAAGATTTATTTATGAGCAAGCCAAATGGGAACAGCTCAAAAAACATAACACAAAATAACTGACAGCTATTACGGCTCTAACAAAACTTATCAAAAACGGGCAGGATCAGATCAGGATACACAGGTCAGGAAGAGAACAGAAGCGTGTTGCTCACGCAGCATGACTATCAACACTCGAATAAATATAGATTGGGGCTGAAATAAATACACACAGGAGAAATCAACACAATACAGGACAGGTGGCATACTCTGGGCAAATTGAGATGGCTGGGATGATTGATACAGGAGGGGCGGGGCAAAACAGATAATAACACAGCAGATGCACCACAGTCAATAGGGAGATAGGACCGCAGCACATAAAGATGATAATAGTAACAAAAATACTACTACTACTACTACTACCACTACTACTACTACTACTACTACTACTACTACTACTACTACTATTACTACTACTACTGCTACTACTACTACTACTACTACTACTACTACTACTACTACTACTACTACTACTAATAATAATAATAATAATAATAATAATAATAATAATAATGAACCATGGAGAAATAATTATACAAAACTGGATCATGATAAAGACAAACCAGGATAACGATAACCAGAGCGAAATACAGAAAATTCCCAACAATGAACTTAAAGCAATGGCGACGGCTGAAGCCCATGCCCTGAAGACAAGATAACCCAATTATAAAGAGAATGAGGGCATGAGACTAATCCCACGCCCTGACAGTATCCCCCTCTTAAGGGTTGGCTTCAAAATGAACCCTGGTAACATCAAAAAAGCAACAAAACCCAAAAGGCCGTCACAGGGTGGGTGGTGGAGTACAAAAATGAAGGTTAAACAACTGAGTTAAAACAAACTAGATTGTTAGTATTAGTACTACCATTTTAATACCCAACTTCCTTAATATAAACGATTCACGACTGGACACAATGTTTTTGTCATGAATCACCCCTTCCAGGCAGAGAGGAAGACCCAGACGCTGATCTGCAGTTTGTGGTATTTAATAAAGAATCTCAAATCAACACAGTGCACAAAACTTGCAGAAAATGGCGAGTGAGTTGAATGGCGTTAGAACAGGGAATGGGTTCTAATGGAGAAGGATTCAATGATGAGGCTCCAACAAGGAGTGAATAGACAGACAGACTATAAATAGGGCAAGCAATCAATCATGACAAATGACATCAGGTGTAGATCACGTGAGTGCGAATATTGACCTAATTACTAGGAATGAAAAACTGACCAACACATGCAAGATGATAACAAGGTGGGAATGTCTGGAAGAAGAGGTGGCGAGCTCATGCCACACAGACATGAGAAGCTACTGTACATGGAAAAGGATGTCTAACAAAACCAACAGAATAAAAATAAGGACATGAATACATAACAGAACAACTGACAACTAAGAACACATCCCAAATCAACAAACAGGAAGATAAACATACAACACTGGAAAAATACGGGAAATAGAAATAAATTAAGTGCTCAGCCTTGTGACAGTTTCTCCCCTTAAAATTTGTGACTTTTAACATGTAAATCTATTATATTTTCATGAATTAGTGACCGTTAACTCAAATTTGTTACCATTTTGTTCTCAAAATGACAATACAGCAGGTCAGATGGGCTAAAACAAACTGTAGACCCCCCCCCCACACACACACACACACAGATTGTCCCAGGAAAATAACAACAGAGGAGAAACAAAAAAGACCCTCAGTGTGGGTGGTAGGGGTACAAGGCCAGGTTGGCCGAAACAAACTGTAACCCCCCCCCCCTCCAAGACCATGTCCAAAAAAACAGTTCATAGGCAAAATTAAGTCCAAGGTCCCAAGACCCAAAACAAAGCATGTCAGGTGGTCTAACCAAGTCCATGGGACATCAGACCGCAACATACAATGGGAAAGGGGGTCTGCACCTGTACAAGGACCCCCAGACCAGAATCCAGGGCCGGTCTGGTGGCCTGCCAATATCCATAGGCCACCAAACTGGAGAATAAAGTGGAACAGTAGCCACAGATGCACAGATCTCACCAAACAGACACAGAGGAACCCTGTGCTCTGTGATGATGACTGCTTCATGCAGACCCCGGCCTCTTGGGCTATGGTTGGAGGCACGCTGGCCTCTTGGATGACAACAGGTGGAGTGGACTGTTCGACCTCTTGGATGACAACGGGTGGAGCGGACTGCTTGACCTCTTGGATGACGACGGGTGGAGCGGACTGCTCGAGCTCTTGGATGACGGTGGGTGAAGCGGACTGCTCGAGCTCTTGGATGACGGTGGGTGGAGCGGACTACTCGACATCTTGGATGACGACGGGTGGAGCAGACTGCTTGACCTCTTGGATGACGGTGGGTGGAGCGGACTACTCGACATCTTGGACAACGGCGGGTGGAGCAGACTGCTGAAGCTCTGCTAAAGCTCTTGGAAGATGGTGTGGAAGAAGCTGCTGCTAGTGGGTCCTGCAGAGCAGCAGGCTCCTCTCAGATAATCCAGTTTCCACCCAGTATTGGCAAACACTCTGAAAAATCACAAACAGAAGGGGGAGAATCTGGGTGAGGATGGGTGGATGGAAAGGGCACCAGAGTTTATTGAAGAGGGAGGTGGGTAGAACTCAGCAGCAGAAGACAGCCACGGCTGAGTTTCCTCATCGGGAACCAGACATGTCCCTTACATTAAAAGATGTTAAAAAATCTTCTTGTTTGTCAGATGGACATTCCAAGTCAGGATTGCCTGGTCAAATAAGCAGTCCCGGAGAAAATGGCGATGTTCCTACCAGGAAAAGCCAGGGTAACAGATGGCGCTGTTGCACTCATGTGAAGCATCAGCTTCTCCTCAGGCTAATTCAGGAAATCACTTTTCTCCATCTTAAAGAAACTCTCACTCAACTCTGGTAAAGAATTGCTATGTTTCTTCATCAGGATCCCTGTGTAAACAATTTCTCGTTTGTAGAGAAACCTGATAAGGGATTGCTTTTAAAGGACTTAAAAAACAAAAAAACAACAAAAAAAACAACATAAAATTCTCAAGCTTTCTCCCTAAGCAGATAAGAAGCCTTCGTACCAGGAACTGATACTCGTAAAAAGTCATAAACTCCTTAAGCTGACAGATACTGTATATGTGTGTGTGTTTGTATGTGCAGTATGTATGTGTGTGTATATATATATATGTGTGTGTGTGTATGTATGTATGTACGTATGTATATGTGTGTGTGTATATGTGTATGTGTGTGTGTATACAGCAGGGATGTCAAACTCATTCCATGGAGGGCCAAGACCCTGCAGGTTTTACTTCCACCCAGTCTCTTCAGCAGGTGTTTTCACTGATCAGCAATCAGTGGGAGGAAATTCAGAGAAAACACCTGTTGAAGCCACTGGGTGGAGGTAAAACCTGCAGGGTCTTGGCCCTCCATGGAATGAGTTTGACACCTGTGGTATACAGTATATGTATGTATATGTGTGTGTATACATACACCCACATATGCAGTATATATACAGTATATATATATATATATATATATATATATATATATATATATATATATATATATATATAGTAGAGAATGTGCTCAAGGATGAGGCTGAGTTTATTTTTCAGGTTCAGCTTTATTGTCAGAACACATACTCTAGCATCCTCTCAACAAGAAAAGAGGCTGATCAATGGAACATCACACTTTTATACTCCTGGAGCATCGAAACCTAAGTCACATGGTGCTTTAGCAAACATACAGTCACATGGTACTTAATCCCAGTCACAATGCAACTCTTTGATCTTTCAACATTGTCTCTCATTCGTCGATGATCCGGAAATCCTTCTGGGGCGTCTTCTCTGAGACAAAGGCCAAATCTCACACCTCATCGTTATCTCCTGCAGACCTCTGCAGATCCAGACCTTCTTTGTCCCGCAAGACGTGAAACACCCAATACACATACAGCAATACATTTGTGGAAAATATGAACCCAACATATGTGCCACATAACCCCCCCCCCCCCAAACGTCTACTAAGGGACAAAACATACTCAGAGATGTATGACAGAAAACATAACCACATATCAAAAATCAATCCACCAATTTCTTAGGTCTTAGCCTCAAAGCTGACAGATACTGTATATGTGTGTGTGTGTGTTTGTATATACAGTATGTATATGTGTGTGTATATATGTGTGTGTGTGTGTGTGTGTGTGTGTGTATGTATGTATATATGTATGTGTGTATATGTGTATGTGTGTGTATACAGTATATGTATGTATATGTGTGTATATATACACCCATATATATATATGTGTGTGTGTGTGTGTGTGTGTGTGTGTGTGTGTGTGTGTGTGTGTGTGTGTGAGAGATAGAGAGCGAGAGAGAGAGAGAGAGAGAGAATGGATAGATAACTGGATCTGTTAAGCACTTTGATCATCCAGATATTAAAAAAAGAAGAGCTATACAGGTATATCTCAAAAAATTATATCATGAAAAAGTTTAATATTTTTTGTCACTCATTTCAGAAAGTGAAACCCATATATTATATAGATTCATTACACACAGTGAAATATTACAAAAATGATGGTACCCCTAGTACCATCATTTTTGTCCAGGCCTGTTTCATGAGTTTGTTTTTGAAAATAATTCCGTTGAACCACAATTCAAAAGCACTGTCTGATTTTCATTGGTTTATTTTCATAGAATTTTTATTTATTACCACTTTTGTCAGATTCAAGTTATTTCTGTTACCATTGTGGGTTTTTCTTTCATTAACAGAGGGGTACCAACAATTTTTTCCATGGCTGTAAATGGTTGCCTCCTTCTTTTGGACATATAGCAGAACCTTCTACACTGCCCCCTTGTTCACATACCATCCATCCATCCATCCATCCATCTACTACCGCTTTTCGGAGGTCCAGGTAGCGGAGGAAGCAGTTCAAGCAGAGAAGCACAGACTTCCCTCTCCCCAGCCACCTGCTCCAGCTCTTCAGAGAGGATACCAAGGTGTTCCCAGACCAGCTGGGAGACATAGTCTCTCCACCGAGTCCTGGGTCTGCCCCGGGGCCTCCTTCCAGTGGGACGTGCCTGAAACACCTCAAGTGGGAGACGTCCAGGAGGCATCCTAATCAGATGCCCATACCACCTCAACTGACTCCTTTCAATGTGGAGGAGCAGCGGTTCTACTCTGAGCCTCTCCCGGATGACTGAGCTCCTCACCCTATCTCTGAGGGTGAGTCCAGCAATCCTACGGAGAAAGCTCATTTCAGCTGCTTGTATCCGCAATCTCGTTCTTTTGGTCATTACCCAAAGCTCGTGACGATAGGTAAGAATAGGAATGTAGATTGACTGGTAAATCGACAGCTATGCCTTAGAACTCAGCTCACTCTTCACCGCAATGGACTGGTACAACGTCCACATCACTGCAGATGTTGCTCCAATCCATCTGTCAAGCTCTCACTCCATTCTCCCCTCACTCGTGAATAAGACCCCAAGATATTTAAACTCCTCCACTTGGGGCAGGAGCCTGTCCCCAACCCAGAGAGGACAATCCACCTTTTTCCAGCTGAGAACCATGGACTCGGATTTGGAGGTGCTGATTCTCATCCCAGCTGCTTCACACTCAGCGGCAAACCATCCCAGCAAGAACTGTAGGTCATTGCTGGATGAAGCCAACAGGACAGCATCAACTGCAAACAACAGAGATGAGATCCTGTGGTCACCAAGCATGACACCCTCCATTCCCTGGCTGTGCCTAGAAATCCTGTCCATAAAAATTATGAACAGGATTGGTGACAAAGGGCAGCACTGGTGGAGTCCAACTCTCACTGGGAATGAGTCTGACCGAGTGTTGGCAATACGAACCAAACTCTCACAACGGTCGTACAGAGACCAAATAGCTTGTAACAACAAGCCCTAGACCCCATACTCCAGAAGCACCCCCCACAAAAAACCACGAGTGACGCGGTCGAATGCCTTCTCCAAGTCCACAAAACACATGTAAACTGGTTGGGCAAACTCCCACGAACCCTCGAGAATTCTCGAAAGGGTAAAGAGCTGGTCTGATGTGTCACGGCCAGGAGGAAAAACATAGCTCCTCCTGAATCCGAGGTTCGACTAATGGCCGGATTCTCCTCTCCAATACCTTGGCATAGACCTTCCCAGGGAGGCTGAGGAGTGCTACCGGAGCCTGCTGGACGGCCACTGGAGCGGCAGGAGCCGCGCCACCCTGATGAGCCGGGGGGAACGGCTGCTGGGGGTCCAGGCGGTCCAATCGGTTATTAATGAGGATCAACTGATTTAGGATCACCTGTTGCTGATAAGCTATTTGACCACCCGAGCCTCGAGGTTGGTAAGCCGGTGCGCGGGCCCGCCGTCTGCCGAGCCGCTCTGCTGAAGCCGTACTGACATAACGTTCGGCTCAGGAGACGCACACACACAGGCTCAAAGTTGTTCAAATAGTTTATTGGCAACAGGAGTGAATGGATGAGTGTCTGCGAAATGTTAATGTGTTGGTGGCGGCGTCTGCTTCAGGCACAGAGGCAGGAGACCGTACAGCCGGCAACCCTATGGGAGAGAACACAGAGACACAGGGTGATGGGCACACACCATCACAGGAGGAGAATAGGCGAGGGAGAAGCTTACCTGCTAGGAACAGATGACTGGCACAACAAGGACGGAACCCGGGAGACAGCCACCTGCAGGGCTCGGTGCAGCAGCGAGGAACGACGAGGGAACTGGATTGTCCGCCGCCGAGGAATCCACCTGTGCACAGGGGAGCAGACTGGAAAGGATGAGGTAAGGGCTTCTTACCACACAGCGTCGTGCTGAAGAGTAGATAGCTTCACGTTGAAGGGGAATGAAGTCTGACGGCTTCAGGCCGAAGCTCAGGGCGAGGCGGCTTATATCCCTCGCCGCTGACGATGAACAGGTGTGCGAGCAGGTGGCGCCGCTGATGAGCGGCGCGGCGTGACACATATAGTAAAGTGAGTAATTAAAACCTTTGTTTTATTCTGATGATTATGACTTCACTCTGAATTAAATTATGAATCATAATCTACTTTTTAGATGTTCCATACAACAACACCTAGATGTGATACAGCCCGTGGATTACAAAGAGCAAAACTGAGAGTTTTTTTAACCACTTATTTTAATGTTTGACTTCTGTCACCAAGAACATTAGGCCTATATACAGTATTATCTGATGATTTTATTCTGCAGCTCCAGCACATCAGTCTGCCTGACTGCCACCCCTCAGCAGTGGGACCCATGCATCCCTTCACTCCAAATGCATTGTCCTGTGGACTGTTGGGATGTATCCCTGAAGCCAGATATTTCAGACTCAAGATTAGAATCTAGAAATAAAAGCCATTTATATTGTGTAACTTAATCTGGATTGTGGCAGTGGACAGATTTGCTTTAGTCTAAATTCATTTGTAAGATTGGAGCAGTGTTCAGTGGTGTTTACTCGTTCGGCAATGCAGTAGCATTGTGGTCTGCCTGTTTGGCTTGCTGTCTGTCGGTCTGTTCCTTGTAGTGCTGAAGGCAGATAAAAATGTTTCAACTCATTTTTATTTCTGATTCCGGAGCATCAGAACAAAATAAAAAAAAAAAAATTTCTGACCTCCACCTCAGTTATCAACACCTCAGTATGACATGCTGTGAAGTTATTGTTTTTTTGTTTTTTTGTTTTTGTTTTTTTATGTTGCCCTTACTTCTCAGATTGTGTGAGTACACCGTATCTCAGTATGGAAGCTCTGCAATCCTTTATACCTGAGGCCCCTGGTCTTGTTAGATAGATACTTTATTTCGAACAAAAAAGTATAACAAAAACAAAACAAATGACAAATGCAATAAAGTAACAGTATACAGTGGTCGAAAGGGAGAAGGAAGAAGTGAACACTTATTAATTCCATCTCCTCTTTTCCATAAGTACACCCATGTGAATTATATACAAATTACCACATTTAAGACCCCAAGTAAACAATTAACAGTATTTTGTACATATCAACATTAACACCCATCCATCCTAACATACATTGATGTTCGAACATCAAAACCAGCCTCAAACAACACAGATATACACAGTGCTGTCCCACCCACCATTCCATAGTGTCCCATAGTGAGCATAGTGAATCGTACATATAAATACTACCCTTCTAACATATATCCTTTCAGCAAATAATGTTTACACCTCTTTTTGAATTGATTTCTGTTTGTACATAGTTTCAGTTCCGGCTCCAGACTGTTGCACAAATCCACCCCACAGACAAATATGCACATACTTTTCTTGGTTGTTTGTATCTTGGGTTTTGTAAAGTTTAAGTCTCCTCTCAAATTATGATCATTGTCTCTTTTTTAAATATTTTTTGTATATTAGTTGGGAGTTGATTATTAATTGCCCTGTACATGACTTGTGCTGTCTTAAATTTAACTAAATCGATGAACTTTATGACATGTGACTTTAAAAACAACAAATTGGTATGGTCTCTATATCCTACATTATTTATTATCCTTATAGCTCTTTTTTGTAATGTGCATATTGACTGTAGGTTGGTCTTGTAGGTGTTTCCCCCAGACTTCTACACAGTAGTTAAGATAAGGTAGAAACAGTGAATTGTACAGTAAGACCAATGATTTATAGTCCAAGATGTGTCTTGTCTTCCCCAGTATGCCTATACATTTTGCCAACTTGGCCCGGATGTGACTGATGTGAGGTTTCCAGCAGATTTTATTGTCTAGCGTCACCCCCAGAAACTTATTTTCCTGTACTGTTTCTATTCTGGTATCATCTGCATCTGCATCCATCCAGCGATGGATCCACTCCAGTTCGCCTACCAGCATGGCATTGGGGTGGAGGATGCGGTGATCTTCCTCCTTCACCGTTCTCTGTCCCACCTGGAGAAGCCCGGGAATATGGTGAGGATCATGTTCTTTGACTTCTCCAGTGCTTTCAACACCATCCAACCGATGATCCTGAAGGACAAGCTGCTGCGCGCAGGGCTGGACCAGCACCTGTCATCATGGATCCTGGACTACCTCACGAACCGGCCTCAGTTTGTGAGAACCCGGGACTGTGTTTCCGACACGATCATCAGTAGCACGGGGGCCCCCCCGGGAACGGTGCTGGCTCCCTTCCTGTTCACTCTTTATACTGCGGACTTCTCACACAACACAACACATTGCCATCTACAGAAGTTCTCTGATGACTCTGCGATCGTTGGTCTCATCTCCAGCGGAGATGAAGCTGAGTACAGAGGGCTTATCCAGGACTTTGTGGACTGGTGCCATCGGAACTGCCTCCAGATCAACGCGAGGAAAACTAAGGAGCTGGTGGTGGACTGCCGCAGGCATGGGCAGCCCCTCACAGCACCAGTAAATATACAGGGAACAGACATCGAGATGGTGACATCCTACAAGTACCTGGGTATTCATCTGAACAATAAACTAGACTGGTCACACAATACTGACGCACTCTACAAGAAGGGACAGCGCAGGCTGTTCCTGCTGAGGAGACTCAGGTCTTTTGGTGTACAAGGGGCGCTGCTGAAGTCATTCTATGACACGGTGGTGGCATCAGCCATCACTTTTGGAGTGGTCTGCTGGGGCAGTGGCATTACTGCAGCCGATAGGAAGAGACTGAACAAACTGATTAAGAAAGCTAGCTCTGTCCTGGGGCAACGCCTTGATCCGATGGAGGAGATAGGAGAGAGAAGGACGGTGGCTAAACTGTCATCTCTGCTGGAGTCCGAGTTCCATCCTATGCAGGACATACTGGATGCACTGAGGAGCTCATTTAGCAGCAGACTACATCATCCCAGGTGCACAACCGAGAGGTTTCGTAGGTCCTTCCTACCAACGGCTGTCAGACTGTACAACCTAAGCAGGGCTGCTCGCAGAGATAGCAAAAAGACGTAACAAACTAATAGTTTTTTGAATGCAAAAGATGCAATAGACTTACACAATGGTCCTCTCCGGCATACAACTAGGAACATACCGGTCGCTATGGAGGGTGAGAATATGTATGGGCACATAATCATACCATGTAGGATAACTAAATAGACGGTTATGCTGTTTCATCCCACCTAGCAACAATGCTCTGCACTGTGTGTGTTTATATATTTACATATTTATTCCATCTAGCTACAATGCTCTGCACTGGGTGTGTTTATATTTATATATCTATATATTTATTCCATCTAGCTACAATGCTCAGCACTGGGTGTGTTTATATATCTATATATTTATTCCATCTAGCTACAATGCTCCGCACTGTGTTTTTATATATCTACATATTATTCCATCTAGCTACATTGCTCCGCACTGTGTGTGTTTATATACTTGCATATTTATTCCACCTAGCTGCAATGCTCCGTACTGTGGGTGTTTATATATTTACATATTTATTCCATCTAGCTACAATGCTCTGCACTGTGTGTTCATATATTCATATATTTATTCCATCCAGCTACAATGCTCTGCACTGTGTGTCTGTGTGTGTGTGTGTGTATATATATATTTTATAGTAATATGTACATATGTATATTAGCTGCTCTTGCTTGCTTGGTTTTTTTTTTGCCTTCTGATTGTTGCTCTGAGTGTTGCTATCCCTGTGCTGTTGCAATCCTGGAATTTCCCCGTTGTGGGACTAATAAAGGCTTATCTTATCTTATCTTATCTTATCTTATCTTATCTATCGTTACCATTATTTCATGATTTATTTTATAATTTCCAAACAACATAATCTTTGTTTTTTTTAGATTTGGAGATAATTTATTTTTGTTGAACCACTGCGTTAACTTTTCCATTTCAGTTGTGACCACCTCTAAAACCTGCTGCAAATTCTCACCAGTGCAAAGGGTATTTGTGTCATCCGCAAACAAAATAAATTTCAGAATTTTTGATACTTGGCATATGTCATTTATATACTAAATAAAGAGTTTGGGTCCCAAAACTGACCCCTGGGGCACACAACAAGTGATATCCATGAAGGGTGATTTGTGCTCACCAATTTGTACAAATTGTTGTCTGTTACTTAAATAACTTTCCACCCAACTCAGTCCGACCCCTCTTATCCCATACCTTTCCAGTTTCCTTAGTAGTATTCTGTGGTCAATGGTGTCAAAAGCTTTCTTTAAATCTATAAATACTCCTACAGCAAACTTTTTTTTAATCTATACAACTAGTAATTTCTTCTATAAGTTCAATCAGTGCCAAAGATGTAGATTTATCTGCTCTAAAACCATACTGGCTGTCTGTAAGGAGGTTGTGTTTTTCAATGAAATCATCCAGTCTCTTAGTGAAGATTTTTTCAAGTATTTTGGAGAATTGTGAGAGTAAAGAGACTGGCCTGTAATTTGTGAAACAATGACTGTCTCCTGTTTTGTACAGAGGTATTACTTTTGCTATTTTCATTTTGTTTGGAAATTTACCAGTTTGAAATGACAGGTTACAGATGTGAGTGAGTGGCTTAACAATTCCTTCAATTCCTTTTTTCACTATTGTCATGTCAATTTCATTCCAGTCCGTTGATTTTTTGTTCTTAAATTTACTCACAGTCTCGATAATTTCCTTTTCAGTAACTGCACCCAAAAATATTGTGTTTGGATTTCTATCTTCTATTTCATTTACAGAACCACTGTTGTTTGTTTCTGTTGTCACTATTGATTTTGCTAATTCAGGAACAACATTTACAAAAAAAATATTGAAACCACTGACCACATCCTCCATATTATTTATCAAATTGCCATTTTCAATAAAAATATTCTGGATAATTAGCATTCTTAGGTCGATTACTAATAATCCCATTGAGTACTTGCCATATTCCTCTTAAGTTATTTTTATAACAGGTTGTTGTTGTAAGTTATTTTTATTATCCTCTAATATTCTGTTGTAATATTCTTTCTTACAGGTCCTCATTATATTAGTAAGCTTATTTTTATATCTTCTGCACTTAATGAATTGTTTATTTAATGTATTCTTCTTTTTACATGCATTTATTAACCCCTTGGTGACCCAAGGAATATTTTTCTTTTGTTGTCTGTCACTGTATTGTTTTATAGGACAGCTTTTATTGTACAATGATTGAAATATTTGTAAAAATTTATCATATGCTTTATTTATATCATTTTCATCATAAACTATCTTCCAATCTTGTATTAATAATTCCTTTCTCAGTAAATACATAGATTCTTTGGTTCTTATTCTTTTATATTTAATATTTTTGGTATACTTTTTCTTCCTATAATCACACTGATAGACAACAAAAATTGGCAGGTGGTCACTGATATCATTCAATAAAAGCCCACTCCTGATATTATTTTCCATAATGTTTGTGAATATGTTATCTATTAGTGTGGCACTGTGTGACGTGATTCTGCTAGGTCCGGTAATTGTTGGATGTAAGCCTATACTGTACATTGTGTTGATAAATTCTTCTGTCAAACTATGTTGTTTTGAATTCATCAGATCTATATTGAAATCCCCACAGATTAACATAACTGTATGAGTTAGTTTTGCATACATTTTTTCCATCCAATCCTTAAATGAGTCAATGTTTGATCCAGGTGTTCTATATACACAGCTCACTACTATATTCTTCACATTGTCCAGACAGATTTCTATTGTAATACATTCAAATAAGTCATCCACAGTTACTGACAGATTTTCAACAACCTTGTATTTCAAGCTCTTGTCAACATAAATTCCAATTCCTCCTCCTTTTTTAACTTTTCTATTTATATAATTTAATTCATAGCCATCCATGGTAAAATCCACTCCTTTCTCTTCACTGAGCCACGTCTCTGATATTGCCACAATATTGAATGGCTCTTTAAACTGATGTAAATAATCTTTAATGTTATTAAAGTTGGCATAGAGACTTCTGCTGTTGAAGTGGATCATAGAAATATTGAAATCAGATGTGACCATTGTGTTAAACTGTTCATCCGTGTAGTAACTACAGCCATTATTGATGGAGCTAAATAAATTATCAGGGTCTATGTTATATTCTACGCCCTGTGGGTTGTGATCTGTATATTCAAAAACTTTCAGTTCCTGTTTGCTACTGTTTGTTGATCTTTTGTTTCATGTTGTTAAAAGTCTTGTAGCAGATGAGTATATCCCTTCAGTGTTCTAAAATTGTCTCTTGTTGCTGTGACTCCAGTTCATAACATTTATTGATATTTGTCCAGTTCCATAATATTACGGATGTTAATGACCTTGGCTTCTTCAGGGGATCCGTTTAATTTGATGTATATTTTACAGTTTGATGTCCAGGTGTTTTGAATCTTTTTCTGCTTTCTCAGGTATCTTGTTTTTCTGGCTATTTCTGTGTTTTCTTTTGTAAGGTGCTTGTTTATGTAAATGTTCGTTCCTTTCAGTTTCCTACCTTGTTTTAACAGCGCAGTTTTGTATTTTCTGTTGACAAACCTCATGATGACAGCCGGTTTGTCACCGTTTTTCCTGGGCAGAGGGTGGCAGGCCTCAATGGTGTTACAGTCCAGCTAGATTCCTTTGGACTGCATGAAGGCCGCCACTTGTTGCTCCATGGATTCATCTTCCAGCACGTCGAGCCTCCCTCCGCTGTCCGCGACCACCGCTCGCGTGTACGATTGGGGTTTAATGTGGAGCCCCGTGATGATCACGTTGTTCACCCGAGTGTTCTGCTCCAGTTCCGACACTCTGCTCTCCAGATACGCCAGCCTCTTGTCTTTCTCGGCGTTCTGGATCTGCAGGGCTTTCACCTCCTCGACCAGGTCCAGAATGTTTTTTTGCTGCAGCTTAACAGCAGAAATCTCTTCAGCCAAGAAGTCCAGCGACCTTTTGGTGTCGTCCACCTCCTCAGTCTGCGGAGCTTTCTTGGGACCCATGATCCTGGCCGATGTTCGTTGATTGTCCTTCAAACTCTCTCGTAATTTGACAACAACATTATACTCTGAGGGCATTCTCAGGTTAAGGGCAAAATTTCAGGTTCAGGTTCAGGTTACTTTATTTGTACCTGTAGGTAGATTTGTTTTGCAGTCTGGTGACATCCATATTTACAAGCCAGAAATTACATTCAACATAGACACAAACACAGGCACATATGAAGCTGACTATAAACATGATAAGAATACTCAAGGCTCCATCAATCAGGGTATAAAAAGACAAAGAGATGGGAGAAAAACCAGAGGTAAGAGAGGAAGGTCATATTAAAAGTTAAAAACTAGTCAAAGAGGTTAAAAACTCAAAGGTCTAAAACCCAATAAAATATTTAGAACCCAAGTGACATCCTACAAAAAAGTAAATATAAAATGGAGTTAATAAATAGGTACCTAAATTATGTGCAATATATTTTTACAGCTTGTTCAACTCTTTGACAGCAGCAGGGACAAAGCTGTTTTTGTAGCGCTGGGTTCTACTTTTTGGGACAGCAAACCTCCATCTTGAGGGAAGAAGCTGAAAGTGGCAGTGCAAAGGGTGGGAGTCATCATTTAAAATGAAGGTAGCCATCCTCTGTACTTGTCTGGTGTACAGGGATGTCAGGCTCAGCTGTGGTTCACCAAGCAAACGACTGGACCATCTAACTACCTGATCCAAGGATTTCCTCTGTTTCAGTTTTATCTGACCAAACCATGACACTAAAGAAAAGGATAAAACAGATTCAATAAAAGCCCGATAAAACATTATCATTATGGTTCGGTCAACTTGGAAGCGTGCAAGTTTTCTCAAGCAATGCAAATGTTGCTGACCCTTTTTGCACACCCTTTCACAGTTCTCTTCAAACTTTAAATTACTATCAATAATCGTCCAAAGATATTTGTAGGATTGTACACATTCGGTGGTCTGGCCTTTTAGTACGGTGACTTTGTGCCTGGGATTTTTCCTCCTAAAGTCAATAATTATGTCTTTAGTTTTTGTCGTATTCAGCTGCAGGTAGGAATCCTCACACCAGTGAACAAAATCATCAACTACTGGGCCGTGGCCACTCTCACCATCCTGGAGGAGACTGACAATAACTGAATCATCAGCATACTTTATAATGTGTCTGTTGTCATGTCTGCTCTGACACATGTTTGTGTACAGGGTGAAGAGTAGTGGTGACAACACACACCCCTGAGGAGAGCCAGTAGAAGAACACTTTAGGCAGACAATGTACCATTGACCCTTACTCTCTGCGTCCTGTTGGTTAAGAAATCCAGAATCCAACCCACCAGATTATTGCTCAAATCAAATTGCTGCAGGAGCCTTTCAACTAAGATATGAGGTTGGATTGTATTAAAGGCGGAGGAAAAGTCCACAAATAAAAGTCTGGCGTGAGTCCCATTAAAATCCGGATGTTTAAAAAGCATGTTAAACAGAATGACAGTGGCATCCTCCACTCCTCTGTGAGGCCTATAGGCAAACTGCAGAGGATCCAATGCATGCTCAGTCTGCTTTAGGACCTCACATCTGACCACTTTTTCAAAAATTTTCATTAAAATTGAAGTCAAAGCAAATGGTCTAAAGTCATTTACCGTTTTAGGACAGCTGGATTTTGGAACGGGAACAACCACGGCTTCTTTCCAGATCTTAGGCACATGTTGTGTCTGTAAGGACTTATTGAAAATGTAATGAAATATAGGACTCAGTTCATGTGCACAGGACTTTACCAAGTGCCCATATAGTATATTATCAGGGCCCTCACTTTTGTTCACTTTTACAGCGCAGAACTCCCTTTTAACATTCTGCACCTCAATATTAAAGTGCTGATTGTCTTTGAGTTTCTGTTTCAAATCTTGGGTTTCTGTGCTAAAATCAAAGGAGTCAAAATGACCATAAAAACAATTAAGAGCATTAGCCAGCTCTGTATCTAAATTAAAACCATCTAAAAACACACGATTACTGTGCTCTGTGCTCTTAAGGCCTGCAATAGTTTTCATACTGGCCCAGGCTGAACCAAGTTTCTTTGTTGCCATCTTGCTTTCCAACTCTGATTTATAATTTTGTTTTGCTCTTAAAATTTTGGCCTTCAGCTCCTTTGTGGCAACCTGTAGCTCAGAAACAGACCCCTGTTTAAAGGCAAGTGCTTTCCTCTGTAAGCAGGATTTAACTGATTTTGTAACCCATGGTTTGTTGTTGGGATATATTTTGACACGTTTACGTGGAACAATCTTATTTTTACAGAAAGCCATGTATGAGCATGTGACGTCCACCAAAGAGTCCAAATCATCCCCGCAGGCCAGTGTGAACATCTCCCAGTCTTTACAGTCAAAGCATTCCTGGAGGCTGTGCACTGAATCTTCTGTCCACACATCAATGTCTCTCGTCTCAACCTTGCCTCTTCTGAGAGCAGTTTTATATGTGGGCAACAAATGTACACAGTTGTGATCTGAAGATCCTAAAGGAGGAAGGGGAATAGATTTATAGGCCCTATCTATGGATCCAACCGGAGTGGTGGCTCAGTTGGTAGAGCATCCGCCCCACACCCGGGAGGCAGGGGTTCAAATCCCGGCCGGGTCATACCAAAGACCATATAAAAATGGTGCTTTCTGCCTTCTAGCGTGGTGCTCCGCATAATGGAATGGGGAAAGTAAAGTTACACACAGAGCTACCAGAGGACTGACCCCCCGCTGTAGCTTTCACTACTTACAGTAGCTGTGTGGCCTAGGGTCAGAGAAACGGAGATAGGCGCCGCCCATATACACCTTCAGGTGTGAAGGGATTAACTAACTAATTAACTATCTATGGATCCATAGCGCAGGTCCAATGTCTTTTTTCGCCTGGTTGGGCTGGAGACATACTGATAAAAGTTTTTAAGTGTCTTCTTTAAAGAAACATGGTTAAAATCCCCAAGAATGAAGTTTGGCGCCTCTGGAGAAATTGATTGCGGCTGCTGGATCACATCAAAGATAGTGCTGCAGGCGGAGTCAGCGTCTGCCCTCGGGTGAATGTACACAGTTGTGATGAAAAGTTGGGGGAACTTGCGAGGCAAATAAAAGGGGCGTAGTGACACAGACAGCAGCTCCACATCGGGTGTACAGATGTGCTCTCTGACCATGACAGATGTGCAGTACTGCTTTTTAATGTATAAACATACGCCGCCCCCCTGATGCTTCCCCGTTACCTCTTCCTGCCAATCCAAGCGCAGCGGTGCTCCAAAGCCATCAATCCACAGGTCTGCGTCTCGGTCATGCACATTAAGCCAAGTCTCGGTATAAGCCATGACACAGCAGTTCTTAAAGTCCTTCTGGTAGCGTACATTCCCTTAAATTTCATCCACCTTGTTTCTCAGAGACTGTACGTTCCCAAAAATCATAGAAGGAAGAGGAATGTTACCAAACTGACGTCTTCTCAGGCGCAATTTCACACCTCCACGCCTTCCGTGCTTCATTCTGCCGTCTCTCCCGTCTCTCTTTTCACAGTTATGTCCGTCTCTCAAAATAAAGTCTGGCAGTTGTAGCATCATCTCACTTTGGCTGAGCAATAATTATTCTTCTGCTTAAAGACATTTTGTTTCACCCAGGAGTAAGACAGTCAAGAACTGATTTTCTTCCCCAGGCCACAGTTGAAATCCCATTTCTTTGCTAAAACCAGTCTAAAAGAATTCAACCTATTTCCTCCTGCGCCCCTTTATTGCCCCCATAAACATGGAACAGACATGGAGCCCTCATGGCCTACACAGATCCACAACTCAGTTAATTTCCTTAAACTCTGGGACATGCTGGATTTAACCAGTGAACTTTAAAGTACGTTATTACAAACTCAATTCTAAATCTTCCCTTCTTTTCAGGACTATGAAAAGCAAATGGACTCTGATGTTTTAATTTGGAAAATCAATAATATGTGTGAAATGCATTAATCTGTGATTTTATATATATGCTTGTTAAAAATGTTTAAATGAATGTTTATTCCTGCATGTTGATTTAGAAACACTGCTTATAAGTTACATTAAGGTTAGCTTAGTTATACATAAGTGTGTAAAAGTATATACCAGTGTATTAAAATTGTGTGTATCAATGGGGACCGGTATCAAATTTCACCCAGCCTTCACTGAGCCCCAGCTTCTCCATCCTATTGGTCCCTCGCAGACAAAGCCTGTCATTGGACTAAAGTTCGTCAAGCCCGCCCACGAAGGACGCTCATTGGCTGAGAATTCGGTCAACCCGGAAGCCCGCGAAAGCTCAACAGAACTTATAAAAGGAGAAAGACCCTCTGCTACGTTCTCTTTCGTCTCTTTTAACGTTGCTCTTTGGACACTCTTTTTGGATCTTCTGCTCCGCTCTCATCTCTTTTGTCTCTCTCCTTTGTCCATTGTCCACACACAGCAAGAAAGAACTTTGGGAAGAACAAAGGACTGTCTGAACAAAGACTTCTCCCACGTGTTTTCCGAGCACAGAGCAGATAACTCTTAATTTGTTTATGTAACTTTATATTTTAATGTTTTTTTTTTCTTTTTCTCTTAAATGCCTAGGAATTCCTATTTCTTTGAGCTCAATTCTTAATCGGAGTTAAACTCCAATTTTTATTTATCTTTTTCTTTGTTAAACTTTCTGTAAAACCACCGTTTGTTTTAATTTTAATGTAAGTTTTAATCTTGACTTTAT
The DNA here is from genome assembly GCA_020510985.1 of Pholidichthys leucotaenia. Taxonomy (NCBI): domain Eukaryota; kingdom Metazoa; phylum Chordata; class Actinopteri; order Cichliformes; family Pholidichthyidae; genus Pholidichthys; species Pholidichthys leucotaenia. The sequence goes on from CM035840.1 coordinate 260,824,432, forward strand.
TTTTATAATATTTTTCATGACCAATCACACACCAGAAGCTATTATTTTATCTAAAGTCCGAAAATCTTTTTCTAATTTGAGATCTGATTAGATCTAATTATTCTCGAAGACCTCTGGAGCCGCTTGTCTACAAAGGAGAAAGCACGCAGCTCTTCACCACACGCTGAAGAAACGTCTGCACCATCTGGCTCCGATCCAAGTTACAACTGTGGGTCATACAGCCAAAATCCAGCCACTTCGACCGCTTGACTTTAAAGGTCGAACTGTGGACCCTGAAATATCTGCGGGCAGATATTTTCCCTAACATCCACGAAATCTTGGGCTGAGGACGACGCCGAACGAGGAATCACGTGAGCTGCAAACTTTAATTCATCTGCTGAATTAAATGTCTGAGGTTTGGTAATAATTTGTATATCTAATCAGATGCAAATTAAGAAGCCATTAACATAACTCGTCTTTTCCTTAAAATTCTGTTTTTATTTTCTTAAGATTAATCCAGAACTTTTCACATAATTAGTAAACTTTCTCCATAAATTTGCGTTGTTTCCATAATCTGTTAACTCAAACTGATAGAAATTCATTTCTCACTTAACCCTGGTTCCAAAAATATTGACATTGTTAATCTATCATTTACAAGATTAATTTTATGATTAATGAAATTACTGCAATATCTGTTAATCATTTCACTTAATAAATATGTGAAAATGAGAGAAGTTGTTGAGAATTTATTTCATTCTGAGTCTGTTTCAAGCCCAGGTATCGAATTCACGGAAATTTTTGGAGACTGATTATTAATTAATTTATTGAGTGATTAAACAGTTATAAAGTGAAATTAAAATTAAAATTGCTTCTTAAAGATAGAAGCTGGTGCCCCTACGAGTGTTATTAACTTTTCTGGTGTATATGAAATGAGATTCGATCTCAGATTCCAATACATCAATATAAATTAAATAATTTTTATACCTGATCATATTTATTCATTTCATATTTTTCTACACAGTTGCGGCTTAGGCTCAATCACAGCCGCTGCATCAACCGTGTTTAAATGCAGCAACATGTCCCTGGAATAATGCATCCTGCCCGCCATGATGCCGAACGCGTTTACCTCATAGACAAAGAGCCGGAGGAAAAGTAGCAGCAGTGCAAGAAAGGGAAGGAAGTCCATGTTGTTGGAACCAGGGAGCTCTTCGCCATATAGTCCACAAACACTCCAAGGCAGAAACGACACAGAGGATTTCGTAAAAACATATTAAAGTACATAAAAACAGACACACAGACAACAAACTTTTTCACCAGCTGCCGGTCGCTGCGTGCGCATGCGCCCTTTTTGCTATTCAAAATTTATAAATTTATAAAATTTTGCTATTCAAGCAGTTTTAGTTTGTAGACAATATCAAAATCATAATCACAATGCATCAGTCACTTATACCCCCATTACACGGGGGTGGAGATCTCTGAAAGATCATTGAGCAATGAAGAAGATTGCAAGATCCCTCACCAGTCTTTCAATGAACACCCATCGATTACCAAGATCTCTCACTGATCTTCCAGTGACCTCCATGGTCTCATCAAAGTTTTGACTCGGTCCAAAACATTTCCATAAAAAACAACTTTGTGAAGGCTTTAGCACATTGTTGAGAGATTGGGCCATTTTTTTTTTTTTTATTTCTCAGTGGTCATTTAAAAGTCTTTGTGCTATGTAAAGGGGTCTTCACCATAATCACCGTAAATTTGCATCCTGTTTACACTATTTCTTAAGCACAGTCCACTGTACTTATTATCTGCTATTAAAATTTTCTTCTATACCATTTTTAGCATATCAAATAATCTCTTGAGTAACATATACATGTTACTCAAGAGAGTAACCCCAAAGTACATGTACTTTGGGGTAAACAACTATGTCAATTTAAAGTGACACACAGCCAAAACTCAACTTTTTTTTTTTTTTTTTCTTCTGGTTAACATGTCTGTAACATCCATCCATCAATCCATCTTCTTCCTCTTAATCCTCACATTTTTTTTAATTATTAGTTTTTATTTTCTTACAAGCCATATCAAGAGCAATGCCACTCAGATGTCACGTGTCTGTTTTGTTTTTTTTGTTTTTTTTTGCTTTAAAATTTGACTTAAGCCCCTCCTCCTGAAAAAAGCTGAGATTAGATGAAACGTTTTTGGTGAAATAGCTATATACAGCCAGTGGAACGTGAATAGTGTTGAGCCAGTCAGGACTCTGTGGCCTAACTGAAGTTAGCATCTGGCCATCTAGCATTTTTGGGCCCCTGCTTTGAAAACTTGACCCAAGTTATTATTATTTTTTTTTAACTTTTAAACTGTTTTTAAAGACTGATGGAGTGTCAATAATTATTCTGTTCCACTGTACATACAAATGGGCATGTCCTTCAACCATTAAGTCTTTGAGCACAGGATTTATGTTGATTAATGTAGCGCTAGAAACCATTATCATTGTGATATGTGGGTTGGGCCTAGTCATCGATTCTGTCATTTGAAGTGGTGAAGTAAAAAGATTTTGACCCCAAACTGTAAGACAATTATCAAATAAAACACAGTTGAACACCCAAATGGATTGATTTTAATCTTTGAATATATTTTCCAATAAAATGTGCTTTTCTATCTTGTTTACCTCCCCAAACTCTTCGAGCAGCTAAAGCTATGGTCACAAGAAAAAGAGATAAATAAAGGGTTGCTTGGGGGTTCAGTGGTTAGCACTGTGGCAGCACAGTGGGGAGGTTGTGGGTTTGATCCCTCCCCCGATCATCAGTGACCCTTCTGTGTAGAGTTTGCATGTTCTCCCTGTGTCTGTGTGGGTTTACCCCGGGTAATCCGGTTTCCTCCCACAGGCCAAAAACATGCAAGTTAGATTAATTGGAGACTCTAATGTGGCACTAGGTGTGTGTGAATGGTGAAGGGATTGGCGCCGTACTGTGGCTGCCTCATCCATCTAGGTGGATGCGCTGAATTTCAAATCAAATCAAATCAAATCAAATCAAACTTCATGGTCATATTGCTGTACATACAACTGTAGTGCAGGCAAGATGAAATTCCGTTTCTCTCGGCATCCATATAAATAGAAGCAGCATGATATAAGACACACTCACACATATCTTCACCCCCCACCCCCACCCCCCCCATCCATTCACACATCCCTGAGACATGGGAAAAACTAACTAACTATAATATACAAATAATATACATAATGTCCGTAAGTGCAGTAGTGTGTATGAGAGATTCCGGGTCAACTGTTCAGCATCCTTACAGCTTGTGGAAGGAAGCTGTTAATCAGTCTGGTGGTTCTGCCTCTGATGCTCCGGAATCGTTTACCAGATGGCAGAAGTTCAAAGTGTTTATGCAGAGGGTGAGAACGGTCCTTGACAATGATCAGTGCCCTGCTCCTACAATGGTTCTGAAAAAGTTCTTGGACAGAGGGGAGGGAGACTCCAGTTACCCTCTCAGCTCCCTTGACTATCCTCTGCAGGGCTTTTTTGTCTGACATACTGCAGCTGGAGTACCATGTAGCAATGCAGTACGTCAGAACACTCTCCACCACACCTCTGTAGAAGGTCCTGAGGATGCAGATGGGGAGAGAGGCCTGTTTGAGTTTCCTCAAGAAATGCAGTCTCTGCTGAGCCCGCTTCCTGATCGCCAAGGAATTCTTGCTCCAGGTCAGGTCCTGCGAGATCTGCACTCCGAGGAACTTGATGTTCTCCACTCTCTCCACTAAACGGCCGCCGATGCTGAAGGGGACGTGTTCAGGCTGTGACCGCTAGGATTCCCTGCTGGGATTAATAAAGTATAAAAAATAAAAACTACTCTCATGAATGGCTGCGAACACTATATGAATGATTTTTTGGACAATTTTGTATGGCCTTTTTAAGGTGACCATAGGAGAATCGTAGACCAATCATAAGTTTTTAGCCAGGTCAATGGTCTTTTCAAAGATTTTTACGAACGCCCCACAAAAACCCTTCATTGTAGGGCGGCCGTATGAATGCCATAAGAACAGTGTAAGAACTACACAAGATGTTGGCCATAAGTATGCCTCAAGAAAAGTTTTAGTTGCTCTTGAGGGCCTCTTACAAGCAGTCGTAGGAAATGCCGTATGAATCCCTGTTTGTACGGAGATTCATACATCGTGCGTAAGGCAGTAGTGAGAAGCTCATAAGACAGAAGTACTTAATTCATGCAACATTTGTCCCGGCAAAATGTTTCGAAAGTTGTAAGATCTTCCTACCAACAACTTGAGAGTGCTGTGAGTTGCACAAGAATTTTCATAAGATGGCAGCAAGTATGCCATAGGAAGATCCCAAGGCACACTTATGAAGAACATAAGAACTCTAGGGCAATCTTTAGACAGAAAAGCACCTCATTTCTCATGAATGCCTTAAGTTGCTCTTGGAATTGAACAACAGCTGTAAGAAACTATGCCCCCCTGCACCAATGTCTGTGAACTCCAGAATTCCTAGCAACTGGTAGATTCTTTTGAACCCATTGTTCGTAAGAATCTTTTTGACCGTAGCTTATCTGTTCAATCTGAGAATAGATTTTCTCATTAATATTTTTTTTACAGACGCCATGCCATAATGCTGGATTGAAGACATAAAATTAATATTGATCTCTTCAGACTTTTGCAGGGCGATCAAAAAGCCTAATTTTCCAAAATGTAGAAGTATTCATTTTAAAGTGATAGAAGAGGAGAAGAGGTAAGGCAACATCATAGGGAGAGATTTTTAAAATGGGGGAGAGATGGGGATAGATTAACAGGTTTAGAGTCAGAAAAAAGAGAGAAAGGGAATTGCCTGTAATGGAAGAGAGTGATACCAGCAGAGAAGGTGTCTGCACTCTCCGCCTGAGAGAGTAATCGATTTCAGGCTCCCAGGCTCTTTTGTTGCCCCCTCAGACTGAATGACTGGTACTGGAATAACTTCATATGGCGGAGAGAAGTGGATAAGAGAGGGAAAGAAAGAGCAAAAACACTGGATATAAACGTACACAAAGACCGACTTTGCATGCCAACTTAAAAGGTAAAAAGAGAAAGTAATGGGCAACTTTGAAGAAGAGGAAGTAAAGTAAAGGCCAGAAAGAGTGGAGGACTGGTTTCATGTCATCTAATAGTTTAAGATCAGTTAATTCCACCTCTATTAGCAAAGCAAGAGTCTGCTTTTCAGTAGTGATAGACTTCATGGGTTTCAGCGTGACACCTTTGGCCCTCAGATGTTTATAGTTATGGGGGGTTTTGTCTTTGTTTTGGCACTTTGAAGAAGACTGCTACTGCAGGTTTTTTTTTTTTTTTTTTTTTTTGTCTGAGCTGTTGTGTCTTTCTTTTGTTTGGGCTCTGTGGATTCCTCGGGTTGTGTTTTGGCTACTCCTTGTGTGACTGTGTGGAGACAGACATATTTGATTTGATGTGCTCACCTGATGTGACGACGGCTTTCCCTTTAGCCATGGGAAAGGGCTAACATCACAGAAGAGCGTCACTCCCGAATGATGAATAACTTTAAACGATAATATGCCGATATCCTTCCTTCGTCCATCCTTCATTTTTACCAAATGGAAAAATAAATAATACTTTGAGGTAGTTTATCTTGCGATCTCAGACTCTCCTCTCATTGTTCTGTATTATGAGATACATGGACTGATGTAGTCACCATGGGTTGTACACTGCTTTACAACATGTATTGGTGGATATTTTGAGTGCACTATCTAGGGGTCAAATAGACATTAAGACATTACTAGAAATGTCACAGCCCCTATATAGTTCTCAATATAGTCATTAGGGATTGAAGTTGGACACAGCCACAGAAATACTTGTCAAATACTTTTTTTTTTTTTTTTTTTCTCTCTCGGCGCCACACGAGTAGGCTGCCTTTTGCAACAGCGGCTCGATTCCGAGTCTTTTTCCCTTCCTCTCTCTTTTGATCCGTCTTTTTTTTTCACCCCACTTATATCACGGACACACAGATCGTCCTAAATGTCTCCTGAGCCGGTGGACGGAGCCACTGTTTATAGCAGGATACGATACAGCAGAGAACAGCTGCTAGCATTCAACCGCCACCCGGTCCCATTGGAAAAACTCGACATACCGAGAGAACTGAGGCGAAAACGCCGCGGCTGCCGGGCTGGAGTAAGGCGGAGGACAAAAAATATAAGGTACAGACCCTCCCTTCCATCTGTTGTCATGGGAAATGTACGGTCGATACTGGGAAAGTTAGATGAGCTAGCGGCTATCTCCCGTTATGATAGCACATACCGGGAGTGCTCTCTCCTTTTGTTTACTGAGACGTGGCTAACTGAACTAGCAGCAGATGCTAACATTGAGCTGGAGGGTTTTCACATGATACGAGCTGACCGAACACCAGACAGTGGCAAGGCTAGGGGCGGTGGAGTGATAATGTATGTTAACAACAACTGGTGCAGACCGGGACATATCACTGTTAAACAACGACACTGCAGCAAAGACATTGAGTTGCTAGCTGTTAGCATGAGGCCTACATATCTCCCGAGAGAACACTCACACGTGATCTGCATTGTTGTTTATGCAAATCCGACGGCGAACGCTGGGACAGCGCGTGACGTCATCCATTCAGTAACCAGCAGGCTGCAGACAGAACACCCAGATGCTCTTCTCCTCATCTCAGGCGATTTCAACCATGTTTCACTGTCTCCCATTCTACCCACGTTCACCCAGTATGTCACATGCCACACTAGAGACAATAAAACACTGGATTTATTCTACGCAAACACTAAGGAGGCGTACACCTCATCACAACGCCCCCCACTCGGGAGATCGGATCACAACTTGGTTCATCTCCGGCCGGTGTACAAACCCCTAGTGCACAGACAACCTCCGGCCATGCACACTGTGGAGTTATGGTCTGAGGAGACAATGGACACCCTAAAGGGCTGTTTTGAAGCCACCGCCTGGAAGCAGCTCTGCGATCCACATGGTGAGGACATCGATGGCCTCATTCACACCTTCACGGGCTACCTCAGCTTCTGTGTGGACAAATCCGTTCCCACCAAGACCATACGGCGTCACTCAAACAACAAACCCTGGATCAACCCTGAGATAAAAACACTTCTGAGAGAGAAGAAGAGGATCTTCAGGTCAGGGAACAGGGAGATGCTGAAGTCCGTACAGAGGGAGCTGAGGAGAAAGATCAGAGAAGGCAAGGACAGCTTCAGGAAGAAGATGGAGGACAAGCTGCAACAGAGCGACATCAGCGGGGTCTGGAGAAACCTCAAAACCATCTCGGGGCTCCAGAATACCTCCCCCCAGGCCACAGGGGGCAGGGAGTGGGCGAACAACCTGAATCTGTTTTTCAATAGATTTGACCAACCGCCCTCCCCCCTGACTGCACAACAACCACTGCTGCCTCTAAAGAAATCAAGTCCTGCTGCCCACTCCCCACTCCACCAACACCCCCCCACTCCCAACACACAGCCCCCCATCCTGACCCTGACCAGGACCCAGGTGAGGACGGAGCTGAGGAAGATCAAGGCGAGGAAGGCGCCGGGACCGGACGGCATCAGCGCAAAGCTCCTCAAGTCCTGTGCAGACCAGCTGTGTGGGATTGTGACGTATATCTTCAACATGAGCCTGAAACTGGGGAGGGTACCACAGCTGTGGAAAACATCTTGTGTGGTACCTGTACCAAAAACTTCCCACCCCAAAGACCTGAACAGCTACAGACCGGTGGCCTTGACGTCCCACTTGATGAAGACCCTGGAGAGACTGCTCCTTGCTCACCTCCGCCCCCTGGTGGAACCAGCGATGGATCCACTCCAGTTCGCCTACCAGCATGGCATTGGGGTGGAGGATGCGGTGATCTTCCTCCTTCACCGTTCTCTGTCCCACCTGGAGAAGCCCGGGAATATGGTGAGGATCATGTTCTTTGACTTCTCCAGTGCTTTCAACACCATCCAACCGATGATCCTGAAGGACAAGCTGCTGCGCGCAGGGGTGGACCAGCACCTGTCATCATGGATCCTGGACTACCTCACGAACCGGCCTCAGTTTGTGAGAACCCGGGACTGTGTGTCCGACACGATCATCAGTAGCACGGGGGCCCCCCCAGGGAACGGTGCTGGCTCCCTTCCTGTTCACTCTTTATACTGCGGACTTCTCACACAACACAACACACTGCCATCTACAGAAGTTCTCTGATGACTCTGCGATCGTTGGCCTCATCTCCAATGGAGATGAAGCTGAGTACAGAGGGCTTATCCAGGACTTCGTGGACTGGTGCCATCGGAACTGCCTCCAGATCAACGCGAGGAAAACTAAGGAGCTGGTGGTGGACTGCCGCAGGCATGGGCAGCCCCTCACAGTACCAGTAAATATACAGGGAACAGACATCGAGATGGTGACATCCTATAAGTACCTGGGTATTCATCTGAACAATAAACTAGACTGGTCACACAATACTGATGCACTCTACAAGAAGGGACAGCGCAGGCTGTTCCTGCTGAGGAGACTCAGGTCTTTTGGTGTACAAGGGGCGCTGCTGAAGTCATTCTATGACACGGTGGTGGCATCAGCCATCACTTTTGGAGTGGTCTGCTGGGGCAGTGGCATTACTGCAGCCGATAGGAAGAGACTGAACAAACTGATTAAGAAAGCTAGCTCTGTCCTGGGGCAGCGCCTTGATCCGATGGAGGAGATAGGAGAGAGAAGGACGGTGGCTAAACTGTCATCTCTGCTGGAGTCCGAGTTCCACCCTATGCAGGACATACTGAATGCACTGAGGAGCTCATTTAGCAGCAGACTACATCATCCCAGGTGCACAACCGAGAGGTTTCGTAGGTCCTTCCTACCAACGGCTGTCAGACTGTACAACCTAAGCAGGGCTGCTCGCAGAGATAGCAAAAAGACGTAACAAACTAATAGTTTTTTGAATGCAAAAGATGCAATAGACTTACACAATGGTCCCCTCCGGCATACAACTAGGAACATACCGGTCGCTATGGAGGGTGAGAATATGTATGGGCACATAATCATACCATGTAGGATAACTAAGTAGACGGTTATGCTGTTTCATTCCATCTAGCAACAATGCTCTGCACTGGGTGTGTTTATATATTTACATATTTATTCCATCTAGCTACAATGCTCAGCACTGGGTGTGTTTATATATTTATATATCTACATATTATTCCATCTAGCTACATTGCTCCGCACTGTGTGTGTTTATATACTTGCATATTTATTCCACCTAGCTGCAATGCTCCGTACTGTGGGTGTTTATATATTTACATATTTATTCCATCTAGCTACAATGCTCTGCACTGTGTGTTCATATATTCATATATTTATTCCATCCAGCTACAATGCTCTGCACTGTGTGTCTGTGTGTGTGTGTATATATATATATTTTATAGTAATACGTACATATGTATATTAGCTGCTCTTGCTTGCTTGTTTTTTTCTTGCCTTCTGATTGTTGCTCTGAGTGTTGCTATCCCTGTGCTGTTGTAATCCTGGAATTTCCCCGTTGTGGGACTAATAAAGGCTTATCTTATCTTATCTTAAATCAGCACAAAAAAAATCAGACTCCAATTTAAATTTTGATGAAACACTAAAACTAAAACAGCATCCTTTATTTCCTCATTTCATTCTATAAGCTGGTTTGCCAGAGAGTGGATTAAATGGGTTATTAGAATAGAAAAACAGAATAGGCTTCATTGTCATTGTACAGTTGTACAGTACAACAAAATTGTGAGTGCTCCACCAGGCTACTGCACAATTTAGTATGAGAGACGGATTATAAAAACAGAGTTACAGAAAGCACAATTAAAGCAAATGTAATAAAAATAGCCCAGCATTATGGAAATATACACAGGTATGGTAGTGGCCTCACGGATGGGTCAGTATACATGAAAGTGTGGAGCGCAAAAATAGTTGTGTTATTAAGATAATTAAAAAAAGTCTTATTCTGGCAAGGTCCTAGTTTCCTTTGTGTTTGCCTTGGATATTGTCTCCTTGGTTGTGATTTTCCCATTCTTCAATTTCCTGTGCTTTTTGTTATATTCTCTTGTAATCCCATGTTATAGAATTATTAGACATCATTACCTTGTATCTTCTGAGTATACTCTTTATTCTGATTCTTGTCTGTGAGTTTTTCTGCCCTCATTCATCATGGTACTTTAATGTGAAACTGAGCTTTTTTCTTTTTTCATTGGCCTTTTTATCCTGCATTCTTTCTTATCCTTCATTCTTCTAAATAAAGTACAGCCGTGGACAAAATTGTTGGTACCCCTCTGTTAATGAAAGAAAAACCCACAATGGTCACAGAAATAACTTGAATCTGACAAAAGTGGTAATAAATAAAAATTATATGAAAATTAACCAATGAAAATCAGACAATGCTTTTGAGTTGTGGTTCAACAGAATTATATTAAAAAACAAACTCCTGAAACAGGCCTGGACAAAAATGATGGTACCCTTAACTTAATATTTTGTTGCACAACCTTTTGAGGCAATCACTGCAATCAAGCAATTTCTGTAACTGTCAGTGACACTTCTGCACCTCTAAGCAGGTATTTTGGCCCACTCCTCATGAGCAAACTGCTCCAGTTGTCTCAGGTTTGAAGGGTGCCTTGTCCAGACGGCATGTTTCAGCTCCTTCCACAGATGTTCAATAGCATTTAGATCAGGGCTCATAGAAGGCCACTTTAGAATAGTCCAATGTTTGGCTCTTAGCCATTCTTGGGTGTTTTTAGCTGTGTGTTTTGGGTCATTATCCTATTGCAAGACCCATGGCCTGCGACTGAGACCAAGCTGTCTGACACTTGGCAGCACATTTCTCTCTAGAATGCCTTGATAGTCTTGAGATTTCATTGTATCCTGCACAGATTCAAGACACCCTGTGCCAGATGCAGCAAAGCAGCCCCACAACATAACAGAACCTCCTCCATGTTTCACAGTAGGGACAGTGTTCTTTTCTTGGTATGCTTCATTTTTGCATCTGTGAACATAAAGCTGATGTACCTTGCCAAAATGTTCCAGTTTTGTCTCGTCTGTCCATAGAACATTCTTCCAGAAGCTTTGTGGCTTGTCAACATGCAGTTTGGCAAATTCCAGTCTGGCTTTTTTATGATTTGTTTTCAACAGTGGTGTCCTCCTTGGTCGTCTCCCAGTCCACTGGGAGACAGTGGACAGTCCACTTTGGCTCAAACAGTCCACTTTGGCTGAAACAACAACGGATGGTGCGATCTGACACTGATGTACCTTGACCTTGAAGTTCACCATGAATGTGTTTAGAGGTTGTTCTGGGCTCTTTTGTTACCATTCATATTTTCTGTCTCCTCCTGTGGCCACGTCCAAGGAGGTTGGCTACAGTTCCGTGGATCTTAAATTTCTGAATAATATGTGCAACTGTAATCACAGGAACATCAAGCTGCTTGGAGATGGTCTTATAGCCTTTATCTTTAACATGCTTGTCTATAATTTTCTTTCGAATCTCCTGAGACAACTCTCTCCTTTGCTTCCTCTGGTCCATGTTTAGTGTGATACACACCATGTCACCAAACAGCACAGTGACTACTTGTCACCCTTTAAATAGGCCGACTGACTGATTACAAGTTTGTAGACACCTGTGATGTTAATTAGAGGACACATCTTGGTTGAACATGCCCCTATGGTCACATTATTTTCAATCTTTTCTAGGGGTACCATCATTTTTGTCCAGGCCTGTTTCATGAGTTTGTTTTTTAAAGTAATTCTGTTGAACCACAATTCAAAAACATTGTCTGATTTTCATTGGTTAATTTTCATAGAATTTTTATTTATAACCACTTTTGTCAGATTCAAGTTATTTCTGTGACCATTGTGGGTTTTTCTTTCATTAACAGAGGGGTACCAACAATTTTGTCCACGGCTGTATGTTCCCCTCCAAAAGTAAGTCTTCATTTGAGATTTCTTCCTGAGATATGACAGTTCTTTGTTTTTAAATGTTGTGTATTTTGTTGGCTTTGAAAATATTGTTTCTTCTAATACAAATATGGCTAATATGTATCTCATAGAAACTGGTTTTGTTCATATTGCACAGTTTAACCATACAGTCTGAGTCAGCTCAGAAAGCTCAAAAACAAACCTCTGCTTCAAAGACAGCAGTGTGGTTATGACATCTTCTTCACACCTCTACATGCCATCTCCTCCTTCCCCCAGTGCCGGCTGCTCCTCCATGTTACCTAGCTAGAAAAGAAATCTGTGGGGTCAAACAGCTTTCCGCTGTGGTTTGGAATTGGGTCTGGACCCTGTGGAAATTCAAGAAGCAGCAACATAGTGAGTGAAACAGAGATTAATACAGCTTGGTCAAAAGCCAGCTCAACAAGGCTGTAGGGGTGAAGAGCCAGTTTGCCAACAATGACTCAGACTCAGCATGGATGGCTGGAAGCCAACACAATCCCAGAAAACAAGGAACGAGCTTCCTTGGAACACCCCTCCCTCCTTTAGATTTGTCAACAAGTCCTCTCTATGCCAGAGTTGGCAAGGGCCATAAAGTACATATTAGAAGCAGTAAAGAAGCAATTGAAGATGCTAGCTGTATTAATTATTGAGCCAATATGCCTAGTAGAAGGTTAAAATATAAATGGAGGCTGACTGACCCTGTTTTATGTATAGGTCTAGGATTACGAAGTTTGAACATACCAGCTGGTATGTCCATGTGGGCCCCACCAAAGGATAAATCTGGGATTTAATGGGTCCATGTGGGTTTGTCCATGGACTCCATGTTGGCCCCATCTGTGTTTGCCCACATGGACTGTACCTGTTTACCTATTTTCCTGATATGTTTAAACAAGGCAGCACTCCAAAAAAGCAGAGACCACAACAAGTTCGACAGGTATGGTGCAAGGTAAGTATTTTATTTACAAGTAGATAAGGTTTTGCTGGGACTGGTGCCCTGTGGGAGAAGAGCAAGGATAGGTTACTACTCCAGTGATGAATTGGCAATTGTAAATCGTAATTGGTATTGTAATTGTAAATGTGTTATAATTACATGTCAGCCTGCAGGTGGTGAGATGGGGAAAAGGGGAGCTGAAGCTACAGGCGGACTGGTGGAGGAACTGGTGCAGGAGGAGAAACATGGAGACAGGTGGATTGGAACCCCCAGGCTTGGGAGCAGTCTCTGTGACTAGGAAAATTAATCAAGGGTTAATTGGGTACTTGCTTGGTTGACAGGAATGAGGCTGATCCAGGAGGAAGAATCTGGTCTTCACGGGGGACTGAGAGCTGGGAATGGAGCCAGCTGGGTTCTTAAGGCAAACGCTGGGGAGAAGGAGGCCGAGAGGTCCAGGGAAGCAATGAGGTCAGTTTTTGCAACAGGCTTCCATGATTCCTGAGTGCTGGGGCTGGACTGTGAGCAAGCAGGGAGCACACACACAAGGGCTGGGGTGAAGAAATAATCCAAGAGAAGCAGGAGATCTTGTAATAATGAGAGCGGTGGCATTGAGATAATCCCACAGAGGAGAAACGCTAGCTCACCCCTTAAATAGGGTGGGGCCAGGCCAAGGGACAGCTGTAGCAGATTGGAGACAATTAATGATGTGCGTGTGTGTGCTTACTCATCGCAGACCATGATATTTCCACTAATTTTCTCATAAATTTCCCATTTCTTGTGAATTTATGACTTTGTAGCGCCCATATTCATAACTGTATGTAACTGTATGTAGCTCACATATTTGCATGCTTAGGTTTAAACACAGAAGGACTGTGGGCTTGCAATGTGGATTGACCTCACGCCTCAAATGGACAATGAGTCTGGGCCTCCTGCGGACTTAGAAGAAGGACAGAGGCTCAGGGACGAGAGCCTGAAGGAACCTCGGATTAAGCGTGAATGGAAGGATGTAACATGGATGTGTGACTTTGCCTTTGATGTACATTATGAATAGAAAGATTTGATGTAACGTGAATGTGTGACTTTTGGTGGGAGGGATGAATAGAGGGATTGGACTTGAGTGGGTGACTTTGTCTGTGGGGGTGCATGGTATATATATGTGTGGGTTTATTGCAGCACTTCCTCTTTGTTTCTGTCTGAGAGAGAGAGAAGGCTGGAGATGTAAGATGCAATAAACTGGAACTAAAAAGCAACCAGTCTCATCATTTCATAATCTCCACATTGGTGACCAAGACGTGAGATGTCAGGAGACGAGCGCTCTGACCTGGATTCACCGGGGACCGTCCGTACGAGTGCGGTCTCACTCAAGCTCCCTGAGTTCTGGCAAGAAGACCCGCACTCATGGTTCCAGCACGCAGAATCGCGGTTCGTGCTCGGGGGAATTACAGCGGATGACACCAGATTTTGTCACCAGATGACACAGGGGCTGAGGTCGCCAAGGTGGTTAAAAATCTCCTTGGTGGCCGGGCCCCGGGGGTGGACGAGATTCGCCCTGAGTACCTCAAGGCCCTGGATGTTGTTGGGTTGTCATGGTTGACACGCCTCTTCAACATTGCGTGGAGGTCGGGGGCAGTGCCTTTGGCATGGCAAACCGGGGTGGTGGTTCCTCTCTTCAAAAAAGGGGACCGGAGGGTGTGCTCCAACTTTAGAGGGATCACACTCCTCAGCCTCCCTGGGAAGGTCTATGCCAAGGTACTGGAGAGGAGAGTCCGGCCGTTGGTCGAACCTCGGATTCAGGAGGAGCAATGTGGTTTTCGTCCTGGCCGTGGCACATCGGACCAGCTCTTTACCCTCTCGAGAATTCTTGAGGTTTCGTGGGAGTTTGCACAACCAGTTTACATGTGTTTTGTGGACTTGGAGAAGGCATTTGACCGCGTCCCTCGTGGATTTTTGTGGGGGGTGCTTCGGGAGTATGGGGTATCGGGCTTGTTGTTACGAGCTATTCGGTCTCTGTACGACGGTTGTGAGAGTTTAGTTCATATTGCCAACACTCAGTCGGAGTCATTCCCAGTGAGAGTTGGACTCCGCCAGGGCTGCCCTTTGTCACCGATCCTGTTCATAATTTTTATGGACAGGATTTCTAGGCGCAGCCAGGGAATGGAGGGTGTCATGCTTGGTGACCACAGGATCTCATCTCTGTTGTTTGCAGATGATGTTGTCCTGCTGGCTTCATCCAGCAATGACCTACAGCTCTTGCTGGGACGGTTTGCCACTGAGTGTGAAGTGGCTGGGATGAGAATCAGCACCTCCAAGTCCGAGTCCATGGTCCTCAGCCGGAAAAAGGTGGATTGTCCTCTCTGGGTTGGGGACAGGCTCCTGCCCCAAGTGGAGGAGTTTAAGTATCTTGGGGTCTTGTTCACGAGTGAGGGGAAAATGGAGCGAGAGATCGACAGACGGATTGGAGCAGCATCTGCAGTGATGCGGACGTTGTACCGGTCTGTTGTGGTGAAGAGGGAGCTTAGTTCTAAGGCAAAGCTGTCGATTTACCAGTCAATCTACGTCCCTACTCTCACCTATGGTCACGAGCTTTGGGTAATGACGGAAAGAACGAGATCGCGGATACAAGCGGCTGAAATGAGCTTTCTCCGTAGGATTGCTGGACTCACCCTCAGAGATAGGGTGAGGAGCTCAGTCATCCGGGAGAGGCTCAGAGTAGAACCGCTGCTCCTCCACATTGAAAGGAGTCAGTTGAAGTGGTATGGGCATCTGATTAGGATGCCTCCTGGACGCCTCCCACTTGAGGTGTTTCAGGCACGTCCCACTGGGAGGAGACCCCGGGGCAGACCCAGGACTCGGTGGAGAGACTATGTCTCCCAGCTGGTCTGGGAACGCCTTGGTATCCCCTCTGAAGAGCTGGAGCAGGTGGCTGGGGAGAGGGAAGTCTGGGCTTCTCTGCTTGAACTGCTGCCTCTGCGACCTGGACCTCCGGAAAAGCGGTAGAAGATGGATGGATGGATGGATGGACACCAGATTTCACCATGTCATCGCAAGACTCAACAGCCGCGCGGCTCGGTGCGTGCGGAGCTTGGTGCAGCAGCCGCCCGCTGCTGGCAAATACGAAGCACTGAAAGCCGCCCTCATTTCGAGTTTCATGCCCTCAGCCGAGGTGAGGGCCAGGAGGCTCCTAGACCTGCGAGACCGTGGAGGACGCAGGCCGGCTGAGCTGATGGAGGACATGCTGCAGCTGCTCGGGACGGAAGACGACAAGTTCTTGTTTAAGCACATTTTCTTGAGGACCCTCCCGGCGCACATGAGAGGTACCCTGTCCAGCATGAAATGTGTGAACCACCAGGACTTCCGCGTGCTGGCCGCAGAAGCGCAGTGGCACCTAGATGCCTGCGGCGAGCAGGCGATGTCCGCGGCAGCAGCAGACCTCGGCGCAGTGGCCGGGGGCAGGGAGGAGCCGGAGGCAGCAGAAGCCACCCCAGCGACGACAGCAGCAGCACGGTCCCGAAGCAGAGGAGGGGACGGCCTCTGTTTCTACCATCGATGCTTCGCGGAGAGGGCGTACAGATGCACCCCGCCGTGCAGCTTCAAGAAGCAGGGAAACGCCAAAGCCGGAGGTCGTTAGCAGCTTCGACTCTCGGCAAGCAGAATAAGCTGCTTTACCTAACAGATGCGAGCTCTGGGCGGCATTTCCTCGTGGACACCGGAGCCCAGAGGAGTTTCATCACCGCGACCTATGCGGACCGCTTGGCTGGACCCAGCGGGGACGGGGCAATGGCAGCGAACGGCTCGTCCATCAAGACGTTCGGAGAAAGGACTCTGCAACTGTCCCTACACGGCCGCAACTATGAATGGACTTTCATTGTAGCGGCGATGAGTTTCAACATGTTAGGCGCTGATTTTTTGTGCTCACATGGCTTGTTGGTAGATCTGAGGAATAAACGCCTGGTTAATGCACTCTCTTTTTATTCTATTCCTTGTGCAGCTCGAGTGTCCCCGCCACCAGTACAGACTAACGTCACCACAGCAGGCGGTAAGTTTCACACTCTCCTCACCCAGTTCCCAGCACTCACAGTTCCCACTTTTTCAGCTAAGGTCGCGAAACACGGGGTGGAACACTTTTTCACCACAGTTGGCGGGCCTGTTTTTGCGAAGGCTCGGCGCTTGGATGCAGCTAAGCTCTCCATTGCACGCGAGGAGTTCGCCAACCTGGAAAAGTTGGGCATAATTCGCCGCTCGAAGATCCCGTGGTCTTCCCCGCTCCATATGGTCCCTAAGGCTGATAGCTCGTGGAGACCGTGTGGTTATTACCGCAGGCTGAACAATGCCACGGCCCATGACTGCTACCCAATTCCGCACATCCAGGATTTTTCGGTGCACTTAGCGAAGGCGCGCATTTTTTCTAAAATAGACCTGGTTCGCGGCTATCACCAAGTCCCGGTCCGTGCAGAGGACATCCCCAAAACAGCGGTAATAACCCCGTTCGCACTTTTCAAATTTCTACGTATGCCTTTTGGCCTTAAAGGCGCCGTGCAAACGAATGATGGATGCCGTGTTGCGCGATCTCCCTTTTGTTTTTGTCTACCTGGACGATATTTTAGTCACCAGTGCCTCCGAGGAGGAACATGAAAAACACCTCACGACCGTTTTTCAGAGGTTGGAGGAGCACGGGTTGATAATTAACCCAGCCAAGTGCCATTTTGGCGTGGCACAAATCGATTTTTTGGGACACCGCGTCTCCCCAGAGGGGGCAGTCCCTCTACCGGCCAAGGTACGCGCAGTGACAGAGTTCCCTCGGCCACAAATGGTTAAAGCATTGCAAGAATTTTTAGGAATGGTAAATTTTTATAACCGTTTCATACCCCACGCAGCGCAGCTCATGCAGCCATTATACGCCGCGCTTAAAAAGCAGAAGCCCTCCAATGTGATCGAGTGGTCCCCGGAGCGGGAACGCGCGTTCACGGAGGTTAAAACAGCACTGGCGGGCGTGGCACTGCTGGCACACCCAGACCCATCAGCCCGCATAGCGCTAACCACCGACGCGTCAGACGTGGCCATCAGGGCCGTGGTGGAGCAGCAGGTCGCCGGGGTCTGGCAGCCGCTCGCTTTTTTCAGCAGATCCCTGCGCGATGCCGAGCGGAAATACAACGCGTTTGACAGGGAGCTGTTGGCGCTCCACCTGGCCATTCGCCATTTCCAGTTCTGGCTGGAAGAGCGGTGTTTCACCGCGTTTGTCGACCACAAACCGCTTACTTTCACAATGTCCAAAATTTCGGAACCGTGGTCCGGATGGCAGCAGAAGCAGCTGGCCGCAATTTCGAAATTTACCACTGACATTCAGCACGTAGCCGGTAAGCTTAATATTGTAGCGGATTGTCTCTCCCGCACGGTAACAGCACCTGTCCGCGCGGATGCAGATTGCACGGCCGCGGCCGCGGAACCGGCTAGTGGTGCGGATGCGCACGCGGCCCCGGTGCACGTGGGGATAGATTATGCAGCCATGGCGTCGGAACAGAGCGGAGATGCAGACGTGTGCGCGCTCCAGTCTGGACCAACAGGGTTAAGGCTGGAGAGCAGGATTCTACAAGCCGGTTTGCCCCCCCTCATCTGCGACGTATCCACCGGGCGGCTGCGCCCGGTGGTACCGGCCGCTTGGCGCCGCCGAGTTTTTGACGCGGTTCACTCCCTGGCGCACCCAGGGGTACGCGCTTCTGTAAAAATAGTAGCGGAAAAGTTTGTTTGGCCGAGCCTGCGCAAGCACGTGAAAGAGTGGGCGGCAGCCTGCATGGCTTGCCAGCGGGCCAAAATCCACAGGCACACGAAAGCCCCCTTAGAGCCTTTTCACATCCCGGCTAAGAGGTTCGATCATGTGCATGTGGACCTCGTGGGCCCGCTACCGCCGTCACAAGGGTTCACACACCTCTTGACAATGGTGGACCGAACCACACGTTGGCCAGAAGTGGTCCCGCTAACAACGACCACAGTGGCAGAGGTGGCTCGCATTTTTTTAACGGCCTGGGTAGCTCGTTTCGGGGTCCCGTCGGACATTACGTCCGATAGGGGACCTCAATTTGTGTCGGAACTGTGGTCAGTGATGGCCAGCAGCTAAGGAGCGACAATCCACCGCACAACCGCGAATCATCCCCAGGCTAATGGGTTATGCGAGCGTTTTCACAGGTCTTTGAAGGCAGCCCTGAGAGCGTCGCTCACGGATGCAGATTGGGTAAACAGGCTACCTTGGGTTTTATTGGGGTTGCGTTCAGCACACAAAGAGGATTCGCCTCACCCGCGGAATTAGTTTTTGCTCAACCTCTCAGGCTGCCCGGTGAGTTCCTACCGAGCCATGCGGCGCCAGGGCGCCCCCCAGCACGGGGACCTCTGAGTGGCGTGGGGGCAGAGACGCTCCCCGGCCCCGCGCATCACACTTTTCCGCGTGTTTTTGTTCCCAAAGCTCTACAAAACGCCAAATTTGTTTTTGTTAGGCACGATGCTCAGCGACACAGTCTCCGCCCACCATATGACGGTCCATTTCGAGTGCTGGAAACCGAGGACAAATATTTTGTGCTTGATTTGGGAGGCAGGAAAGAAACAATCAGTATTGATAGATTAAAGCCTGCCTTTGTGTTGCATGACGAGTCTGTACGACTGGCACAGGCACCTCGACGTGGCAGGCCCCCCAGGGAGTGGCCCCAGATGCCCCCGCAAGGATCAAATAACCTTTCTCTCCCTCACTCCACAGACTCGCTGCAGGACGGCGCCAGACGGATTGTGAAGCCTGCTTACAGCAGGTTCGGGAGGAGGTTGAAACCTAGGCTACGTGTGGGGTGATGTGTGATTTGATCAGACTGTGCTGTAGTTTCTGCAGGTGGGGGGTGATATACGCTGTATTACCCATTGAGATAATGTGGTTGTCTTGTCCATTCTTGGGCGTTTGGGGGGGGATGATGTAGCGCCCATATTCATAAATGTATGTAACTGTATGTAGCTCACATATTTGCATGCTTAGGTTTAAACACAGAAGGACTGTGGGCTTGCAATGTGGACTGACCTCACACCTCAAATGGACAATGAGTCTGGGCCACCTGCCGACTTAGAAGAAGGACAGAGGCTCAGGGACGAGAGCCTGAAGGAACCTTGTATTAAGCGTGAATGGAAGGATGTAACATGGATGTGTGACTTTGCCTTTGATGTACGTTATGAATAGAAAGATTTGATGTAACGTGAATGTGTGACTTTTGGTGTGAGGGATGAATAGAGGGATTTGACTTGAGTGGGTGACTCTGTCTGTGGGGGTGCATGGTATATATACAGTATGTGTGGGTTTATTGCAGCACTTCCTCTTTGTTTCTGTCTGAGAGAGAGAGAAGTCTGGAGATGTAAGATGCAATAAACTGGAACTAAAAAGCAACCAGTCTCATCATTTCATAATCTCCACAACTTTCCCAAATTTGATATTTTTTTTTTCTTGAAAATTTAAACTTTCTCATAAATTTGTGATTTTAGTACTTGTAAATTTGCAATGTTTTTCCACAAAAGTGGTTTTTCTTGTCAAATTGTGACTTTGTCTTGCATATTTGCTTTTTCTCATAAATTTGCCACTTTTTTACTCTAATTTTGTAACTCTCATAGGTTTGTCACTTTTTCCTTGAAAATTTACCATTTTCTTGTAAATTTGTGTTTTTCCCAAAATTTGCAACATTTTTCTTGTATATTTAGAATGTTCTCAAAAATGTTCAACTTTTTTTTTACTGTAAACTTAAATTTTACCATTATTTTCTTGTAAATGTTCACTTTTTTCTATAAATTTGCTAGTTTTTTATAGTAAATTTGTGACTTTTTTTTTGAATGAATGAATGAATCTTTATTTCGGATAGATTAAAAGTAAAGATTAAAAGGAAACAGAATAATATAACAAAGGGGAAAAAAATCCAACAACGTCAAATTAGACAATAACTCCTCTGATTATACAGTTCAACATAAGTTATCCGAAATGGGTGATGGCTGAAGCCGCAGCTTATATTGCCCACCCATATTCCATCCAAGAATTCAAAAGAAAAACAAAACAAGAGCGATTACAATTCGGAACAAAGCTAAGACCAAATGTAACAAAAAAAAAAAAAAAACCTAAGTAACAACACAACGCAGACTGGATATATGACAATCCTTATGTGATTTTACATGTCATCTTGTATATATGTTTGGAGTATTTCTTCCTTTAGTTTTTGTTTAAATTGTCCAAGCAGTGTACATGATTTTAATTCAGGTCCAAAAGCGTTCCATAATCTGACTCCTTGCACTGAAACACAGTGTTGCTTGGTGGTAGTTCTCACTGAAGATTTTTGAAATATACATGTTCCTCTGAAATGATATTGTTTCTCCCTTATTTGGAACAACTTTTGGATATTTGCGGGCAGTGATAGATTCTTCACTTTAAACATTATTACTGCAGTTTTAAAGTCAACCAGATCTTTTAACTTGAGAGCTTTTAATTTAAGAAAAAGTGTTTTTTTTTTTTTTTTTTGTTACTTATTTGTACCTGTAGGTAGATTTGGTTTGCAGTCTGGTGACAAGCCACCGGCTGCTGGTCGCTGCGTGCGCGAGCGCCCTAAACCTACATGTTTTTGGTCTGCGGGAGGAAACCGGAGAAATCCCGGAGTAAACCCACGCAACACGGGGAGAACATGCAAACTCCACGCAGCTCACTGTTGGTTGGGGGCTGGGATCGAACCCACGATCTCATGATCCCCGTGATCCCCCGGCCGAGGGTAAAACTGTGCTGCCACAGTGCTAAACCACTGCGCCACCGTGCAGCCTTTGGTTTGTTGGTTTGTTTGCGCTCTGATTCCTGCTGTGTGTTGGACACTTGCACAGAGAAGAAATGGCAGAAGAAGCACCAGCCTTGGTAGTTTCCATGTGATTGTCAGCCATGACAGCTCACTTCTTCTTGGGGGCTGCCTTCTTAGCTTTAGCTTTGGCTGCTTTCTTAGGTGCAGCTTTCTTGGCAGCAGGGGTCTTCTTGGCAGCTTTCTTGGGGCTCTTGGCAGCTTTCTTGGGGCTCTTTGGTGCCTTCTTGGCCGCTGCTGGTTTCTTGGCCTTCTTCGGGGACTTCTTAGCAGCTGCAGCCTTCTTGGCTCCTGCTGCTTTGGGTTTTTTAGCCACTGCTGGTTTCTTGGCAGCTGGTTTCTTGGCTTTAGCAGGGCCTTTCTTTGCGGGCTTCTTGGCCTTGCTCTCTGCCTTTGCCACCTTGAAGGACCCAGAAGCCCCGGTTCCCTTGGTCTGGCTGAGGGTTCCCTTGTTGACCAAGCTCTTGACAGCGATGTTAACGCGGGACTTGTTCTTGTCCACATCGTAGCCCCCACCAGCCAGAGTCTTCTTGATGGCGGCCAGCGACATGCCCTTCTTCTCTTTGGAAGCTGTCACCGCTTTAACGATCAGCTCTCCAACGCTGGGTCCAGCCTTCCTGAACTTGGATGCCTTCTTCTTTGCTGGTTTAACCGGAGCAGCGGCTGGTGCTTCTTCTGCCATTTCTTCTCTGTGCAAGTGTCCAACACACAGCAGGAATCAGAGCGCAAACAAACCAACAAACCAAAGGCTGCACGGTGGCGCAGTGGTTTAGCACTGTGGCAGCACAGTTTTACCCTCGGCCGGGGGATCACGGGGATCATGAGATCGTGGGTTCGATCCCAGCCCCCGACCAACAGTGAGCTGTGTGGAGTTTGCATGTTCTCCCCGTGTTGCGTGGGTTTACTCCGGGATTTCTCCGGTTTCCTCCTGCAGACCAAAAACATGTAGGTTTAGGGCGCTCACGCACGCAGTGACCAGCAGCCGGTGGCTTGTCACCAGACTGCAAACCAAATCTACCTAGGCTGCCTGCAAACAATCTACCTTGTTGGTTCCCTGTAAGCAGCTTTGTTTATTATTCTAATAGCTCTCTTCTGAAGCATAACGACTGGATACATGTTTGTTTTATATGTATTTCCCCATACTTCAGTACAGTATGTCATGTATGGGAATATTAATGAATGATACAAAGTATATAATGTGGGTTGATTCAGCAAATATTTTGCTCTGTGTAGTATTGCGATTGATTTAGATATTTTACCTTTTATATAATTAATATGTGACTTCCAACACAGTTTATTATCAATTACTACTCCAAGAAGTTTAGTTACACTGAGTTTAGATACTAAGTTGTTGTGATGGTTGTTAAAAACTATAAATTTTGTCTTACTTAAATTGAGCGTTAATTTGTTTGAATCAAACCACAGTTTAAGCTTTCCTAATTCTTTTCCGAGTGTATTCAAAAGTTGCTCCAAATTGCTTCCACTGCATAATAGATTAGTGTCATCGGCATGTCATGGCGGCCGCTGGGCCGTCATCCAGCTCATCAGCTCCAGCCGCGCACAGACTAACAGGTGTTAATCAGCGGCTCTTAAAAGCCAGCGTCATGGTCAGCCCGGCACGGAGTCGTCTGTCTACCTCGACTGAATATGAGCCAGAGCTTCATTCCACAGCCAAGCCAAGATCACCACGACAAGATCTTCCACGTAAGAAGACTATTTGCTGTTCTACGCCTAATCTTTACTCCTGTGCCCAGGTGGACCTCCCAGGCGGCGGACCGGTGTCTCCGACGGACAGAGAATTACCCTCACCCTTCCGGAGCTCCTCCTGGCCTACGGAGCCAGAGCTGCGTTTCACAGCCAAGTCAAGAACGCCACGACAAGACCTACCACGTAAGAAGGCTATTTGCTTTTCTACGCCTAATCTTTACCCCTGTGCACAGGTGGACCTCCCAGGCGGCGGACCAGTATCTCCAACGGACGGAGAATTACCCTCACCCTTCCGGAGCTCCTCCTGGCCTACGCTTATCCAGGAATTCTCTCCACTGCAGCTGCAGGTACTGTCACTCCCTAAGTCAACGTCACAGCTGTCAGAGCAGTCACAGGAGTCATTGTCACCACAGTTACGGACATTATCACTGTCACGGATACGGGAACAGTCAGCGTCACAGCTGTCAGTGCAGTCATTGCTCTCACCACGAACTCCACCACGGTTAGTGGAGTTATCACCGTCACAGCTTCAAGCACCAGAATCACCACAGCACGCGGACATCGGAGAACAGCTAGATACAGTCAGAGACAACCTCAAGTAAGCTGCACAACTGCACTTGTCCTTTTGTGCTGAACAGCCTTAACGGTTTCTGCTTGTGTGTTCTAGGGTTGCCAGGTCGTCTTCTGTATCGCTCAGCTCCGGTGACCAGGCTATGATATCTGCACTCACTCTTGCACTACACTCACTTACACTTGACAATAAAGAATAACTATTTTGTATCTGCCCGTGTCTGTGTCTGTCTCTTGGGTCCTGAAACATGTCACGGCAAACAATATTAAATCCATTTTTTCTGAGACTTTACATATATCATTTATATACATATTGAATAACGATGGCCCCAAAACTGAACCCTGTGGGACTCCACAAGTAACCTTCAGTAACTGTGAGTTTTTGCTACCTGCACATACATATTTATATCTATTATTTAAGTAACTACATAACCAGGGCAGTGCTACTCCCCTAATACCACAATTTTGTAGTTTCGTTAATAATAAATTATGATCCACTGTATCAAATGCTTTTTTAAGATTCAGGAATACCCCAACTGAATACTCTTTATTTTCAAAGGCAGTTGATATTTTTTTTCTATAAATTCCATTAGAGCAAATGCAGTTGTCCTCTTGTGTCTGAACCCATATTGCTGCTCACACAATAAATTATTCTTCATTATGAAGTTGTCAATTCTCTCACAAAATATTTTTTCAAGTATCTTGGAAAATTGCGGCAATAGTGAAACTGGTCTATAGTTTGAAAGTTCCCCTCTGTTACCCGTCTTGTATATTGGAATTACTTTAGCTATTTTCATTTCATTGGGAAATATATCTGTTTGGAGAAACAGTTTACAAATATACGCCAGTGGTTTCACTAAGCATTCAATAATAGTTTTGACTAAGAGCATGTCAATACCATCACAGTCCGTAGATGTTTTACTTTTAAACAATTTAACAATTTCCATGACCTCTCTCTCGTCTGTGTTCTTTATGAAAATGGAGTCTTTTATAGCAGTATTTTATAGCAGCATTTACTACATCGCATTATATATGTTAACTTATTTTTGTATGTTTTATACCGCTGCTCTGCTTCTTTTGTCCTTTTCTTTAGAAAAGCTTTATATAATAAATTTTTCTTTTTACACGCTTTTTGTAATCCTTTGGTTAACCATGGCTTATCGACAAATTTATGTTTAAGCTTTTTCTTTACTAATGAACATTTTTTTTTCATAAAGAGTGGTTACAATGTTCATAAATGTGTCATAGGCTCCATTTACATCTGATACATAGACTTTTGTCCAGTGCTGCTTCAGCAAGTCTTCTTTAAAAGAACCAATTGCATTTTGTGATTTGTATCTGAATGATTTTATTTTTTTTTTCTGTATTGGCCTCCGTGTGGCCATGGATAAGTGCAAAGGTTGGCAAATGGTCACTTATATCATTTATCAATAATCCACTTTCTATTTTCTTATCAATAATTTTAACAAACAGGTTGTCAATAAGTGTAGCAGTGTGAACTGTGATTCTACTGGGATGTGTTATTGTGGGATATAGACTCATGCTGTACATAGAATTCATGAACTCTGTAATTACATTTTGTTGATATGGATTTAGTAAATCAATATTGAAATCTCCACAAATTACTACCATTTTCTTACTAGTAATATTATTGTACAGCTCGACTAATTTATCTCTGAATGTCTCAATGCAAGTTCCCGGAGTTCTATATATACAACTTGTAATTAGATTTTTTGTTTTATCTTGGTCAATCTCAACAGTAACACATTCTAAAATCCCTGGTAGTGCAAAGTACATTCCATTTACAAGTTTACACCTATACAGGTCATCAATATACGCACCCTTTTTTTGAGATCTGTTAATATGAAACATCTGATATCCCTCTATTGCCATCAGGGGAGCCTGCTCTTCATTAAGCCAAGTTTCAGAGACTGTGATAGCTGTAAATTTTCTGTCTAGCTGTTTTAAATAGTCCTGAATCTGTGGAGAGTTTTTGTTAAGACTTCTGCTGTTGAAGTGTATTATTGATAGTTTACCATCTAGTTGCACTTGACTTTTGAATTGCTTTTCAGTGCAATATTCACAATGATTATGAATATTATTACCTCCGCCAGGCCAGAAAGGCCAGGAGGAGGTTATGTTTTTGCCGGGGTTTGTTTGTCTGTCTGTCTGTTTGTCTGTTTGTCTGTTGGTTAGCGAGATAACTCAAAAACTTTTGGATGGATTTCCATGACACTTTCAGGCGTTGTTGGAAATGGTACAAGGAAGAACTGATTAAATTTTCGGGATGATCCGCATCACCGTCTGGATACAGGAATTTTTTAAAGCATTTTTTAACACTGTGACATACGGCCATTTTCAACATGTGCGCAGGCGCAATGGAGGGCGCTGGTCGTCGTGTCTGACCAACACAAACTCTGCGTTCTTCAACGTTTTAGGCACAAAAGCACGCGGAAAACACTGGTGGCCTGGGCCCGCCAGCGTGCCTGTGTTTGCTCGACGCTGCAAAACCTGACACGGGCAGCTGTCCGCCGACGGTTTATTTGCCAGAAATTCCCCGCCCAGCCACAGGCGCTGCGCATTTGGCAGAAATTCACCGGCCAGCCATACGCGCTGTGCAAAAACGAGCTCTCTGCCGGGGAAGCTTCTAAATTCTGTTTTGCCGCGGAGCGCAACCCCAATAATATAATATAAAACCCACGGCAACCTGTCTACTCAATCAGCATCCGTCAGTGGAGGAGATGGACACAACAGCAACACTTCAGTTTATTACCTCCGCCAAGGACGCAATGCTTTGACTACTGAACCACTAATCCTATCACTATCAGATTGATCGTCATTGATTAATTGTCTATGTTTATTGCACTGTCCCTGTCAAAGAAACAAATAATCATTGTGAATCCAATTGCTAGTCATATGTTTTCATGGTCAAGGAATCTGAAAACGTACACACAAACACTGTATGGGGGAACTGTGGCACTTGGCGAAGGTCTGCGCTCTCCGAGTGCTTTTCTAGTTGAAAAAGTGGTTATCAGGATCAATATCATTCTCCATCTGTTGTAGTTTATGTTCAGCGTAATGACATATTTTCAGAGTTTGAATTTCCTCACTCTGTGTCAAATGACTTCCTCCAACTGGATATAATTGATGTCTACTCAAGTCAGTTATAAGTTTTTTTGTTTGTTTTGTTTAGGGTTTTTTTTTTGTTTTTTTTTTAAGTACATTGACATGGTATGTCAAAAGAACTATTCTTGCCGTGTGTGTGGATATGGATTATCATCGTTTCTTAATTTTCTTAATCAGTGTTCATCTATATTTATTTAAGTCAGTAATCTCTCTGATTATTATACTCTTTGCTTCCTCAGGTGTTCCATTTAGTTTGATCCAAACTCTACAATTTCTTGTCCACGTTGCCTGTATCTTATTTTGTCTTTTCAGCATCCGTGCTTGCCGTGCTATTTCAGCATTAGTTTTTGTTAGATGTTCATTTAGGTAAACTTCTGTTCCCCATAGCTTTCTGGCCTGCCTCAGTATGTCATTCTTTATCCTTCTGTTCACAAAACGCATCACAATTGATTTCTTTGTTTTATTATCTTTTCTGGGTAAAGCATGACAGGCTGAAATTGCATTTGCTTCGACCTTTATATTTCTACTATCAAGGAACTGAAGCACCTGGTTTTCCAGTGAGACTGATTCGCCCAGGGGAGCCTCCTCACCTCTCATTCCTGATGTAGCATGAGCATATGATTGATATTTAATGTCTAGCCCACTTATAGTTAGATCATCCATACGAGAATATTCTTCAAGATCCTCAACGCGTCGCTCCAAGTCTGCAATTTTTTTGTCTTTTTCCTTAATTGTTAATTTTAATTCTCGGACTTCTTCCATTAGCCCTAATATTTTAGCCTGCTGACTAGCCACTTTGGTCAGTTCTTCTGACAAGAAGTTCAGAGATTTTTTGATGTCTTCCATTTCCTCCTTCTTTGGTGGCATTTTTACTGATCTGTGGATAATAAAACAATCTCTGCTGGTGTCACCGGTATCCGATCCGACCGACCTCGAATCCAGCTGGGCCTCAGCTAGCCCCCTCCGCTGCTAGTCCTGCTGCTTACCGCCGCCGTAACCGAGCTCCTGTCCAGCTGGGGTCCCGGTAGCTCCTCTGCCAAGCCCCGCCGCTGTAACTGGGCTCCAACTCCGGCTCTTATCCGGCTGGGGCCCCGGTGGTCCTCCACTAGTCCCCGTCCCCCACCACCGCTGCACTTGAACTCCGATCCGGCTCCCGTCCAACTACTGCCTCGGCTAGTTCCTCTGGCGAGCCCCAATCATTGGGGACAGAGTCGCTTCTCTGTGTCGGTGTTAAGAGCTACGACTAGCTATGGCGTTAGCTAAGCGATAGCGTTAGCTTAGCAAATGCTTCAGGTATAGCATAGCAGCGAACCACGAAAAGAAACGCTAATCAGTTTACTCACGAATGAGAGCAGTCCCAAAAGTCCAATTCTCACAGCGAGTGCAAAATAATTCTTAAAAACAGAGATCGAGTCTGACCCCCGAATCCAGACGGGCTGAATTACAACTAAAAAAATTTATTTAAGCTGAGCCTGCAAGATTGAGACCACTCACTCCGCCATCTGCTACTTTATTTTAAATTTGACACTTTTTTTTTAAATTTTCACCTTTTTTCTCATAAATTTGCAGCTTTTTTCCTATAATCTTGCCTGTGGTGCCAGTATAACTGAAACCTGCTGACCCACATTAAACCCATTTGGGGGGCAGATGGGTTTAAAGTGGGTAAACAGATTACCTGCTCACCTGCACCACAGGTCAAGTCCATGTGGGCAAACACAGATGGATCCAACATGGATCCTGCCCACAAACCCACATGGACCCATAAGACAGCCAGGATTTAACCTTTGGTGTGGCCCACATGGACATGCTGGGTGGGATATCAATGACTGGTCCAGTCTTTCAACAGTTGCTTTGTAGGGTCTCTTCTTTTATTGCATTTTCTGTTTTATTTGATGGCCTTTAATGAACTTGTATTGTTACAGGGTGTTATGGTTCCCTTTCTTGTTCTGTTGACCCAGAAGTCAGTGTTCCAAACAAGCTGGAAGATAAGTTGGTCTCAGTAAACAAGCAAACAAATCCCCTGAGGACCGCCAGAGTATAGTGGATGGTGAGTACTGTAGAACAAAGCACCGACGTCAAAGCCTCCATTCTCATGTTCAAAAAAATCAGCCAATTCTAGATATATTTTCTACATGCTGGTTTACAGGAAAGAAATTATCAGTATAGAATCTGTCTAAATGCTGTTACTGAGAAATTTCTAAGGTCATGGCAACATTGTGTTCTGACTTTAACAACTATATCACACCTAGAGAAAGTTTGTGCAAAAACAGATATCTGTCCTGCTGCAGCCAAAAATGAGTTATTTATTCCTTACATTATGTTATCACTATCAGTCCTGCGGCAGCTTCTTCTCCTGCTGTTTTCAGAAGGAGTTACTCCCTCTGATATAGTCTGATGTGGTCTCCTAGTAATCACCCCCTCCAGGCTTTAAGATGGACTTCTGAGGTCTTTGGAAAGGCTTAAAGTTTAGATGATGTGGTCCTGGAGGCCTTCTGTTGTGGTCTGACAATGTTTTGCAGTTTCAGACACCATCTGCACCTAAATGTATTTAGTCTATATGTTAGGGTTGGGCAAATGTTAAAATATCCATATACTTACTTGCTCGCTCTGAAAGAACCCAGTACTAAGGGTGTCTGGTTTTTCACTGCAGATTATGGATAAGTGAATGCAAAAAAAAAAAAAAAAAAAACTGGTGGCAAAACCTGCAGTAAATGAGAGTAAATAAGCTTATCTGACTACCACAACTCAAATTTCTCATACATGAATGTATATCATTACACTTGCTATTAGCTAAAAACTAACAAAACACAGCTTAGCATTTGTGGTTATATTTGTTTGAATATTATGTGGGGCCTTAAAGATTATGTCACAAAATCTCAATGTAATGGTTGCTCCAGAAATGAGAACAGACCAGACAGCAAATCTGTCTACATTGGGTCTGAAAGGACATTTTTTCATTACAACTGTTACAGTACACTTAATTGTGGAAAGTTTAAAAGCATGCATTCTACTAAACCGTTGAATGTGAACTGCATCCCAACTGTTTAACAGCTATTTTTGTCAACATTCAAATTAAACTCCGTGCTCCATCTCCTTTCACTTGTCAGTTAACAAAATATCCAGTAAGTGCTATGCCAAAAGGGCCCTAAAAAGGGCCCTAACAGAAGCATCAAAGCAGTTTTCCCTCAAAAGATGCATTCAAAGAATAGAAGTTCCTCTTATATCTGCTTCTTGCATAATTCCAGGTCATCCCACTCAGTTTGGAAACTGACAATACACAAATGACTATTTGACTGAAACCTTTGATTCTGCCATGATGAATCAAATCAAAGATGAGTCAATCAAATCCTCAGAGTCTTCTCGTCTGCTTCAGTGGAAGCCTGACCTTTTGTAAAAAGACATCGATACGTTCAACATTATCGATCTGTTTAAGTTGCAGTGTGATATCTTGCAGACTTTTAAAGAACCATGCTCAGAATTTTTAAGGGTTTATATTAGCATGAAAATATTGTGGAATCAGCATTGTTGTTTCTGGTTCAACTTCACCTAGTTCCGCAGTGAATAGAGGAGAGCATTTGCAGCCCTGCTGCAATAGCTGTAGTTCATCATACAACTTTATTCATTCATGGGCTGCACGGTGGCGCAGTGGTTAGTACTGCGACAGCACAGTTTACCCTCGGCCGGGGGATCACGGGGATCATGAGATCGTGGGTTTGATCCCAGCCAAGAGTGATCTGTGTAGAATTTGCATGTTCTCCCCGTGTTGTGTGGGTTTACTCCGGGATTTCTCCGGTTTCCTCCCACATGCCAAAAACATGCAGGTTAGGGATATGGGGCACTTGCACACGCAGCGACCGGCAGCTGGTGGCTTGTCACCAGACTGCAAAACAAATCTACCTACGGGTACAAAATAAGTAAAAAAAAAAAAAAAAAAAATTGATCAGCTACATCCATCTTGGGTCATTGGGGGGATGGGGGGGGCGGTTGAGCCTATCCCAGCATCTTTGGGCAAGAGAGCACAACTTTATGACTTCACTAATTTATTTCATCTTAGGGTATTTATCACAACTTACACTCCTGATCAAAATTGTAAGACAGTGGAAAATTACAAGTATTCACATTTCACACTGGTGGATCATAATCAGGTTGTAAATAGAGCTTCAAAATGCAAAAAGAAGAAACAGGAGCAAGAGAGAAAAGTATAAGTAAGCAGCATAAGTAAGACAATTTAAATAAAGTATTTATTTATAAATAAAGTATCTTATCTATCTGGTCGCTCCCAGTGTGTGCACATAAACAATACTGTATCCCAATCAAAGGCATGCACATGGGAGTACCACAAGGTTCAATTTTAGGCCCACTACTGTTAACTTTGTACTGTATATTAATGATTTGCCATCAGTGTGTGAAAATGACATACAAATTGAGATGTTTGCAGATGACACAGCAATCTACACACATGGGAAGGATGCCAAACAAGTGGCTGACAAGTTAATGATAGCAATGGAGAAAGTGTCAAAATGACTTAATCAATCATGCCTCACTCGGAACATAGGGAAAACAGCTACCATGTATTTTACCAACAAACAAAATCAAACACACTATCTGACTATAACTGTAAATGGAGCAAATATGGAAAATGTAACAGAGTTTAAGTATTTGGGTGTCACATTAGATCCCATGCTCAGCTTTAAAAAGCACATAAAATGGATGAGCCGCACTCTGAAATAAAACCTTGCTAACTTTCATTGAATCAGAAACTCACTTACTCTAAAAGGATCAAAAACCTTTCTGAATGCCATGATTTTGACACATTTCTCTAATTGCATCTCTTGCTGGTCACAAGCTAATAATACAACTCTAAAACCCTTGGATTCCCTGTATAAACACTATATCAAAATTCTGGATAAGAAGACATAACAGTATCACTATTGTGGTATACTTGCCAAACACAAGATGTTAAGCTTTGTAAATATCATCATGTATGCAAATATACAGTTGGTCTTTAAAATTATCCATGGTTCTGCACCGCCACCTCTTTAGAGTTTTGTGTACCTGACTTCTGAACAAAATACCAGAGTAACAAGGACTTCCTCTAGGTGGCATTGTTGCATCCCCCTTCGTAAAACTGCTTTTGGACAATCACCCTTCTCATACAAACTTTTAACAGAATGGAACAATGGATCAAATTACAGAGACTTTTCAACAGAGACTTAAAAATGGATTTTAAGTAATCAAGCCTGCAAGCATTGACTCTCCCCCTTAAATGGGATTTGAAATTGTACTCTTAAATTTTTTTCATTTGTGCCATTTCTCTTGTCTTTTTACCTTTGAAACTTACTCCTTGCTTGATTCAGGGTCAACAGTTTCTGAAACCCGACCTGAATTGCTTTCTAAATGTGTTGTTTTTTTTCTTTTAATATCTCCTGCCTGCCTCAGAGACTACATATGGAAATTGGTAAGAACGCTATAATCTGGTAAAGAGCATCTTTACCCTGTGTTTAATGTTTTGTTGTTTTGCTTTGTTTTGTTTTGTTTTTTGCACATGGTCCCTGACAAATAAACCAATAAACTAAACTAAAATTATTATACAGCAAGAGGAGTCTATAAATACTCTATTTACACACAGAATAACAACTAAGAGCAGAGCTCCTTTTGGCAATTAAATGTGTTTTGCACAAGCAGATATTTGTTCTGCTTGACAAGATGTTGGACAGAAAATTATTTAGGCAGGCTTGATGTGAGTGTTTCCCAGAGGCTTCTGGGAATGCTGCTCCATGTGGTGAAGATGGCTTCAGAAAGGGCATCCAGTCTAGAAGTGATGTCTGTTTTTGTAAACTTCTCTTGCCATCCATCTCAGAATGTTCTCAATGGGATTTTGATCAGGGGAACATGCAGGATGGTCCAAATGAGTGATATTATCCTCCTTGAAGTCCTTTGTCAAGTGGGTGTTGGGACCTGCAGCATTCTCCTGTTGAAAGACCCAGTCATTACTGTACAGATGAGGGTCCTCAGTCAAGAAGGATGCCCGCTGCAACATCTCCACATAGACAGTTGCTGTTTGACACCTCTGTACAACCTGTGCCATTGAAGCACCCCAGATCGTGATGGAGCCTCCTCCAATGTGTATGGAAAACCTCTCCAGTGGGATCTTCTTGTCATGCCAGTAACTTTGGAAACCATCAGGACTGTCAAAGACATTTTTTTTTTTCTTGTCAGAGAATAAAACTTTCTTCCACCTTTCAGTGTCCCATGTTGGGTGCTCCCTTTCAAATTCCAAACAGACAAGTTTGTTGTGTGGGAGATGAGCCCTTCTTTTGTAGATGCCATCTTATACAGTGGGGCAAAAAAGTATTTAGTCAGCCACCAATTGTGAAAGTTCTCCCACTTAAAAGATGAGAGAGGGCTCCAATTTTCATCATAGGTATACCTCAACTATGAGAGACAAAATGAGAAAAAAAAAATCCAGAAAATCACATTGAAGGATTTTTAATGAATTAATTGGTAAATTCCTCAGTAAAATAAGTATTTGGTCACCAACAAACAAGCAAGATTTCTGGCTCTCACAGACCTGTAACTTCTTCTTTAAAAGGCTCCTCTGTCCTCCACTTGTTACCTGTATTAATGGCTCCTGTTTGAACTCGTTATCAGTATAAATGACACCTGTCCACAGCTTCAAACAGTCAGACTCCAAACTCCACTATGGCCAAGACCAAAGAGCTGTCAAAGGACACCAGAAACAAAATTGTAGACCTGCACCAGGCTGGGAAGACTGAATCTGCAATAGGTAAACAGCTTGGTGTGAAGAAATCAACTGTGGGAGCAATTACTAGAAAATGGAAGACATACAAGACCACTGATAATCTCCCTCGATCTGGGGCTCCACGCAAGATCTCACCCCGTGGGGTCAAAATTATCACAAGAACGGTGAGCAAAAATCCCAGAACCACACGGGGGGACCTAGTGAATGACCTGCAGAGAGCTGGGACCAAAGTAACAAAGGCTACATCAGAAACACACTACGCCGCCAGGGACTCAAATCCTGCAGTGCCAGACGTGTCCCCCTGCTTAAGCCAGTACAGGTCCAGGCCCATCTGAAGTTTGCTAGAGAGCATTTGGATGATCCAGGAGAGGATTGGGAGAATGTCATATGGTCAGATGAAACCAAAATAGAACTTTATTGTAAAAACTCAACTTGTCGTGTTTGGAGGAGAAAGAACACCATACCTACTGTGAAGCATGGGGGTGGAAACATCATGCTTTGGGGCTGTTTTTCTGCAAAGGGACCAGGACAACTGATCTGTGTAAAGGAAAGAATGAATGGGGCCATGTATCGTGAGATTTTGAGTGAAAACCTCCTTCCACCAGCAAGGGCATTGAAGTTGAAACGTGGCTGGGTCTTTCAGCATGACAATGATCCCAAGCACACCGCCCGGGCAACGAAGGAGTGGCTTCGTAAGAAGCATTTCAAGGTCCTGGAGTGGCCTAGCCAGTCTCCAGATCTCAACCCCACAGAAAATCTTTGGAGGGAGTTGAAAGTCCGTGTTGCCCAGCTACAGCCCCAAAACATCACTGCTCTAGAGGAGATCTGCATGGAGGAATGGGCCAAAATACCAGCCACAGTGTATGAAAACTATTCTGTCCTGGTAATACGGCTGGGTATTGTAGACAGATAGCGAACAATAAAGACAGCAGGCTGATTCCAGGTTGACTGATTTATTGAAATCGTTTTTGTCTTGTTTGTCTTTTTTCTTTTCTTTTTTTTTCTTGTAAAACTGAAACACAATGAAATATACATAATACAGAATGTTACATAAGAAATAATAATACAACACTCTGAATATAAACAGGCACTTAACTCAGGTAAGTAATTTGCTCCACAGATTCAAACTAAGGTAAGTATTTCACAGTTTCCGCAGGTTACAAAGTTAAGGTAAGTTAAATCAGGTAAGTATTACGAAATTATACTAACACATTTTTATTTTACAGAGGACAGCTACACAGCTAAGTAAGCAGGTAAGCATAGCCAAATGAATAGCTAACTAGCTTTCACACGAAGCACCATTACAACACAATATAACTTGGGCTAACAAAGGGCTAAATGACTCAGCAGTTAGCTAAGTACCATTGCAACGATTAGCCATTAACACCTTTTAATCGTGATCTTTTTATAGCTTAAATTTAGCGTTTTTAACATCATATTCCAAACTATGGTCATCTTAAACAAGTATTACAACAATTTTCAGCATTAACTTACTGTTGGTTCCACTCCTAGGTTAGTACAACCAAATTTCTGGTGAGCACATTTTCACATTGCTTTCATCATGGCAGATTGAACAGAAAAAAGGGTTTATATAGGAAACAGAAAGTAGCTACAATTAAAGGTGCAGTAACGCAAACCACCACTAGAGGGAACATAACCCCACCCAATATCTGACAGGTCAGCACACTCCCCGCTTGGTATACATGTATACCACTATTTACTCTTCTCTAGTGACATCAATAGCACAACATCAGAGATGGGTCTAAGGTACTCTTTAACTACCC
Organism: Pholidichthys leucotaenia; assembly: GCA_020510985.1. Lineage (NCBI taxonomy): Eukaryota > Metazoa > Chordata > Actinopteri > Cichliformes > Pholidichthyidae > Pholidichthys > Pholidichthys leucotaenia. Next base: position 260,860,085 of record CM035840.1, read on the forward strand.
CTTGGCTAGCGGTCTTAACTGTGACCTTACGGACCTTGTCGTCTGAACTAGGAATGGCCTTAACTATTCGCCCTAGAGGCCACATGTTGCGCTTTGCTTGATTGTCCTTTATCAAAACAATGTCACCTTCCTGGAGACTGGACTTCTCGGAGGTCCACTTCCTCCGTGGTTGAAGTGTGGCCAGGTACTCCGACCGCCACCTCTTCCAGAAGGAGTCCGCCAAGCTCTGGACCTGGCGCCACTGGACCTGGCTGAGGTGATCCAGGTCGAAGTCTCCCAAGGGTGCAGGACTGACACTCACCTTCTGGGTGAGCAGAGTGGCAGGTGAGAGGATTTCAGGTACCTCTGCGTCGTTGGAGACTGGGACTAGCGGGCGTGCATTCATGATAGCCATAACCTCAGCCATCAAGGTTGTAAGGACTTCATGAGACAGTCGGGTAGCACCATCCTTCGCAAGCAGTCCATCCAGTATGCGTCTTGCCACTCCAATTAACCTCTCCCAGGCTCCACCCATGTGTGAAGAATGGGGAGCATTGAAGGTCCATGTACATCCCTGCTCTTGCAGATAGTTCTTGTCTGTCAAGATGTACTGCCACTGTTCTGGTTCAGTAGATCCACGAATGCGAGCTACTCGGTTAGCTACGTAGGTGTAGAACCTTCGTGAACTGTTGTGAATGTAGCCCAGCACAATGCGGCTGTCAGTGAAGAACTTGACTGCCTGTAGCTCTATGTCTATCTCAGACTGGATCACTTCTACCAGCTCAACGGCCAAGACAGCTGCACACAACTCCAGGCGTGGAATGGTGTGCATGGGGTAAGGTGCAAGTTTTGATTTGCCCATAACAAATCCTATGTGCCATCTTCCTTCAGAATCTAAGGCACGCAGGTAAGCTACGGCAGCTATCACTAGAGTTGAAGCATCTGCGAAAACACAGAGTTCTATCCTGTTACAGCATGACAAGGAGGTAGGTAGGTATGATCTGCTAATGCAAAGCTGCTCCAGGTCTGTTAAGGAGTTGATCCATGTTTTCCAGTGTGCCTCTTTCTCTGGTGGGAGAGGCGTGTCCCACTCACACTGTTCAGAGGAGATGTCTCTCACCAATGCCTTTCCCTGGACAGTGATGGGAGAAGCGAATCCAAGGGGATCGTAAAGACTGTTTATGGTGGACAGCATGCCTCTCCGACTAAAAGGCTTAATGTCTCTTGAGACTCGGAATGTGAAGCTGTCAGTCTGGAGCATCCAGTTCAGGCCTAAGCTCCTTTGAAGGGGCAATGGGTCTGCTCCCAGATCGAGATCTTTCAGGTCACTTGCTCGTTCCTCCACTGGGAAAGCCTCCGTGACCCTCGGACTGTTTGAGGCGATCTTGTGGAGTTTTAAGTTGCTCTCAGCTAGCAGAGCCTTGGTTCGCTGCAGGAGATCGATCACCTCATGCTCCTTGGCCAATGACGTGAGCCCATCGTCGACGTAAAAGTTCCTGAAGATGAACTCCTTTGCATCACTACCATGCTCAGCTTCTCCTTGCTCTGCAGCTCTCCTCAGCCCATAAGTTGCTACTGCTGGAGACGGGCTGTTGCCGAATACATGCAGAGTCATCCAGTAGTCAATGATGTCCTTGTCTGGATCATTGTCTTTGTGCCAGAGAAACCTGAGGAAGTGGCGGTGGTCCTCTCTGACCTTGAACCCATAGAACATTTGCTCTATGTCGGCGGTAGCAGCAATTTGTTCTCTTCTGAACCGTAATAGGACTCCTATTAGTGTGTTGTTCAGGTTGGGTCCACTGAGAAGCACATCATTCAATGATGTCCCCTTGTACTCCGCGCTGGAGTCAAATACAACTCTTATTTTTCCCGGCTTCTGGGGGTGGTATACGCCAAATGTCGGCAGATACCAGCACTCCTGCCCGAGCTGTAGTGGAGGAGCTGGCTCGGCCTGTTGGTTGTCAATGACCTTTTGCATAAAATCAAAGAAGTGCTGTTTCATGTCAGGTTTCTTCCTGAATGAGCGTTGGAGGGATTGGAGTCTTTGAGCAGCCTGCTCTCTGTTGCACGGAAGACGCTTACGAGGAGTACGAAAGGGTAGTGGCGCCACCCAGTGGTTTTCATTGTCCATATACACCTCGTCTTCCACTATTCTCAGAAACTCACTGTCATCTACTGACATGGCTGGTTTGTTGTCGGCTGGTGTTGTCTGGAACACACTTTCACCAAGACCATCTCTACATGTCTCTGGAATGACTTCCTCACTGCGAGTTGGGAACTGAAGGCTGCACTGAATCGGTTCACTGGGTCTTTCCTTGATGTGAATGCTGTTAGTGCAGGGCTTAAAGAAGGAAGGGCGTCCATTTTGGAGGACATGGGTCTTATAAGCATTGACTTCCTGAGTCTTGTGAGCGCCACCCAGACACAGCTCTCCCACTATGACCCAGCCGAGATCAAGGCGCTGAGCGTATGGCGAGTTGTGTGGTCCGTTGCGCTGCTCTCGCACCTTGTGCAAGCTCAAAACATCTCAGCCTAGTAGCAGAAGAATGGGTGCACTGTTGTCAAGTGCAGGGATTTTGTCAGCCACTGGTCTGAGGTGAGGGAAATATTGTGCGCACTCAGGGGTCAGGATCTCTGACCGGTCACCAGGTAAGTATTCACACTCCAGCAATGTGGGCAGTGTGACCTTGGTCTTCCCATCGAGAGATTCCACAATGATGTTGGTTGCTTTCCTTCCTGTAGTCTCCACTCTGCCTGAGCATGTTTTTAGCGTGTAGGGGGATGCCCTGCTGTTAATACCCAACAGACTGAAGAACTCAGATTTCGCTAAAGACCTATTGCTTTGGTCATCGAGTACAGCATATACTATGTGAGACTTGCTTGGATTATCAGCATGGGAAACCTTGACCAAGCAGATTTTAGAACAGGATCTAGGCTGGGGTGCATCGCCACATATCTCTGTGCACTTAGAAGTGACAACAGGAGTTGCTGCAACTTCACTCTCCCCGCTTTGCTCCCTTCCTTGCTCCCCGCTCTGGTCATTCCCAGGTGAGTGCCCAGCCTGCCCATGAGGCGACCATGGTGCTGGACCAGGATGCATCGCTGAAGTGTGCTTGTCACTCTCACACTCTCTGCATTTGAGAGCGGTCTTACAGTCTTTGGCAATGTGCTTGGTGCTGGCACAACATCTAAAGCAGATCGAGTTCTCCTTTAAGTACGCTTTCCTCTCATCCAGGTGCTTTCCTCGGAACCCACAGCATTTTGTGAGCGGATGTGGTTTGTTGTGGATTGGACATTCTTTGTCCGGTTCAGTTTTCTTCACAGATGTGCTGTCCTGAGATGCACCACCTGCGGCTGTGACATCAGTTTTCCTCACTGTTACAGCGGATTTGTAGATGTGTTTTTGGTCTTTCTCACCTTTTGACTGATTGGGAGTAGAGGAAAGGTTGGATGCGAAACTGGGGTCATTGCGAGTCTTAGCTTGAGAACATACAAATTCCACAAAGTAGCTGAATGGTGGGAAAGGCACATGATAAACTTCCTTGTACCTGGATCCCTGTGTCATCCAGCGTTCACGAAGTGAGAATGGAAGCTTCTCCACAATTGGATTTACCCCTCGAGCTGTATCAAGATACATGAGCCCAGGTAAGAATCCCTCTGACTTAGCAGCTTGTAGCTCTTTTAACAAGTCTCCTAACTCTCTGAGCTTGTGTATCTCTTTGTTAGAGATGACTGGGAAGGCGTCCAATTTTTTCATTAGGGCACTTTCAATCACCTCTGGGCTTCCATAAGTTTCCTCCAAGCGCTCCCATACCGTCCACACACCTAGTCTAGGATTGTTTACATGCGCAGACCTGATCCTCATGGCTTGAGCTGACGACTTGGGCCCCAACCATTTGATCAGTAGGTTGAGCTCTTCTTGCTCCGAGAGGTTAAGCTCCTTTGTGGCTGCTAGGAAGGAGGCCTTCCACGCCCAGTAGTTTTCTGGGCAGTCGTCAAAGGTAAGGAGTACTGAGCTCACCATCTCTTTTCTCATGAGATACTGGGCCAAGACATGGGTTTGTGTTGATGGAGGTGAGGATTTGTTTCCCTGGTTGGGATGAGAGGCTGGAGGGTTAGCTGCAGTGTCTTTCCTTTTAATGTCAGGGGGAACAGGTGAATGTTCCTGCTTTGGAACAAATGGCTTTGGGGCAGAATGAGGAACGTTGTGTCCAACCATCATGGGCTTGTGTTCATTTCTGTCCACGAAAGACTCATACAGTGAATCTAGTTCTTTAATGAATGGCTGTGTTTCCACGTAGCGTTGTATGCGTCTCACTGGATCATCAAGGGCTAGATTCTGTAGCTCACCAAGTGTTTTATGAAAATATTTAGACAGGTCCGTGAGGAGTCGGCACACAGGAAAGGAATTCACACTGAGACAGACTGCTAGAATAAACTGTATCTTTTATTCCCCACAGAACACATCTCCTCTACACACAGAGAAATCATTGCATGTCACACATCTCCTTCACACAAGGATTAATGCATTTCATGCCATTTCATCAGCTCTTACCGGTGATACAGAGACTGGAGAGCCGGCAGTCTAGAAAGAGCGTTGATTTCTCAGCTGGACGTTTTGCGCAAAAAACTCACAGCAGACTCTGCCGTATTGAGGGAAAACCCCTGTTTTTAAAGGAAAGGCTATGTGCAGGACAGAGTGGCCATCTCTGTTCCGAGTAAGCCTCCCTCCCACATTCTCAGAGTTGCATGGGGAGCGGGGAGGGCCAGTCCCAGCCCCCAGACAACTCCTTGCCCGGCTCCCAAAACATACACGAACACCTGCTCCATTTCATTGCACACACACACACACACACACACATATGAGGAATAAAGGAATGCCTTTGTTTCATGCAACAGTTGGTGCTCTAAGGAGTGAGAAACTTGCTGTGCTAAGGAAAACAGTTTCTAAAAACAGGTCATACTGTCCAGGTCATTGTGTACCTTAAGATAAATCCATCATGGGAAGAGAACTGGATTGTTAAAACATATTAAAAACAACTGAGAAACAAATCAGGGCACACATTAAAAATACATTTATATTACACCATCAGAGTCGCTGTGTCTTGGATCGAGCTCTGCTGCTGCAGCTTCTTCCAATATAGCTGCCTCTCGATGCTGCAGTTGCTTCTTTCTTTTGTTGTAGCACGTGAAGATTTGCGTCTATTGAAGCCCTTTCTTTAATCATGGCAGCCTCTACTGAAGCCCTTTGTTTCATCATGACTGCCTCCTTCTCTGCAAAGGATGCTTTAACTTTAGCTGCTTCAGCCTTAGCTCTGGCTCTTGCTGCAACGATGCTGGCAGATGACCGGGTTGATGCTCTGGAGGACTTGTGTGAATTTGAGGCTTGAGACATTGTCTCCAACTGAGACGGACGGTCCTCCTCATCAGCGTGGCTCATCTTGGCTTGCTTCTGTATGCTGTTCACCGTATTTCAGCTGCCTATCCCCGCTGCGTGGTCAACATTTTACTATTCTGTCCTGGTAATACGGCTGGGTATTGTAGACAGATAGCGAACAATAAAGACAGCAGGCTGATTCCAGGTTGACTGATTTACTGAAATCGTTTTTGTCTTGTTTGTCTTTTTTCTTTTTTTTTCTTGTAAAACTGAAACACAATGAAATATACATAATACAGAATGTTACATAAGAAATAATAATACAACACTGTATATAAACAGGCACTTAACTCAGGTAAGTAATTTGCTTTACAGATTCAAACTAAGGTAAGTATTTCACAGTTTCCACAGGTTACAAAGTTAAGGTAAGTTAAATCAGGTAAGTATTACGAAATTATACTAACACATTTTTATTTTACAGAGGACAGCTACACAGCTAAGTAAGCAGGTAAGCATAGCCAAATGAATAGCTAACTAGCTTTCACACGAAGCACCATTATAACACAATATAACTTGGGCTAACAAAGGGCTAAATGACTCAGCAGTTAGCTAAGTACCATTGCAATGATTAGCCATTAACACCTTTTAATCGCGATCTTTTTATAGCTTAAATTTAGCGTTTTTAACATCATATTCCAAACTATGGTCATCTTAAACAAGTATTACAACAATTTTCAGCATTAACTTACTGTTGGTTCCACTCCTAGGTTAGTACAACCAAATTTCTGGCGAGCACATTTTCACATTGCTTTCATCATGGCAGATTGAACAGAAAAAAGGGTTTATATAGGAAACAGGAAGTAGCTACAATTAAAGGTGCAGTAACGCAAACCACCACTAGAGGGAACATAACCCCACCCAATATCTGACAGGTCAGCACAAAAACCTTGTGAAAACTTACAGAAAACGTTTGACCTCTGTCATTGTCAACAAATGGTATATAACAAAGTATTGAGATGAACTTTTGTTATTGACCAAATACTTATTTTACTGAGGAATTTACCAATTAATTCATTAAAAATCCTTCAATGTGATTTTCTGGATTTTTTTTTCTTCTTTTGTCTCTCATAGTTGAGGTATACCTATGATGAAAACTGGAGCCCTATCTCATCTTTAAAGTGGGAGAACTTGCACAATTGGTGGCTGACTAAATACTTTTTTACCCCACTGTAGTTATTAGGTTGCAGTCAGCATCAGTGAGGGCCTTATTTTGGGTGAAAGATGAGCCTGTGTCTTCCGACAGTCCATCGGATTCTCTGGTTCAGATGTTTTGGACCACTTTGGATGTTCCCCTGATCTAAATCCCATTGAGAACATTTGGAGATGGATGGCAAGATAAGTTTACAAAACTGTACATCACTTCCAGATCATGGATGCCCTTTGTGAAGGCATCTTCATCGTATGGAGCAACATTCCCACCAGCCTCCAGGAAACTCTCACAGCATGCATGCCTAATCAAATTTATGAAGTGATCAACAAAAACTGTGGCGCTACTCACTACTGATTAATTTTTTGACACTTTTAGTTATGTTTTTATTTTTGGGGTGGGGGGCTATGCTCTTACACTTTTGATCAGCTGATGAACTCTTTAAGCTTAAATGCAGTTTTCATTAAAACTGCCTACTTTTTATTTTTTCTCTCTTGCTCCCATTTCTTCTTTTTGCATTTTGAAGCTCTGCTTATTACCTGGTTATGATTCACCTGCATGAAATGCAAATACTTGTAATTTTCCCACTGGTCTTAAGATTTTGATCAGGAATGTACTGCAGTGTCAGTGGTATTTCAATATTGTAATAACTGATACATGTGTTTACTTTTGTCCAGATAAAAAGTACCTTTTTCAGTCACTAAGCAAATCCAGGTGTGTGTGTGTGTGTGTGTGTGTGTGTCCCATTTACACAGGGTGCGTGTGAAGCGCCTAGTGCAGTAGTATATTAACGTAGAGATGTTTGTAGATAGTGCATGTTGCATGGCATATGTTGCATGTTGCTTTCTGCTTGCTGCTCTGCTTACAGCTACCACCACCAGCAAGCCCCCATCGGGGGTGAAAAGAGGAGCCGAGTGTGTAAGTCTCCTCCTACTGGTACATAGCCTCTCCACCACCAAGACCCCTGCAGTGCCTCCTCGTGGCCACACATGGTAACTGGGTACCCTGCGGTCCCAGGCTAAACTGGAGGAGATCTCGGAGCAGCAGGGGGCCCCAGAGACGCGGTGTATAGGCCCATCCTGTGTGGACACGCCCTGGAGCCCGTCAACCCCTGCCCCAACTATGGGTAAATAGCCCCACTGCCTTGTGGGTAATCTATTAAGGTGAAGGCTAAGGGAGCAACCCCTGACAGAAAAGCAATGTGCTGGTGGTGCGCAAAAGGCTGGACTTAAAAGACCAAGGACCCGGCAGCCTCCTGCAGCCATGTTGAGGGACTGGTCGTCATGGGCTTACCCACGCCACCGAATTTACCTCATCATCGTGAAGACAGTGCTATTGGGAAGAGCGCGCCCCCTACAGCACTCTAAATAATTCAATGCTCAGGTGTCCACCTCTGACCATGGTGGGCCTTACCTTTCTGGACATCTGGTTGAAGTCTGGCAGCGACAGGGTGTGTGGCGATGGGAGCAGGTATGAATGTTACTGGGAGCTCCTAGCTATAACCCTGCACGTCAGCAGCACAGGGCTATTATGGTCGCTAACAGCTGGGGTGGCAGCTGTTTTCGGCAGACCCCTGTGTGATTGAGCAGCCCTATTTAGGACAGCACTGCTCACCCCAACTGGGGAGGGGCCTAGAAAAAGTGGCCTAAAAATTGCCCACCCATCTTTCGCCTGAACAGGTTACCGCACCTGTTGGGTCATTCCACCTCTGCGGTCGAAATAATAAAAAGAGAACATGCAACCTAAAACTGGCAACATGGAATGTAAGGACACTCCTGGATCGAGGTTCTGATAGACCCCATAGGAGAACAGCTCTGGTTGCTGCTGAACTGAGTCGCTACAACATTGATATTGCTGCACTGAGCGAGACCAGGCTCCTAGATGAGGGCTCTTTAACAGAGGAAGGGATGGGCTACACATTCTTCTGGAGGGATTACCCCTCAGGAGAACAACATCTGCATGGTGTAGGACTGGCCATCAAAAACACCCTTCTACCAAGACTCAGTGAAACACCTGTTGGCATTAGTGAGAGACTGATGACACTCCGTGTCCCCCTGCTTAAGAATCGCTTTGCTACACTTCTTAGTGCCTATGCACCGACCCTGCCATCGAAGAGTGAGGCCAAGGATTCCTTCTACCAGTTACTGGACAAAACTCTTCGCCGGATCCCCAAGGATGACAAGATCTTCTTACTTGGAGATTTTAACGCCAGAGTGGGTCAGAACAATCAGCTATGGAGTGGAGTGCTTGGCAGACACGGAGTTGGCCAGGCTAACGCAAATGGAGTGAGATTGCTCACTCTCTGCTCTGAGCATAACCTGACCATAACCAACTCCATCTTCCAGCAAAAGGCCAAATACAAAACATCATGGATGCACCCTCACTCTAAACACTGCCACCTGATTGATTACATCATTGTGAGGTGCAGTGACATCAGAGATGTCCACATCACCCGTGCCATGAGAGGTGCAGAATGCTGGACAGATCACCGGCTGATCATGGCCAAGGTCCACATGCAAGTGCGCCCTCCCTTGCGACTACAAGGGCCCAAAAGGAGGAAACTTGATTGCTCTCGTCTGGCAAATCTGGATGTAAGAAATGACTTTCGGCGCTCCCTGGTTGAGAAACTAGGGGGGGTGGAGCATTTCCTGAGTCTGCCTGAGAAGACCATGGACCAGAAGTGGGACTGTATCAGCTCGGCTCTTTGTGAGGCAGCAGCCCAAACGATTGGCTATAAGAGAAAGAACCACCAAGACTGGTTTGATGACAACTCGGACACCATCCACGACTTGTTGGAGGACAAGCACATAGCACATTAGGCAACCTTAAAGGGTAACTGTGGTGGTCGTCTAAACGCATTCAACTTGAAAACATTAGGCAAAATATTCGTTATTTGGTTAAATAATTATTGCCAGCCATATACCACCAGAGAAATATGCAAATACGACCGCAGGCATGGCCAGCCAATGAAAACTCTGAGCGCAGCCATGACACATGCGGATGTGATGTCATATTGTTGCCAATACTCCGCCTGTATGAGAGACTAGGGTGCTGTTGTGAGTGTTTTTATTCTATTATGATTGAATTGGCGGACTCTGAGGAAGAATTCGTCCAACATGGCTACAGGTTTGAGCCAGAAAGGTCTTCTGAGGGTTAAAGTGATGAAGTGGTCCTCACACACAATGCGATTTTGTCTGAAATTATTCGTCTGTGCCCTGTTTCCGCTCCGATCTTCTGACAAGGTGAGCTGGGTTTGGGTACACCAAAGAAGTGTTTATCTTTGTTTTTTCGCTTATTATTCAGACATCCAAAGGCTTTACATTCCGCCATGTTGCGATATCCATATCGCATTGTATGTTTTTGTTTTTACAAGAGCGTCGAGTGTCTGCTGCTCTGTATATAGTTTTAGAATCATCTTCCGTGTTGCGGCCGTTACGAGCTCAGATCAGACGAGACAAGCTGCAGAATATAAGCATTTATTTATTTATTTTCTACTCGTTTCAGTTCTGCATTTAATATGAACCCAGAGTTTGAAATAAACGTTTGAATTTGAATTTGAATATCCCGAAAGCCACTGCACATCCGGGTACTCCAGGCTCAGCCAATATTGATCCAGATTGCATAGTTTTAGAATCATCGGCCGTTATGAGCTCAGATCAGACGACACGGCCCGCTGAATTTAAGCATTTATTTATTTATTTTCTACTCGTTTTAGTTCTGCATTTAATATGAACCCTGAGTTTCAAATAAACGTTTGAATTTTGGTCCTCACACACAACGCAACGCGCCGAGTGTCTGCCGCTCTGTATATAGTTTTAGAATCATCTTCCGTGTTGCGGCCATTACGAGCTCAGATCAGACGAGACAAGCCGCTGAATTTAAGCATTTATTTATTTATTTTCTACTCGTTTCAGTTCTGCATTTAATATGAACCCTGAGTTTGAAATAAACGTTTGAATTTGAATTTGAATATCCCGAAAGCCACTGCACATCCGGGTACTCCAGGCTCAGCCAATATTGATCCAGATCGCATAGTTTTAGAATCATTGGCCGTTACGAGCTCAGATCAGACGACACGGCCCGCTGAATTTAAGCATTTATTTATATTTTCTACTCGTTTTAGTTCTGCATTTAATATGAACCCTGAGTTTGAAATAAACATTTGAATTTGAATTTGAATATCCCGAAAGCCACTGCTCATCCGGGCACTTCAGTCTCAGCCAATACTGATCCAGATCACGGTAGCCACGATATTACGTCACAGGAAGCGTCCTGGAAGGCCATGTAGCCGCTCGTATGGCTGCACCCATGTTTTACTGACATAGCTGAACCAGCACATCAGCAATGGATTTATATCAAATTGCTTTGAACATGAATTTCAACTTAAACTTGAACTAGAACATGAGACAGGGGCTCAATATAATATCTTTTTTTTCACGACCACCACAGGTACGCTTTAAGGAACCCCTCATCCATTATCATCAGGCATCAGTGGCAGAGAGCTCGGCGGGATGTACAAAGGGCTACTCGGACAATGCAGAACGAGTGGTGGACAAAAAAAGGCACATGAAATCCAGGCCTTTGCTGATAAAAATGACATGCATAATTTTTATAATGCTGTCAAGAAGATTTACAGCCCAACAAATCGTTGCATCACTCCCCTGAAAACAGCAGATGGGCTGAGAATCCTAAAGGATCAGCCTAACATCTTGCTGAGATGGGCTGAAGACTTTAGTACCCTGCTTAACCAGGACTCAGATGCAGACCCCACTATTCTCGACGACTTGCCTACTCTTCCTCCGATGCAAGACCTGGATCAGCCCCCAACCTTCCTGGAGGTTCTATCAGCTACCCGCTCTCTCAAAAACAACAAGTCCCCTGGTAATGACAACATCCCTGCCGAGCTGTTGAAACAAGGAGGCTACTTGTGTACAAAAACCCTGCACAAGTACATCACCAAGGTCTGGGCCAATGATAACATCCCACAACAATGGAGAGATGCCACAATTGTCACCATTTATAAAAACAAGGGTGACAAGGCTGTCTGCGGCAACAGCAGGGGTATTTCGCTCCTTGCTGTTGCTGGTAAGGTCCTGGCGAAGGTGATGCTTCACAGGCTGATCAACAACATCACATAATCAGTGCTGCCTGAATCGCAATGCGGTTTCAGGAAGAACAGGAGCTCGGTGGACATGATTTTCACAGCTCGGCAGCTGCAGGAGAAATGTTGGGAGCAACACCAGGACCTTTTCATGGCCTTTGTCGATCTCTCCAAAGCTTTCGACACTGTCCACAGAGAACTCCTATGGGAAGTTCTTATTAAGTTTGGCTGCCCCAGTAAGTTTGTCAATATCCTCCGCCAATTTCATGATGGTATGACTGCTCGGGTGACTATAGGAGGACAGGAATCTCCTTCCTTCCCTGTTTGTACAGGGGTTAGGCTGGGGTGTGTATTAGCACCAGTACTTTTTAACATCTTCCTGCTCTGTGTCACCCAGCTTCTCCACAAGGAGACTGAGGACAGCAGCAGTGTAACAGTGGACTTCCGTTTAGATCGCAACCTTTTTAATATAAGGAGGCTCCAGGCAACCACCAAACTGCAAAGGGTGAGAGTCATTGAGCTACAGTATGCAGATGACTGTGCTCTGGTATCTCATAGCCCACAAGATCTCCAGTCTGTTCTTACTGCTGCAGTGAGAGCATACAGCAGGATGGGACTGACGGTGAACACCATCAAAACAGAGGTTGTCTGCCAATGGAGCACCAATATCCCATCTACTCCACCTACCTTCACTGTTGCTGGTGAACAGCTGTCTGTTGTTTCATCTTTCAAGTACCTGGGGAGCATCCTCTCTGTAGACAACACCATTGACAGTGAGGTCCAGAACAGGATCAGGCAGGCATCAGCTTCTTTTGGGAGACTCCGGCATTGGTTCTTCCAGAACAAGAACCTCCATCTCCAAACAAAGATCTCTGTTTACCAGGCAGTCTGTGTCACTACTCTCCTCTACAGCTGTGAATCCTGGGTGACTTACAGCCGCCACATTAGGGATCTAGAGTGGTTCCATATACGCTGCCTTCAGCGCATCCTGGGAATCACCTGGCGTGACCATGTGCCTCATTCTGAGATACTCTTTAAGACCAGCTGTAGGAGTATTGAGGCAACGATCACCCAGCACCAGCTACGCTGGCTGGGACATGTGGTGAGGATGCCCCCAAACCGGTTGCCTCGCAGGGTGTTATATGGCCAGTTACACCATGGTCGATGCTCTGCTGGAGGGCAGAAGAAGCGCTACAAGGACCAGCTAAAGATGGCCTTAAAGAAGTGCACGATCAGACCTGAGGCTTTGGAGGAGGCTGCTGCTGACCGGAACGCCTGGCGACAGCAGTGCCTTGTGGGGACCCCTTATGATGGAGGAGGACAGGACAGCCAGGAGACAGGAGAGAAGACTGAGGAGGAATGCACCTGCAGCCCCTGCTGCCACTACCACAACTTTTACATGCCCTACCTGCAACAGGACATGTGGGTCCAGGATAGGACTACACAGCCATCAAAGGACTCACCGATAGAAGTGGACGTCATCATCGGACTCGATGGACAACCGCAAGCAAGAAAAAGGGGGGGGGGGGGTTCTGAGGGCATTGTGGTTTCTATATACACACCCACGCCTCAATGAATATGAGCCACTCACCTCTCCCCTGTCGTAACATTTTATTGTGTCAGTACAAATTCTACTTTTAAGTTTGTAATAAGTGATATACTTTAATAGTTTTTTTTTTTCTGTCCACCTTGTCCTTATTGTCTCTGATAAAACCCTGTGATAAACAATGCATAGCCAGAGCCAAATAATGCCTCTTTTCTCTGTCTCTAGAATAATAAATGCATAATTTCATGTAAATTCTGTGATCCCACCTCCTCCTCCCAACCTGTCTCATTCTTTTCTCCTTGTCTTAAATGTTATTGTCTCTTTCCCTCTCTGTGATATATGCCCTCTTGCTTCCTCTCCAAATACCCTGTCTTATTCGGTGCTGCCAGATACAGTAACGTTTTACTTTCAGCTCTTGCACTGCAGCTCTGTAATCTCTGTTGGTATTCACTGTGCGTCTCCGTAGTTTGTCTCCCTGAAAGCTTAAGTTCCTCTTTCTACTCTGTTGTCCAGTCTGTTTACAAGGAGGAGGAGTAGCATATGTTTTCATCTAGAGGCAGGACAAATTAAGTCCTATCTAGCCCAGCCACACTTGCAGGGAGCAGAGGAAGAAAAGGAAGTTGGGTGGGGTGGGGGGGCTCTGAGTGTATGTGTGTGACGGAAATCTGCAACCAGCAGCTCATGTCTGGACGAGCGGGAAGGCGTGTGTGCAGTAAAGGTGATATGGAAAGGAAGTCATTAACGCAAAGTTACATTAAAAAGACTGAGTTTTAGCCTGCAGGGTCCATGACTTTAATGCATGTTGATAGTGAATCAAACACTTAAAATCTTTTAGGTTTTTAAGCATGGAGACCACATTGCTGTGGGTCAGCACTCTTTGACTTCCAATGATGATGTGGGTGCTTTGTTTTTTTAACTCCACCACCACTCCTCACACCTTACAAGTGCAAAGTTTGCCTCAGAGTTGCGACATGTGGATTGAACAGTGAGATTAATGGCTGCCAAAGGACAGGGGCACCATGGCGGTGGTGACTTCGTGTGCCACTTATATATTCTGTTGCTGTGCACTCATAATAAGAAGCACTGCAGGGCGGTGATGGTGGGGGGGGGGGGGGCTGCTGTGGTTTTAAATTAAAAAAGTAATAGTCTGAAAGCTTGCAGTGCGATTCCCTGCTTTAAATTAAGATTTTAAAATACAGTATGAGCATATGAAGCTTTTTAAATTAAGGCAGCAATTATGTTATGTAAGGGGGCCACAAGTCTGAATTAATAAGTAGGACACTTCAGAGGTGCTAACTGCCTCAATGATTACAGAGCTCCTGTTTACTAAAAATCTAGAATATGCATTCAGCAGGAGGGAGAAAACCTGCTGAGGCAATGTCCTTATATGTAGCTTCATTATGGGCTGTTCTGCTGCTTAGAAGTGAAACTAAAACTTTCGAGAAACAGACCCAACCCTGATGCATTCCTGATGTTACAGATATTGGATTACGTTACATAAGTTTGTGTCCTGACAAATAGTTTTGTAGCCAACACCTCACCAAGACCAGATCTATTCTGACAACAAGACTTTAAGGGGTTGAAACCAAGTCAACACCAAGATTAGCCAGAGACCAAATTGAGATCAAGATAACCATGTGTGTAGATCTTGGACTTGGTATTGAATTCTTAAAATCTTATGCTGGATTTACACTGACTCCAGCTGTGGTCCGTTGCAGATGCAGTGCGGACAGAGCCTTTTTTTTTTTTTTTTTTTTTTTGTTACTTATTTGTACCCGTAGGTAGATTTGGTTTGCAGTCTGGTGACAAGCCACCGGCTGCCGGTCGCTGCGTGCGCGAGCGCCCTAAACCTACATGTTTTGGTATGCGGGAGGAAACCGGAGAAATCCCGGAGTAAACCCACGCAACACGGGGAGAACATGCAAACTCCACACAGCTCACTGTTGGTCGGGGGCTGGGATCGAACCCACGATCCCCGCGATCCCCCGGCCGAGGGTAATCTGTGCTGCCACAGTGCTAAACCACTGCGCCACCGTGCAGCCTTGTACCCATCTCTACCAGCTCTGTTTGTGTTTTGAAGCAGCATGCATAAGAACAGGGTTCAAAATACAGGGTCATGTGAGAATTACATAAAATAATGTGAGATCTCGAGAAAGACCGGAGAAGAACAGATTGTGATCATGTGATAACAACAAGGGAGCTTGAGGTACTGGCTCCCCAGCTGGATTTGTGTGTTCTAAAAATATGTAAGTAGCCTGTTAATTTTAATTGTGTCTTGTTTGTATGCCATGTCAAAGTTTTTATCTTCTCTGACACTCGTGAAGTTGTAGACCTCAGAAAATAACGGATGATACTTAAATCATTTTTAATGAACAAACAGCTATTAAATTACCATGATATATTGACATTATATATATTTTATAGTAATATGTACATATGTATATTAGCTGCTCTTGCTTGCTTGTTTTTTTTTTTGTTTTTGTTTTTTTTTTTTTCTTGCCTTCTGATTGTTGCTCTGAGTGTTGCTATCCCTGTGCTGTTGCAATCCTGGAATTTCCCCGTTGTGGGACTAATAAAGGCTTATCTTATCTTATCTTATCTTATCTTATATACCACCGCATTTCCTTGCAGATTGGATCCGGTATCCATCAAAAATAGACTTGTGGCGTTTTATTAGCAATCGGAATCTGACAAGCTGCATTCAATCTGCAATGGTCCAGACGACTGAAACTGTAGTCCAGTCTCCAGACCGGATTGCAACCATGGTGGGCTGGATCTGGAGTCAGTGGAAATCTTGGTTTAGTCTTGTCTAACTCTTGCCTAACTCTTGCTGTTCTCTTGACCACCAGATAACCTTTAATGTCAAAGAGTATCATGTGAACTCAGGCCCTGCATTATAATTAGGTCTAATATGTACACAAATTTGTTTGGCTTACCTGCAAAATTAAAACTATTGTTATAGAATTTGTGCCTCTAGAGATTTAATATACAGTATGTCTTGTATGTCATATTCTTCATGGTACTTGCTATAACCAGTCACTCCAGGATTTCACAATACAAATTTTAAAGCAGATGTTTTATTAATAATGTACTACAGTGATATTCTGTACAACAATACAAGAAAAATACAGGATTGTCAAAACATTTCTTATTAAACAGTGATTTGTAAATTTAGCAGAAATATTTGCTATACAGAAAAAAGAAAAAAAAACCCTCTTGTGCAACAGCAAATACAGACTTCAACAAAATATCTATTATTTTTTTTTGTATACTTTATTAATCCCAGAGGGAAATTCTAGGCATCCACGTGGATGGAAGAGGCAGCCACAAATTCAGTGCAATTTACAGCAGCTAAATTGCATTTAATGCATGTTAAAGAGTAGAGATTTGGAAATTATTGGCAGCACCTTCATTTGAAAACTCCCTGCAGTCCCCAACTACTCAGTACCAAGCAGAGAGGAAAAAATAAATAATTTATCCATTTGCTCTGTATTGACTATTGGAGTCTGTGTTTTTCTGAAAAAAAAAAAAAAACGTAATATTCTCTCTCTTTCGGTGCCTAACTCCTAACTAACCTGCACTTATATAGCGCTTTTCTAGTCACAAAGACCACTCAAAGCGCTTTCATTAATACTAACCCTCTATTCTAAGGGCCTATAGGAAACAGATATCTAGGGACAATTTAGAACAGCCAATTAACCTAACATGCATGTCTTTGGCATGTGGGAGGAAACCGGAGAAATCCCGGAGTAAACCCACGCAACACGGGGAGAACATGCAAACTCCACACAGATCACTGTTGGTCGGGGGCTGGGATCGAACCCACGATCCCACGATCCCCACAATCCCCCGGCCAAGGGTAAACTGTGCTGCCGCAGTGCTAACCACTGCGCCACCGTGCAGCCCAGCAAACACTTTTGGTGCGCCACCGTGCAGCCCAGCAAAGACTCCAAGTGTCAAAAGTGTTTGCTTGCCTACCTGTCTATCTGCTGCGCATCTTGACACACACCTGTCTCATCAGACACTCATCATTCATTTATGGGATGGGGGGGGCACGCACACTCCTGCAACAGGGTACTTTTGGGGCAGGCAAATGTTTTTCAACAAAAAACCAGCACTTCTTACACGTGGTCAGGGCGGAGACGTGGAGAGACGTCCACCGTCAGGCTGGGAGAAACGGAGGAAGGGACGGTGTTGGAAACCTTGCGGTTGAGTGTTTTTTGTTAAATCAGACACTGTTTTTGCTGATGTGTTCTGTTAACATTTACTGTAAACACAGAAGTGATGACAGTGCAACGACGCATTTCATTGGTTAGACTGAGTGTTTGAGCACCCCTCAGAGACAAATTCGACTGGTGAAATTGATGGAAGTTGATGAGTATTTGCAGAAAGTTGCAGTAAATTGCTGGGTTTTTTTGTTTTTTGTTTTTTTAAGGACAGTGCAAGTTGATTAACATTGATATCATTGTAATCTTGCCAGATCTGAGAGAGTGGTTAATTTCCATCTGTTGTCCCTGGGTTACAATTTTTCCTTCCTCCATCCTATTATGATGAGCACCAAGCTAGAGAGCGTGAAGTACCATTTTTATATGGTCTTTGGTATGACCTGGCCGGGGCTCGAACGCATGACCTACCGGCTGAGGGCAGGTGCTCTTCCACAACGCCACCACTCCGTTTATTGGACAAAGTTGCACGGTCATGCAATTGTCGCACTGATTGGCTGATTTTGCGTGAATTGACTTGATTGCAACATTGCAAAATCCTAGAGGGACTGAATAATGTATAGAGCAGGGGTTGATGTTTCTGTTTAGTCTAGTGGTATTACCAAGCTGAATTAGTTTTGCAGTTACATTAGATACTTGTTGAAACACTTAGACAAAATGAAACTCTGTCTTGTCACATAGCATTTGTCCTCTCTGCAATTTATCTATCGTCAATGGCCAACTAGTGGTGGCAGATGGCTTTCCTTCGTCAGCATTACGTTTAAAAGTTCAGATAACTTCCTTGTCCATTTAAAGAGTTGACCAGTTACATAAGCTGATAGTTTTCTTTACCAACATTTGTGGTGTTACTACTTTGAGGGAAGTTTTGGAAGGTAATTGCTGATAGGGTCATGACCTGTTTTTCTGCTGATTGGGGTCATTGTGGTGTTGACACCTTCTGTTGAATATTTTTAGCATATGTAGCTGTTTTACAAAAACATTCACAAAATGTTTTTGTAAAACACTTAAACACTTAAACAGATTGTCCGAGAAATCTGCGCTCCAGTTTTCTATGTTATTATAGTGGTCTGCTGCTTAATGATACTTTGCAAGTTTTTGTTTGGGGGTGATCCATCCATTCACTGAAAAGTTACAGAAATTAATTATGTCAAAACAAAAAACCTGAAACTAATTTCAAGGTTTTAAAATATTAGTGCAATGTTGGAATGACATTGCAGTTTACAGTATGAGAAAAGATGGCTACAATGTGAACAATAATCTGTTGTTGGTATCCTAATAATAACATTTAAAACAGAAACACACACGAAAGCATAAAAGTAATACTATTATTGATGTGTTCACACTGCTTGTCTACAGTATAAATTAAGACCAAGGAGCTCGTCTTATTCTGCATTCTTAATTAATAAGTTACACATGCATGGAGACCTCAGTGTGTGTCATCAAAAGCACAATACAGTTATGCACATGCATGATAGTCACACATTAAGTAACATACCTTGAATTCAAGTTGTTACATACAGCAGTTTTAAGGTCCTTAATCACTGCACACTCCTGAGGGACACTGCTCATCTCCTCCAGCATCTGGGCATGGAGAGGCGCAATGATGGATAAGAGTTAGGAGTTCTCCTCTGACATCACCAGTGTGGCTACCTTCAGGAGCTTTGGAGCTTTCACAATATGTATCTTCTCCAACTGTTATGTCAACCTCTGTAAGAGTGCATAGATTGCTTTCATTGCTTCTCACTTTGGGTGACAGAAGAGCAGCAGAGATCGCTGGTTGCTGCTCCAGGAAGTGTTCTAGCATATCCAGTGTGCTGTTCCATCTGGTTACCCCATAAATAACCAGCTTATGAGCAAGAGAAAATCTTTCTCCCAAAACATGTTGAGCCTAGGTAAGTTTTTTAAACTTATCATCTGATTAATATCCCACAACCAGGAAATACAAAACAACAACAACAACATCCTATTTTTTTTCCAAGCTGTTACTATTTTTAAAAATGTCCATCTTACTTTCTAAATCATTTTTAGTCATGTCTGTATGTTGCCAAGCCTTCTCAATTAAACATACTGCATCAACAGTGGGGACATCAGCAACTTGCATTGTTGATTAAATCAATCTTACTAAAGAGAAAATTGTTTCCTGAAATGTTGCAGCAATGGCGACACAAATCAACATGTTTTGCAGTTCTAATGAAGTTCTGCAATGAGTTAGGAGTAATAAGCCTAGCTGCAGCTCCAGTGTCATCTAGGCAGTAAAAAACTTCTATTAATGTTAAAGTCGCATGATCTTGTATGACAACACTGAGATGGTGAAAACTGATTTAGCTCCATGTTCTATAGTTATAAACTGTATGTTTAAACCTTATGAATGTTTTTTTTAAACCTATGCCTTTCTTCTTAGAAAAGGTCCTGTTGAAGGGTAAATATATCAGTACCGTACTTTTTCCCAAATAATTAAATTTAAAGAAAAGTGGGTTATTGAACTATTCTGTTTTCAAAATTATATGCTAGTTTTCAAGCTACATAAATATGTGGAATCCACTCCTTTGTTCTCTTGGACTGTGTTCCTGTTAGATATAAAGTTATATAAAAGACATAGGCAAAGTGATCTTATTTAGTTAATAACAATAAGGGTTTGCCATAAAGAAAAAAAAATGATAGAGAGCTAAGTTAAAAGCTCTATTAGCTAACTTGAATAAAAACTTCCATTCCCAGGACTTTTTGTGTACTAAGTACAAAAACTGACAACATATTAGCATTTTTTTTCTATTGTATATCTCATAGATTACCAGTTGATGTTATAAAAGGATTAAAATGTTTAAGCACAACAAAGACTGTTACATTCTGTGACTGAAATTTACTGGTTGAGGAAAATCGTAATGGACAGAATTCAATTAAAGCCACCTGACTTGACACAGATTTATCAAATCATAAGGAATCCAATATTTAAAAAAAGGGGAAAAAAAACCCTTCCTATAGGATTAGAATGGCATAGAAATAAGTTTACATATAGTCGAAAGTTGATTTTTTTTTTCCAGTGACCATCTATGAAGGTGGACTCACTTTTTGAGCCAGCCTCAAGTGGCTATTTGGGAAATTGCAGTTTATACCATTAGCATTTTTGCTACAGAATCTTGTCTATTAAACAGAATTACATGATCAGACAGAGAAGCACTTTTAATTCACTTGTATAGAATGACAGTGCTTTCAAAAAAGACCAATGCATCACAGGCATGTACATACTTGTATCAAATAAACTGATTTACATGACTGATCAATCATTTTGTCCTGGAAAATATTTCTTCAGCACCCATATAAAGGTGGTTGATTTATATGGTTGGCTCTCATCTCTGCTCCTCAAGAATCTAGTTGAAAGTGCAAGATATTGTAGACAGAAGGGTTATTAGGAATGTTAAAATAGAAGCATTTTGAACTGATTTATGTCAGTGTAAGATAAATTTATTGTATCTGAGTATGGACAGTGCTCACCATTTAATGTTACTGTATAATAGCTTGCACTGTTTAGGAACTGAAGGACTGAATTGTAAGAAGAATTACTGTCCAACTGAGAGAATAATACAAACAAACTGAATTTAACCAAATTGTAAAAATATCTCAGACGGAGAAACCAAAAGACGATCAAGAGAGTTTAATTCTTTCTGGCCAGGAAAGAATTGGCAACAGAGACATCCAAACACAAAGGTTGAGTTGGCTTTGCGCATCGAATCCTGAGATCAACAGTTTTTATACATGTTCTGAAAGTTGCATCAGTACAGAGGATATTTTTGTCTACACATGACCAGTGTTGAGAGTAATGTGTTACAAAGTTACAAAGTAACAAAGTAATGCATTACTGCAATGCCACTAATTTTGCAGTAACATACTGTGTAACAGAATTAATGTTTAAAAATTCAGTAATGCATTACAGTTACTGAAATTTAAGCAGATGTGTTACTCGTTACTCATTTTATTAACCCTTAAGCTGTGTAATTTTGTGTGCCCCTAGTGGCAGAGCACGGCACTGCACCTGTCAACTGATATGACGTGCAGAAACTCTGCCCAGCTGCAAAAGGTGGCAGGCACACGTTGGAGGACTCATGATGACACATAACACACCACAAAGGAAGAAGATCCCTCTTCTTCTTCTTCATTTTTGAGATTACAATCCAGAATGGACGGCAGTCATTGTAGTGGTCATACGCGATCGCTGAGGAGGAGCAAATTCAGAGGATTTGGTGCAGAATTTTTCAGCTATGATTCTAAAAAGAGATTATTTAGCTTATGAAGGTAGATGTTTACATGTTCTTATAACACAGGGAGCGTGAAGCTCGTTGATTTGACCTGCCAGCGCCCAGACCGCTATGTGACTGGAGAGCAATTGCTGGTTGCATGTAGTCATATAAGAGAAATTGCCACGGAATAAAAGTGAAATTAAGGTGGAATAATCAATAACAGTTTGTGGATGTAGGAGATAAAGCGAAAATTACCGGGAGAGGACAAAATAGTGACCAGAATGCTGCAAAAGAGCACCGGTAAGTGACAAATGTCTTTGTTTGTTTGTATGCAAATTAGATGCATAAATTCACTCCTATCTGAAACTTTGGGCCATATTCTACATCTTTCTAATTGACAGTAAGCCATTATCTCTTACCACTTTCAAGTTATAGCCTTGGAAAGCTGTGATATCTGATCTGAATATTTTCTTGAAAAAAAAAATCTTTACCACTGTTGACCACTAGGGGTTAAGTCGCAGTTTTTACGACATACACGGCGTAAGGGTTTTAATATGGATACATATTTTTAAAGCAAATACTTTAAATGAATATACAAACTGACCCTACCGTAGGTAAGACGGAGCCGTCAGTCGATGTGACCTGTTGCAGAGAGCCAAGTCTTCACTACTGAGTGGTGGAAAAGATGAAGTTACTTTGTTTGTGTGGAAATAGATAATTTTTCCTTTGTTGCGGTTAAGGACAAAAACCTATTGGTGGATTGCAAGCTAAGTACTGGTTGAGACTGACTGTAGTGTTCAGAAGTTGTTGAAAACAGCAACAAGCGTTACTCGTTACTCTATGCAGCTGTGACTAAGCTAGTGCTCAGTCATGGCTAGCTATGCTAACAACGCAATGTTAGTGGATCTACTGTATTCTGAACAGCCACAGGTGGATGTAAAGTGAAATTATTCTTGTCTCAACAGCCACGGCTGGATTTCAAGCACTGGTATGCATCAGGACCATTTGTGACACAGCAAGAATTAAACCAACTGATTGCCCGATTACAGACTGAAGACATGATTTCAGCAGTGACTTTCCATCAAACAGCTGAGACTGTGAGCCATTGAAGTTAAAACACATTTACTTGCTACCTGTATAAGATTATTCAAAAGTGGATTTTGATCTCCAAAAGGAATTTGAGGGAATGGATCATGTCTCTGTCACAGCAGACATTTGTATTGTGGATAATGGACATTTTTTGTGGATCACTCTACATCGGCTTAATCCATATCATAAATGTAAGATAAACATGGACAGCTTTATGCAGTGTTGCCAACTGTCTCTTTTTTTCTCTCTCTCTCACTCCACAAACCCTATTTCTCACTCCAAAAGGAGGAAATTACTGGCAATTTGGTGTTGATTTTCTTCAGTTTTCCCACAATCAGAGCTCTCAAGGCAGGATAAAGTAGACTGAACATATTCTTAACGCTCTGTCTGAAATAGTCTGTTTTCAGCCTGACATTAATAAGCCTGTTAAGTAATCCATTAATTAATCATCTTGCTATGTGTGCAAGATGATTTAAGTGTGCATTTAAAAGTAATGTGAAAGTTACTTTTCCAAGTAACTGATTACTTTAATCATGCAGTAATTGGTAAAGTAACTCAATTACTTTTGAAAAGAAGTAACTAATAACTGTAGATAGTTACCATTTTTTTAGTAACTTGCCCAACACTGCATATGACTGATGAAAATTCATCAGGTCTATCTTCACAGCTGATGTCAGACAGAAACAGCAGTCAGTTGAGAACAGATAACAACACTCAGAAGACAGCCGATCCATGTGACGCATGAAAGTTTTAATTTTTAACCAGTGTGTGTCACTACATTTGAAGAAGACTCAACAACCTATATATCTGGAACATTACAGAATGGTTTCTTTGTTTGGACAAAGATCACAAGTACAGAAATTTGCATGAATCCATTTGAATCAGAGTGATTACAGTATATTACAGACTTTAATCACAAACACAAAAAGGAAATTAATTCAATAGAAGCCTAAAATCATCTTAAAACACAATTAACCTTTCTGTCAGCCATCAAACACTTGGTAATCATGGCATTTGCCTTTTCTGTTCTTGAAAATCGACCTCCTCCCATGTGGTGCCTGAGTGTGAACATGCATTCAGACAAAAATACTGCTGGGGTTTTCTGAGGCGAAAATCTGTGTGAAGGAAAGATAGGTCAGGGCAACCCAAACATGGAACAAGCTGTGCATTTTTCTGAATGCCTTTCTGCAGTGATTTTACGACAGCAATGCATCAGGGAAAAGTGAGTTTTTTGCCCATTCTTTTGCTGTTATAGCCACCATTGCAAATTTGTGTCCATAAACATCCATCAACACATGGTCAGCAAGAGCAAGGGATACCAATAGGCTCTGGAATCTAGATTTTCAAATGCTGTATGTTACTGCTTCAACAAATCAACTGCAGTTGTGAATATATTGTTCCAGAAACAGTTAAATATATTTGGTTTATAGTATTAACCTTGAAAGACCTGTAACAAAACATAGGACATGGCCAACAGCAAACCCTATGGCTGCTACTGGGAGTGTGGTTGTAAAACTTTCCAGTTGTGGTCTTTTAAGTATTCCATCTCAAACAGCAAAGTTACAGTACATAGCAGCGTTATTGGGGATACGGGCCGACTCAGTTTGTGGTGGAAGCGACATGCACCCAGTCAAAGGTTGATGTAAATGAACTTGGAAACATTAGTTGAACCTCTTCTACAGTTTTTCTTTAAAAAAAATGTGAAACAAACATCTCTTGGGCCTTTGATCCTGCAAGACAAACTTACCTCCCTATGAACATTTTAGTGCTTTTGAACAGTAAGATGTGGTAATGTCACCAATGATGTCACTGTGATTTTTTTTTTTTTACACATTCGGAGTGTAAAAAGGTATTGCATGGAACTGCACATAAAAAGCTGATATTGCATGTATTTTATATTGAAAGTAACTTCGTCCCAACACACATTTCCAAAATCCATGGTGATTCAAGGGAAGAGGAGCATTTATTTATTTATTTTTTTTTTGTGATTAGAAGGGCAGGTGAAGGATGAAGGAACCGATGTGTAAGGACTCTGTGCACCTCGAGCTGACCCTCAGAACCAGGTCCAATCTTTGTTTCAAAAAATCTGCATTAAAAAATCAAGTTTACAGTGGGGGAAATAAGTATTGAACACATCAAAATTTTTCCTCATTAAACATAATTTTGATGGAGCCAGTGACCGGAGATCTTCACCAGATATTAGAAACAACCAAGTAATCCATATACACTACTCACAAAAAGCTAGCGATATTTGGCTTTTGGGTGAAATTTATGGAAAATGTAAAATGTTCATGCTACAGTAGTATTATGTAACGAAAGTAGGGCATTTACTGTAAGTAGAAGCATGCAATGGTGATTTCCTAATCTCAAGCAATTTATTGAAACTAAAGTCAACAACAGTGGTGGGTATACAGTGCATCCAGAAAGTATTCACGGTGCTTCACTTTTTCCACATTTTTTTAGTAGTGACTTTTATTAACCAAGACAAACAGAAAATCCAAAACTGTGCAGAGAACACAAAAATACAAGCGAAGATAACTTACAGGAAAAGCACTCTAGAGCCAAAATCACTCTGGTGGTGACGAGGAGAAAACTTAATAATATCAAGACAGCTGCAATGAGAGAAGAAACTGGCAGTGCTTAAATAGCTGACAACGTGAAACAAATGAGCAACAGGTGTGGGCAGATGAGCGGGCAGGTGACCTAATTACGCAACCGTTCACAGCTGAGATGGCTGGGGAACAGACAGTGAGTAGATGGTGGGAGTGTCTGGAAAAGGACGAAGGGCACTCATGTCACAGAACCAAAATATAAACAGAAACTGACAAAATAACAATGATAGAAATAAAACACTCAGAAATAAATTAAGAGTCTGAGCTCAGTGAAGACACTGCACTCAGACTCGTGACAGAGCACCCCCTTTAAGGGATGGATTCCAGAGACCCCAAGGTAACACCCAAAAAAGACCCCCCCCCCCCAAGACAAAAGGTACAGCAATAAATCACCCTGGATGATGGGAAAACAGGTTTGGTGGGGGAAACAAGTTAGGAGGGAGCAAAAATAAACACCCCGCTCAGGACCCGCACCTGCGCTACCCCAGGCCCTTTGGCCTCCTAGGCCAAAGAAAAAAACAGTTTGGGTGGCCGGCAGAAGTCCCAGGCCAGACAGACGTCAAGGTGGTATGAGTCAGGTGGCCTGGCGGAGAATATGGGCCACCCAACCAAACGCCTCAGTCTATCAGGCGGCTGGCCAGAGTTCTTAAGCCACCAAAGCAGCAGGGGTGACCCACAGGGGAGACCCAGTGAAGGGAAGGAGGGCCAAGAGAGGGGCACCACAATGGTGTCTGGTAGCAGAGGAGGAACCGTTGCATCCTTGGTGGCGCCGGGCTGGAGCTGAACTTCACCCTCGGTTGCTCCGGGCTGGAGCAGAGCTGCACCCTTGGTGACTCCGGGCTGGAGTGGTGCTGTACCCGTGGTAGCTCTGGGCTGGAGCGTGGCTGCACCCGTGGTGGCTCCGGGCTGGAGGGAGACAGCACCCACGGTGGCTCAGAGCTGGAGCAACACAGCACCATCGTTGGTCCTGGGCTGGGCCAACGCTGCACCCACGGAGGACCCCAACTGCGCCAGTGCTACAACCATGGTGGACCCCGATTGAGCCAATGTTGCACCTTTGGTGGATCCAGGCCGGGCCAATGCTGCACCCTCAGTGGACCAGGACTGGGCCAGTGCTGCACCCCGGGCTTGAGTGCAACGACAATGGTGGGCCTATACTGGAACACAGCACCCAAGTTGGCTTCAGGCTGGGGCGCAGCACCCACAACAGGCCCCGACTGGGACACAGCACCTACAGAGACCCGGGCAAAGAAGGAGGGACCCAAACGATGGCCTCGGGCAGAGGAGGAGCTGCACCCATGGTGGACCTGGACTGAGCAATGGTTGCACCCTCAGTGGACCTGGGTTGGGCCGAAGCTGCACCCATGGAGGTCCTGGGCTGTGACGAAGCGTCCTTGATGACCTCAGCGGGGGGAGCTGGACCCATGGCGATCTTGGGTGGTGAGCCTGGATCCACGGAGACATCTGGCACTGGTGGCTCATCCTCAGTGAGCCTGGGAGAGAGCTCAGACAACACAAACGGAGAAGCAGGGTCACGGTCACTGGCAGCAGTGGGGCCCAGTGATGCAAGCCCAGGCGCAGCTGACAGCTGCACCTGGCTCTCATCACCAAGATCCAGGCAAGATCTCTCCAAAACTGACACAAGAAAAACAAAGGAGAGCACTTGCCTGAGCTTGAGCTCCACGACAACAACGTTTTGGGCCCAGGCCTTTGGAGGTCCAGCTCTAACTCTGCTGTGGCGGCCTTCACAGCAGGCATGATGGTGAATGTAGTCTCGGTGGCCCCAGGTGAAGTGACCCACGGTGATGGCTTGTACGGCGTGGAAGCTGGGGGTCGGCTCACCGCTGGCACTGGAACTGGGTCCTCCAGGGCCACGGGCTCCTCCAAATTCCGGCAGATCATTCCTGGGGCCAGCGGACACTCAGAAGAAAAAGGAGGAAACACGGAGAGGGCTGGTGAGAAATTGGTCGTTACAGCAGTCCGTGGTGACTCAGGGGACTGCAAACCCTGAGCCCCATTACTGGGAATCAGGCAAGGCACATCATCAGGAAATAATGGAGAATGAAATTGCACTTGCCTGTTTTCTCTAAGCTCGACGTTCCCTGCTACAGCGGGTGAAACGTCATCCCTCTCCTTGGCTACGGTGAACATGGGCCCCTCGGAAGATTGTGGAGGAGCCTCCCCTGTTATCACGGACATGGATGGAGCCAGGGAAAAAAACAGGGGACCTCTCGGCAGCAGGAGATGACGCCGAAGTTGAGCAAAAAACAGTAGCTACAGGACAAGATGAAGCTGACAATCCAGCCAGAGAAGAGAGAGAGGAAGACTGTACTGCTCAGGGGGCTTCTGTCTCGCATTGAGGAAATTGCTGCCAGAGAGGCAGGAGGATTCCTCCGACGGTCCGGAGCAGGACGATGGTGTCTGGTGAAAAGCTGAAGCAGCAGACACCCAGGAGCACCTCCCCTTCGGTGCGAGCCCAAGCTACAAAGGGGAATTCCTCGCCTTCCCGCCATTTTCACGTTGCAGCGCCGCCACCAGAGAAATCCTCTCCATTCCCTCAGCATGCTCCAAAAGCTGGGGGCACCGGGGAGCAGCTGCCTTCGCGAGCTCCAGATACCACAATGTGTCGTTCCAGGCGAAGTCGCTGCACGCTACAGAAATTAGCCAGTCTATCTGCATAAGGGCTTGGCAGCATTCCCATCCAAGGCTCATCGGGTAGCCAAATCCACCTTCTGAGTCCATGATGAGCTCCAACAAACAGGTGAGTGGAAAAACACAAAGAGAGCAAAAATTCACTAACTGCAGCAGCTGTGTTGTATTCCTGGTGACTGTCTTCTGTCATAAACGGCTCCTCTGGGGAAGAGAGAAAGACCCACGTGCTGGACTGCAGTAGTGACATTTATTAACTGAGACAAACAGAAAAACTGTGCAGAGAACACAAAAATACAAATGAAGATAACTTACAGGGAAAGCACTCCAGAGCTGAAATCGCTCTGGAGGTGACAAGGAGAAAACTTAGTAATATCAAGACAGCCGCAATGAGAGACGAAACTGGCAGTGCTTAAATAGCTGACAACGTGAAACAAATGAGCAACAGGTGTGGCAGGTGACCTAATTACACAACTGCTCACAGCTGAGATGGCTGGGGAACAGACAGTGAGTGGATGGTGGGAGTGTCTGGAAAAGGAGGAAGTGCACTCATGTCACAGAACAAAAATATAAACAGAAAGTGACAAAATAATAATGAGAGAAATAAAATACTCAGAAATAATTTAAGAGTCTGAGCACGATGTCTTTTTGAATTTGATACTACAAGCTTGGCACACCTATCTTTTGGCAATTTTGCCCATTCCTCTTTGTAGCACCACTCAAGCTTCATGTGGTTGGGTGGGAAGCGTCGGTGCACAGCCATATTCAGATCTCTCCAGAGATGTTCAATTGAATTTAGGTCTGGGCTCTGGCTGGGCCACTCAAGGAAATTCACAGAGTTGTCCTGAAGAGACTCCTTCAATATCTTGGCTGTGTGCTTAGGGTCGTTGTCCTGCTGAAAGATGACCCATCGCCCATTCTGAGGTCAGGAGTTCTCCGGAGCAGGTTTTCACACAGGATGTCTCTGTATATTGCTGCATTCATCTTTCCCTCTATCCTGACTAGTCTCCCAGTTCCTGCCACTGAAAAAAAATCCCCACAGCATGATGCTGCCACCACCATTGGCATGGATATGAGCGGTGCTTGGTTTCCTCCAAATATGACGCCTGGCATTCACGCCTTGTTTGTCTCATCAGTCCAGAGAATTTTGTTTCTCATGGTCTGAGAGTCCATCAGGTGCCTTTTAGCAAACTCCAGGTGGGCTGACATGTGCCTTTTAATAAGGAATGACTTTTGTCTGGCCACTCTACCATACAAGCCTGATTGGTGGATTGCTGCAGAGATGGTTGTCCTTCTGGAAGGTTCTCCTCTCTCCACAGAGGAACACTGGAGCTCTCACAGAGTTCCCATCAGGTTCTTGGTTACCTCTCTGACTAAGGCCCTTCTCCCCCGATTGCTCAGTTTGGATGGCCGGCCAGCTCTAGGAAGAATCCTGGTGGTTCTGAACTTCTTCCTTTAACGGATGACGGAGGCCACTGTGCTCATTGGGCCCTTCAAAGAAGCAGAAATTTTTCTGTACCCTTCCCCAGATTTGTGCCTCAAGACAATCCTGTTTCAGAGGTCTACAGACAATTCCTTTGACTTCATGCTTGGTTTGTGCTTTGACATGCACTGTCAACTGTTGGACCTTATATAGACAGGTGTGTTCCTTTCCAAATCATATCCAATCAACTGAATTTACCACAGGTGGACTCCAATTAAGCTGTAGAAACATCTCAAGGATGATCAGTGGAAACAGGATGTACCTGAGCTCAATTTTGAGCTTCATGGCAAAGGCTGTGAATACTTATGTCCATGTGATTTCTTAGTTTTTATTTTTTTAAAAATTTGCAAAAATCTAAAAAAAAAAAATCAGATTGTCATTATGGGGTATTGTGTGTAGAATTTTGAGGGGGAAAAAAAGAATTTAATCCCTTTTTGAATAAGGCTGTAACGTAGCAAAAATGTGGAAAAAGTGAAGCGCTGTGAATACTTTCTGGATGCACTACACAACAACAAAAAATGTCAGTGTCCTAATAACTTATGTGCTCTTGAGCATCAATTACTGCTTGACAATGACATCACATGCTGTTCACGAGTCAACTTATTGTCTGCTTAAAAATGACCTTCCACTCTTCTTGAAAGTCGTTGAGGTTGTGGGGTGAAGGGTTACGAGCCTCAGTACGGTGACTCCGCTGATCCCATAGGTTGTCTATGGGATTCAGGTCTGGGGAAAGTGCAGAACACTCCATCTGAGGTACCCCAGCCTCCGGCAGCCATTCCTTCGTGATGCGACCTCGATGAGGTGGAGCATTGTCATCCATACAGATGAAATTAGGCCTGTGTTGTTCATGCAAGGGCACGATTACTGGATTAATGATGTTATTTAGATAGTATCAGCTTTTCACTGTACCATTCACAAGGTTTAGGACAGTTCTGTAGTGACTAGACACACCTGCCAAGACTGTAACATGGTGACAACAGAGGCTGATGCATAGCGCTCTCCTTGACGTCTCCAACATTGTTGGCGGCCATCATTTCTGCTCAACGTGAATCAACTTTCATCAGAGAACAGTACTGAGGCCCACTGGTCCCTTGTCCAGCATAAATGCTCCCTAGCCCATGCAAGACGATGACGCCTGTGCCTGTTGTTGTGGTCAAGTACCCTTGCACGTCGTCTAGCATGCAGACCGTGCTCATGTAAATGGTTTTGAATGGTGAAAAGTGAGACTTGGGTTCCTCTCACCCCCTTAAATGTGCCTTCAGTTGAGTGGCATTCATCATCTGGTTCTACAGGGCACTGTTTGCAATGAAGTGGTCACCAACATGGGATGTGGCCAAAGGACGTCCTCTTCTATGCCTTTCTGTGACTCTTCCAGTCTCTTTATATCTCTGTTGCAACCTGCTGATGACATTGTGATGTTCTAA
The DNA here is from genome assembly GCA_020510985.1 of Pholidichthys leucotaenia. Classification (NCBI taxonomy): domain Eukaryota; kingdom Metazoa; phylum Chordata; class Actinopteri; order Cichliformes; family Pholidichthyidae; genus Pholidichthys; species Pholidichthys leucotaenia. The sequence continues at coordinate 260,891,007 of CM035840.1, forward strand.
CCTCGGTGGCCACTTCCACTCTGAGAACATCCTGTTTGAAGCCTCGCAATGGCGAGGTACTGTTGATCAATTGTTCGGTATTATCTTGGTCTCATGATGTCAAAATGTGAACAGCATGATGAAGAGCACTGTTTAAATACCAATTCTAACTGAACAAGAAAATTTATTGGTTATTTATACAAAGAATTCAAGGCAACTGTGTTTATAAAACACATTATATTTATTAAAGTTGAATGACACAGGGAATAAGTATTGAACACGTTTGGTGAAATTCATTTAATATTTAGTAGAAAAGCCTTTGCTAGTAATAACAGCTTCCTGATGCCTCCTGTATGGAGAAACTAGGTGCAGGCATTACTCAGGAGGGATTTTAGCCCATTCTTCCACACAAACTGTCTTTAAATCTTGAAGGTTCTGTGGCTTCTATGTGCGTCTTCGATGAACTCTCATCTTCAGTTCGTTCCATAGATTTTCAATTGGATTCAGGACAGGTGACTGACTGAGCCATTCTAGCATCTTTATTTTCCTTCTCTGGAGCCAGTTGAGAGTTTTTTTGGCTGTGAGTTTGGGATCATTGTCTTGCTGAAATGTCCACCCTCATTTCATCTTCACCATCTTGGCAGATGGCAAAAGGTTTTTTATCAATGATGTTTCTGTACATTTGTAAATTAATCTTTCCTTCTATTCTATGAAGTCTTCCTGTACCATGTGCCGAGAAAACACCCCCACACCATGATTGGATGTGCAGTACCATTTCTCCTCCAAACATGCTGTGTGTTGTGACATCCAAAAAGTTCAATTTTGGTCTCATCTTACCAAGCTACACTACCGTTCAAAAGTTTGGGGTCACTTAGAAATGTCCTTATTTTTGAAAGAAAAGCACTGTTTTTTCAATGAAGATAACTTTAGACTAATCAGAAATACACTCTAATATCTAATATACATTGCTAATGTGGTAAATGACTATTCTAGCTGCAAATGTCTGGTTTTTGGTGCAATATCTACATAGGTGTATAGAGGCCCATTTCCAGCAACTATCACTCCAGTGTTATAACGGTACAATGTGTTTGCTCATTGCGTCACAAGGCTAATGGATGATTAGAAAACCCTTGTGCAATCATGTTAGCACAGCTGAAAACAGTTTAGCTGGTTAGAGAAGCTATAAAACTGACCTTCCTTTGAGCAGGTTGAGTATCTGGAAAAAAATATTATTTCAAATACAAATCATTATTTCTAACCTTGTCAATGTCTTGACTATATTTTCTATTCATTTTACAACTCATGGTGGTAAATAAGTGTGACTTTTCATGGAAAACACAAAATAATTGTCTGGGTGACCCCAGACTTTTGAACGGTAGTGTATATTCTCCCAGTATTTTACTGGCTTGTTCAAATGTTGTGCAGCAAACTTTACACAAGCTTCAACATGGTTTTTCTTCAGCAATGGAGTCTTGCGAGGTCAGCGGGCATAGAGCTCGTGTTGGTTAAGAGCATTACTTATTACTTTCTTTGAAACAGCAGTACCTGCAAAGTCCAGGTCTTTCTTGAGCTCTCCACGAGTGGTCTTTGGTTCTTGGATAACTCTTCTCACAATTCGTTTAACTCCTCTGTCAGAAATCTTGCGAGGAGTTCCTTGTTGTGGCTGGTTTATGATAAAATGATGTTCTTTACATTTCCAAATCATGGCTCCAACAGTGCTCACAGGAACATTCAGCAGGTTAGAAATGTGTCTGTAACCAATGCCATCATTATGTTTTGCTACAATAAGGTTGTGAAGGTCTAGCAAGAGCTCTTTGCTTCTACCCATCATGAGTTCTTTGTGGTGTGACAAGCTGATATTCACAGACCTTTTTAAAGGCAATCAGTTATGACTTAACAAGCTGAAATTAATTTGCACTGATGGGGGATGGGATGGCTTCCTAAATTCTGATGGATTTCAGCTGGTTTCTTTGCTTTATATGCCTTTAGCACCTCTTTTTCTTCATGCGCTCAATATTTATTCCCTTTGTCATTCCACTTCTTTTAAATATAACTTCTTTTTTGAACACAGCTGCCTTGATTTATTAGTATGTATGGATTACTTGGGTTGTTACTGATATCTGGTGAAAATCTCAGGTCAATGGCTCCATAAGAAATATGTTTAATGAGAAAAATGTTGATGTGTTAAATACTTATTTTCCCTGCTGTACATGTAAAAGAAATGCAACTCAATTTTCACAACTACTTTGAAAAGTAAAAGCTCTAAGAAATATCAGTCTTGGTAAAACTTTAAAAACAGGGTCAAAACAGATAGAATTCCAAGTATTAAGCTTATTAAGCCACTTTCAAATCAAAAGTGTAGGATAAACTGCCTATGATCAACTCCACTCCATGCCCACAAGCAACCATGTCACCCTGGCCCATTGAGGACAGTCTGCTCTTGGCTACACAGCAATGGCCCCAGCCATAGTAGATCAAAGGGCTTGATTTAAAAGTGCTCTCAAAAGAAACTTCTGTCAGTATGTTGTGATGTAGGCCTGCAGCACTCAACAGTGTTTTCATTGAGAACTAGAGAAAAAGATCTGTGTGCATATGACTTCACAGAAGCAACCACATGTACACGCAGATCCACTGAAGGTGTGAAAACTGCTGTTGTAACTTATGGATGACAAGTAGAAGTTTTATTCAGAGGGACTTTAGATTATAACACAACTATAAATGCAAGATTACCCATGCAAGAAATACATACTGGTGCATCTCAGTGAATTAGAATGTAGTCAAAAAGCTGATTTATTTTAGTAATTCAATTCAAAAATTGAATCTCCTATATATGTAGATCACACACAGATACATTTCAGATGTTTATTTCTTTTAATTTTGATGGAAATGGCTTATAGCTCATGAAAATAATAAATTCAGTTTTTGAAATAAAATTGAATATTATATCTATAAATGCAAGGAATCTCTGTGTGTCTGTCTCTTCCTTGCATATCTCTCGACCCGTTCATCAGACTGAACTCAGATTTGGTACATGCTTTGTTGAGCTTATGAGGGTGTGTATCCCCTAGTATGGAGTTGTTCAGTGACAATATGTAATTTTTATCAATAAAAGTTTAGCTATCTTAACTCCTTGTCAGGAGTTCTGAACAACTCCTAATAAGGTGTTGCTCAGCTCAGCAGAAACTGATCAACCCCTTATATGGTAATGTCACCAGGTACTGCATGAATAAAATTTTTAAAAAAAATGGATTTGATAGAAATGTTGGCTGACTGAAAAGTATGTCCATGTACACACTCAATTCTTAGGCAGGGCTCCTTTTGCATGAATCACTGCATCAGTGTGGCTTGGCATGAAGGTGATCAGCCTGCGGTACTGCTGAGGTGTTATGGAAACCCAGGTTTGTCAGGACCCGAGCTGGGTTGGTTTCCCCGGCTCGATCCTGACTTCCCTGTGGGTTTAGGTGCTGCTGTGTACAGGTACATCTCAAAAAATTAGAATATCATGAAAAAGTTCAACATTTTTTGGTCACTCATTTCAGAAAGTGAAACTCATATTATATTATATAGATTCATTCCATTCATTCCATTGTAAATGTGTGCATATTATGTATTTCCATGCTGTTTCCTTACCCATAGTCACTGCTCTCTGGTCGGCAGCTGTGAGGCAGCTCTCTTTGGCTCACTCTCGTGTGAGCACTGGCTGACAGTCTGTCGGTCCAACCACGCCCCCTCACTCATTACCGCTAGCTGTTCCCACTCCCTGTTGCATCTCCCCGCTCTCACCCAGGTGCTCCCTATCACACCATCACCAGCAGTGCGTGTACTGAAGCAGCCTTTTGCCAGTCACGCATTGCTGGGTCATTGCATTGTCTGCATTGCTTTGTCTGCTGTGTTGTCAGTGAATTGTCTGTACATAGTCTGTGTGCCTCAGCACTATCAGACGTGCCTCAGCACTACTAGACGTGTTAGCCACTCCACAGTAGCCGTAGTTCTCGCGCACCCTTGGAGCGATGTCGGCCCTGGGATGCCATCATGGTTAATACATTTCTCCTCCTGCGTTTGCGGGCCCCCTAATGCCAATCCTAAGTGTTCTTTTGTGTTTTTGTAAGTCTTCACCCTTTGGGAACTGTCTGTCTTTACGTTAATAAATGTGTTGTGTTGTAACCCTGCATGTAGATCCATTGTTTCATTGTCCCTCTCTGTGCGCTGCGTAAAAGTGCACGGGGAGATCCATGACAGAATGACCCAGCCTGACAAAAAAGGATTTAGCAGGTTACACCCTCACATCAGTTTATCTTTGAACTGTGATGGTCTCACCGAGGCAGATGAAGAACGGCATCGGGGGTTCCCACGGTGGCGGAGGAATGGGCTGCCGAGTTCATCCAGAGCTTCATGGATGAAGCCCTCGTCTTCTGGGGACAGAAGAAGACACTGGAATGCATGAATGGAGCAGTAGAAATCCAGGAGGCACATCCTGGGTTATGGGCCTACCCACAGTTCGCTGACCTGCTGGCCACAGTCTGCTCACTCCAGCGCTCCTTCTCCGGTTTGGCTTTTCCCACGGTGTTGAGATGGAGGCCCGGTTTCCAGCAGACCTCCATCCTCCGTGATGCTTCACCCGACCCTCCTCCCGCTCCAGCACGGTCTTCGCCAGTTAACAGGGGACAGCGTTGCCCCGTGAGGAAATGACAGGAGAGGCCCTCTTCGTCCTCGGCAGCCATCATCCCTCCAGCTGCTGCGAGGTCTGACAGGGCCTCCCCGGGAACGCCCACCTCCGTCACCAGGGAGAAGGCTCCTCCACCTTCGATGGAGAGGGATGGCAATCAGCCTGCTGCAGCCATGCACAGCAAACACCGGGAGAACATGCAAGTTTTTTTTTTTTCATTCCATTCAGTCAAATCATGAAGCACGTTGTCTGTCTCCTGAGGGAGAGGCCCAGCCTCAGCAATCTGCTGGGTCCTCTCCTCCAGCTGCAGTTGACAACTTATCCCCTATTCCTCTGTGTCTCCTCCCATTATCCTTGAGTGCCCTTCGGTCCTGGAAACAAGCCGCCAGACGTGGGAGGAGTTTGGGGCCCTGGGTGATCCTGCCCAGGGGCCCACACAGAGGTGTTTTCCTGCAGCGACGCCGGTGGAGTCCCCAGCATTGGAGCCGCTGCAGAGATGTGAAGAGGCTGCTATGATCATCTCTCCAGCTGCGGAGGCGACAGCAGCGGAGTGGGAGCCAGAGTTGGACCTCCTTGATGCCCGGCCCGGGATCACATTGTCAAGTTTGATGGAGACCTCGATGGTGGTGGAGCTCCACCTCAGGCAAGTTCTCTCCCTTGTATTCCTTATGTCTGTGTTTCAGATATCTTGCCTGGCTCTTTGGGAGGAGAGTCAGGTGCAGCCCTTGGCTGCATCTGAACTCACTTCACTGGGCTTCGCCGCTGCTGGCGACCCTAACCACCTATCTTCTTCTGCTGCCTCTGAGCCTTTGTTTAGCGTTGCCGGAGAGGGTGTGTCATCGCCCGAGGTTGCCGAGGGTTCAGTCCAATTGGAGGAAGACGCCGCCGTCTCAGGTCCTCCGGCCAAGGTCATCAGGGTTCCCCCCATCGACCGCCACCTCTGCCTGGTCCTCCTGCGTGTTGGCCCACTCGCCATGAGGGCAGCAGGGGCCCAACCAAGCTCCACCGCAGGTACAGCAGGGGTCCAACCGGGCTCCACCCCAGGTCCAGCAAGGCTCCAGCCGGAGTCCACCGCGGATGCAGCAGGGACTCAACTGGGCTCCACTGCGGGTGCAGCAAGGCTCCTGCCGGAGTCCACTGCGAGTGCAGCCCTGGTCGAGTCAGGCCCTGCTGCGGGTGCTTTGAGGCCCCAGGTCAGGACCACTGCAGGCACAACTCCCTCCAGGGTCAAAGTCGATGGGGGCACAGCTGGCCAGCTTGAAGACATCGGGGCTTACACCCCTCCGCCGGATGCCATCTTGGCCCTTGTTGCACCTTTCCAGTCTTGGTGGCTTTACGGCGTCGGCAGGTCACCGGAAGGACTGACTCTCTGGGTCAGGTGGCCCATGTTTTCCGGCAGGCTGCCGGACACCATCCGCCTGACCTTCTGCTGGACCTGTTACTCTGGGCAGCCTCCTGAGCCTTGTTGCCTTTGGATTTTGGGGGGTTAATTGTGGGCCCAGGGTGGGGTATTGTGTTCCCTCCTTTCCTGTTACCCCTATCTTCCATCTGGGTTTGTGTTGTTTGTTTCTGCTGGGGGGCGGGGGGGGGGGCGGGGGGGTCCTTGCGATGATAACTTGGGTGTCTGGGAATTCCACCCCTTGGGAGGGGGGGCTGTCAGGCACCCAGCCAGCTTGGTTTCCCCGGCTCGGTCCTGACCTCCCTGTGGGTTTAGGTGCCGCTGTGTATATGTGTGCATATTATGTATTTCCATGCTGTTTCCTTACCCATAGTCACTGCTCTCTGGCCGGCAGCTGTGAGGCAGCTCTCTTTGGCTCACTCTCGTGTGAGTGTTGGTTAACAGTTTGTCAGTCTGACCATGCTCCCTCACTCATTACCGCCAGCTGTTACCACTCCCGGTTGCCATCTCCCCACTCTCGCCTAGGTGCTCCCTATCACACCATCACCAGCAGTACGTGTACTAAAGCAGCCTTTTGCCAGTCATGCATTGCTGGGTCATTGCATTGTCTGCATTGCTTTGTCTACTGTGTTGTCAGTGAATCGTCTGTACATAGTCTGTGTGCCTCAGCACTATCACGGCGTGTTAGCCACTCCACATTAGCCGTAGTTCTCATGCACCCTCCGAGCGATGTCGGCCCTGGGACGCTATCATGGTTAATACGTTTCTCCTCCTGCATTCGCAGGGCTATGACAGCCCCCGAACACCAATCGTAAGTGTTCTTTTGTGTTTTTGTTGTCATGGGTGGCTCTCGCGAGCCACCATAAGATGTCACACAGTCACCAGAGAGTTCAGTGAGAGCTTTTTATTATGGTGAAAATAGTGACAACACAGGCTGCTGAGACAATGACACTAATGTCTACACACAACAGGAGGCGTAAGGCTAACAGCTCACTACAGATCCAGAGGAGGAGACGGTCAAACACAGACAGACATGGGTTGGTGAAATCACAATACACAGGCTGCTAAGGCAGAGACTCACAGAGATCAATTCACACCGAGAGGGGTAAGGCTCTACAGCTCACTTACTGGTCCCGAGGAACGACGGTCAAACCATAAGCAGACGAGGTAGGAATTAATCCAAAGCATCCGTAGCATAACGGAGAGTGAACAGACACTGCTGCAGAGATGCGGTCGCCAGCAGGGGGTTAAAGTAGTCCATCGCTAATGACCACAAATGCAGCACAGCTGTTCAGGGTTTGACAGCTGAGCGGAAGCCTCCCCGAGCACTGTCACAATAAGAGCTCGTAGAGCTAGGATAGCAACGCCGCTGTCAAACCCTGACAGGAATAACCCGAGCACCATGACCTAGTGCTCGGGTCATGACATTTGTAAGTCTTCACCTTTTGGGAATTGTCTGTCTTTATGTTAATAAATGTGTTGTGGTGTAACCCTGCATGTAGATCCATTATTTCATTCTCCCTCTCCGTGCGCTGTGAAAAAGCGCACGGAGGCATCCATGACAAGGTTTCTTTGATAGCGGCCTTCAGCTCGTCTGCATTGTTGGGTCTCGTGTCTTTCATCTTCCTCTTGACAGTACCCTGTAGATTTTCTATGAGATTTAGGTCAGGAGAGTTTGCTGGCCAGTCAAGCACAGTGATTTTGTTTTTTTGTTTTTTTAAATTGATTTATTCATCATTTAAAAGAACATTATATTAAAGATACAACATATACTGTATTTAAAAACAATTAGATGACACAAGAAAGTGCACACTTATTTCAATTGTCATACCATGGTCATTATTGCAGGTGTCAGTTCTTCTGGCAATGAGGGCAGGTGCTAAGTTTTACAGCCAGAAGCTGCACAGCACTGTCAAAATAAAAGCACAGACCAGAAAAAAAACAAAACAAAACACAAAAATAAGATAGCACAACCCCAAGAGATGTAAATAGTACCATAAATACAAAATGATACATAATATATAGACAGGACAATAAGGACACAACTAAGAATACAAACAACTCATAAACAGATACTAACTACAACATACTGTAATAAACAAAGAAGCAAACAAACAGGAAAAGACTAAATGCAAACTGGAGACTTAGCACGACCCCCAACCGTGGTCAGGATCATGACAGTGCACCCGACCCCCAAGGGGTGGAACCCAGACACCCAAGGGTAACATCAAAAAGGAAAAGAGCAGCAGGGAAACACGATGAAGGGGACTACCGACCAGGCTAGCTGACCAATGAGAGGACCAGATGAGCAGAATGACAGCTCAACAGAGGCTTCCGGTAAAGATGCAGAACTCACGATGTCCTCAGCTGATGGTGGAGGGCCCTTAACAACCTTGGGCCGGGACAGAGGACCCTCAACGACCTCAGGCAGAGATGGAGGACCCTCAATGGTCTCGGGAGGAGACAGAGCACCCGTGGTGGCCTCGGACTGAGGTTGAGCACCCACGGCGGCCTCGGACAGAGGCGGTGTGCCCACAGCGGCCTCTGGCAGAGAGGGGGGACCCAAGAAGACCTCTAGCAGAGAGGAAGGACCCACGGAGACCTCTGTCGGAGAGGGGGGACCCACGGAGACCTCTGGCAGAGAGGGGGAGCCCACGGAGACCTCAGGTGAAAGTAGGGGACCCACGGCGACCCCAAGCAAGGATAGAGGAGCCGTGAGGAGGAGACAGAAGAATATCATCAGCAGAACCAGACGAGGACTAGTGCAGAGGGGAAGAAGCATACACCGGGTTATTACCACCAACAGCAGTGGAGCCCGGCAAGAGAATTCAGGGCAGCCGGTGGATGGACTGATTCTCCTCACCAAGAGCTAAGCAAGATTTCTCTAATACTGATAATGTGAAGACAAAGAAGAGAACATGCTTTAGCTCGAGCTCCACCGCTGTTCAGGACTCCAGCAACTCCCTCTGGGACTTCTCAAGTTAAGTCATCTGGTGTTTCCACCCCAGCTCAGCCACCTCAGATGGGGAGGAAGAAAAAAACACCAGAACATAGTTACCGGCAGTGGTGGAGCTCGACGAGGAGAATTCAGGAGCAGAGGACATCTGCAGCCGGTTCTCCTCACCATGAGCCAGACAAGATTTCTCTAGATCTGCAGGTGTTAAAACAGAACAGAGTACTTGCCTGGACTCAAGCTCCACCACCGACCGGAGCTCCATTGACTCTGTTGGGACGATCCCAGCAGCAGGCATGATGGTGAGTGCATCTGGCAGAACCCCAGTCATGGTGGCTGACGCTGATGGGGACCCCAGATGAAGCGGTGAAAGCTGGTGGACCTCCAGAGGCAGTGGATGGAACTGGAAATCGTCTCACCACTGGTGTTGAGTCCTGTGATGCCGGAACCAGGGGACACTCGCTTGTCGGCTCAGGCTACGGGACCCAGGAGGTGTTCCTCTCCCATCCAAGACATGGCTGTGGGGCTGGAACAGGATCTTCCAGGGCAGCAGGGCTCCCGTCATCCAGCATCTCCTTTCCAGGACCGGCGGACTCACAGGAAAAGTAGAGAGGGGCACGGGAGAAGCAGGTGAGGTTAAATCTTTTGTTGCAGCAGCCGGCAGTGAGGGCTCAGCTTAAGTGGGTGACTGCTGTTGAGCCCACCTCTGGGAAAAAGACAAGATAATTCATTTTTGGGTGTTACAAAATGAAAGGGTACTTGCCTTAATTCCCGAGACCTGGTGGTTGCTGCAGCTGTAGGACCGGATAACTGCCTCTCATTCATTGCAGCTGGTCAAGACATCAAGGAGGAGAGTGAAGGAGCCAGTCCTGCAGACCTGAGGACAGCCAAATTCTCAGCAGTGGGTGGAGCCTTCATGGAGGAGATGGAGGCAGCAGCGGCAAATGAGGTGGAGACTAAAGGGACAGCCAAGGGAAAATAATTCAAAAATGATAAGGAGGCTGCTGCTGCGGTTCTCAAGAGTGGCGAGGAGGAAACTGCTGGGAAGGTGGAAGTAGTCCTCAGGCAGACTTCAGTTGGCTCGCAGCAAGAGGCTGATGATGTCTGCACCCGGGAACGCCCCTTCCTTGTTGACTCCGGTACAGCAGGAGGTGAGCCTCTCACCAGTCCGCAAAATGTCATCTGGAGGGTGAAGATAGTCGTCAGGAGTTCCGTGTACCGGGGGTACATCCTCAAACCAGGATGCGCCGCCCACTCCACATTCCTCAGAACCTCCTTGGACGACTGGGAGGCGAATGCTGCATCAACAAAATCCTGGATGAACAGAGCCGCTCACTGTTCCATCCATGCTAGAGCTTCCAGCCACCAACCTTCCTCTGCTAGCGGAACCCCAGCGTGCTGATGGCATAATGTCCACTCTCTCTCCGGAAAGAAAAATAACAGGTGAAGGGGGAGAAAAACAAAACAAAAAACAAACACACAACAGCTGGTGTCCACACCGGCCGTGTCCTTCTGTCATAAATTGTCCTTTTCACGGGCTACAGAGGACACCAAGCGCTCGCTGTGAGTTTTACCATTTACAGTATCTCACAAAAGTGAGTACACCCCTCACATTTTTGTAAATATTTGTTATATCTTTATATGGGACTGTGGAAATGTGAAAGGACGAGACAGAGTTTATCTCACGAGTCAGGTTTATTCACATTCTCCAACATCAACAATACAGAAAGAGAAAGAAACCCAGACCTTCATGCCCTTTTTATACCCCAAGAGCTTCAAAGCTCCAGTCACAATGCATTTAATCCCAAATAACAATGCATCCCTTTCAGATCTTATCACCCCCACCCCAAAGTCACTGGCAGCCAGGAAATCCCCCACGGCCATCTCTTTGCATACCAAAGACCACATTTCACATCCTCCTGTTATCTCCGAGGAGGCTCAGTCCTTTGTTCATCTGAGACGTGAAGCATACAGTAAGCATACAGTGATATACATATGAAGCATAAGGTGATATACATTTGTGCATATGAAACCCACATATGTGTCCCACATGACCCCCCCAAACGTCTAAGATGTAACAACAGAATAACAGTCAGCCTGTCATGATAAAATCATTACACGTCAGCCCACATGTTGCTTGCGCCTCAGTCTCCTCCCGTATCTGCTGTAAGCAGGGTTCAACACTTCCGTGGCACCATCCTGCTGGGGGGCTGCTGTCTGAGGGTGAGAATTGTTAGTCAATCCCTGTGGGTGTTCTGGGGGATGTTCTCTAGGGGGTCTGCCGTGCCGAGGAGCCCTGGCAAACAGCACGTCGTCGTCCGCCACCACAAAGGCGGGTTTGAGCCTGTTAATGCCAATTTTCTCCTTCCTGCCGCCCAAATCTATCAAAAAATGCTTATCCCCTGTTTCCAGCACTCTAAATGGCCCATCATAAGGTGGTCGTAACCGCGGGCGATGGGCATCGTGTCTGACAAAAACAAACTCTGCGTTTTTTAAAGCCTTAGGTATAAAAACGCGAGGAAAACTGTGGTGAACGGGGCCAGGCAGCACGCCCGATTTCGTGCCACGCTGCAACCACTGAGCTGGGGAACATTCTGGTTCAGGATTATCTGGGAGAAACTCCCCGGGCAGCCGAAGTGGCTGCGCAAAAACTAGCTCTGCCGGGGAGGCTTCTAAATCCTCTTTAGGTGCAGAACGCAACCCCAATAAAACCCATGGTAGCCTGTCCACCCAATTTGCATCCGTAAGCGACGCTCTGACAGCCACTTTCAATGACCTGTGAAATCAGAATCAGAATCAGATTTATTGCCATTGTTCATGTAGTACACAAACTAGGAATTTGTCTCGGTGCCATGCTGCAACATTAAAAAACATGATGAGATAAAGAGATAAACTAAAAAACTAAAGGACTAAAAGCATGCAATAAGTGTAGAAAAATAAGTAATAATAATAATAATAATAATAATAATAATAATAATAGTAATAATGAGTAATACTAGTCAAGGCAGTTTTAAATAAATTAGCAAGTAGCAGATAATATGGGGTACCACAGTGCAGTTGATAATGCAACAGAAAAACAGTGATGAATGTCATGAGTCTGGTTGAGCTGCTGTACATAGTGCACAAGAGTCAATAAGTCACTTAATGTTCAGCAGTCTGATGGCAGAGGGGAAGAAGCTGTTCATGTGCCGGGAGGTTTTAGTCCGAATGGACCGAAGTCTTCTACCTGAGGGGAGGGGGGCAAACAGTACGTGACCAGGGTGTGAAGGATCGGCTATGATCCGGCCAGCACGCCTCCGGGTCCTGGAGATGTACAGGTCCTGGAGAGATGGGAGCTTGCAGCCGATCACCTTCTCAGCAGTGCGCACGACGCGCTGCAGCCTTAGTCTGTCCCTGGCAGTGGCTCCTGCATACCACACAGTTATGGAGGAGGTGAGGATGGACTCGATGATGGCCGTGTAGAACTGCACTAACATCTTGGTGGGTAGCTTGAGCTTCCTGAGCTGCCGCAGAAAGAACATCCTCTGCTGGGCCTTTTTGATGAGGGAGCTGATGGTTGGCTCCCATTTGAAGTCCCGGGTGATGGTGGTGCCCAAGAAGCGGAAGGAATCTGCAATGGTGATGGGAGAGCCTGTGATGGTGAGGGGGGGCAGGGGGGTTGTGACTTTCCTGAAGTCCACAATCATCTCCGCTGTCTTCAGAGCGTTCAGCTGCAGGTTGTTGTGGCTGCACCAGGACACCAGCTGGGCCACCTCTTTCCTGTAGACGGACTCGTCGCCGTTGGAGATGAGCCCGATGAGGGTGGTGTCGTCCGCAAACTTAATCAGCTTAACAGACTGGTGGGAGGAGGTGCAGGAGTTGGTATAAAGGGAGAAGAGTAGGGGGGAAAGTACACAGCCCTGGGGTGATCCAATGCTGATGCTAACAGAGTCGTTAAAACATTCGAATAACCCATTAGCCTGCAGATTGTACGCGGTTGTGCGGTGGATCGTTACCCCCAGGCTGCAGGCCATTGCTGACCAAAGTTCTGAAACAAATTGAGGGCCTCTGTCGGACGTAACGTCCGAAGGGACTCCAAAACGCGCTACCCACGCTGTTAAAAACGCGCGCGCCACCTCCTCGGCTGTGGTTGACACCAGTGGGACCGCTTCCGGCCAGCGCGTGGTGCAGTCTACCATTGTCAGAAGGTGTGTGCACCCCTGTGACAGAGTAAGGGGGCCTACGAGGTCCACCTGAACATGATCGAACCTCTTAGCCGGGATGTGAAACGGCTCCAAAGGAGCTCTCATGTGCCTGTTTACCTTGGCTCGTTGACAGGCCATGCAGGCTGCTGCCCACTCCCTAACATGTTTGCACAGGCTCGGCCATACAAATTTCTCTCTCACCATTTTGACCGAAGCGCGCACTCCCGGGTGCACCAGAGAATGAATCGAGTCAAAAACACGGCGGCGCCACGCGGCGGGTACCACTGGACCCGGTCGCCCAGTGGAGACATCGCAGATTAGGGGGGGCATACCGTCTTGCAGCACCCTGTTCTCAAGTCATAACCCTGTTGGTCTAGACTGGAGCGCGCGCACGTCCGCGTCGCTAACCTGATCCGCGGCCAGGGCTGCATAATCTACCCCCACGTGGACTGGAGCAGCCACTGCGCGTGAGAGGCAGTCTGCCACTACATTAAGTTTACCCGCCACATGCTGGATATTGGTAGTAAACTCTGAGATCGCGGCCAGCTGTCTCTGCTGCCGGCCTGACCATGGTTCTGAAACCTTGGCCATCGCGAAAGTCAGCGGCTTGTGATCAACGAACGTGGTGAAATGGCGTCCCTCCAGCCAAAACTGGAAGTGGCGAATGGCCAAGTGGAGAGCTAACAACTCCCTGTCGAATGCGTTGTATTTTCGTTCACTATCGCGCAAGGTCCTGCTGAAAAAGGCGAGCGGTTGCCAAGCCCCGGCTACATGCTGCTCCACAACCACCCCTATGGCCACATCTGACGCGTCAGTTGTGAGCGCTATGCGGGCCGTTGGGTCTGGATGTGCTAACAACGCAGCGTTTGCCAGGGCTGTTTTGACTTCCGAGAATCCTCGCTCTTGCTCCGGAGACCATTCGATGTTATTTGTGGGTTTTTGCTTTTTTAGTGCAGCATATAATGGTTGCATGAGCTGCGCTGCGCGGGGGAGGAAACGGTTATAAAAAATCACCATTCCCAAAAACTCCTGTAACGCTTTGATCGTTTGTGGCTGGGGAAAATTTGTTACCGTGCACACTTTATCAGGCAGAGGAACCGCTCCTTCTGGAGAGAGGCGATGCCCCAAAAAATCAATCTGCGTCACCTGCGTCACACTTCGGTGGGTTGATTATTAACCCGTGCTCTCCCAACCTCCGGAAAACTGCCGTGAGGCGGTTTTCGTGTTCGTCTTCGGACGCGCTGGCTACCAAAATATCGTCCAGGTAGATGAACACGATGGGGAGATCGCGCAACACCGCGTCCATCATGCGTTGGAACGTCTGCGCCGCGCCTTTAAGCCCAAACGGCATGCGCAAAAACTCGAATAGACCGAACGGAGTTATTACCGCTGTTTTGGGTATGTCCTCAGCGCGTACTGGGACCTGGTGGTAACCGTGTACCAAGTCTATCTTAGAAAAAACGCGCGCCCCCGCCAAATGAACTGAAAAATCTTGGCTATGCGTGATTGACCAACTGTATCACACTCTGGTATGGGAGCTGCTCTGTAGCTGACCGCAAGGCGCTGCAGCGGGTGGTGAAAACCGCCCAACGCATCACAGGGACTCCACTTCCAGCTATAGAGGACGTCTACAGGAAAAGATGTCTGCGCCGGGCACGCAGTATTCTTAGGGACTCCAACCATCCTGCTCATGGATTGTTCCAGCTTCTCCCCTCCAGAAGACGTTTCAGAAGCCTTCGGACTAGAACCAGCAGGTTTAGGAACAGTTTCTTTCCAACAGCTGTCACGTTATTGAACTTAGTTCCCCGCTGACTCTCTTACAATCATCTTTTACCATCCTCACCTGTACATAACTACATAACTACATAACTACATCTAACTTATTGCACATTATTTGCACATAACAGTACTTTTAACTTTCTGCACTGCTGCATATATTTGCATATATTTGCTTAAATTGCACATACTGTTAATTACCGTATATACTGCACTGCTGTCCTTTGCACTTCTGATTGGATGCTAAACTGTGTTTCGTTACCTTGTATTCATAAATGTGTAATGACAATAAAGTTGAATCTAATCTAATCTAATCTAATTGGGTAGCGGTCATGCGCTGTAGCGTTGTTCAACCTGCGGAAATCTCCGCAAGGTCGCCACAAGCCATCAGCTTTCGGGACCATGTGAAGCGGTGAAGCCCATGGGCTTTTCGAATGCCTGATGATGCCCAACTTTTCCAGGTTGGCGAACTCCTCGCGCGCTATGGTCAGTTTAGCTGAATCCAAGCGCCGGGCTTTTGCAAAAACGGCCGGTCTGGTGGTAGTAATAAAATGTTCCACCCCGTGTTTAGCCACAGCCGCCGAAAATGTTGGGACCGTGAGTGCTGGGAACTGAGTGAGCAGTGTGTGGAACTTACCACTTGCAGCTGTGACGTTGGCTTGTGCTGTTGGCGGGGCCACTCGAGCTGTACAGGGAATAGAATAAAAAGAGCGTTCATTAACCAGGCGCCTGTTAGCAAGGTCAACCAACAAACCATGTGAGCACAGAAAATCAGCCCCTAACATATTGAAATTCACTGCAGCTATGACAAAAGTTCACTCAAATGTACGGCCGTGTAGGGACAGAAGCAGACTCCTCTCACCAAAGGTCTTAATCGCCGAGCCGTTCGCTGCTGACACCCTGGGACCACTGGAAGGCGCCAGCCGGTCAGCGGAGGAAGGTGTGATGAAACTCAACTGGGAGCCTGTGTCCACGAGGAAATGCCTCCCCGAGCACGCATCCTTCAAGTAGAGCAGCTTGTTCTCCTCCCCGAGGGCCGCAGCTGCTGCCGACCCCCGGTCTTGGCGTTTCCCGAGGGCTTGAAATGGCACAGTGGTATACATTTGCGTGCCTTCTCTGCAAAGCTGCGATGGTAGAAACCGAGGGTGTCTCCTCCGCTATCCTTGGCCACCGCCGCCGCCGTCATCGGTGGGTCTGCTACCGCCGTCTCTGGCCCCTCGCCATCTCCGGCTGTCGCGCCACACCCCGTCGCTGCTGCGGTGGCTGCGCACTGTTTGCTGGCTTTGAGAATCCGGTGCGCCTCCTGGGCCAGCGCGCGGAGGTCCCGCTGGGCCAACAACGGCGAACCGGCCAGGGTCACTCTCGTGGCCGACGGTAGGGTTCTCAGGAAAATGTGGGTGAAGAGGAAATCGTCGCTGTCTGAGCCCCTCAACCTCAGCATGTCCTCCATCAGGTCAACGAGCGTGCCATCTCCCAAGTCGTTCAGAGCCAGGAGTCTCTCCGCTCTCTCCTGGGCTGAGAGAGTGAAGCGCTGGATGAGCGCAGCCTTCAACGTGCCGTATTTGTCGTCGGCCGGTGGTTTCACCAAAAGGCTCTGCACATGCCGAGACGTGAAGTTGGCGAGCTTGGCAATTACATGGTAGAATTTCGTCTCATCTACCGTTATCCCCCGGAGGGCGAACTGTGCTTCGACCAAGAGGAACCAGGAGCATGGGTTGTCTCACCAAAAGTCCGGTAGCTGGACGGTAGCGGCATACGCCTGGCTGGGAGCTCCTGACCCGGCTGGTTCGGGGGAATTTCTTTCACTCATCGTCTTAGGGTCACCAGTGTGGAAATGTGAAAGGACGAGACAGAGTTTATCTCACGAGTCAAGTTTATTCACATTCTCCAACATCAACAATACAGAAAGAGAAAGAAACCCAGACTTTCATCCCCTTTTTATACCCCAGGAGCTTCAAAGTTCCAGTCACAATGCATTTAATCCCAAATAACAATGCATCCCTTTCAGATCTTATCACCCCCACCCCAAAGTCACTGGCAGCCAGGAAATCCCCCACGGCCATCTCTTTGCATACCAAAGACCACATTTCACATCCTCCTGTTATCTCCGAGGAGGCTCAGTCCTTTGTTCATCTGAGACGTGAAGCATACAGTAAGCATACAGTGATATACATATCACTTCCGGTTCCAGGTGAGGATGGTGTAAGGACGCACGGGTAAAGGCTCCCAGTTCGCTTCTGTTTAAAAGGCAGATAAACGCAGTTAGAATGCAGTTTGGAGCTGGCGTTTTGAGCTTTTTTTGATGCTGCCGCTGGAGTGTGAACCTACTCGTGAGAAATAAGGAGAATTTGCCAGTAGTAGCTGGTGAAGCTGGTGAAGCAATTGGCCCCTCGCGCTCAGGGAAAACAAAGGGATTTCTCCCACGTGTTTTTTTTTTTTTTTTCCCTAGGATCGGATTCAGCGATCATCGGCCGGGATAATGGGTCCCAAAAGAGCTCTGCAAAATGAAGATGAAATAAAAAAAGCGCTGGATTTCTTGGCGGAAGAGATTTCAGCTGTAAAGTCACAACAAAGAAGCATCCTGGATCTAATGGAGGAGATTAAAGCGCTGCGGAACCAGAACGCTGAGAAAGACAGGAGGCTGGCGTATCTGGAGAGCAGAATGGTTGAGATGGACCAGAGCACTCGGGCGAACGACGTGATCATCACGGGGCTCCACATCAAACCCCGATCATACGCGAGAGCAGTTGCCGCAGACAGCAGTGGAGGTGAGCTGGATGAGGAATCCGCTGAGCAACAAGTGGCGGCCTACATGCAGGCCAAAGGAATCCAGCTGGACTGCAACAACATTGAGTCCTGCCACCCTCTGCCCTTGAAAAACGGCGACAAACCGGCTGTGATCATGAGGTTTGTGAACAAAAAACACAAGACGGCGCTACTGAAACAAGGTAGGAGGCTAAAAGGAACAAACATTTACATAAATGAGCACCTCACGAAGGAAAACGCAGAAATAGCCAGGAAAGCAAGATACATGAAAAAGCAGAAAAAGATTCAAAACACCTGGACATCAAACTGTAAAATATACATCAAATTAAACGGATCACCTGAAGAAGCCAAGATCATTAACATCCGTAATATTATGGAACTGGGCAAATATCAATGAATTTTATGAACTGGAGTCACAGCAACAATTCAGACAACTGTAGGACACTGAAGGATTTTACTCATCTGCAACAAAACATTCAACAACATGAATCAAAAAATCAACAAACAGGGACACACAGGAACTGAAAGTTTTTGAATATACAGATCACAACCCACAGGACGTAGAATATGACATAGACCCTGATAATAATTTACTTAGCTCCATCAATAATGACTGTAATTACTACACAGATGAACAGTTCAACACAATGGCCACATCTGATTTCAATATTTCTATGATCCACTTCAACAGCAGGAGTCTCTATGCAAACTTTAATAACATTAAATATTATTTACATCAGTTTAAAGAGCCCTTCAATATTGTGGCAATATCAGAGACGTGGCTCAGTGAAGAGAAAGGAGTGGATTTTACTATGGATGGCTATGAATTAAATTATATAAATAGAAAAGTGAAAAAAGGAGGAGGAGTTGCAATTTATGTTGACAAGAGCTTGAAATACAAGGTTGTTGAAAATCTGTCAGTAACTGTGGATGATTTATTTGAATGTATTACAATAGAAATCTGTCTGGACAATGTGAAGAATGTAGTAGTGAGCTGTGTATATAGAACACCTGGATCAAACATTGACTTATTTAAGGACTGGATGGAAAAAATGTACGCAAAACTAACTCATAAAGTTATGTTCATCTGTGGGGATTTAAATATAGATCTGATGAACTCAAAACAACATAGTTTGACAGAAGAATTTATCAACACAATGTACAGTATGGGCTTACATCCAACAATTACCGGGCCTAGCAGAATCACGTCACACAGTGCCACACTAATAGATAACATATTCACAAACATTATGGAAAATAATATCAGGAGTGGGCTTTTATTGAATGATATCAGTGACCACCTGCCGATTTTTGTTGTCTATCAATGTGATTATAGGAAGAAAAAATACACCAAAAATATTAAATATAAAAGAATAAGAACCGAAGAATCAATGCATTTACTGACAAAGGAATTATTAATACAAGCTTGGAAGATAGTTTATGATGAAAATGACATAAATAAAGCATATGATAATTTTTTACAAATATTTCAATCATTGTACAATAAATACTGTCCTATAAAACAATACAGTGACAGACGACAAAAAAAAATATTCCTTGGGTCACCAAGGGGTTAATAAATGCATGTAAAAAGAAGAATACATTATATAAACAATTCATTAAATGCAGAATGGTGGAAGCTGAGATCAAATATAAAAGATACAAAAATAAGCTTACTAATATAATGAGGACCTGTAAGAAAGAATATTGCAACAGAATACTGGAGGATAACAAAAATAACATAAAAGGAATATGGCAAGTACTCAATGGGATTATTAGTAATCATCCTAAGAATGCAAATTATCCAGAATATTTTATCGAAAATGGCAATTTGATAAATAATGTGGAAGATGTGGCCAGTGGTTTCAATAAATTTTTTGTAAATGTTGGTCCTGAATTAGCAAAATCAATAGTGACACCAGAAACAAACTACAGTGGTTCTGTGAATGAAATAGAAGATAGAAATCCAAACACAATCTTTTTGGGTGCAGTTACTGAAAAGGAAATTATCGAGACTGTGAGTAAATTTAAGAACAAAAAATCAACAGACTGGAATGAAATTGACATGACAATAGTGAAAAAAGTAATTGAGGGAATTGTTAAGCCACTCACCCACATCTGTAACCTGTCATTTCAAACTGGTACATTTCCAGACAAAATGAAAATAGCAAAAGTAATACCTCTATACAAAGCAGGAGACAGTCATCGCTTCACAAATTACAGGCCAGTCTCTTTACTCTCACAATTATCCAAAATACTTGAAAAAATCTTCACTAAGAGAGTGGATGATTTCACTGAAAAACACAACCTCCTTACAGATAGCCAGTATGGTTTTAGAGCAGATAAATCTACATCTTTGGCACTGATCGAACTTATAGAAGAAATTACTAGCTGTATAGATAAAAAAAAAAGGTTGCTGTAGGAGTATTTATAGATTTAAAGAAAGCTTATGACACCATTGACCACAGAATACTACTAAAGAAACTGGAAAGGTATGGGATAAGAGGGGTTGGACTGAGTTGGGTGGAAAGTTATTTAAGTAACAGACAACAATTTGTACAAATTGGAGAGCACAAATCACCCTTCATGGACATCACTTGTGGTGTGCCCCAGGGGTTAGTTTTGGGACCCAAACTTTTTATTTTGTATATAAATGACATATGCCAAGTATCAAAAATTCTGAAATTTATTTTGTTTGCGGATGACACAAATATCCTTTGCACTGGTGAGAATTTGCAGCAGGTTTTAGAGGTGGTCACAACTGAAATGGAAAAATTAACGCAGTGGTTCAACAAAAATAAATTATCTCTAAATCTAAAAAAAACAAAGATTATGTTGTTTGGAAATTATAAAATAAATCATGAAATAATGGTAACGATAGATGATACCAGAATAGAAACAGTACAGGAAAATAAGTTTCTGGGGGTGACGCTAGACAATAAAATCTGCTGGAAACCTCACATCAGTCACATCCGGGCCAAATTAGCAAAATGTATAGGCATACTGGGGAAGACAAGACACTTCTTGGACTATAAATCATTGGTCTTATTGTACAATTCACTGTTTTTACCTTATCTTAACTACTGTGTAGAAGTCTGGGGAAACACCTACAAGACCAACCTACAGTCAATATGCACATTACAAAAAAGAGCTATAAGGATAATAAACAATGCAGGATATAGAGACCATACCAATGCGTTGTTCTTAAAGTCACATGTCATAAAGTTCATCGATTTAGTTAAATTTAAGACAGCACAAGTAATGTACAGGGCAATTAATAATCAACTACCAACTAATATACAAAAAATATTTAAAAAAAGAGACAATGATCATAATTTGAGGGGAGACTTAAACTTTACAAAACCCAAGATACGTACAGCCAAGAAAAGTATGTGCATATCTGTCTGTGGGGTGGATTTGTGGAACAGTCTGGAGCCGGAACTGAAACTATGTACAAACAGAAATCAATTCAAAAAGAGGTATAAACACCATTTGCTGAATGGGTATATGTTAGAAGGGTAGTAGTTATATGCACGATTCATTATGTTCACTCTAGGATATTATGGGACACTATGGAATGGTGGGTGGGACAGCACTGTGTATATCTGTGTTGTTTGAGGCTGGTTTTGATGTATGGACATCATTGTATGTTAGAATGGATGGGTGCTAATGTTGATTTGTAAAAAATACAGTAAATTGTTTACTTGGGGTCTTAAAGGTGGTAATTTGTATACAATTCACATGGGTGTATCTATGGAAAAGAGGAGATGGAATTAATAAGTGTTCACTTCTTCTTTCTCCCTTTCGAACAGTGTATACTGTTACTTTATTGCATTTGCCATTTGCTTGTATTTGTTATATTTTTGTGTTCAAAATAATCTATCTATCTATCTATCTATCTATCTATCTATCTATCTATCTATCTACATATGAAGCATAAGGTGATATACATTTGTGCATATGAAACCCACATGTGTCCCACAGGACATCACTGAAGATATGACACATTGATACAATGTAAAGTAGTTGGTGTACAGCTTGTATAACAGTGTAAATTTGCTGTCCCTTCAAAATAACTCAACACACAGCCCTTAATATCTAAACCACTGGCAACAAAAGTGAGTACACCCCAAAGTGAAAATGTCCAAATTGTGCCCCAAATCTCATATTGCTCATTAGTACCTCCATGCTTGACCTATTGTATAGAGGACTGCGGTAACAATTATAAAAGTACACTTAAGTCATTGTTAATATTACAAAAAAGGGCAGTCCGTGTTATACACAAAGTCGGGTGTCTTGAACATACTAACTTATTGTTTTTACATTCAAGGTTATTGAAATTACAGGATCTGGTTCATAATTATACAGCACAGTTAATGTTTAAAGTCAGTAAAAACTTTTTGCCACACAATATACAAAATCTTTTCAGTGAGGGAGAAGGGAAATATAATTCACGGGGGAACACAAAATTTAAAATGCACCTAGTAAGATCTACTAGGAAGGGTTTTTGTGTGTCTGTGTGTGGGGTAAAATTGTGGAATGGGTTAGGGGAGAAACACAGACAATGTCCAAACATCCATATATTTAAATCAACATGTAAATAAATGATTTCTGAGCAATATAAAAATAAAGGGCAGCAATATTACAATGTGTCTTTAATGAAGAAAGGTTGTTATTGTGAATATATATTCTGAGTACTATTATTATTGATATCATTTTTACTAGAATTATAGTATTAGGATTGTTGTTAGGCTGGAATTAATTGAAGTATTATATAGGCCAGATGATATTATTATTATTATTATTATTATTATTATTATTATTATTATTATTATTATTATTATTATTATTGTTGTTGTTGTTGTTGTTGTTGTTGTTGTAACTACCATATGGCTACCTATTATTATGGTTATTATTATTATATGGTTACTTATTGTGCCCAGGTATTGTAAGCCATGTGGGGGTATATGGTGCTATATATGGTGATTATGATGATGATAATATTGTCTATAATTATATTAAACATCCAAGAAGTATTTATTTAAGTATTTATTATATTACAGTTATTATTAGATGCTGTTATTATTGTCAATATAAACTATCATTGTTGTATCATTTTGATTGTATAATTTAATTATAAGGTGTATTATATATCATGGTATTGTATAATGAATGTAATTGTGGGATGAATAATGACTAGAATGTTATTATAATTTATTGAGTATGGAGAAGGGGTGGGACTATATAAGCGTTGGCTTCTTCCCACTCCTTTTGAGCATTTTATTTTTTTGGTTTTAATTTTTGTTTTAATTTTTGTTTTCTTTTTTGTCTGGATGTTCAAATACATAAAGTCAATCAATCAATCAATGTAACCTTGTAAACTGATTTCTATCACTTTTTTCTTTGTTCAGACGTTTTTTGTTTTTGTTTTTTTCAGTGTGACAAAACCCAAATTGTTAAAATAAATTCCTGTGTGACATAAACTACAGTTGCAATACAGGACAAAAAATGTTGAATCAGAGATCACAATCGACCCTTCTATTGTCGTCCACTATTGCAGGGGAGCTAAAAACGTACTGTGTCCTGTCCAGCTGGGGGAACATACAGACATAAATATCTGTGGAACCAGTTTTATGGGAGCTAGTTCATCTCTTTCAATCGATAATTGCTTCAATCTCCAGCTCAGCCTCACAATCAAAGGTCGTGAAAATTTACTGAGTGCAAAGGGAAGCATGTAAAGGTTTCAGCACACAAGAGACAATGGACGCTGTGAAAAAGGCGCAGGAGGTGGTCAGCTTCCTGAAAACTCGAGCGCTGCCATGTCAGTGTTGCCTGTTAGGGAGAGAATATTTACGTTTGTGTTGGATTTCAGAATGCTTGGATAGCTCTTTCTGTTTGCAGCTTTGAGTGTCAGCAGTTTTCTGCTTTTCTTAGCCATCAGTGAATTGCTCGGCATAGTTTTGCATTCAGATTAGTTAAAAGCACTGTGATGTTTCTCATTTGGAGGCCTTTCAAAGCATCTGGGAAGGCTGAAAAATAATCATGTCTCTTGCATATCCTGCCAGGTCTTACCTAGCGTTTCATCGGTGCTTCCCACTGATTTTGACAGTAATTTAACTCACTTGAAACACAATTTAAAAGGGGAGGGGCAGCTGCAGGTTGGCGAAGGAGACTTAATTGCTTCTGATCAAGATTTGGGGAGAAAATAAGCTGGAATTTTGCTGTGGCTAAATACTGTATATTGGGCCCTACCAGCAATGACAGCCCCACTGATGTTCTGGGGCCAGGAGCGTTGAAACTGGTCATGGTTTCATCTCCTCTTCACAACACAGTCTGGCCGCTAAATTTCCTGGAGGGTTTTTTTTTTTTTTGGGGGGGGGGGGGGGGTCCAATCAAATTATAATTAATAGGCTTACCAGTGTGTGTGTGTGTGTGTTTGTGTGTGTGTGTATGAGAGAGAGAGTGAGAGAGACACCAACAGACAGAAAGGGACGGCATGTTTCTTTTGTGTGTGAGACGGATTTAGTATGCTCTCTTTTGGTTCTGCAGCTGCATTAGTGTGTGTGTGTGTGTGTGTGTGTGTGTGATCTCTACAAGAATTTGTCAAATGGTATATGTGCGTGGATTGACGATGATTTGAATCATTGTATTCAAAACTGAAAGAGGTTTTTAAAAAGCTGTGATTTAAAATCTGAAGGAGGCACTTATGTGGAGGAGATCTGTATTTTTTTTGTCTGTAAGCATGAGCGAAACACCAGCGGGGAGAAAAAGAGAACATAGTGAATTGAGAAAGGTAATGCGTTCATTCGTATGTGAAACAGTTAGCGAGCCATTAAGATTTTAAGGAGAACGCCTTCACTCAACACATTTTCAGTGAGTGCTTTTCTGACAGATGCCACAGCCACTCCTGGTAAAGGAAGGTGCGACATTTATCTCCAATGTAACACCAGCAAAACAGAGACAATCCTTATCAGCACCCAGCCAAGTTACGTACTAGAAACTGACAGTGGAGTTCAGTTTAGATCATTAATAAAGCAATATCTACTAAAATTATAATTTCTGTAGTCATTACAATCACATGTATTATCATATTGTGTTGTATTATCATATAACATACCATGCTGTATAATATAATAAATGCATAGGTAGGTGATATTATAATACAACGGGAAAGTATAAATGGGTCATAGTGTTGTTGAATGGTTTATATATTATTAGATATTGCAAGATAGTTTCTTCTACTTCTTTCAGCTGCTCCCTTCAGCGGTCTCCACGGCGGATCATCTGTCTCCATCTCACCCTATCCCCTGCATCTTCCTCTGTAACACCAACCTTCTCCATGTCCTCCTTCGCTGCATCCATGAATCTTCTCTGTGGTCTTCCTCTTTTCCTCCTGCCTCACAGCTCCATCTTCAACATGCTTTGTCAAGAATCTCCACTATCCCTCCTCTGCACGTGTCAAAACCATCTCAGCCTTGCCTCTCTTACTTTGTCTCCAAACTGCTCAATCTGAGCTGTCCCTCTGATATACTCATTTCTAATCCTGTCCCTTCTAGTCACTCCCAGTGACAATCTCAGCATCTTCAACTCTGCCACCTACAGCTCCACCTCCGGTCTTTTTGTCAGCACCACCTTTTCCAAACCAAATATCATAGCAGGTCTCACCACAATCGTATAAATTTTCTCTTTCACTCTTGCTGCTCTCCTTCTGTCACAAATCACCCCAGTCGTCTCTACCCACTCCACCCTGCCTGCACTTTCTTCTTCATCTCTTGTGCATTTTCAATTGCTTTGGAGGGTTGACCCAAGGTACAGTGGTGTGAAAAAGTAGTTGTCTCCTTCCTGATTTCTCATTTTTTGTAGGTTTGTCACACTTAAATTTCTCAGATTATCAAGCAAATTTAAATATTAGACAAAGATAACACTGATCCATGGTCCCATCAGCAACTGCCCTGTTTGACAGTGTAACCACTGAATGGAGGAAAATAAAATCTTCCAGGTAAACCAATGAAAATAAAGTCACTATCAACAAATTTTGCCAAATGTAAAACCTGGACACTGCAGTTAAAGGTGCATTGTGTGGAAAATTGATGAAATCTAGTGATCAGTTTGGAAATAGCAACAATTCCCTCCACACATCCCACCCATTCCATAAATGTTTGTGGATGACGGTGGCCATCATGTGCCAAAACTCTACCAAACATAAATCGTCAATCCTGTCTTCAGCTGCTAGTGAATCCAGGAGCCTTCTTTCCAGTGATGACTACACTCTAGGTGAATAATACAACATTGTAGATGAATGTGTTAAATTAAAATGAAAATTATTATATTTTCATTATATATCGTGTAAGGAAACAATGTTTATTGTTGCTTTTTTATACTGTGGTAGCTAATTCATAGCTAAAAAACAATTACCTGTTGCGTATACTGATGAAAAAATGATATAAAAATAAATAAATAAAGTTTGGAGGGCAGCGCGGTGGCGGAGTGGTTAGCACTGTGGCAGCACAGTTTACCCTTGGCCGGGGGATTGTGGGGATCGTGGGTTCGATCCCAGCCCCCGACCAACAGTGATCTGTGTGGAGTTTGCATGTTCTCCCTGTGTTGCGTGGGTTTACTCCGGGATTTCTCCGGTTTCCTCCCACATGCCAAAGACATGCATGTTAGGTTAATTGGCTGTTCTAAATTGTCCCTAGATATCTGTTTCCTATAGGCCCTTAGAATAGAGGGTTAGTATTAATGAAAGCGCTTTGAGTGGTCTTTGTGACTAGAAAAGCGCTATATAAGTGCAGGTTAGTTAGTTAGTTAGTTAGTTAGCACTGCGGCAGCACAGCAACTCACCCTTGGCCGGGGGATCCTAGGTTCGATCCCAGCCCCCAACCAACAGTGATCTGTGTGGAGTTTGCATGTTCTCCCCATGTCTGTGTGGGTTTACTCCGGGATTTCTCCGGTTTCCTCCCACATGCCAAAAACATGCAAGTTCGGTTAATTGGCATCAAACTGGGGATTCTAAATTGTCCTTAGGTATGGATGTGAGAGTGAAAGGTTGTCTGTCTCTCTGTGTTTGCCCTGCGATGAACTGGCGATCTGTCCAGGGTGTACCCTGCCTCTCGCCCAAAGATACTGGGATAGGCTCCAGTCACCCCGCGACCCGAAAAGGATTAAGCGGAAGAAGATGAATGAATGGATTGCTTTATCAGGTCACTTTGTTTTTCATATGGGTGCAGGCCAGGGGGCAGGAGAGGTGGAGCAGAGGGGGTGCTCCAGGGATAAGCTGATAAGTGACTGAGGTTTGTAGATAATGTGTTTGTATTGAGCTGGTTGATATTACCAAAACTGACCTTAAAAATTATATTTTCACAGCCACTCTGTGGTCTACATGCAGAAGTGCTATTGTATGCTTTACTGCAATTTCCCAAGTCACTATCAAAAAAACTGCAGTTGTGGAGTGTGTAAATGAAGAGGCAGATTCATGACAGACGTTTTATTACACACTCACATCTCACAAGCACAGAATGGACTGACTGGTTACAGCAAGCTCTCCTCTCTATATCCCAAGTCACACTTCACAAGTTTTATGACACTTCACCTCACACAGCATGATATTTACACTACACTGCATTCAACCCCCTCTGTCCTTCCTGGGCATTGTTCTCCCATGCTTATTCCCTGTCTCTGTCTGAGGTGCTAAATAACCTGACTTCCGCAAGGTCCCAAACCGCACCCCCAGCATCTAAGACAGACATTAGTCCACACTCGCTTTTGGCTTCAGTCTCCTCCCATATCTGCTATAACTGGGGTTTACCACCTCCGTGGCGCTGCTGTGCCGGTGGGGGGCTGCTGGGAGCGTGTCTGACTGCGGGTGAGCCGTGGTGGGTGGGTGGGGGGGGACTTCGCTCTGCCCGTGTGGCTGCTCTGGTGAATCATTTCCCTGGGGAGTTCTCCGTGGGGGTCGTCCACGCCGAGGGGCCCCAGCCAACAGCACTTGCTCATCCGCCACTACAAAGGCGGGTTTGAGTCTGTCTATACCAATTTTTTCGGGTCTATCCCCCAAGTCTAGCACAAAATGCTTATCCCCTGTTTCCAACACTCTGAACAGTCCATCATAGGGTGGGCGCAATGGGGGGCGGTTGGCGTTGTGTCTGACGAACACAAACTGCGCGTTCTTCAAAGTTTTAGGCACAAAGGCACGCCGAAAACTGTGGTGGGCAGGGCCCGGCAGCATGCCTGTGTTTGCGCTACGCTGCAAAAGCTGAGACGGGCAGCTGCCCGGCGTGGAATTTTCTGGTAGAAATTCCCCAGGCAGCCGTAGGGGTTGTGCAAAAACGAGCTCTGCCGGGGAAGCTTCCAAATCCTCTTTTGGCGCAGAGCGCAACCCCAATAAAACCCATGGCAACCTGTCCACCCAATTTGCATCCGTCAGTGAAGCCCTGAGTGCTGCTTTCAGTGATCTATGAAAACGCTCGTATAACCCATTGGCCTGTGGGTTGTACGCGGTTGTGCGATGAATTGTAACACCCAGGCTGCGGGCCATCGCGGACCAGAGTTCAGAAACAAATTGAGGGCCCCTGTCGGACGTAATGTCAAAAGGGACTCCAAAACGCACCACCCATGCTGTTAAAAAAGCGCGTGCTACGTCCGTGGACGTGGTTGCCGCCAGCGGGACTGCTTCTGGCCAGCGCGTGGTGCGGTCCACCACTGTCAGGAGGTGCGTGCACCCCTGTGATGGCGGGAGGGGGCCCACAAGGTCCACGTGCACATGGTCGAACCTTTTAGCCGGTACCGGAAACAGCTCCAAAGGAGCCTTCATGTGCCTGTGTACCTTGGTTCTTTGGCACGCCACGCAGGTCGCAGCCCACTCTTTTACTTGTTTGAGTAGGCTCTGCCACACAAACTTCTCTCCCACCATTTTGACTGTCGCGCGCACTCCTGGGTGCGCCAGAGTGTGAACCGACTCAAACACACGGCGGCGCCACGCGACCAGGACCACCGGTCATCGCAGATTGGGGGGGGCCACCATCTTGCAGCACCCTGCTCTCCAGCCTTAACCCTGTTGATCCAGACTGGAGCGCGCGCACATCTGCATCGCTAATCTGCTCCGCGGCCATGGCTGCGTAATCTATCCCCATGCAGACCGGGGCCACCACAGCACGTGAGAGGCAGTCCGCCACCACATTCAGTTTACCCGACACATGCTGAATATCAGTAGTAAACTCTGAGATCGCGGCCAGCTGTCTCTGCTGCCGGCTCGACCACGGTTCTGAAACCTTGGCCATCGCGAACATTAGTGACTTGTGGTCTACAAACGTGGTGAAGCTGTGCCCTTCTAGCCAGAACTGGAAGTGGCATATGGCCAGGTGGAGATCCAGCAACTCTCTGACGGATGCGCTGTATTTACGTTTGCTGTCGCGCAAAGTTCTGCTGAAAAAGGCGAGCGGCTGCCAAGCCCCGGTGACGCACTGCTATACGACAGCCCCTATGGCCACGTCTGAAGCGTCGGTGGTGAGCGCTATCCAGGCCGTCGGGTCCGGATGCGCCAGCAGTGCGGCATTTGCCAGGGCTGCTTTAACCTCCGAGAACGCCCGCTCTCGCTCCGGGGTCCATTCTACTCCATCCGCGGGTTACTGTCTCTTGAGCGCGGCGTACAATGGTTGCATGAGCCGCGCCGCACGGGGAAGGAAATGGTTATAAAAGTTCACCATCCCCAAAAATTCCTGCAGTGCCCTGACCGTCTGAGGCCGGGGAAAATCTGCCACGGCGTGCACTTTGTCGGGCAACGGGATCGCTCCTTCCGGAGAGATGCGGTGCCCCAAAAAATCAATCTCCATCACGCCGAACTGGCATTTCGCCGGGTTAATTATCAACCCGTGCTCCTCCAACCTCCGGAAAACCGTCCTGAGGTGGGTTTCGTGTTTGTCTTCGGACGTACTGGCTACCAGGATATTGTCCAGGTAGACGGACACGAACGGTAGATCACGCAGCACTGCATCCATCATGCGCTGGAACGTCTGTGCTGCGCCTTTTAACCCAAACGGCATGCGCAGGAACTCGAATAAACCGAACGGAGTTATTACCGTTGTTTTTGGTACGTCCTCCGCACGGAATGGGACTTGGTGGTAACCACGGACCAGGTCTATTTTGGAAAAAATGCGTGCTCCGGCGAGGTGAACGGAAAAATCCTGTATGTGGGGAATCGGGTAGCGGTCGTGCGCTGTGGCGTTGTTCAATCTGCAGAAATCATCGCACGGTCGCCACGATCCCTCAGCCTTAGGGACCATGTGTAGCGGGGATGCCCATGGGCTGTCCGAACGCCTGATGATGCCCAACCTTTCCAGGTTGGCGAACTCCTCGCGCGCTATGGCCAGTTTAGCTGTGTCCAAGCGCCGATGTCTTGCAAAAACGGACTGCCCGGTGGTGGTGATAAAGTGCTCCACCCCGTGTTTAGCGATGGCAGCCGAAAACGTTGGGACCGTGAGTGCTGGGAACTGAGTGAGCAGTGCATGGAACTTACTGCCTGTAGCTGTGACGTTGGCTTGTGCTGTTGGCTGGGTCGCTTGAGCTATACAGGGGAAAGAGTCAAAGGACAGTGCATTAACCAGGCGCCTGTTAGAAACATTAACCAGTAAACCATGTGCACACAGAAAATCATCCCCCAGGATATGGTAATTCAGTATTGCTACGACAAAAGTCCACTCGTATGTACGGCCATGTAGAGATAAGATCAGTGTCCTCTCACCTAAGGTCTTAATTTCCGACCCGTTTGCTGCCAACATCCCGGGGCCGCCAGGTCCTGCCAGCCGGTCAGCGTAGGTTGGCAGGATGATGCTCCTCTGGGCTCCGGTGTCCACGAGGAAACGCCTTCCCGAGCACGCGTCCGTCATGTAGAGCAGCTTGTTCTCTTCACCGAGGGTCGCAGCTTCTGCCGACTGCCGCCCTTGGCGTTTTCCCGAGCACTTGAATTGGCACGGTGGCACACATCTGAGTGCGTTCTCTCCAAAGCGGCGGTGGTAGAAACAGAGCGTGTCTCTCTGGCGCTCCTTGGCCCCTGCTGCTGCTACCGTCGGTGGCTCCTCGCCTCCTCTGGTCATCTCGCTGGGCTCCGCCGCCGCCGCGTTGACTGTGATCGCCCTGGTTGTGAGGATGATCCTGTCTGCCTCCTGGGCTAGCGCATGGTAGTCACACGTGGCCAGCAACGGCGAATTGGCCAGAACCGCTCTCGCCTCTGTTGGAAGGTTCCGGAGGAAAAGGTGGGCAAACAGAAAGTGCCCATCGTCCGCGCCCATTAACGCCAGCATCTTCTCCATCAGGTCGACGGCCGACCCATCTCCTAACTCGGTCCGCGCCAGGAGCCTCTCCGCTCTCTCACATTCCGAGAGCGTGTAACGCCTGGTGAGCGCAGCCTTGAGCGCCTCGTATTTGTTGCGGGCTGGTGACTGATCGAGCAGGCTCACTACCTGCTGGGCTGTGCGGGAGTCCAGCGCTGCTACCACATGGTAGAACTTGGTGTCGTCTGCCGTTACTCCCCGGAGGGCGAACTGGGCCTCGGTGTGGTGGAACCAAGAGCGTGGGTTGTGCTGCCAGAAATCCGGGAGCTTGACTGAAACTGCACACGCGTTGCTGGAGTTCCAGTCCGAGCTGTCTGTGGAATGGCTGCTGCATCGCTGGGGCTTCCCGACCGGGCCGGCTCCGGGGTTCTTGCCTCATGTCCCATAATACGTCTTGGGTCACCAGTGTGGAGTGTGTAAATGAAGAGGCAGATTCATGACAGACGATTTATTACACACTCACATCTCACAAGCACAGAATGGACTGACTGGTTACAGCAAGCATTCCTCTCTATATCCCAAGTCACACTTCACAAGTTTTATGGCACTTCACCTCACACAGCATGGTATTTACACTACACTGCATTCAATCCCCTCTGTCCTTCCTGGGCATTGTTCTCTCATGCTTATTCCCTGTCTCTGTCTGAGGTGCTAAATAACCTGACTTCCCCAAGGTCCCAAACAGTAATGCTATTGAATCATTGTATACCTCCGCCAGGAGGTAATGTTTTTGCCGAGGTTTGTCTGTCTGTCTGTTTGTCTGTCTGTTGGTTAGCAAGATAACTCAAAAAGTTCTGGACGAATTTCGATGAAACTTTCAGGCATTGTTGGAAATGGTACAAGGAAGAACTGATTAAATTTTGGGGATGATCCAGATCACCGTCTGGATCCAGGAATTTTTTAAAGGATTCTTTAACATTGTGAGATAGGGCCATTTTCAACATGTGTGCAGGCGCAATGGAGGGCACTGGTCGTCGTGTCTGACGAACACGAACTCCACGTTCTTCAAAGTTTTAGGCACAAAAGCACGCGGAAAACAGTGGTGGGCCGGGCCCGGCAGCGTGCCTGTGTTTGCGCTACGCTGCAAAAGCTGAGACGGGCAGCTGTCCGGCGCGGGATTATTTTGCAGAAATTCCCCGGGCAGCCATAGGGGCTGCGCAAAAACAAGGTCTCTGCCGGGGAAGCTTCCAAATCCTCTTTTGCCGCGGAGCGCAACCCCAATAAAACCCACGGCAACCTGTCTACCCAATTTGCATCCGTCAGTGAACCCCTGAGTGCTGCTTTCAGTGATCTATGAAAACGCTTGCATAACCCATTGGCCTGTGGGTTGTACGCGGTTGTGCGATGAATTGCAACGCCCACAGCCTGGGAGTTTGGAGATGGAGGAGATGGACACAACAGCAACACTTGACTTTATTACCTCCGCCAAGGAGGTAATGCTTTTACTGGCATTTGTCTGTTTGTCTGTCCGTCTGTCTGTTACCAACACAACTCAAAAAGTTATGAACGGATTTTGACGACATTTTCAGGAAAGGTGTGTAATGGCACAGGGAACTGATGATTAGATTTTGGTGATGATCTGAGAGTGCATACCTCCACCAAGGGCTTTGTTTGTATTTGTGCAGCAGGATTACACAAAAACTACTGGATGGATTTGGATGAAATTTTCACCAGAGGTGGTTATTGGCCTAGAGAGGAACCCATTACATTTTGGGGATGATCTGGGAATGCATACCTCAGCCAAAGCTCTTCTCACAGTGTGTCAGCCACAAAACTCCAAAACTAATGGACAGACTTGGATGCAATTTTCACCACAAGTGGCGATAGGCCTACACACAAGCCCATTACATTTTGGAGGTGATCCATGACAAACGGAAGGAGCCTTGGGGGAGGTATGCGCTCTATGAGTGCTTTTCTAGTTACTTCATTGCAACAGCATCAGTTTGTATATTTTCTGAATATAAGTAATTCTAATAATAAATTGTCGTGTTTTTAAAAGTTGCAGGGCCTCTTTTACCAATATATTTTCATGTCATTTACAAAGCCTTTTCCTTGTGTTTTACTTCTTCAGAGGCCAATTCTGATCATGATCCTGGAGGAGCTGACCACACAGCTTCTGGAAAGACAGCAAGGACTACTGTGTGAAGCTTACACATTTTATCTTTGACACAGACGAACCAACCTTTTCTACTTCATCCTGGAGCACATTTTTAGCTTAAAATGCACCTTTTATGCCCTATCTCGAGATATTTTTTTCTTTGGTTTTGATTTTCTTTTTTCAATTATATATTTTCTTGACAATAGCCCTTAGATTCCCTTTGGGGATTAGATCAAGAGAGTTTGCTGGCCAGTCAAGTATGGTGATACCATGGTCATTAAACCAGGTTTTGGTACTTTAGGCATTGTGGGCAGGTGCCAAGTTCTGCTGGACAATGAAATCAGCATCTACATAAAGCTTGTCAACAGAGGGAAGCATGAAGTGCTCTAAAATTTCCTGGTAGACAGGTGAACTGATTTTGGACTTGATAACAAACAGTGGACCAACACCAGCAGATGACTTGGCTCCCCAAATCAGGTGCCAAGTCCTGTCATTTGGAAATCAAGGTCCCAGAGTCTGGAGGAAGAGTGGAGAGGCCCACAATCCAAGCTGCTTGAGGTCCAGTGTGAAGTTTCAACAGGCAGTGATGATTTTGGGAACCATGTCATCTGCTGGTGGTGGTCCACTGTGTTTTATCAAGTCCAATGTCAGCACAGCCATCTACTGAACTGAAACAAATCAACTATTCGATGACATTCTAATTTAATGAGATGCACCTGTATGTGTGTATATGTGTACAACATCAGTGGCAGCGTAAAGCTAAATCCTCAAGTTAGACAAATGCTAGTGACGTAAAGTGAACATCTGATCTGAAAACTTTCAGATTTTATCCTTTGAACATGATTTTAGTATTTTTTGTGTGTGTGTGTGTGTGTGTGTGTGTGTGTGTGTGTGTGTGTGTGTGTGTGTGTGTGTGTGTGTGTGCATGAGTGCATAATTAGAGGGAGTGCCTGGGACCCCCATCATTGACAGACATCACTGAGGTACAGCCATATACTTCCTGGGTGGTAGTACCACCATGAACTAGCACAGACCTGTTCTTGTGTGTCACAAAAGCACCATAAAATCAAGAGCGCCATATCAGCCAAACATGATGTGAACACCATTTTTTTCTTTCTTTCTCACTGGTGAGCTGGAAGTCTGAGCCATGATGAGAGAAGATAAGACACCAACTGTGGTCAAAGTGTCATTTATTGACTGCTTCAGGAATATTGTATCACTGCACTGATACTGGATCAAATGTGGGCAACCGAGCTTGCTCCCAGGCCACCCCATTGCATTCGCTAATGCTGTAAGATGAGTGTTTGCTGATACTGTTGATTTTGGAAGTGCTGAGCTGACTGTTTAGCTCTGGTTGGGTCAGTCATCTCGTTTGTTTAAATCTGTAGAGGACTGCAGGAAGAGTTGAGGGAGGCTTTTGAGTGTATTCCATAAAGGCCCCTACTGCAGTTTAAAGGCTTTATCTATGAATACTGTAGTACACCTGGTATGCTGCTTTTACAATTAATCACATGAGCCCCTTGTCCACTAGTACCTATTCAGCCTGACTCGCCTTGACTCTACTCAACTCTACTCAGATCGACACGGTGTGGTTGGTTTTCCATTTCATCTGAGTACTACCTAAAGTGGGTGGGGTTGAGTTCATTACAGGAAGGCGGCCCGTTATCCTGTTATGTTCTTTACATGCTGACATTTTCACTGATAAATAACGTAAAAGATGCTTAAAATCACAAAACACTCACCAACTTCCACGTGAACAGCCATCAGCTCAGAGACCTCCCGGTATACTTTCATTTTGGCTCGCTCGGCTGTAGCAGAGCCGACAGGGCTGAAAAGTTCATAGTTTTCCAATTTGACCAAATGTAGTTTATTTCTCAAGTGCAGGGATCCAAGTGCTGCAACACGGATGGAAGAACTCTGCGCACCAATGGGGAGACTGTTGAAAAATAACCACATTTGATCAAATTTCACTACATGAACTTTTCAGCCACGGCGCTGGCGGAGCGTTCCGAAATGAAATACCAGGAGGTCTCCAAGCTGATGGCTGCTCACGGGGAAGAAGGCGAGTGTTTTGTGACAGATTGTGATTATCACAGAAATAATAAAAAACTCAAGGCCGAATTTACAAATGGCAGTTTGAATCTTGTGAAGACGTCGCTCTCATCCACTGATGTTTTGCCCTTGCCAACAGTTGCCTGCAATCCGCTGACGTCACATTTTCAGCTCGACTCAGGACGGTTGGAACCTCACTGAAGTAGGTCCCAAAAAAGTACCTGGTACCAGGTACTAATGGAAAACCCTAAAAACCGAGTAGAGTTGAGATGATTAAGACTGAGTAGGTACTAGTGGAAAAGGGGCTACAATCTCCCTAGTAGTGAGTAGTATTGTCTTTGCAGGGTCTGTCTTTACAATATGCTGCAAAGTAACATTAGGAGGGCTTAATAAACAAGGATTTTACCTGTAAGACACTAGTAGGTTCTGAACCTTTAAAAACAAACACTCTCCTCCCTTTTTTAAGATGGAAAAGTTGGTCACGTTGACCCACACTGACTTTCTTTGGGAGAAGAATGTGCCAAAGCTTGATTTGCCTGCCGTTCTTGGACTGACCAGAGATCTTCTTTGGGTCCCATCCAAAGGATGTGGGTCAGTCCAAACTTAGTGGTCCAGATATGCCTCACCAAGCATGGAATTCTCCTTTTTCCTCTGCAGACACAGAACAGAGTGGTATCACTTAGACCAGGGGTGGGCAAGCATGTGCCCTGGAGGGCAATTCCACTGCAGGTTTTCTGTTCCACCCAGTCTCTTCAGTAGGTGCCTCCAATGATTAGCAATCCTTCAAGCTGATCAGAGCAAACACCTGCTGAAAAGACTGAGTGGAACAGAAAACCTGTAGTGGAATAGCCAGCACTGCCCACCCCTGACTTCATCCCTTTTTCTTTCTGTTTAACAAAAAAGATGATGTCTTTAACTTGTGAAACAATTTATGCATTTGTTGCGTATTTACCTGGATCTACCAAACAGATAATTGTCTCATTTTTGCTGCTACTCAAACCAACAGACTAGTGACAAATTAATTTTCTCTTATTCATGAAATCTTTGTTTTCCATTCAATATAAAACATTCAGTCTTTCTCTCATATTACACTCAGAGTAAATGCTCTGTAGGTTGTCCAATAACTGTCATATCCATAAGAGTTTTCCCTAGGTTCATTCCACGACCATTTAATCATGTTTTGTTTTGTTTTTTTATAATATTGTGTGTTGTTTCCTGTGTGTTTTTCCTTGCATGTTCTTGTAAATACCTAGTTAACCTTTGTGTTCTTGTAAGTAAATAATTAATCATATCTGGTTGTGTCACTGAACTTTTATGATTGAGAAGTCATGAGAGCAATACACAGGACAACAACCAATATCATATTAAATGACAATTAAGTGTCATGAACTGGGTTGGACTTTTTCCAATCCAGTTCCCTGATGTGTGGCTGTCTTTTCTCTTGCATTGTTGATCTCTATGTGCTTCTTGCAGCGCACTGGATCTTGGCTCCCTGCCAGCTGATAGCCACGCCTCCTTCTCCTGCCAACACCCACCAGCTGCTTGTCAGTTATCATTTGTGTTCATTTCTCTTTGTTTATCCACGCACACACACACACCAACATGCTCACCCTCATTCCTACTCTCATGCACACCTTGTACAGATGCACACACACCCATTCATTCTCACTCACATGCTCATGCATGCACCTGCTTTCACTCACACACACCCACGCACTCATTACACGCACCGGCATGCACTCAATTCAATTCAATTCAATCCAACTTTATTTATATAGTGTGGAGATGTGTGGAAAGACGAGGCTGAGTTTATTACTCAAGATCAGTTTTATTCACCATCACATTCTCCAACATCCAAAAACAGAAAAGAGGAAGGCATGCCCCCACCTCTGTCCCTTTTATACCCCAGGACATCAAAGCAAACAGTCACATTGCCTTTACATCCCAAATCACAATGCACCCCCCTTCAGGTATTCTGTCTCCACCTGAAGTCCTGGTGGTCAGGAAAACCCTCCGGCCATCTCTCTGCATACAAAAGGCCAGACTTCACATCCTCCTGCTACCCCTAGGAGGTTCAGACCTTTTGTTCCTCTGAGACGTGCAGTAAACAATAAGCATACAGTAATACGCATGTGAAGCATATGGAACCCATATATGTGCACCACATGACCCCCCCCCCAAACGTCTAAGATGGAACAACATAACCACAGATTGCATGTCATAATAAAATCACTACATATCAGTCCAAGTGCCATTTAGGTCTCAACCTTATCCCGTATCTGCTGTAAGAAGGCTGTACCACTTCCACGGCGTCTTCCAGCTGTGGATTTGCTGCCTGGGGATGAGAACTGTTAGTCAACCTCTGTGGGTTTTCTGGGGAATGCTCTCTAGGGGGTCTGCCGCACCGAGGAGCCTTCGCCAACTGCACAACTTCGTCAGCTACCACAAAAGCGGGTTTGAGCCTGTTAATGCCAATCCTTTCCTTTCTGCCCCCCAGATCTAGCAAAAAATGCTTATCCCCTGTTTCCAGCACTCTATATGGACCGTCATAAGGTGGGCGTAAGGGCGGACGATGGGCATCATGTCTGACAAAAACAAACTCCGCATTTTTTAAAGCCTTAGGCACAAAAACACGCAGAAAACTGTGGTGAACGGGGCCAGGTAGCGTGCTCGGGCCCGTGCTATTCTGTAACCGCTGAGCCGGGGGGCACTCTGGCACTGGATTATCTGGGTGAAATTCCCAGGGCAGCCGAAGTGGCTGTGCGAAAACTATCTCAGCTGGGGAGGCTTCTAAATCCTCTTTAGGTGCAGAACACAACCCCAATAAGACCCATGGTAGCTTGTCCACCCAATTTGTATCCGTAAGCGACGCTCTGAGAGCCGCCTTCAATGACCTGTGAAAACGTTCGCATAACCCGTTAGCCTGCGGGTTGTATGCGGTCGTGCGGTGGATCGTTGCCCCCAGGCTGCGGGCCATTGCTGACCATAGTTCGGAAACAAATTGCGGGCCTCTGTCAGACGTAATGTCCGACAGGACTCCAAAACGCGCTACCCATGCCGTTAAAAACGCGCGCGCCACCTCCTCGGCTGTGGTTGATGACAGCGGGACCACTTCCGGCCAGCGCGTGGTGCGGTCAACCATTGTCAGAATATGTGTGCACCCTTGTGAGGGCGGGAGGGGGCCTACAAGGTCCACGTGGACATGATCAAATCTTTTAGCCGGGGTGTGAAACGGCTCCAAGGGAGCTCTCGTGTGTCTATGAACCTTGGCCCACTGGCAGGCTGTGCAGGCTGCCGCCCACTCTCTAACTTGTTTGCGCAGGCTCGGCCATACAAATTTTTCTCCTACCATTTTGACCGATGCGTGCACTCCCGGGTGCGCCAGAGAATGGATCTAGTCAAAAATGTGGCGGCGCCACGCGGCTGGGACCACCTGACGCGGCTGCCCAGTGGAGACATCGCAGATTAGGGGGGGCATACCGTCTTGCAGCACCCTGTTCTCCAGCCTTAACCCTGTTGGTCCAGACTGGAGCGCGCGCACATCCGCGTTGCTATCCTGCTCCGCGGCCATGGCTGCATAATCTATCCCCACACGGACCTGGGCCGTGCACACTTCCGCGTCGCTAACCTGCTCAGCGGCCATGGATGCAGGATCTACCTCCGCGCGGGCTGGAGCCCCCACGGCGCGCGAGAAGCAGTCCGCCACTACATTAAGTTTACCCGCCACATGCTGGATATCGGTAGTAAACTCCGATATCGCGGCCAGCTGTCTCTGCTGCCGGCCCGACCAAGGTTCTGAAATCTTGGCCATCGCGAAAGTCAGCGGCTTGTGGTCAACGAACGCGGTGAAATGGCGTCCTTCCAGCCAGAACTGGAAGTGGCGAATGGCCAAGTGGAGAGCTAACAACTCCCTGTCGAATGCGCTGTATTTTCGTTCGCTGTAGCGCAGGGTCTTACTGAAAAAGGCGAGCGGTTGCCAGGCTCCAGCTACAAACTGTTCCACGATTGCCCCTATGGCCACATCTGACGCGTCAGTAGTGAGCGCCATGCGGGCCGCTGGGACTGGATGTGCTAACAACGCAGCGTTTGCCAGGGCTGTTTTGACTCCGGAAAATGTGCGCTCTCGCTCCGGAGACCATTCGACTTTATTTGTGGGTTTTTGTTTTTTTAGTGCAGCATACAATGGTTGCATGAGCTGCGCTGCGCGGGGGAGGAAACGGTTAAAAAAATTTACCATTCCCAAAAACTCCTGTAACTCTTTGAACGTTTGAGGCTGGGGAAAATTTGTTACTGCGCGCACTTTGTCAGGCAGAGGGACTGCTCCCTCTGGGGAGACGCAATGCCCCAAAAAATCAATCTGCGTCACCTCGAACTGACACTTTACCGGGTTAATTATTAACCCGTGCTCTGCCAACCTCCAGAAAACTGCCGTGAGGTGGTTTTCGTGTTCGTCTTCGGACGCGCTGGCTACCAATATGTCGTCCAGGTAGACGAACACGAAAGGGAGATCGCGCAAAACCGCGCCCATCATGCGTTGGAACGTCTGCACCGCGCCTTTAAGCCCAAACGGCATGCGCAAAAACTCGAAAAGCCCGAAAGGAGTTATTACCGCTGTTTTGGGTATGTCCTCAGCGTGCACTGGGACCTGGTGGTAGCCGCGTACCAAGTCTATTTTAGAAAAAACGCGCGCCCCCGCCAAATGAACTGAAAAATCTTGTATGTGCGGGATCGGGTAGCGGTCGTGCGCTGTAGCGTTGTTCAGCCTGCGGAAATCACCGCAGGGCCGCCACGAGCCATCAGCTTTCGGGACCATGTGAAGCGGTGAAGCCCATGGGCTCTTTGAACGCCTGATGATGCCCAACCTCTCCAGGTTGGCGAACTCCTCGCGCGGTATGGTCAGTTTAGCTGAATCCAAGCGCCGAGCTTTTGCGAAAACGGGCGGTCCGGTGGTAGTAATAAGATGTTCCACCCCGTGTTTAGCCACTGTCGCTGAAAATGTTGGGACCGTGAGTGCTGGGAACTGAGTGAGGAGTGTGTGGAACTTACCACCTGCAGCTGTGACGTTGGCTTGTGCTGTTGGCAGGGCCACTCGAGCTGTACAGGGGATAGAAGAAAAAAGAGAGTGCATTAACCAGGCGTCTGTAAGCAAGATCGACCAACAAACTATGTGAGCACAAAAAATCAGCCCCTAACATGTTGAAATTGACTGCCGCTACGACGAAAGTCCACTCGAAAGTGCGGCCGTGTAAAGACAGAAGCAGAGTCCTCTCACCAAAGGTCTTAATCGCCGAGCCGTTCGTTGCTGACACCCGGGGACTACTTGAAGGCGCCAGTCGGTCAGCGTAGGAAGGTGTGATGAAACTCCGCTGGGAGCCCGTGTCCACGAGGAAATGCCTCCCCAAGTGTGCATCCTTCAAGTAGAGCAGCTTGTTCTCCTCTCCGAGGGCCGCAATTGCTACCGACCCCTGGTCTTGGCGTTTCCCGAGCGCTTAAAGTAGCACGGTGGAATGCACTTGCGTGCCCTCTCTGTGAAGCGGCGATGATAGAAGCAAAGGATGTCATCTGCTCCGTGTTTCCCGGCCTCTGCCGTCGTCGGTGAGTCTGGTGCTGCAGCCTCTGGCCTCCTGCCGTCTCTGGATGTTGTGCCTGGCCCCGCTGCTGCAGCCGCAGCCGCGAGGCGTTTACTGGCGTCAACGAGTCGTTGCGCCTCCTGGCCCAGCTCGTGGTAGTCTCGTCGGGCCAGCAGTGGTGAATTGGCCAGGGTCACTCTGACCTCTGACGGTAGGGTTCTGAGGAAAAGGTGGGTGAATATGAAGTTATCATCTTCTGAGTCTCTCAAACTCAACATCTTCCCCATCAGGTCTGCAGGTCTGTCGCCCTCAAATTCAGTCAGTGCCAGGAGCCTCTCTGCTCGCTCCTGCACCGAGGGGGTGAAGTAACGAATGAGTGCAGCCTTCAACGTGCTGTACTTGTCGCTGTCCGGCGGGTGGTTGATCAGGCTCTCCACTCGCTGGGCTGTGTGGTTGTCCAGCTTTGCAACCAAATGGTAGAACTTTGTGGCGTCTACCGAAATCCTCCGGAGGTGGAACTGTGCCTCGACTGCGTTAAACCAGAAGCGCGGATTGTTCGGCCAGAATTCCGGTAGTTGGACTGTGGCTGCATTCGTTTGGCTGACTCCTGGCGAGTCTAGCTCGGGAGATTCGTCTCCGCTCATGATACATCGTAGGGTCACCAGTGTGGAGATGTGTGGAAAGACTAGGCTGAGTTTATTACTCAAGATCAGTTTTATTCACCATCACATTCTCCAACATCCAAAAACAGAAAAGAGGAAGGCATGCCCCCATCTCTGTCCCTTTTATACCCCAGGACATCAAAGCACACAGTCACATTGTCTTTACATCCCATATCACAATGCACCCCCCTTCAGGTCTTCTGTCTCCACCTGAAGTCCTGGTGGTCAGGAAATCCCTCTGGCCATCTCTCTGCATACAAAAGGCCAGACTTCACATCCTCCTGCTACCCCTAGGAGGTTCAGACCTTTTGTTCCTCTGAGACATGCAGTAAACAATAAGCATATAGTAATAAGCATGTGAAGCATATGGAACCCACATATGTGCACCACAATAGCGCCATTTCACAACAACAGTCATCTCATAGCACTTACAACTGTAGGGGAAACCCCCACAATTGCTGAAAGACCCCAGCAATCAGGTGATCCACTGTGAGCAAGTGCTTGGCAGTCGTGGAGCGGAATGAATCCCTTTTAACAGGAAGAAACCTGCAGCAGAACAAGGCTCAGGGCGGGGCAGTTATCTGCTGTGACTGGCTGGGGGGTGAGGGGAACGAGAAGATGAAAAGAACAGACATGTAGAGAGCAAACAGCACGATGGGACTCAGTCTATTGGAGAGAACAAACAGATGTTAATGACCAGCAAAAAAAAAATAAAACAAATATATATATATATATATATATATATTTCATTGAGAGTGAAGAAAGGAGTGAAGCCCAGTGCAATTATTGGAGGTCCCCCGGCTGTCTAAACCTAATGGTGGCATAACTAAGGGAGGGTTCAGAAACATATGATCCCTCCCTAATTGAAGGCCATATCAAAAAGGAAGGTGTTAACCCTATTCTTAAAAAAAGAGATCGAGTCTGACTCCCAAATCCAGATTGGCAGCTGGTTCCACAAGAGAGGAGCTTGATAAGTGAAGGCTCTGCCCCCCATTCTACTTTTGGAGCTTCTAGGTATTACAAGTAATCCAGCATTTTGGGAGCGTAGTACTCTGTTAGGATAATAGGGTAGTATCAGATCTTTTAAATAAAAAGGGGCCTGATTGTTTAGAGCTTTAAAAGTGTGAAGAAGGATTTTAAACGTAATTCTAAACTCTATGGGAAGCCGATGAAGGGAGGCCAGAACCAGAGAGATATGATATCTCTTTCTAGTACCGGAGTGGTGGCTTAGTTGGTAGAGCATCCGCCCCACACCGGGGAGGCAGGGGTTCAAATCCCGGCCGGGTCATGCCGAAGACCATATAAAAGTTGAACTTCCTGCCGTCCAGCTTGGTGCTCAGCAATAATGGAATGGAGGAGGGAAATCTGTGGCGGCGCCTTGCATGGCAGCAGCCCTCTGATTCTACACTTGGGGTGTGTGTGATTAACACTGTAGATAGGTAAAACACAATCTTGTTCTACTGTACAAGGTTGGTTGTACAGTTGAATGACAATAAGGGTGATTTAATTTAATTAATTAGTACCTGCTAAAACTCTTGCAGCAGCATTTTGGATCAACTGAAGACTTTTTAGAGATGTTTTAGGACAACCTGATAATAGAGAGTTACAATAATCTAATCTAGAGCTAACAAAAGCGTGGATCAGTTTCTCAGCATCACTCTG